>JAJMLA010000003.1:0-600000 GCA_030569415.1 Yamadazyma mexicana
CCAGACACACCCTTACACCCTTACACCAGACACACCCTTACACCCTTACACCAGACACACCCTTACACCAGACACACCCTTACACCCTTACACCAGACACACCCTTACACCCTTACACCAGACACACCCTTACACCAGACACACCCTTACACCCTTACACCAGACACACCCTTACACCCTTACAGATACACCCTTACACCAGACACACATTATGATCCAGCAAAGGAAGAAAAGTCAAGAACGGTTTAGACAGGATGTGTCATGCATTTTGACTTAATACTCGTCGACATTTATCCGCTGTGCATACAATCACATGCAGCTATGCACTACAACTGGTTCAATAGAATTTTGGGTTACCAACTGGATTCGTAGATTCATTTTGATGGTATAGACCCAGGATTATGAGCTGGTAAATTTAGTGGCATTCAAAGGTACCCCTTGCACGAATACCCAGTCTGATCCTTTTAGGTGAAAAGACTATGTGACAATCTGTGTCTTAGTGAAAGTTTACACCTGTTCTCTTGTCAGCAATGTAGATTGATTTTGATTATTATATTATTGAGTGCTATGTTTGCCAGGTGCTTTAATTGGGGTCCCGAAGGGCATACACATTTTTGATGCAAGAAGCCGCACTCTTATCTAAGGGGTTATCCCGTATCTATTGGCGGCAAAATTACCATGACCGCGAAGTATATCCCTCGTCAAAAAATATACATGGGTGAATTGACCCAAAAGGAGCAACCAAGGAGACTTCAGCCCTTAGAGAAAAGTTAAATCACTGCATATGCTTCTTGCGCTACTTGATTTTACTAATAGTCTAGTGAAAATTGCCAAGACCGTATAAAGCTGTCTTATCGCCCCAAGTAATGCACAGTACAGAAGTTCTGGGAAGAAAAAAGGAGAAGCGATAGGCAATTAAACGTTGGTACTCACAGCATATAGTAACGAGATCTCTGTAACCGCATCCGTTCTCTATACGTACGTCACAGTTCCTATGTACGGCTTGACTGTCCTAGAAATTCAGACATATCGCAAGTACCGTCTGATAAAAGATTCGACGTTGTCGCCAAAACTCAATAGCAGACACACCATTGGTGCCATACGTACAAGAGCAGACAACAAGTTTCACGGGGAAACTGGCTAAACTTCTCTTCCACAATATACGCAAACAGGAGCCCATATCTCTGTCTGCGCTTCGGGACTTTTTCCCTAAAAAGATAGAGATACGAAAGCTACCCCAAAAAAGGTAGGGATACGGAAGCCGAACGAAACACGGGGAACGTGGCTATAGATAAGGACACCGTTTGGTATAAATACCTACTGAAGTACCAGTTGTCTGCTCTCCAGAATATTTATAGCGATATGGACATGAACGACATTTTGAACGAGAACCACAGTCTTGACATTCCCGACTGTGTATTCGATAACGAATTGAAAGCTTTCGTAGAGAAGCTTCAAAACAAGCCTGGGTTCAATCCCGATCTAAAGTTTAATCCTTCCAAGCACGTGAACTTTAATGGGCCAGGTAAGAAATATCTGTTCAAAGACTTGGGAATCTCCAAGACTCATGTCAACCCGATTAATGATCTTGCAGCTGTTGAACCATTTCAGTTGTTCACACAAGAGGCCATTGACATGATGAAATATGAGATTTTCAGTAACGAAGATTTGGTCAAAAAGTATGGTAGATTGAATAATGCCAATAATTCCAAGAAATCCTCCAGTTTGGATTTTCAATTAAGTGGCTTCATTGATGCTACCGTCTTCACTAAAGCTGCCTGGACATCTCCAGAAGTCAAAAAGATCATTAATGAAGTAATGGGTGATAAGCTTATGTATGCACACCGTTTTCATATGGGCCACATCAATGTTTCATTGGCCAAATTGGGTGTTCCTGAACATGACGAAACAATTGACTATATTAAGTTGAAGGAAGAACAAGATAAAAATGACGATATTGCATCAGGAGTTAGCTGGCATTACGATTCACCTCCATTGGTTTGTGTATGTATGTTGAGTGCCGATGAAAGAATGATAGGCGGAGAAACTGGAATTAAGGTCGGAGATGATTCTATCTTGAGAATTGCCGGCCCAAAAGAAGGTCATGCTACCATGCTTCAAGGAAGGGTGATAAAGCATATCGCTACCAAACCTCTTAATAACTTTGACAGGCTTAGCTTTATTACTGCCTTTGTTCCAGAGGATCCTATGCGGGAGGATACTTCCTGCGCAACTAGTGAAAGACCAGGAGTATCTAGTGCTTATACCAATGATACATGGTATCCCTCATTCTTGGATTACAGATTTGATCGACTTCAAAAAAAGCTCCAAATCTATAGAGATAAGTTGGACAAAAACTACAAGGAGGGTATCAAGTTCGAACAGGAGAAAGCGGTTGACTTTATGAAGGACATGGAGAAGTACCTTCAAATTACTTATCGAGATTTCGAATGCTTAGGGGAGAAAGAGTATCCTCCAGCATTTTTTAAGAAGCCATATAGCGAACTTTGATTGAAATATCGAATATGGCTGCGGCGGGTCTGCCATGTCGTCTCTGCTTCGTACTATCAGTTTCATAGTGTTAAATACCCTTTATCTCTTCAAATGGATATTTGTTTTCATGATAAGATCGCTTACTGTGACCGATCCCCAGTTGGTGTAACGAAAATTAATTAGGCAACCGCAAGCTGCGAAAGAACCCCAAAATAGTAGAATACACGATTTGCGTGTCTTCCCCATTTTGCAACCACTGTACATCAATTCTCAGAAAGGAAGGTATAAGGGTATATAAAGAAAAAACGATCATTCAGGAATGTTCTTCTTGAGCATACCTTTATTCAAACAGCTCATCTACTATCTTCTATGTTTACTACACCAAGAACCAGCTTTCCAATCAAAGACGTCCCAGATACTGCTGCCCTCAGTTCAGGCTCGAGCATGCATGAGTTTCTGGCTCTTGGTGATGAAGGTGGGGCTGTAAATGATTATGGCACACAGCTGTACATAAATGAGATTGCCATTCTGACTGCAAACTTTGTTTTGGATGACAGGGAGGACTCACAAACACCTCAACATCACTCAGTAGACTTTGGGGCCACAGGTTCCACAAACATGGATTCGTGGATTAGACGTGCCAATCACGTTGCCTCGCCGGAGATGGAACATCAAGACGAGGAAGAAGGGAATACTAGCACCCTCTTTGAAGCAATGGCATTGGGTTTGAACAGCGCATCAGAGGACGAATGGGGATTTATCTCTGACTTGACCTTTGTATTGGAAGAGATCAGCGCCATACTATATGCCATTTATGAATCGAGCGAAGAGGTCACTGTTTATGTAACCAATGGAAGAGTTTTCTAAGAACCAAAGCTTGATTTGCTTTTTTCTCCCAAGCTGTTCGAGTTGCTCCTACTATCCTCCTATTCGACACCCTTTTCTCTAACACTTTGTAAGAATAAATGTAAAAAACTATCTCTTACTGAGTCTTCATAAATGTTAGTAGTTGTAGCATACCAAAGACGACCCAGCGTCATATCTCAAAATTCACAACACCAAAGCATTGTTCAAGAAAATACTGCAACAGAATTGAAAGCCCCTGTGAATATTTGCTCTTCTTATCTCGGTTTACTTATTGCCTGATTCGTGTTATCGCATCTCTTCAATTTGTCAAAGTATGCTCTCAGGCAATCGTATCTCAGTTTTGATTTCGCATCGTGATAAAATAAACAGATCCCGTGAAACTATGAAAAGACAAATAGAGGAGAGTAATGGACCCATAAAGAAGAAGAGGCCAGTAGCATGCCTTCGTTGCCGTAAACAGAAACTAAAATGTATCTTCGCCCCAGAGAACTCCGGAAGTTGCTTACGTTGTACTGCTCAAAATAAGGCTTGTGTGATAGGGCTGAAGCCTGACGAGACAGATTGGAGAGACAGTACCAACAGGCGACTAGATAATGTTGAAAAGTCCATAGGGAAGATTCTAGAGCTTTTGGAGAAGAACCAGAATACGAAGCTAGGGAGCACAGGTTCTAATGGTAGCCCCCTGGGTGGAGTACTGGAAAAACTGTTCTATTTGGATAATCTTGAAGGCACGGTGACACAACGTCCACAAAAACTGCTCAACGAAGCAGAGGTTAGGGAGATCTTGGAATTTTTCAATAATAACTTGGCGAAATATCTCCCGATTTTTATCTTCGATTACATCCCTCCTATAACTCGCCAAATAGAGTCGGTCTCAACGGTGTTGTTCTCGGCGATACTATCAGTGACTACATTGTACCTTCCATCATACAACAACTATCATGGCGAACTCATATCGCGGTTCAAAGAGATAGTCGAACAGTTATCTCCAGCCAACATATTTGACTCACGGGGCAAGCCCCATAACATTATGAACGTTATTCACGATATGTTGGGGTGTATAGTGGCAGCAGCCTGGCTTGGAAACGACATCGGAGCCAGGTGTTGTATAATTGCTAGTGATTTAGCAGGTAGGTTGAACCCCCAAATTTTGGATGAGCTAGAAATCGACGAGATTTCTAAAAGGGCTGCATTTGCATTCAGTTTAACCTCGTATATCATAGAGAAGAGGTTATTGATTTCCTATACCAAGAGTGAAGTAGTAAACATGAACAATGAAATGTCAGCTAACAGAGATTATTTTCTACCACTTTATCTCAGTCAAATGTTCGTCCAGGGCCGTGGTGACCGACCAGATTCCACTGAGTATAAAGTGAATGCCAATGTGGAACTATGTGCTCTCACCCTGCAATTTCAAAAAGAATTAGCTGAAAAGAAGGAAGACATTTATGACGAAATCGTGACTAATTGGACCGAAAAACTAAACAACTGGCTTGCAGTCTGGATAGGGAAATTGACGACCCATTTGGACAGTTCCTCCATCAAACCGTTGATTTTAGCGTTCAACTTTGCCAAACTTTTTGTCAATGTTCAGGCAATCAATAGTATTGGCTCTAAAACTCCGAATGTTATTGCCGTGTTGACCAGATCTGAGAACACTTCCCTAGATATCATCGAGATGCTTTTGCTCGACAACGATATGAGACGTTTGGTCAGAATGGGACCCATCTTCTATCCTACGATTTTTGTAACTGCTGCAGCCTCGTTGTTGAAAATTGTCACCATGGCTCCCAGGTATCAGTACAACACCAATAGAAGGCATCTTGTCGAATACAGTAAAAAAGCGTATGAAGCATTATCTACCTGTATTGTATCTCCAGCAATGCCCTGCCATGCAAGCATATCTACACTAGGTGATGGAATTAAGAAAGTTACAGAGAAATTATCGGCCACTCCACAAACTGCTAATTTAAACTATCCTGAGCAGATGGACACATTCCTTTCCAATGAACTATTACATTCGTTTGCTACATCGACTCTGTACCCCGAACAGAACAAAGCAGAACCGGTAACTGCACCAAACATTCCGTTGGCAGATTACAGAGAGATCTGGGCAATGGATTTGTTCGGGGATGAGAACTTTCTGTGGGACGGTTTCAACGCAGATTTGATGAGATCTATTCATGAGTCACCTCAGAATATAAGTAGGCAGAGTTGATGTATTCGTTATATTTAATTATTTATGTTATATTCTATATTTTCAGACCATGCTACTGACTAAATCGACAAGATCAGCTCTGCCTTTGATGAGACTAATTTTATGTTCCGGTATACCAAAGCTAGATAAGACCTGTTTGATTTCTTGAAGTTGAGAGTCGTATTCATAAGCAACTCTAACCGATTTCAAATCAATGGAAGCCCCAAAAGCAAGACCACGGACCACAGCAGACAAGTCGTCAGTCAAGTTATCAAAGGTGGTATACTTGGTCTCCATGTCATTACCATCAAACAAAGCGGCCTGAATCTTATTTTCGATGATGTCCACACAGAGGTTTTTGATAAGAATATCTTGGCTTTCAGTTTCCTTTTGAGAAGTGGTGGAATCACCTAATGATGCAAGTGCTTTCTTTAATTCACCACCTGCAGAAATTAATACCTTTTCAGCTTCAGAAATACTGACACCAGATTTAGCAACGACCACGGCTACCTTGATACTTCCACACTTTCTGAGGAAGTCATCTATGAGGGCATTACCTTCTTCTGTATCAGCGATGGATTGAGGTTCTTTAGCAGTAGTACCATCGGCATTAAGGTAGAAAGAATCTTCACAAATAGTTCTGAATATCCGACGAGCTCTGATATTCAACTTGATATTACTAGGATTCACGTCAATCATAAGATTACCGTAAGTTTTCCCGGCTTTAATCATGGTTGAGGTACTTATCATGTTTAAAATGAGTTTGGTGGCAGTTCCAGCTTTCATTCTGGTGCTACCAGTGACAACTTCGGCACCGGTGTCACAAGAGATCATATAGTCAGCAAATTCTTGCAAAGCAGCGTCTTTAACGCATGCCAAACCGATCGTCGTGCATCCGATGGACTTTCCATATTTCAAAGCCCCTATCGCGTACGGAGTTCTACCAGAAGACGCTATACCCAAAATTGTATCGAGCTCCGGGTTCAACTCGTATGGTTGTAAGTCCTTGAAAGCACCAGTTTCACTATCTTCAGAAGCTTCAACGGCTTTTCTTAATGCAATATCTCCACCAGCTATTATACCAACAAATTGACCAAAAGGGGCGGAATATGTTGGAGGGATTTCTGAGGCATCCAAAACACCCAACCTACCACTTGTCCCGGCTCCAAGGTAGAAGAGCCTGCCGCCCTTCTTCACAAGAGGCACTAAGTGGTCCACAACTTTCTCAATCACCGGTATCGTTTTAGCAACGGCTGCAGAGATGCTTTTATCTTCACGATTTATGACCTCCAAAAGCTGGCGAGTCAGTAAAACATCGATATTGGAAGTATTTGGATTCTGTCTCTCGGTACCCAAGCTATCTAAGCCTGTGATTGTCATTGGTATGTAATAATTGGTGGAGTGATCCATCAACAGTATTTTATATATTTGGCATTGGCACGGTCGGCGAAATAACCCGATTCGATGGTTTCTTTTTTTCAGTGTTTGAATCGCCGCTGCGAAAAATTCCGGTGAAGGGCCGTGTCCTTTATAAGTATTCTGATGTGAATGGTGTAAATAATCATTATGAGTGGTTCCTATACTATAGTTGTGGACGGTGGAGGCACAAAGACAGCCGTCATGCTACACTGTGACAAGGACGGGCGTGGTGTTTTCTTCAAAGGCGTTAGTGGCCCGTCGAATATTTTCTCCCTTAGTGATTCAGTGGTTATAGAAGCGATCAAATCGGCTGTGAGAAACGCCTTAACAGCCCGTAATAATCACCTTGAAGACTCATCGTTGTCACAACAACTAGAAGATATCACAGTGGCTGATGCGCATATAGGATTGGCTGGTGCTCTCTCCTCCAAAGAGAGTGATATAGAAAGAGTCAAGTTGTTGCTCAAACAAGAGATAAAGGCTGCAAATCTCAGCATTGTGAGTGATTTGTTTCTCATACCAAAGGCACTTCCAAAAGATGAGAATAGGAGGTATTGTATTGCTTTAATAGCAGGTACGGGGTCGAGTTCGTTATTGTTTAAATGTGTCTCATCGGACTTTGAATTGGTAGCAAGATCTGGTGGTTGGGGTCCGCTTTTTGGGGACGATGGTGCTGGATATTCGATAGGACGTCAAGCTATACGGTCCACACTTTCTGCATTGGACATCTATGCCATGCACGAGAAATTGAACAAGTCTCCTTCGTTGAAGCTGGTCCACCAAAGAGTTTATGACCTGATAACTAAAGGCGCAGAGCTAATCTCTTTGACTACTTTCTTATCGGCATTGAATCAGCTGACGAAGGATGAAGCCGACAAAAGGAGAGCCGTCGCCTCACTATCGGCGGTCGTGTTTGACGAATTGAGTGCTTCGGATGGCAGTGAGTTGATTGTTCAAGACATTTTACAAGGTGAAATAGAGGCTTTAGTGAAGTTGGTCATACCGTTCCTTGAAGTGGTCAACGCACAAGAAACGACGTTGGTAGTATCGGGGACTCTACTTTCTTTAAAGCCATATTTCTCCCTCCTCTGTGACCAATTAAATCACCACAAAATTAATTTTAAGTCTATAGAAACTGTGTTCGACCCAGCTTTGGAAGCGTTGAAACGGTTGACCAACGGCTGATCACAGAGATGCCGCAATGGGCGATTTCCCCATTTTCTAAAAAATAAACGCCTCTTATCAATAGGTAAACTCGCCGAATTTAGTACGAAAGATTCCGCGAAACTTAGAATTGTGAAATAAAATTAGTGTTTAAACTCATCTCATCTCGCGTTCAAAACGCTGATAAGAGAATTTTCGGCCACCTTTACCGAACCAGTTACCGGTTACGATACAATCTGGAAACAAACAAATGCGGGTATATAACACCTGAAAGTCCCCCGGATTTTTGTCAAACAGACTACAAACCATAGCATGAGTGTTGACAAAGCTGAATACGCTGTGGATAACAACAGCTTCGAAGAAGCGCTGACTGATGTACCAAAAGGTTCGGAAAGTTCCAACATATTTTCAAAATTATTCGGCTACACCAGAAGCCCATGGGGCCAAGTTTGGGTGATTTCCTTTGCTTGTTTCTGTATGCCCGGTATGTATAATGCCCTTGGTGGGATGGGTGGTTCTGGTCAGGTTGATCCTACTGTTGCTGCTAACGCTACTGTCGCTTTATTGTCCGTTGGTGCAGCTACGGCTGTGTTCTTCGTGGCACCTCTTATTACTTATATTGGCCCACAAGTTAGTGTGGCTATTGGAGGTTGGACATATGCTCTTTACAGTGGTTCTTTATTGAACTACAATCATAGGGCAAATGCTGCTTTCACTATTGCTTCAGGTGCTATCTTAGGTTTAGGAGCCAATTTTGTGTGGATTCCACAAGGTATGATTATGACTACATATGTTAAAGATGAAGCTAGAGGCAGAGCTATTGCTTTGTTCTGGATTATTTTCAACTTGGGTGGTGGTATTGGTTCTTTAGCTTCCTTTGGTATCAACTTCAGAAGTACTGGAGGTACCGTTACTGATAGTACTTACATCGCCTATATGGTTATCATGCTCTTTGGATGGATTGTGGCAGCACTCTTTGTGTGTTCTGCCAAACAGCTTAACTCCAAATACAAAGGTGAAAGAATATCCAAGCTTGAAGCTGAGCATAAAGAGACTGTGTCTCTCTCCAAGATTTGGGATTCCCTTGTTCTTACGCTTAAAACCATGACGCAATGGAAAGTGTTGTGTTTACTTCCAATGTTCTTCAACGCTAACGTTTTCTACTCCTACCAGCAGAATAGTGTCAACGGTATGACTTTCAATGTCAGATCAAGATCCTTGAATGGTGCCTTATACTGGATGGCTCAAATGCTTGGTGGTTTCTTGATTGGTGAAGTTCTTGATATCAAATTCTTTAAGAGAGGTAAGAGAGTGGCTATCGGCTGGGCGATTCTTTTCATTTCTGGTATGGCTATCTGGGGTGGAGGTCTTGCCTTCCAACTCTGGAATGACAAGAGGACCGCCTTAGGTTTCATTCAAGACATCGACTACACGGAAAAGAGAGCTATTGGTCCCATCTTCTTGTACATTTTCTATGGTATGTACGATTCCTTATGGCAAGGTTACTGTTACTGGATGATCGGTACTTTGGCTTCCAACCCAACTGAGGGGGGTATCTTGGTCGGTACTTATAAGACCATTCAATGTGTCGGTGGTGCTATGGCCTGGAGAGTTAATGCCTTAGGAACTTCTCCAATGCATCAACTTGCGATGGACTGGGGTCTTACTGGTGCTGGTCTTCTCATTGCTTTACCTTGTGTCTTCAGTTTCTTGAAGCTGGATAACGCCATCGATGACGAAGAAGCGTTGTCGAAGCCTTCTACTGAGAGTGAGATTGAAGCTGCTAAAAGTTAGGGTTAAATAATGGGTATATAATTGTAACCGTGTGAAACAGGAAATAAATCCTGATATTGTGTCCTTGTTTATTGAATCTCTTAAAACCTATATTATTTCCAAGTATCGGGGCCAAAATAGCCCTTACTAGGGAGAGCTTTGTAAGCGGTCATCATTCCATCGGCTGTGTTATTGAACACATTATTGCCCCACCATGAAAGCGAGCCTCCAGGGTAGGAGATACACAAAAAGATTATAATCCCCGATAAAGCTACACCAACGTCCAAAGCACACGAGAGGACGAAGTTGTATTTCAACCACCAGTTACCCCATCTTTTTTTGATATACCAATTGAAAAGAATACCAACAGCAAAAGCAGAGGTATAGTTCAAGCCAGTTGCTGGAGGATAGTTTCCTGTGGCTCCAAAAAACACTACCCAGTTCCAGTTCTTCAAAACCTTGTTATTGGGGAACCTCTTTTGGAGAAACCACGTAGCTATTACCAACACAGCAGCAATCCAAAACAAGTGAAGGAAACCAGAGTATATTTCACCTGGTGAGATTAACCTCTTGGGTCCCACAAGGGCCCAAATGACACTGGCAGAAAAGTTAGTGTTACCTTGAGGACAGGTGAAATGGTCTGCTTGGTCTGCAGTACAAACCCCCTCCACGTTATTCAACATGGCAATCAAAATTCCAACCTGAACAAAGGCACCAATGATACAAGAAGAAAATTGACACCAGAAAATAGTTCTCTTGGGGAGTTTCATATAATAACCCAACTTCATGTCCTGAGAAAAGTACATTGCTTGGGAAATACCAGTGTAAGCATAGAATTTCCATGCCAATGACACAATAGGCTTGCTTGGGTTCAAAGTGTATCCTGCAATGATTTGACCCAAAACAGTCATACAGTTGGTATTGATATTAGTTCTGGAAAACACTATACCCACAGGTAAAATGAACACAATGACCATCAATAAAGCGATGGTTATTCCCCATACTGGGAACTTAGAATCATACACTTCCATGGTGACAATAGTCACTGCATACACCAAAACTGTGACTAATAAATACCACCACTTTGGGACAGCTTTATACTTGTTCATCAACCTCACGTGAATGTCTTCTCTAGTTCCTCTCCTTAATGACTGAACAATATCCTTACCATGATATAGGATGGTGTAGCAAATAGACGAAGACAAAACCGCATAAGACACCCCATATGCAATTGCATACGTGGACGCCAAAAATGGAGGAGAATAGTCCTCATACTTCTGTTGGTCCAAGGCCATACTTGCCAAATCAAGAACCCTAGTACCGTTATAATCAGCTCCAGTATTATCATAAACACCCGAAGAAGACATGGGCAAGTATGCAAAGAACATGGCATTTTTGTAGTACAAGATCAAAGGAAGCATCCCAAAGAAGAAGAACCAACCAAGGATAGTCATGAAATGAGACGAAGCTGGGATTAAGAGTGGTGACCCGTTAGCATAAGTTATCTGGGACCAATCGAAAGTCAACGGGGAGAAACCAAGTCCTTGGATTTGGCCAAAGATTTGATTCACCACCGTGTTATTAGGCACAATCCAGCAAATCCAAGTGAAATATGACAAGGCTTGGAAAATGAAGCCAGGAAAAAAGTAGTATACGAATGAACAGATAAAAGTGATAAGGAAGAACTTGAATCTGCTTACAACCCAACCATCGGCCACCTTATTTTCTCTGGAGTGCAACGAATCGAACAAGGCAACGTTAGCCAATGTGTTTGGCCAGTAGTTCTTGGAGTCTTTCACCAAGATTTCATCCACTAGCCCTGCTACACCTAAACCAAAAAGCTGGCATGTTAACACCATCAAGATCTGGTACCCCACAGGGGCTGGGACTCCGTAGATAAACTGAGCTTGGATAACATCAGTGGCCCATGCTGCAGTGAAGGAGATATTGGCCATAATTGTCACAATAGTGTGTTCTTTCTTATTGAAGTATCGGTCAGGGTTAACCTTGAAAGTGCCCAATCTCCCCAAGTTGAATTCCCACATTGGCAACACTTTGGCAAGAAACTGCCCTAAAGGATAAGACACCAACTGGGCCACGGTAGCGTTGATTGAGATACCGGGATAACGCATGGAGAAGAACTGGTTGACTCCAGATCCGATTATAGTAAAGATCACACCCAAGAAATAGGCCCGGAAAGTGTTCACTGGCAACAGTTCGTCGTCAGTAGGCTTCACCACAGACCGAACCTCAGGCAAAGGGGCATCATCTGCACTTTCATCAAGGATCTCTTCAGCACCGTACTTTGGAGCATCATCGATGGACTCAGCCAAGTTTTCGTCAACAAAGTAGTCGACCTGCTTCTTCTCTTCCGCAGGTTCGATTGAGTTACTGGAACCCTTCTTATCAAAGAACATTCAGCAAATATATACGCTGTTAAGCAAAAACGGGCCAAACTAACGGGTGAAAACAAAGGCGTATACCCTCTTTATATACAGAAGCAAAATGCCGCTTCCCCATGTCAAAGTGCCATTTTCCATTGTTACCTAAAGCCTCTCCGATAAGATATGCCATTGCGACATTGGCAGAAATACGTCAAAAATATCGGCATCTACCTGCCCCAAATTTTCTAAGCCACTAGCGACATTCTTAGCGGCTTTAACAGATTCTGTTACACCCGCAAGGGTTTACGGGCCGGTGTGCACATACAGGGCGATTCCACAGTATATCGATTCTACAGTATATTCAAAGATCTACGTACAATTTAAAGATGCAAATCAGATAACACTGTTTGTGGAGAAATCCAGTCCTTGACGTCTTTGAGGTCTCCCACTGTCCCGTCACCACCATATCTATCTTGCACCCTATCGGAAGCAGTCTCTGGTCTCCACCTCCACTTGTGTCTCTTTTCGTCATCCAAAGCCGCAGGTCCGTAAGCCACTAATCGGGCTATATACTTCCCGATACTGGGCATATGTTTAAACCCGTGTCCGGAGTCTCCTGTAGCCAAGACAAGCGACCCATCGTAGTCAGGATGTTCACAGATCAAGAAGTTGCGGTCTGGGGTGTCTGTACACCAACATATTTTAGCCTCTACCAAAGGCCTGTCCTTGAACTGAGGCAAAGTCTCAGCAATAAGAAGTCTCATAGCTTGCTCTGCTTCTTTGGGGATCTGCCTCTTGTAGATGGGGATAGAATCGTCAGCATCTTGCGTCTCAGAGTTGGTGTAGTGGGTGTACCCGGGGAACTCATTGCATACTTTCAATTCATTTTTGACCAAATCAGGCTCGAAAAAGAATCCTTTCTCTGCATTGTCTATGACAGGCATGTCTTTGAACAATCTGGCTTCTTCCTCTGTCAACTTAATGTGCCCCACACACCAGCACTTGGCCAACATTTGGTTTTTGAAGTCCAAGATCTTCACCGATGATGCACCAGCACTGATAATTACCTTATCTGCACGGATTTCCTTTCCACTGCCATATTTGCAGCCTACAACTTTTGTGTTAGTGTCGTCGTAAACCAACCCTGTGACCTCCCCAACAACGTATTTCCCTCCCAAACGCTGAATCTCTTTTCCGGCAGAGATCAAGGCATCCTTGGCGTGGGCCCATCCACACTCTTTTTCTTGGTAGAACCCTTTCCATTCTTTCAAGTCTCCTGTCAACTGAGGAGCGATGGACCGGTAATCGTCCCTGGTTTCAAGCTTTTTGAACTTGACAGTTCTGTTGTGCTTCTTAGCCATATCCACTACGCTCAACAACTCCTTGTATTCCTCGGAGTCTTTATGTTTCAGAGTGGAGTAAGCGATCCCCGTTTCGTGGAAATGAGGGTAGAATACAGCATCAGATTGCCATCCTTCCAAGGCTTCAATGGCCAAGGAGTTAGTGAACGACTTTCCCTCAGAGTAGCAGCTTTGTATGATCTTGTTGATGTCGTTACCGGCACTTATATCTGAGGGTAGCGCATGAGAATCAATAATAGTAACATTCGTGAAACGATTACGGAGTAACCACAACCCGGTGGAAAGACCAAATGTTCCACCTCCCACAATCAAAATCTTACTGTCTTTGGAAGTCATAGTGCCAAACTTCAAAATGAAGAAATACCGCTTGATGTAGTTACCAGTTCATTTTATCATCGCTTCAACAGTTTTGCCGATTCAGGGCAATTTGCTGATAACCATATATGAGGCTTTTATTTTTTTCCGGGATCTACCTTCCTTTTTGACACACTGTCAAACCGGGGAAAAAACACAGTTGGCCATTGGCACCTGTCAACAATAGAACCTTACGACATTTTGTGGCGCACGCTGACGTGGGAACCAGTATCGGATGCCACAGGGCAACTGTGTGACGGGCAAGATACGAAAATACTCGAGTGGCTGCAATGAAATGCTTATCAAGATGATTCCAAAGCAGCAATTGAGAACGAACAGACGTGTATATAAACCAAATCTAAGATTCTGATACGGGAAACACAGGTACCATCATTTTGTGTTGCAAAACTGGCTTCAGTGTTTAGGTGCCTCCCCTTCAGGACCAATGTACTGAGGATCTCTCCAAGGCCCAATATCTTTGAGGTAAAGCTCCTCGTCGGATATATCAGAGGTCCCACCAAACTTTTTGGGAAGATTCTCGCTGGGGATCTGTTTCAATAGCTCCTTTTTGTACCCCGATCCTAAGATAAAGATTTTGGAAACTGTGACCGGGTCCAAAAACGGCTTAAATATCGAGAAGGCAGTGGAGAATCCAAATGGGGCATTGATACAGTAAAACTTACCCATTCTTTCAGGATAGTAATCTTGGCCGATCTTAGAGGCTTCCTTGACATACCCGACGACTTGGTAAGCAGATGAAGCTGAAATACCTTTCAAGTCGAAAATTGTACATGAAGTCTCCACCAAATGGCCCACCATTCTGGAACATGCTGGTAGTCTATACTTAACGAATGCTTCATATTCCCAGACCAAATTCTTGAGCATTCTCTCTTGTGTGGTAATCTTGAGCATCTTGGAGAGTTTCACCTTGCCGAGCTCCTCGTAGTACACCGGTCTGCCATCCTTATCGGTTTTATGGTAGTATTGAGGGTACATGCTAGCAACCTCACCTTTCTCGGTGTATTCGAAGTCCTCCAAGATAGTGTCAACGCCCCAGTCTTTACGCCACTTTTCACAGGCCTCAAACATCTTCTGGGCTTTGGCCACGTCGAACTTCCGGGCCCGTAAGAACCGTAATAGCGTAGCATCATCAAGTCTCTTTTTGAACCCCACGGTTTGCAACTTTTCTCTTAATTGGGTCAATTTTTGCTTTTGGTTCTCTGTCAAATTGGAGGTGTACCCCGTGGCATCAGAGGGAGCCGTTATTTGGGGGAACGACTCGAGAAACTCTTGTTCGGTGGTCATTATTAGATAGTAGTTGAGTATTAATGTGAAATTTCCAGCTTGAACCTAATAAAACATGAGCGTGTGTAGCACTACATACAGGAGAGCAAATATACAAAAAAGTGCACTATGAATATTTTGCAGTCTTTGAATTTTAAGCCTTCCACATATAGGTATTTATGCCTGTTCTTCCATAGGGTAAGTGAAGTCGTTCTCCTTTCTGACTCTGTCCATTATATCCATAACGAGCAAAGTCTCATCATGTGGAACCACCGAACTTTCGAGTTTTCCTTCAGCGATATCTTTGGCAATGGCATTGGCCTCGTGGATAAACCCATTATATGGTTCATCATCCTTGAACTCAAACACCTCACCGGTCTTTAAGTGGATTTTGAACTCTCTGAGTCTTGCTGGATTGTCGGCGTACAATTCGATGTACCCTTTGGTTCCGTCAACTCTTGCATAAGGGCTCAATTTGTCCATATGGTTAGAACAGGTCAAGATACCAATCTTACCAGTGTTGTACTTCATCAAGATGGAAGTATTGTAGTCGACTTTGTCGTTAGGGTCAACTTCCACCAACGATTTCAAGTCAAATGGAGTGTGGTCCTTCCCCAACTTATCGTCCAACAAAATACGGGCGTAGGTAATGGAATAAATCCCAATGTCCAATAATGCACCAGCACCCAAGTCTTTATTTCTGACTCTGGATTCCGGTGGACAGTTGGCAATGTCTCCATCAAACGAAAAATCGGCAAATAATCTGAATACATCCCCAATAACTTTCTCTTCGAAAATTTTGGATCTCAATTGGTTCACAATTGGAAGAAATCTGGTCCATACAGCCTCCATCAAGAACTTACCTTTCGATTTGGCCAAGTCAACCAACTCTTGTGACTCTTTGGCGTTGATGGTCATTGGTTTTTCACATAAAACATGGAGATCATGGTTTAAGCACTCAATAACTTGCTGTTTGTGAAAAACATGGGGTGTGCCCACGTACACAATGTCAACCTCTTTGTTCTTGTACAATTCGTCGTAGGATTGAATTACGGGTTCTATCCCTTCATTGGACTCTTTGACGATTTTATGCTTATTAATGAAATCTTGACCTTTCTCTTGAGAAGAAGACCCAATTGATCTGATAATATGTTTGATGTCGGAGTTTTGCTGGTTGGATAACAACAAGTCGTGGACGAATTGTCCAGAGATATTCCCGGCCCCCAAAATGGCCCAGTTCAATGTGGTCATAGCTATAGGTATATAAAAATGTAAGTATAAAAGTGAAAAATGTATTTCCCCAGAAGTTTACAGCCCGAACATAAAATGAGAATCATCGATGTTACATTTACTGATGTTACATTGATGAGAAAGTCAATGGAACCAACGACAATACTAACCAACCTGTATCTCTATATTGTCCTGAATCTATACCTACTCTAGCTACAGAGACACCTATATCCCTTTGTCTCTTTATAGGCCAACATCAACGTTGCAGCCAACAGTCCTAACAGAGATTGAATTTCCAACCCCATGCTTCACAAATATCTGCCCAGTCCACTATGAAATCACCGGTGGGGTTCAATGTCCAGCTTTCTGCTATTAACCTCCATGTCTTGGTGTTATTCAAGACAGGACTCAACTTAATTATCTCATGAATCTTCATTTCCACCATGGATCTATCGTAATTGTAAGTAGAGCACACTCCACACATAAGCAACGGCAAGCATATTATAACGCAAAACTTCGTGTGGGTTAGCATGTCTATTTCATGCATTATCTGGTGTACGAGGTCTTGAATAACGAAGTTCTTTGGTGGGATCTTTTTGATGTACAACTTCAAGTATAGTTCACATGTAAGTTTGTACATCTTGAAAGCATGTAAGTACTCATCTCTGTCCTCATCGTCTCCTATCAACAGCAATAACTTGTAATTGGGCCCCGTGGTTTCAATCTCATTCTCCATGGCACTTATCTCATTCTGGAAGACATCGCTGATGCACTGTTTCATTGCGATTGTGTTTGTTTCAATGTTAGCACCTTCATCCAAGTCCTTTAATAACTCATTGACCCTCACTTTCAAGTTGATGAGCCTTGCAAAAACTATGTAGATATTCTGATGGGTGCCTTGCAAAGTGTCAACTCCATACACGAGTTCAGAATCCTTGAACCCTGACTCGTAGAAGACCTGCTTATATTCCTCATAAGAGAACTTCGTACCACTTTTGTGGCTGGTGGTTGACATAATATCCACATAATGAATATTCGAAAGCATGAATCTCACTTCATTGGAGAAGTGAAACATTTTTGCAAAGCCGTGTAAGCCCCCGTACTTCTTAACTAAGTCACAACACTGCTCATGAACCAGTAAGCACCGACTATCGGCGAGACAGGCATAGTACCCCATCAACACACAACCAAAAACGAGCTGAAAGTAAGCATCTGTGGCAGACCCACCCGTGAAGCTATGTTTGCTTGCCGAAAGAGCTCTGTTGTGATATTCCTTGTAGGAGTCGTCTCTCCCTGCGTACAAGGCACCCCACGACGTTATAGCATAAAGAAAGGACTCATCATTATTTGCAAGGGAATTATAAAATGATGTGAAATAGTTCATGGACGCTGTGCTGATGGACACAACCTGTGATACTTTGCGAATGTAGAAGTCAAAGTACAATATTCCCTGTGGATCTAGTACCATTGACGGTAAACTTGGTGGCTGGTATATTAGTGGACTGGGTACAAAGTTACCATCGGAAGAAGGTGTCTCAAAACTACCATTATTGTACCAACCCCCAGCTGCCGTTGTGGAGACCATATGCCTTGGTGGAAACGCATCAACTGGTACATCTGTTACAGGTATATTTCCTCCATTAACTGCACCAAATGAGCCTTCAGCAGTCACTGTTTCTGGATTGGGGACTGTGGCTAGCGCAGCGGGTTTTGTGGTCTGTTCCGTTTGTTTCTTTTGCAGGGTTTTTGTCTGGTTATAAACACAATCAAGGCCCCTACTCTTGCAGTACAGACATGTGGGGTGGACTTCATCGCATTTCCTCTTACGTTTCTTACACAAGGCACAACCATTTCTGGATCGAAACTTCATCCCAGAGATGGACTTGACATGTCCCCCATACAGGCCTTGTTTATCTTCGGCCGAACCACTTAGTTTTCTTTTAGGTGGTCGCTTTTTCCCTTTGATACTGAACGTATCGTCTTGTAGGATCAAAAACATGTATCTAGTCCGCTTGTTCTATGACAAACTGATATTTGAACGGAACACAATATTTTTCTTATCTCGCATTTCCGGCTCTTAACCTTAAGTATGATACGGCAGAGGGTTGCATGTACACTAGCACCTTTCTGGTAGTTTACAGACTCTACATACAAGTCTCGAGCCACAGAAAAGTTCCCCGCTGGTCTTGGAACGGTTCTGGATCCCACAATCACAGTACGGGCCGTTGTTAAAACGGCTGCAAAGAGTTTCCGGGAACCGTTAACTATTAAGTGGTATTAAAGGAAATTAAACGTGTAGGAAAGTATAGACAGAGAGTTATTCAAAGGGGTTTTCGAGCAGTCTGTATTATTATGAGTGGACAGACAGTAGCAGGTTGTATGGAATCCGGTTTTCAATTCAACTTACATCTAGCAAAATATAATTTTCGTGAAATTTGCATTATTGTTAAAATTAAGATTGCAGTCAATCCAGAATAATCAATTCATAGAGATCCAAGGATATGACACCAGACATGTCACCGTCTTGCTGCACTTCTTCAATCGTATTATTAAAGACAGTGGTCTAGCTGGGGCTTCAAACTTGCTCTAATGCATAAGCGAAAACCTTAAAGCTTTTTCACACGCATTTACAAGCAGCAATTATCCAGGAGCATTACTGTTTTCTGTACGGCAAAAAAAGGGTGGCCGAGTTATAAAAGGGTTGAAGCACCACTAAAGTCAAATGAACAGTGTACTTTTCAGAGTGATACAATCCAGTTTTGCCATCATTACCCACTGTTAGCTGTTTGTATTCCAGATTTTTCAAATTTTTATGCTTTGGAATGGCAAGAACAAGCCTGCGTGGCGTAATGGTTAGCGCATTTGACTTCTAATCAAAAGATTCCGGGTTCGAGTCCCGGCGTGGGTTCTTTCTTTTTTTTTTTTGTTTTTTTTTGAACTCCGTCTACAGCTAGATGATAATACAACTTACATATTCCCTTCTAATTACAAGCCACCCTACCCTTCTCGGACATTCCAATCACTATGTTACTAGATTACCAGGCCCTTAGCGATGGACGCAAATTGCAAACCTTAAATTTTCAGGCTCTTTTTTGTGTCATCAAGGATAAGAAATCTCACTCGGTTCAAAAAATAATTTCGAGAATATCATTCACCTGAATATTCACAATAATGGTAGAGTCTGAAGAAAAACAACCGAAGAAAAGACAAACTAAGACGAGTGTCTTATCAGAAGATCAGAAAAAAGTATGTTAACCATAATATATTCGGTTTAAAGCTCCAAAGACCGTAAAATATCCTTGTCTAAGGGGTCAGGTCGAAATGTGGGGATATGAGGCTGGGAATACTAACAATACTTTTTATAGGCACATCACATCCAATCGGAACAAAAAAGAAGGGAGAATATCCGTTCTGAGTTCGATAAGATAGTCACGTTGACCCCGACGTTGAACGAAACCGAAAACAGATCGGAGTTAAATATTTTGACCAAGTCAGCGGATTACATTGATTACTTGAAGACGGAAAATGAAAATTTGGTTCAGTTATGTAACGAAAGAGGCATACAAGTGCCCGACGAATTGGTATACAAGGGGCCAGACGATATAAGCGATCTCGATCAGCTAAATGAAGATGCCAAAAATTCACGCTAAGTTGGCCCGGTTTTTTTTCTGTTTTATTTATTCAAAGGATTGTTGTTGCTATGTAGTTTAAGTTAATGTACATTAAATTTCTAATGTGATCACCACAGCATATTTGTGTTCTGTCATTTCCGAGTCCAACACATTGAGTGTTGGCATATATTCGAACTTGTGACGACGAATACTTTCAAATGCTTCGCCATTGCAGTACACTCTAACATGCCCGTTATTCACTTTAAGAAGAGATTCAATGTCTCCGTCACTGAATACTAATAACTGCACCTGGTTCTTGAGATGTGTTAACACTGTTCCTGGGAAGTCTGCTTGAACTTTCTGCACCACTTTGTTCTGTTCAAGTTTAGCAGCAAATTCCTCTTCTTCCTCGAAATCTTCTACTTGTCTGTAAGTTTCACCTCCAATTTCAATAATGGCATTCTTTGGCAAGCATTTCACTTTCAATATGATCAAACGTTTATGACAATCACCCCTCTCCATGTCACAATACAGATCCCATATCTGACAGAAAGTCTTTACGTCAACTTTAGAAGTGATGAAACACAATGCCAAGGAGATCTCTTGCACGTTGATCAACTTCTTAATCCTTTCAAAATGTTGAATGGTCAAAAGAATCGATTCCGTTTCGTCGGAGGCCAATTCCATAGACGATGGGACCAAGGGAATTTGGCCAGATATAGTAGCTAGGCTCAAGGTCATTTGTTCTTCCACTCTCGCCTGCGAGTATGGACCGATATTCTGGGGGGCCCAGTAAGACCTTGACCGAATATGAATACCTTTTTTATCGTAGGTCTCTTTCAAGATGCATTTGCACGACAACGAGCAGAATTGTCCTTCTGGCAATGCCGTTTCCACGCAGATTCTCGAAGGGGGAAGGTAAAGACCCTTGAATTCTTCTTCATAACACTTATTAACTTCCCCAAAGCCGCCCATATCACTAACAAGAAGAGTGACATGCTGGATATCATTGAAGGTCAATTCGTAGTCTTCCAAATAGTTTTGCAATTCCAGGAAGATTCTCCAAATCTCTTGAGACATCAGTCCTGCACTTGCAGTCAAGTTCCCTACATACAAATTATTTCCCACAATGCTGATTACAGGAGCTGGTCTATGCAGTATTTGGGCCTCATAGTCTTCCACCACTGTTCTTTCGTGCAAGTCTAATTCCGAGCCGAGCTCTTGAAACTTCGTTTCCAATAATGGCGGTGCCACTACAGGCAAAAAATCCGTTTCTGGTTTATCCACAAGCTCCACTTTGAGTTTGGCGTACGAAACATCTCCAGGGAGTTCCACTACTGCATAATCGACTATTTGCAACTTCTTCTTAAAGAAGCAGCAGTCTAGCACCATTGTCTCAAACTCACCTCCTTCTCCACAGATGTGAACGTCATACATCTTGTTAAGCTTCACCAAGTACGGATAAAGCTCTGTTATGGATTTGGTAAGGTGTTTGGACGTTAAGCCCATAGCAGCCACTTTAATAATACGAGCATCTAATTCACTGTCACACATAGACTTCAATAACAGGTCCTGGTCACTCTGCCACAAAAACGTTAGCGACGTCAATGCAAACCTATCACAGATATTTTCCACCCTTGTCCTTTGGTAATGGGATAGTATAGCTCCACAACTGACAGCTTCGATGTCTGGATGGTGCGAGATGATGGTACGAATAAGCTTGTACAAGTCTTCAATTTCATCATTTTCTGTCTTGGAGTACTCCAATTTCTGGTTGGTGGAGCCCCCTTCGATGGCCTGTCTGTATAATGGCACGTCCAAGCATTTGCCGTAGTAATCAATTATATCATGCCCCACTGTCTGAAACATAAACGAATCAATGTCATCTTGCTGAGGATTCTCCGGATGGAGATTCCCCAATGCTACCAATTCATGGCCCTGTGATAAGCAGTGGTGTAAGTTGAAGAAGGAGTCCTTGCCTCCAGAGACCAATGCCAAAAACTTCATTGGATAAAAGTAACTTACGCTATACTTTGTGGTATTCTACTAACCTTAAACTCAAAGATTGAGATTGAAAGGTATGAAATCTACTTAATGCTGTATTATACTCATCGCGATCTTACACCTTCCACCCAATTGAACCACACACGACCTTTTAATTTTTCAGTTTCGATGTCTGCGACTATAAATTAAACACTGAAAATTTTTTTTCAATTTTCTTTTCTTAACTATCATAAGTAATTAATCATGCCTCGTATGTTTAAGATAATATCTTATACAATAATACGATAATGATGATGTTGGTGCTAGCATGACAGTCTCTATCGCTTCTGCTTCACCAAGAGGTTCGGGTCCTCATTTCAACAAAAACAGTTGGGTCAAGTTACTTTCCATCAAAGTGAAAAGTTTTCTTTCCCTCTTGTTTTTGAACAGAGCTTATTTATCGTGACTAAACTCCCGACACTTTAGTCACTTTAATTAAGAATAAGTCTCACAAAACATGTCAGTTGTCTTACGCAGACACTGCGCAAACTAAGGTTCCGACCTTGTGTTGGCGGTGTTGTGTTCAGCTGACATTTTTCTGTGGACACTCTGTTTTTTTTCGTTTGAAATGTAAAACCTAGTAACCTCTGTACATCTACCGTTATTCTATTATTCTATAATTCTTTCGTGACGAATAATTTTCTAACAATTTTCTAGGTGCTCCAAGAACTTACTCCAAGACTTACGCTGTTCCAAAACAACCTTATGAATCTGCCAGATTAGATGCTGAATTGAAATTGGCTGGTGAATTCGGTTTAAAGAACAAGAGAGAAATCTACAGAATTAACTTCCAATTATCTAAAATTAGAAGAGCTGCTCGTGATTTGTTAACCAGAGACGAAAAAGACCCAAAGAGATTATTCGAAGGTAATGCTTTAATCAGAAGATTAGTGAGAGTTGGTGTCTTACCAGAAGACAAGATGAAATTGGATTACGTCTTGGCTTTGAAGGTTGAAGATTTCTTAGAAAGAAGATTGCAAACTCAAGTTTTCAGATCCGGTTTAGCTAGATCTATCCACCACGCTAGAGTCTTGATCACTCAAAGACACATTGCTGTTGGTAAACAAATTGTCAACATTCCATCTTTCATGGTCAGATTAGACGCTCAAAAACACATTGACTTCGCTCACAACTCTCCATACGGTGGTGGAAGACCAGGTAGAGTTAAGAGAAGAAACCAAGGTAAGGGTGGTGATGATGCTGCTGAAGAAGATGAAGAATAAATTCCTTAATCCGGTATAAATTTTTCATAATTAATATATTTGGTTACCTTTCCAATTTACTGGGATTTGTATATGTAGAATAGAGATGTTAATAACACACTAAAAGGTTTAAAGACATTCATTGTAAGGTTAGTTTGGCACTTTAAAGGGTAGCAGACAAGTAGGTGAAAGGTAGCTATTGTCAATTTTAGTCACGTGAAGTATGGCTACAGCCCTAAGCATTTCCCGCACTAAATTTTTCCACTATACAAAAAAAGTTTTTCAATACAAGTACTAAGTATATCAAGATGGGTAAATCGTATGTGTACACAGATGACGTTAGTCATGGCATTTGATTAGAACATGGTGTTCCGTCTACAACGTTATGTAGCTGCTGTTTTGGAGCAGTAATTTTTTTTCTCGGGTAAGAAAGGTCCATTGAACAACAAAGAAAGGTTATACAGCATCAAATGAGAAGCCACTATTAAACGGGTCTGAGTAGACGCCGAAAACAAGCCAGAAGAAAGCAACTACCACTCCTTTCCGTTACTAGACAATGCCAGCGTATTCTTGAACAATTATACTAACTTATAATTCAGTCACGGTTACAGATCTCGTACTCGTTACGCTTTCCAGCGTGATTTCAAAAAGCATGGTACCATTCCTTTATCTACTTACTTGAAGACCTACAAAGTCGGAGACATTGTTGATATCAAAGTCAATGGTGCTGTCCAAAAGGGTATGCCACATAAATTCTACCACGGTAAAACTGGTATCATTTACAACGTCACCAAATCCTCTGTTGGTATCATCATTAACAAGGTTGTTGGTCACAGATACCTTGAAAAGAGAGTCAACGTTAGAGTTGAACACATCAAGCACTCCGCTTGTCGTCAAGAATTTTTAAACAGAGTTAAAACCAATGCTGCTTTAAAGAAAGAAGCTAAAGCTAGAGGTGAACAAGTCTTATTAAAGAGACAACCAGCTCAACCAAGAGGTGCTAGAGTTGTTTCTACTGAAGGTAACGTTCCTCAAACCTTAGCTCCAGTTGCTTATGAAACTTTCATTTAGGCTGTATAGATTTAATGCATGTAAATTTAGTGTTTGCATGGGTTCCTCTAGCCTTACAGTCCAAAAGGTCGTGCGAGGCTAAAATGGTTCTAAATATCACCGACAATACTCTACTGCATAGACCGCGAAATCACTTCTAACAACGCATCAGTAACCCGTCAATAAACATGTCCGATAAAAACGGCAATTCTGAAGACTTAAAGCTGACACCAGCTGACAATGGCACAAACAGAGAAAGTGGTCCACTGAAGGCAACCAATGGGTTCAACAGTGCATTGGAATTTTGGGCAAAACTCGATTTACCTTCAGTGCAAAAACAATTAGATGAACAAGGGATTGAAATCAAAGATGGCCATAAAGAGTCACTTTTGAGTAGAAAAAACTTGGCTACTAAAACAAAAGAGTTTAAGAAGTTGCCAGATGAAGAAAAATTGGACCAGTTCAAAGGATTGTTGAAATTGTATCAAAATGAAATCGATAACTTGACCAACAAGCTGAAGAAGATCGAGACTTATTTCTTTGATTTCTACCGTTCTATTGCGGAGGCCCCGGACCCTAAACCATTACTTGAGGTGAGCTTGGATAGCGTGATGGAGACTGGGGAGATTGCCAGCCTCAAGAAGGAAATCAACAAGTTAAATGAAGAACTCAGCCGTAAAGCAGATTATAATCAGTTGAAAGAGAGGTTAGTTAGAACCGAGCAAAAATCGGCCGAGACCTTGTCAAATAAGTTAAAAGCAAAAGAAGATGAATTCAAGGCTTTGATAGATGAAAAAGAGAACAACTGGACCGAAAAGGAAAAACTTTTGCAAAAACAATTGTCAGATTACAAAAGGACAATTGAAGAGTTAAAGACGTCCAATGAAGTCACTGCATTACAATTAAGTTCCCACAACAAAGACTTACATGATAATAATGATAATATGACCGTGTTGGCCGAGTTGGAGATAGTGTCGAGAGATGCAGAATTCTCCAAACAGAGGTTATTGGAAGTGGAAAGACGTAACGAAGAATTAAGAAGAGAGTTGTCTAATCTGAACAACAACTTGCAGGTGGAGAACATAAAAGAGGAATTGAACAGGAAAATAGCAGAGCTAGAAAGTGAGAATGTTTTGTTGGTGGCAGAGTTAGATCAAGCTAGAAAGCAGTCTAGTAGTCTTAGCAAGGACAACGAGAAGAGCATTGATGCTTTGAATAAAGAGATTGGCCAACTTAGGGGAGAAATAACTACCCTTAAAGACAAGCTTGGAAAGTTCAAGGACTACGAAGAGATCAAGACGGAATTACAATTCTTGAGGCAGATTGAGTTTGAAGGTGTTGAAGATAATGATGATTTCGATGACACTGATGAGAACATCAACGACAAGACCAAGAACAAAGTTGACACACTTTTGATACAGCGAAACAAGGTGTTAAACAACGAACTTATTGCATACAGAAGTGAACATGATTCATTAGTGAAAAAGATCCAGCAGTTGGAGAAGTCACAAGAAGAAGCTGCCAAAGAAGTTGAAAGATTATCTCGTCTCAACAGCAAACTAGAAGACGACTTATCGAGGTTCGATAATGTGAATAACTTCAGTGACACTATGAGTATATACAGTGGTGTCCGTAAAACCAGTGGTACTATAAATAGTGGAGGAGGTGAAGAGTCATCAATCTTGCCCATTATCACCAAGCAAAGAGACAGATTCAGAGATCGTACCAGCGAATTGGATAACGAATTGAAGAAGCAGTATAACATTGTCAATGACTTAAAACGTACCATCAGCAAGCTCAAACAGGATAACGAAGAATTATACGAAAGAACACGGTATTTGGCCAGTACTAGCAAACAACGCAACCAATTGCAACCAAGGGCCAACATTGACTTAGAAAGCAATTCCTATAAGAACAGCTACGAGTCGAGATTGCATCCGATTGAACAGTTCCGGATCAAAGAACAAGAAAGAATATCTTCAAGATTGTCTCCATTTGACAGGATTTATATCAGCATAACACGGGCGGTGCTAGCCACCAGAACCACCAGAATGCTTTTCTTGTTTTACTGTCTAGCACTTCACTTTATTGTGATGTTGACCACGCTTTATTCCACAAGTGCAAATACCAAAATGATTCCGGAAGTAGGAATAAGCAGTGGAACAGGTGGTATCCAGGCAGAAAACCCTATATAGTATTATAATTTATGGCCTTGCCTTTTGAAAGGTGGCATTATACTGCATATAGTCTAAACCCTAAATCAAACGCAGAACCTGATCATTTAATTACGTTGCTCGATTTTTTTTACTATTTATACCCCAGAATATCCCAATTGAATTAAAGTTGTGATTTTTTCTTCTTTATAATCTCCTTATCCATAAACACATTATGTCTAACACAGAAGATAAACCTCAAGAACAGAAATCTGGACTCCCTTCGGCCGACAACTTGTATGTTGAGATTGGCGGCCAAAAAGTGCCTTGGACCAAGGTTAACAAGCCACACAGTGTGCTTTTACAGCCTCAACATCATAAACCACAAGTCGATGCCCAGAACTTCCCTGACATAACACCAGAGGCAAAAGAGAGGGAAGCTGCAAGAGAATCAGGCAATCAAAGTAAAGAATAAGCTTATTTTAGAGTATATTCAGGAAATATAAAAAGGTAACAGGATCAACTCCACAACATCACCGACACCGCAAATGACACAATTGGTGTAACTTATGCTAGTCGTACCCCCTGCCCCTCACAGTACCTAGTGACTTTTCTCTAAATGCTCTGTTTGTATCTCTCATCCGTACCATCTGCGGCTGCGCATCTAATCAGGAAAACAACGAAGAAAAAAAACTCCTAAGCGAATCATTCCCTGAAAACACCAGCCTGTAATGATTGGACTTACGAGGCGATTGTTTCGAGCTCTTGCTTACACGTTAGGCTTTTTTGCAACCGCGTGTCTACTTTTGCTTGTTGCAAATAAGAATAGTTATATAAATATTAATGGGTTCATCCCTTATTATTTAACGCCTGCTTTTTTCCAGCCTGCTTCGGGTCTGTATATTATCGATCTTGAGATCCGGCCTTGCTTGAAGATCAATGGGAACAGTCCTAATTGTGGTGTTCCACGAAGCAGTGATGGGCTTAATGGGGATTTGAATGCTTTGGGAGGGTGGATCAAAGTCGATAAGGATTTGACGCTCGGGTCTTCGCTTTTGCGTAAGAATTTCCTTAGTTATAAGGTGATACAGAGTGAAGCGTTCAAGAACAAGGAGTATGCCGACAAGTACGACGATAAGGTCATAACAGATATAGCTGTGTACCAAGATTTGGACGGGAAGATAGAAGGGAACAAGCAAAAGCTCCCGTTGAAGGTTTTACTTGATTTTAGAAGTAATGATATTTATGACGACGAAGACACCGAGTACTACGGAGGTAAAGGGGTCAAAGGAGAGTTGTACAAGGAAGATAGCCATGAGCATAAGGCCAGTAAGGGGAACAAGGAATGGCAGGAGAAACAAGATCAAAAAGCGGCCGAAGAAGCTAAAAAAGAGCAGGAAGAAGCAAAAAAGGCACAAGAAGAAGCTGACGAGGAGCGTGAAAAGGAAGCCAACGAGAAGGAAGCCACCGAAAAGGCCGGAAAAGAAGACAAAACCAAAGATAAGAGTTCAAAAGAAAACGGGAAGGAGCCTGAAAGTGAAGAACCGGGAGAGGATTCTATCGCAGCAGACTTTAAGCCAGAAGTGGACGCTGATGAAGTTGAAGACTTGAGCCCTGATAAAGAGGAGGCACAAAAGGAACAGGATACAGAAGTGCAAGGAGAAGAAAAATCCGTGAATGCTCAAGGAGGGGAAGAAGAAGAAGAAGAAGAAGAAGAGACTCCGAAGCTCCATAAAAGAGTAGTTGAGACCGATATCCTGGCCCTCAAGATACATTTACAAGTTCCCACTGAAGCAGAAGTCAAAGCTTCGGGCTGGACTCATAAGACACACGGAATTTGGGTCAAATATGAGTCTCATAATGCTAACAAAGGTCTTACAGCATTGGATGTGTTATTTGGTAAAGATGCGGTAGATCCCAGACCTAACTGGACCTTTGTTAAACGTACCCCTGTCACCAAAGCACCACATGCCAGAGGCAGAGAACCATACCTTACTTTTAGAAGAGGGCCTAAAATTGACTATTCTAAAGAATACCCAGCTGAAGTGAAAGTTAATAAAGAGGGCAAGTTAAAGATCTTACAGGTAGCTGATTTGCATTTTGCAACCGGTGTAGGTAAATGCAGAGACCCAGTTCCAGCTTCTTCGGCAAAGAATTGTGAAGCTGATCCTCGTACTTTGGAGTTCTTGGAAAAGTTGTTGGATTTGGAAAAGCCTGATTTAGTGGTGATGACAGGGGACCAAGTTTTCGGAGACGAAGCACCTGACAGTGAAACTGCTTTGTTCAAAGCAGTAAACCCTTTCATCAGAAGGAAAATTCCATTTGCTTGCACGTTAGGTAATCATGATGATGAAGGATCAATGCCTCGGAATGAAATGATGTCTTTGATCTCCAATTTGCCTTATAGTTTCGCAGCCAATGGTCCCGAAGAAGTTGCAGGGTTCGGTAACTATGTGGTGAACGTACGGGCACAAAACGGCAAGAATTCTGCTGCCCTTTTGTATTTCTTGGACACTCACAAGTATTCACCAAACCCCAAGGTCAATCCTGGTTACGATTGGTTAAAAGACTCACAACTAGCATTTGTCGAAAGAGAGTATGCGTCATTCCAGAAAGCCATTGAATCATTCAAGCAGACCCATTTATCCATGGCATTCTTCCATATTCCAATTCCTGAATATCGTAATATGGGTCAACCGTTTATTGGAGAAAAACTTGAAGGTATAACGGCTCCCAGATACAATACAGGTGCCAGAAAAGCTTTAGCGGCTGTGGGAGTGAAGGCTATAAGTGTGGGCCACGATCACTGCAATGACTACTGTCTCATTGACCTGATGAAGAAAGACGAAATAGATCCACAGCAAATGTGGCTTTGTTACGGGGGAGGAATTGGTCAAGGAGGATATGGAGGATATGGTGGGTATGTCAGAAGAGCCCGTGTGTTTGAGTTCGATGTTTCTAAGGGAGAGATCAAGACTTGGAAGAGATTGGAGTCAGAACCAGATAAAATCATTCACGCCCAGATTATTGTTACAGACGGTAACGTAGTTAATTTTGCAGCCTAATAAAACAAAAGGTAACAGGGAGAGAATATAGAGATTAATGTATATATAAAACTAACCAAGGTACCTGTAGGAGATGATAATCTGTTTAAACCCATTGTTTTGACCCCCTTTAACACGATACTTGCTTTTATTTATCTACAAAAATCTTTAATGGTCCTCGACACGACGTAAATTCCATTATCCTACAAAAGAAAAAAAAAGAGCCGTTGAAATCTGAAACTGAGAAATCATATTTTCACAGATAACAATGTCAGAATCAGCAATTGCAAACAGAAAGTCGCCAGGTGGCTCAAGCTCTTTGGCGCCACTGAGCGTTGCACTGCCGCAAAACGACTCGAGAGAGCTCAAGCAGTGGTTGACAAAATGCAACTGCCAGCAGTATTATAACCGATTTGTGGATCAAGGTATTACGTATGATTTACTCAGTGAGTTGGATACAAGTGCCTTGAAAGAGTTGGGTATAAGCAAATTGGGTGACAGGTTGCGATTGGAAATAGCCATATCGCAGCTCAAAGCCAACCAGTTGAAGAACATGGTTTCTATTGAAGATATCTACAGTCAGTTGAACTTGATGAATTTGAATGCCACATCTCCTGGGTCCAACTCCAATAGCACTGTGAACCTTGCAGACTATGCACTTCCCAGCAACAACGATGCCACCATAGTGCAGCCAGCAGATATTGTCCACCAGAACGCACAAAGAAGCTCGTTCAATCTTGGTTCGGGTGGTCAGTTGAGCAATGAGCACTCTGATTCAAAGAATTCCAACAAGACCATCACATTTATTTTAGCAGACGGATCGTTGAAGAAAGTCAATGTCACTGGATGCTTCAATGCCCAGTCTATCAAGAGAAAAGTGCTACGGAAACTAGGGATAAAGCTGCAGGAAAATTCCTACGATACTTATGTACAAAGTAACGATGATGGGGGTGTGAGTTTACTTTTTGACGTGGAATTAGTTACTATCTGCTATTCACCTGAACGATTGGAGAAGCATAGAATCATGTTGTGTGAAAAGGGCCAGTATCCAACGGATACGGCTATTGAGGCCAGCAACAAAATCAAGGCCAAATACGAAAGGTTCAATAAAACTAAGAACATGAATCAATACCATATGCCAGAGGGTAACTTACCTACCATGAGGCAATTCTTTGGCCAGAGACCACCAAGTGAATTGATTTCGTCTAACTTGGCAGAATACTTCCCTGAAGCCCATCAAAAAGAGTTAGAACAAAGTGTTAGGAATAGTGTTCGGTACAGTGTCCGTTTGTCTCGGAGATTTAACTTACCTACAGGCCTAGGTTTTGCCAGTAATATATCGGTCAACTCAATCACCGGCAGCAACAACAAAAGATATTCCATGTTCAGTAACACCACTGTCAAAAACCCTGCTTCCATAAATTCCAGTGAGTATAACCTTGCAGCACAAAGACGATTACCAGGGAAAACTATTGGAGATGTGATGATGAACCATGTGACTTCTATCGACGAAGCAGTAAACCAGATTCCTGATAACCAGTCCATCTTCAGCAAACCTTCTATCAATTCAGACAAATCCAACTTCAGTGGAACTCCAGCTGCAGCTGTAGCAGCCAACGCCAATGGTCAGTCTCCATATGCAGAGTTGAAATCTGTGGGGTCTAATAACTCCCATAATAATAAACCCAACCACAGAATATCCATTGCTGCCAGTTTCCTCGATCAGTCTAACGATAACAACCGGTACTCGAGGATTGAACTTCTTAACGTTGATTCAGATGACGATGATTCAGATGAAGACTTCAGTGATGATTTGATTGGCGAGTATGGCCAGTTTGAAACTAACCCCCTTTTAGACCAAGATGGACCTAAGAACTGGCTTAAAGGGGCACGTATTGGTGCCGGAAGTTTTGGGACTGTTTATTTGGGTATGTCTCCCTGGACAGGTGAGTTAATGGCTGTTAAGCAAGTAGCATTGAACAACACCAATTCAGAACTGAAAAAGGCAATGGTGGAAGCACTTCAACACGAAATGCTTCTTCTTAAGAACTTGAATCACGAAAACATTGTTAGGTACTTAGGTTCCTCCATAAGTGAAGAATTCTTAAACATTTTTCTTGAGTATGTGCCAGGTGGTTCAGTACAAAGTATGTTATCATCTTACGGGCCATTCGAAGAACCTTTGATCAGAAATTTCATCAGACAAGTATTGATTGGTCTTTCTTACCTTCATGGTGAAGATCTTATTCATCGAGACATTAAAGGAGCAAACATCTTGATTGACATCAAAGGAACTGTGAAAATCAGTGATTTTGGGATCAGTAAAAAGATATCCAGCAAGCCAGAGGAAGAAGAGACTGGACCAGATAAGAAAGTTAGCAGGAGAGCTTCATTACAAGGATCAGTGTATTGGATGGCACCAGAAGTTGTAAAACAAACAGCATACACCAAAAAAGCTGATATTTGGTCAGTGGGATGTTTAATAGTAGAGATGTTTACAGGTAAGCATCCGTTCCCCAACTTCAGTCAAATGCAAGCTATATTCCGGATTGGAACACATCTGAGCCCTGATATTCCTGAATGGTGTACAGAAGAAGCTAAAGACTTTTTAAGAAAGACATTCGAGCTTGAGTACGAAGACAGACCAGATGCGGTGGATTTACTTTCTGAGCCATTTATGAATCCTTTGATTATGTCCAAACAATAAGACGCTTCCCATTTGTATCATAATTGTTCATATTTTCTATTATTAGCATATTTTTTCTTTGTAATAGATATTAACAATGACTTTTCCATTACTATGTCAGCTAACTATGAAAGAAATGAGGAAGAAAAACAAAAAAAAAAGTTTAAAACAAGATCATCATTAAACCCCAATGACATGGAAATCCCATTGAAGTCTCGACCACAAGTTTCCCTCGTGGACTTGAATACCTCCAGGAAATACCATATGGAGGAAGCTACAGATCCCGTTGACGGATATGAAAATTATGGAGAAACAAAATTGACTCGTACCTACTCAGAAACTGAAGTTAATAATTTTGATGAGGAAACGGGGCATAGACTTTACGATGATGAAATATTTAGGCCTAAACGTACATACCAAGGAGCCAATGAGTCTAAGCCCGAGGGAGATTATAACATTGCATCGACAAAGATATATAGTATATCACACGGAAGGGCTTTTGGCATTGAAGATGAATACATCCCTGGATTGAACTTCAGCGAGATGGTTTACAAATGGACTGATACCACTCCCAACTTATCCAGAACTAATAGTACATCTTCTTTCTTGGACTTGGAAGACCTACACGCCAAAGTATCCCCCAAAGAGATTTTGAAGCAAAGCGTAACATCACAGTTCCAGAATCAGGCCCCATTGAAGAGAATCAAGACTAACCAGAGTGAGTTTGACTTGATATTAGATAGTTTACCGTCAAATTTCAACGAATTGCCTTACTCCCAGAGGAAGAAGTTGGTGAAGTCGATCAATGACAGTGTGGACTATTCCCAGTTCTCGGTTTACATGAAGAATTCTTTTGGGAAAAAGACTCTTGCTGGAAGACTTCTTTCATCTACCACCGACTTGAAGAAACTACTGCCTGCTAACGTTAATGAAAAGGGTGCCAAGGTTATGGGTTATACTCTCGGAAAGGTGATAGGATTTGGTGCTTGGGGTACTATAAGAGAATGTTCAGGACCATCAGTAGATGGCAAAGTGTATGCCATGAAGATTGTGAGCAACCAGAAGTCTAACATATTGAGAATATTCAAACGAGAGATCATCATATGGCAACAATTGGACCATCCTAATATCTTGAAGTTGAAAAGGTACTTGGAAACCGAAGATTCCATATTTTGTCTCATGGAAAGAATAGTGGGTGGTACTTTGTTTGATGTTGTGTCAAAATGGGGGTCCATAACAGAAGAGAAGACCGAAGATCTGGGACTGAATAATTCCTCCCTTTTATCATTCAAGCCAACTTCCAACTTTGCGCACGAGGTGGTTTCCAAGGAACAGCGGATCAATTTGACTATTCGCTTCACCAAGCAAGTTGTGGATGCCGTGCAGTACTTACATGCTCTGGGCATTGTCCATGGGGACATCAAGCTTGAAAATGTCTTGGTCGACAAGACGAAGGGTCCCCCAGAAACCTGGAAGATGGTGTTATGTGACTTTGGGATGTCAAGGTTCTATAAGAAGAAGACCAGCTCGGAAGTGAGGTCCAAGAGTTCTATGACGGAAGTAAGGAAACCATACCGAGGTGGAGAGAGTCTTCATAGTAAAATTTTGGCTAATGAGTTAAACGATAGAGGCCTCGAAAGGTCTTTGTCACCTTCTCATCCAGGAGAGAGGCCACATATGAATATTGGTGGCAGCACAGAGATGTCACGAGCTCGGACCAATCTTTCCACGAAGTTCATGTCGAGATCCAGCTCACCTTCTAAGTCAAGTAAGTCCATGGAATCTACAGTTCTGCATAGCATTGAAAGTATCAGACAGTATGTGAATGAACTTAAAGCTAAAGAACTCAAGAGACAGAGTCAAGTGGATATGAACCTTCCTGATAGCCACATTGGATCTTTACCATATGCATCACCAGAATTACTTCTACCAAATCCACCACCTTTAGGTCCATCTGCAGACATTTGGGCGGTTGGAATCTTGGTGTATACTATGCTTATGGGCAAGTTACCATTCCAGCATTCTTATGAACCAAGATTAAGAACCATGATCATCAAAGGGAAGTACGACCGAGACCATCTTACTGACGTTTTGGCCCGGCACCAATGGGTGAATGACTTAATCAACGGGTGCCTTGAACCAGACATCACCAAGCGGTTTGATATTGATGCCGTTTGTATGACGATGGACTTGAACTTCCAAAACTAAATAAGTATTAACGAATTAACGAACGGTTAACTAAAAAAACGACAGAGGGAACAACATCAAAAAACTAATTATAGCATATTGTATAGTATTGTATCGAAAAACGTATTATTCAACAAGAAATAATCTATTGCAAGAGAGCCTGTTCAAGGTCTTCAATCAAATCTTCGACATTTTCAACCCCCACACTAATTCTTAATAAAGCAGGATCAACGGTAGTGTCAGAGATAGCTCTCCATTCTATCAAACTCTCTACACCACCCAAAGAAGTAGCATGGATGAAGTACTTCAATTTGGAAGGGAATCTTCTTGCCAAGTCCTCTGATTGTAAAGTTATGGAGAATGTTGGAGAGTGTTGAGTGATTTGAGATGGCAACTGTTCGGATTGGATAGATCCATGGAAAACATCTTTCAAGTTTGGGAATTTGGCCTTGTTCTCAACCAAGTACTTGACAAGCTTTGTAGCGTTTTCACTCTGTTTCAATATTCTCAATTCAAAGGTCTTTAAACTTCTAACAAGCATGGAAGCCTCTAAGTTACCAATATTGGTCCCCAAGAACAATCTGTCGTTCATAAGCTGGCCTCTAACTTCTTTAGATTTGGTTACCAACACACCTGCTAACAAATCAGAGTGACCGCCAAAGTACTTGGTGGCTGAGTGCATAATCATGTCAGCCCCGTGGTCAAAAGGATTCTGTAAAGGAGGTGGAGCGAAGGTAGAATCGACAAGAAGTAAAGCCTTCTTATCGTGAGCCAATTTGGCATAATGTGCGATACTGGTGTTTGTTCCTTCAGGATTCACAGGGGTTTCCAAGTGGACTAAGTCACCAGGTTGCAATTTTTCAAAACTGGCAGGGTCGTTAAGGTCTAAAACTTCAAGACCATTAAGACGCTTGAAAACTCTAGTAATCCCATGGCATCCATGGTATGCCTGGCCAATGAGGATTCTTTTAGGGTTGATGTGAGTTAAAGCAGCAAAAAAAGCAGATAATCCTGAATTATACACCACTGCATGGCCTCCTAAGATCTTGGTTAATGCCTTTTCAGCCAAAAAACTGTTTGCATGAGTCAATCTTGAGTAATAAAAAGACTCACCTGTAAAATAAGAGCTGGAATCTGTGTCCACTGCCTTTACCAAATCTTCTGGCACATCAGTGTACTTATAGGTGGTGGATACATTAATTGGAGGGATCACGTCAGACCCAGCGGTTTCGTTGTGAATTAAATCGGTAGATATACCAGTCATTTTTAGTACCCGATTTTTTTTTATGAGATCCACAATTTATTTTCTCGACTCTTCTGAACACTGGATTCTTGGGCCCAGATGTCACCTGACCCAGACACCGTATATCATATCGTTTTGGGACAGACCCTGTCTTTCACAGCCAATCACAAAAGGCAGCAGCAGCTTACAAGCACAAGACATTTCCAAAGAATAAGCCCCAATTGTCACATACGCACTCGTCTGTAGGTTGCAGCATAATTTTTCAATTGGTGCCGTAGACCAAAACATTCCTATCTCCTTACAAATATACCAAGAACGGATCCAAAGTGCGTTGACCGTTATCCGTACTTCATGTACGATAGGGAAACGTACCTTAAAATGTAATTACTGCCCTCCATCTAAGTTGAGATAACGATAAAAATGTAGGAATATGTTGCCATTCTAGGAAATATGGATCGCTAAAAGATAAGGTATGGTTATTTCTGCAAAAAAAAAAAATTGCAAAAGTCTTGTAAACCCTATTGGCAAAGTAAGTTTCCTGACAGTTTAAAAGCCTATAGAAGATTTCGGTTATATGCTGTACCATTAAACGCCTGCAAAGGAACGCTTATATTAAGTTGTGCCACATATAAAGTCATCCCGGATGTCGACATTAGACTCCACAGTTAGCCCCAAACCACAATTTTTTGCCAAAAAGAAATGAAAGTACGAATAGAACAAAGCACACGCCAAAATTACGCCGAAAAAAGCTTAACCAGAAAAAGTAAGTATACAAGATTGACCATCCAGCCTCTAATATTGTTACAATTATCACATTGAGGAAGTCATCGAACTGGCAAAAATAAGCAACTTAAAAAATTACGTAATAGTATCCCAATTGAGAATTGAGATAACTTTGGGCTTATGCAGGATGGAGAAGACCAGCTTTCTCGTTTAGTTTTTTTGTCCATGCTCTGTATTCCCCAGAATGGTTAATCTAAACCCTGCCACCAAAGATAAGAAGTCGGACACATCTATGATTCTATCGTTGAAATGCTAAGAAATAATGTTGTGTAGACAGTTCGAAAACTTTTTTCACTAGCTCCTATCCCCACCGTCAACGCTGCAGAGGCTATTTTTTCTTTAAAAATTGACTCGCCATTATTATTCACAACTACACTACTTATTTTTTTTTCTTTTTTCATTTTTCTTGATAAATTTCAACATGGCTTTTGATATGGGCCTTTTTTTGTAAAGATCTTTTTTTCTTCCTATTACATAAATTGAAGGCTATTTTCCCTTTTATTTTAAAATTGGAAAAATAAAAATCCAATTATTCTTCAGGTCTTTCATTTTTATACCATAACTGTTATCTAAGGATTTACCATGGTGAGAGACATAGAAAAGGAAGCTCAAGAAAGTATCCGCAGTGCTTCTTCATTGTCGGACCAAACCGATCTAATTGACCATGAAAGTGACGATACCGCTTTGGCTAAGAAATTGAAGTTGATTAATAACGCAATCGATGAAATTGGATTCACTCCTTACCATTTGAAGTTATTCTTCCTTAATGGTATGGGGTACGCTACTGATTCTCAGTTGTTAATGATCGAAAGTAGTGTGAGAACCTATGTCAATTATCAATTTAACCAAAAGTTTCCTATCAGTAATGAAGCTTTAGTCATTGGTGGTATCGTGGGAGCTGCATTCTGGGGTTATGGTGCCGATATTATTGGTAGAAGAACTGCTTTCAACTGTTCTTTGTTCTTATCTGGTATTTTCACCATCATTACTGGGGCCATGAACAGTATGGCAACTTATTCTTTATTTGTGGCTTTGTGTTCTTTTGCCTTTGGTGGTAACTTGGTTCTTGACACTTGTGTGTTCTTAGAAGGTATGTATCGTTTGAGCCCATCGTTAGTATGCATCTGGACCAATGTTTATCTTGTATGCGGGCTCGCTTAACTTACGGAAAATCTGCAGAGGAAGTGGGGCGAGGGCAAGGGGAAAAAGAAAAATTTTATCGCAATTGGTCCCAGGGGCCGCAGCCAAGTAATCTTGCTTTCTTTGCAACTTTCCTTAATGGTTGGAATCATTTTTTACTAACTTAATCTCTAGTTTTGCCATTCAAATACCAATGGTTATTAACATTTTTCGCCTTCTTTTGGGGTATTGGTCAAACCGTTGCTGTTCTTATTGCCTGGGCTTTCTTGCCTAACTATTCTTGTGAGGGACCAGATTCTGCTCATTGTGACAGTGCCGACAACAGAGGTTGGAGATACACTTATTACGTGAATGGTGCCATTGTGTTATTCTTAGCTGTTGCCCGTGTGACTGTTGTCAGATTACAAGAAAGTCCTAAGTTTTTGGTGTCCAATAAGCGTGAAGAAGAAGCTGTGCAAATGTTGCAAGGTCTTGCAACCAAATATGACAGGAAATGTTCTCTTACCCTTGAAAAATTACAAGAATGTGGTGAAATTACCAGTAACAGCGGTCTTCAAGAAGATAACTCTGTTGGTGGTGTGTTAAAGTTGATCAGACATCATTTGGCTGTTTTATTTGAAAATAAAACTATGGCTAGAAGTACCATTACGTTATTCCTCAGTTGGTTGCTTTTAGGTATCTTATACCCAATTTATTATGCTTTCTTACCCGAGTATTTGGCCACTCGTGGTGAAAATATTTCTGCTTCCACTACTTATGGGGTTTACAGAGACAATGTTGTCAGTAATGCTACTTCTATTGGTGGTCCGATCATCGCTGGGGCTTTATTATACTTCTTCCCAGTTTTGGGTAGACGTGGGGTCTTGGCTATCGGTGGATTAGTGGGGCTGGCCTTCTTCTTTGGTTACACTGGTGTCAGGACTCACGCTCAGAACTTGGCGTTATCCTCAACTGCTTATGCTGCTTTGTATATATACTTTGGTTGTCTTTACGCTTATTCTCCAGAAATTATGCCTGCTGTTGCAAGAGGTACAGGTAATGCTTGTTGTATCATGATAACCCGTTTCGGTCAAATCTTCTCGCCTATCATTGCTTACTACTCCAATACCGCTTCTTCTGCTCCATTATATGTGTGTGGTGCTTTGATGGCTGTGAATGGTCTCTTGGCTTTAACGTTTCCGTTCGAACCAAGTAAGACTAGACCAAGTTAGGTTCTATATTCTTTTCAATTCGCTTTTTCCTAAGTATATTTATGCGTTATATATAACTGTACAAAAAAATATTTCTTCATTACGCCATTGGCTTCAAGCAGTACATTCTGACCGGGAATAATTCCTTTGGTAATCCCTTTTGAATGTCACTGGCAATCAACTTGAATCCGGCCTTTACGAACAACTGTCTAAATTTTTCGTCTGTTCTGGTGACACTGGAGTCAGTTTCATCAAAAACGTCATCTATTGGGGCAATATTCTCTTTCACCACCATAGTACCGTTTTCCATCAAACTTTCTCTACATTTAATCCAAAACTCAACCAATTCTTCATCAGGTAATTGACCCACACACCATTGACACCACACCAACCAGTACTTGCCTCTCTTGTGTTCAAGAACTTGCCAGTCTTGCATCCCCACTGGATATATATCACCTAATTTACCTCTATTTTTAACGGCTTGAAGTTCATTCTCCATCTGCTTCAAAAATGGTACCACTGGCTCTAGCAAGTCACATTCATCACTTATTTTCCACAAGAAATCTCTTGTAATTCTTCCAATTCCGGCACCCACATCTATAGTCAATTTCTTGCCCCCTTCTACCACAGGCATTCTAGGTAAAAGCTTTCTGATGAAAGTCTGAGATCCAACAATATCTGCTTTGGGTACTGGGGTTTGTTCTCCATAACCTCCTAACATACCGTTTACACTTGGGGGAACAGACGACCAGTAGTCAATGGCATCATCATAGTTAATGGCGGCATCAGCAGCGCCGTCATTTAACTCGTCAAACGAGTAGTCTTGAGCAGATTTAGCAGGCATTAGACAGTTTCAAATTACGATGAGATGTGAGAAAATCTAATACAGGATTATAAAATGTTTCAAACGCGACTGTGTGTTTTTAAATTGTATTGTACTACAATGAAAAGCAGCTACTTCGACTTAGACGACATATTGGCCACTTCGGAGAAAGTGCCTACTCGTTTCAACTATACAGTACCGGGAATTGGTCATCTTGACAATCAACCTGGAAAAGCCATTACAAAAGACACAAAAGTGGACCTACCACTATGGCTCGCTCGAGATCTTGCAACAAGTGATTTACCAGATGAAGAGGCGTTTGTGGACTTACTTACACCCGATCCTTTGTCTAATGTGGTCCGGAACGCTATAAAGTCGGATCCTGTGTCTATAGATTTGCACGCTATCCTCCCAAATTACTATAAGTTGGCCACGCATTGGTGTATGATGTTTAACGACCAAGAATTCTCAGAGATTTTAAAGAAGTTGTGCAAGGAAAGAGCATACGAAATAAACAACTTCGCCAGTAATACCACTAAACAGATCAATAACAACTTCATCTTGTCCTTGGACGAATTTGAAAAGAAATTATATAAGAAAACAGTGGAATCCAATCGTAATTTACGTGACTGGCTCAATGAATAGAAACGAATATTATGTTTACAAGTTTTTTTATATTACTACTACTTTAATACATGTTATTATAAAGGTGATTTGGAAGTGAAATATATAGCTCTTGGAGCTTGTTTCCTGGTTCATTAGAACAACCCTTCATCACTCAAACCTTCGTCACTGTCTTCAATGGTTTCAGCAGACTTGACTTTCTTTCTCTTGGCCGTTTTTATTTCTTCATCTTCCTGGTCGTCCTGGTCGTCGTCCTCGTCTTCAATGACATTCTTTTTTCTCTTTGTACCAGATTTCTTACCATTGGCCTTATCACCATTTTCCTTTTCAGCTGGCTCTTCTTCTTCATCGTCGTCGTCGTTATTGTCAAGTTCTGGCTCTGGCTCCGGCTCAGAAACGTCTGTGTTCGACTCTTCAGAATCATTAACAAAGTCTTCCTTCTTGGCCTTACCCTTTGCACCTTTACCCTTGCCTTTACCAGTCCGTTTACCTTTCTTTTCCTTAGTTTCTGTTTCCTCGTTGAACAACTTATCATCATTTTCTTCATCGTCCATAGCCCTGTTTTCTTCAGCCCAAATTCTGGCCTGTTCTTGCAACTTCTCTCTTTCTTTCTCTTTCTCTTGTTCTAACAACTGTAATTTCAACTGTTGTTCTTCCTCTAACCGCAATCTTTCCTTAACTTCGGTCTCTCTGATCTTTTGAGCTTCTTGCAACTTCTCAGAGACCTTGTTGTTATACTCTTTAGTTTCATCCATAACGTTGTTCAAACGGTTCAATAACGTGTTACCTAAATTAGCTCTTGACTTTAAGTCGTTCTTGGAATATGGTAAGTGTTTTTCATCATCGGTTTCAGCTAATTCGTTCAAGGTATTAATACCTTCTGTTAAGCTAGTTATTGTCTTTTCGATGTCTTCGGCTCTTCTCTCTTGAACAGGAACCTTAATGACAAAATCAGCCAATTGGTACTGCACAAAGGAAACATTGAACTTGAAGTTGTTCTTTTGTGATTCATTACCTTTCTCTAATGCTTCCTTAGATAACTCTAAACTCTTTAACAAGAAATTCAAGTTCTTTTCCTGGTTCCCTCTCAATAACCATGATTTGCTCAAGAATGACAAGATGTTTGGATCATTTCCACCAGTGAACTTGTTCAAGGCCACTTCATAGTTTTCAATTGCCTTGTTGTACTGTTTCAAATCTACCAATACATGAGCCAAGTTTAAGTAGATTGAGATATCACTCAAGGAGTCCCTCACTTTTCTAAGGATATCTAACCCTTTGTTCAATTCTTTGTTTTCAATGTAGACGATAGCCAAACCCTGAGCGGCATACACATTCTTTGGATCGGTAGATAACACTTTGGAGAACAACTCTATAGCTCTGACATAGTATTTCTTTCTCTTGTCTTCATTGGATGACCCTTTAGCATCTCTGGCCATCACACAATAAATATTGGCCAAGGAAATCAATGCATAGGCATCATGTGAGTCGTATTTCACTAAAGTGTCCTTTTGGTGGCTGGTATCCACATCGGGTTTGATACCAATTTTCTTACCAAAAGTTTTCACAAACCATCCATAGAAGGATCTGACTTCGAGGTCTGAAGCCTGTGACGCTAATAAATCTTCGATTTCCTGCTTGATTTCACTCTTATCGCTTTTATCTGTGATCAAGTCTAAGAATAACAATCTCAATTTTGCAGATGAATACGAAGGATTGGAACTCAAGACCTCGCTGTATAATTTCAATGATTCTTCTTGCTTTGACGATTCCAAAGATCTGGCTAAGTTGAAAGTCAACGTGACTTTCAAGTCATCCCTTAGCTTTTCATCCTCAACTCTAGATGCTTGTGTCAATGCTTGTTGGAAGTTTTCTGCAGCTTGATCATAATTATTCTTGTTAAACTGGAAAACACCAATATTGTTGTAAATTTCGACAGGCACCTCCTTATTAATTTGAGCTCTGCTCTCTACCGCTTTATTCAAGTAGTTCAACGACTGAGATATGTCTTTGGATTCATATAACTTACTGAGAATTAAGTAAGCATTCAAGTTCACTGGTTCTTTGTTCAACAAGATTGACTCTTGGTCATCAGAACTACTGTTAACCCCTCTGTTATTACTGAGGTTGATGTACTTCTCCAAGAATTGTACTGCCAACTCATTCCGTCTTCTTGATTTCAATTGTGAGTTTAATAATCCGAGACAATAGTTGACCTCGAGGTTCTTAGGATTAGACTTGTATAATTGTTCAAAGGTAATCATGGCTTCTTGGTTGAGGTTTCTGCTCAACTGTGATAAGCCCAACCCCAATCTACTGGAGAAGTTATTTTCATCAAATTTGATAGATTCATGGAAACATCTTTGAGATTGAGTGAAATCGGCCTGATTGAAGTAACATCTACCGAGCCAGTAGGAGCTTTGTGATAATAAGGTAAGCTGAAACTTTGAAAATTTGGTGTTTCCAGTGGCCATCGACTCCGTACTTATCAGTCCAATGATGCTATTCACAATCTTTTCCACTGTTCCATATTCACGCCTGGAGAAATAGTATGATGCCAATACTAGCAAGACTATTGGGTCTTTCTGTTGCTGTAATTTCAAGATGTCTTGAATACTTTCGAGACTGTTCTTATAGTTCTCCAAGAAACTGTCGTCACTTATGGAGTTATTGAAAGTGTTGTTGAAATTGGCCAACGTTAAAAGAAGCTTTGCCTTGACATTTGAGGGATCCAACTCTAAACTTCGTTCCCAACTTTTCAATGCCATACGGTGGTCTTTTAGATTCCAGAAACACAAACCGATACCAATTCTAGGGTCAGGTTTCATGACTGGGTTTATCACTAACACTTGCTGGTAGATCTTTAATGCCACTTTATAGTTACTCCCCCTTCTGAGTAAAATCTGAGCTCTACCCATCAATGCAAAACAGTTGGTTTCATTGATGGTCAACAAACTATCGTAATATTTCAATGCTTCTGCATCTTTATTCTTCAACGAATAATACACGGCTTTGAGGGCTAACAGTGGCACCAGGTCATCTTCTTCGTATAATAAATCGTTAACGTCGGCATCGAGTTTCTTGATGTATTCAACCCTGTCAATGCCTGCGTGGATAAAGCTCAAGTATAACCATAATTTAAAGTTGGTCAATGCTTTAATATCAGTAGATTTATCATTGAACTGCTTGAGAGCCAGAGTTATAACTTCCAAACTTTCGTTCAACTTCCCAGCGGTGGCATACCCCAGAGCCACACTTATCCAATATTTCGAAGGACAGCTTTCAGTCTCCAAGAACCCAATCAATTCATTAGGATCGTCTGGAAGTTCCTCAACCAAATTAATGGACACGATTTCTCCATTACTCAAAGGAACATCCAAACTACCAAGAGACTCCTGCTCTTGTTTGGAGATGTAAAATGATATATCAACTGGCGGTACGGTAGTGGCCATCGATAGGATTGTTGATATTTTTCAACTTTTGTTTCGACACCTTAAAGTATAGAGCACTATAAGAGAGAAAAAAATTTCGCAATTACTGGGTAGTACACGCATGGGTGCTGGTTTATCGCTGGTGTAAGGATCTTAGTTTTTTTGCAGTCATTCAATGAATAGTGTAGGAAACCCACCAGGGGGCACTCTGTGACAGTTGATACTTATGATACATTTAAGAAGGTGTCAAATTCTGGGCACAAAGTCGACGTTTGTCTTTTTTGTCTTGACTAGATTTGTTGTAGTGAAATTCACTAGAATAACCTAATCTGACTATCGAACGATACAATCTTTACTTTTCATTCTATTATACAGCTATTATACAATTTATACGACGACATCACTCAAGATACGGTTTGTTAAATGGCACTGAACTTTTAATTCGGCCAAAAGCAGATCATAGTCGACTGTTGACAGACTCTTTGTCACTTCATAACTAAGGTTGAATTTGAAGCCTTCTTCAAGGATTAACCTCTCAACAGATGTTTGGAAACGTAACAAGACTTTGTAGTCATCATTTTTACAAAGCTTTACTTTGAAACCTAGCTGGCCCGGGTCTGTGTCCAATTTCGTTAATGGCAACTTAATGGACATTTTGAAAATTTCTTTATCAAGCAGCACAAGCTTATCAATAATTTTCCTTATGGCTTGACACTTTTCCATCACCGGCATATCATCGACAGCTTTTATAGATGTTTCGATGTGATCGTAAATCCAGTCATTGAACAATTTTCTCTTTTTGATTTCCACAGTAACATTGCTGTCAACCACGAAGTCAAATTCTCGGTAGTGGAATACCACACCATCATCTGTCTTTTCGACTTTCATAGATGATGCTTCTTGTAATAATTTATTGTTGAAATTGAGGATTTTGATATCATTGAGGCTGAACTTTTTGTTGTTGTCGATGAAGTCTTGTTGTCTTTTTACCTCTTTGTTCAAATTGGTGATTTTCATATCGTACTCTTTGATGGTGGAAGTGACCGATGTTAACTCTTTGCTTCTCTTCTCCACTTCCGCCTTGATTTTGACTATCTTTTCCTTGGAATCGCTCAACTGTGATTTCAACTTGGTAAATCGTTCTGGCTGCGAGTCAAATTCAACTCGAAGCGTCCGAAGCAACGATATCTTTATTTTCAAACTGTTCAAGTTCTTGAAGCTTTCTTTATACTCTTGATCAATTAGTTTGATATTATTCTCAAGTTTGGCCTTGTCTTCCACGAGAAGATCATATTTGGCGTTTAATTTGACTAATAGGTTTTCTATCAATTGTATTCTCCAGTTATACCATGTATTTCTGGCTTGAAACTTGCAATACTCTTGAATTAACGAAAAATCTGCTTTCAAAGACTCTTGTTCTTCGTAAGAAGAGCTGTAGAATTCCTTGAAGAATTCAGGATTGTTTTCCAAGATAGAATCGTTGAGCTGCTGGAATAACTTCCTACCTTCAACAATATTCTTAGATAAGTCCTTATTACTAAATTCGTACAACGAATATACCAATAACTTTCCACTAGCTCTGATGTAATCATCGAATTGATGTTCTTGTTCTGAGAAACGCCTTGAGAGTTCTTCATTGGAAACATCATCAAGTTCGATATCATCGAAGAACTTGATCCCTAGATCATTTAGAAACTGTGACAACGTCACTTGTTGATAGTTGGAATACCTTATGGACTCCATCGAAACATCTGCCAAGGGAACTGTTTGAACAGTATGCACAGTGGAGTGTTCCGCCAACTTGGGTGTCTTGTGGATTTGTTCATCTTCCATTTCACTGTATCTCTTGCTGCCAAGATCGGATGGAATGGGGACTTCCACATCAAACAGAAGAGAACTTCTATCCGATTCAGCAATGACTTTAGGACTTTTCTGGGGTGATACTAGACTTAAATTTTGCAAGCCCTTCTGCACTGAAGAATTACTGAGTTCTTGGGCATCAACGTAAACAGTTCCCTTCTGTTCCTCCTTATCAGGGATTTGTGGTGCTGGCTCATCTGCTTGGGTAGCAGCGGATTCGGTGGTCTCCTTCGACATTTCTTCCTTACTGGCCTCCGCATCGCCCACAGAGTCAACTTTTGTACCATCAGCATCGTCAGATGTTGGCTTGATTACCGACAATGGTTGAGTGATTTCCATTTCTTGGTCAGCCGTCTTGTTTGATTCTTCCTCATTTCCTTCACTAATCGTAGAAAGCGTATTCTCATGATTTATATGAGACAATGGCTGTGTTATTTCCATGGTCATTTCATCGTTGTGAATTTCGGTACTGCTTTCGTTATTGGAAGCTGTATTAGTACTTGGGGTAGCACTTATCTTGGTGAAAGTGTGGGTTAAGTCCATGGTCTCATCTTGTTCCTTTTGAGCCACGTTCTCCACTTGTTTGATCACAGGCAAGGGCCGGGTAAATTCCATAGTCATGTCATCCTCTTGCGGTACAGATACCGTATTGTCATCCTTTTGGGGTGTAGTCACTTTGGCGAAAGTCTGAGTTAATTCCATCTCATCTGGTTTCTCTTTGGCCAGTATAGGCTCTGTCAATTCCATTTCAACTTCCGAATCCTCCAAATCAGAACTATCGTAAGCGTCAGGTAAAGCAGCAAGAGGAGGAGCAGAAGGAAGTGGTGGTATAGAAATCGACTCTTGTATGTCCTTTGCCGACTCTGTAGTAGAATCTGCTTGATCTGCCGGACGGGCCCATACTCTATCTTCTTCATCATAGATGGAATGCACGGAGCTAGAGCTACTACCAGACCCCAGAGAATCTGATTTCTCATCCAAGTCCCTGTTCATAGGTGTATGGCCAATGGTCTGTCTTCTAGCCTCAGATTGGGGCACGAAATCAATTTTGTGTAAGGTGACTTCTGGTGCAAACGATACTCTGCGATTGAACTTTGTTGTATTTCCTTCACTTTTAGTGCTGTAAATGGTATTGTTGTTGGACCTGTCTTCATCTGTTTGGTTGTTCTTCAAAATACCAGAAAGCCCTCGGGGATCCATGTTCTCTTTCCCCATCATCTTTAGGTTCAAGTGTTTTTTTTGTTTATAAAGAGCTACAGCAAAACAAAAACAACGCGCAGATTAAGAATAAACGGTAAGTACACGCAACATATATTTTATTCACACGAACCGTTGTCGCATTAACGTCCTCGGTCTGTACAAAAAATAGCGATAATCCGAATTTAGTTTTTACCCCAAACTTTCAAAATATAAAGCGACACCAATAACCAAATTGAAACTATTTAACCCTGTGAAATTTTCTGATCATTATTTTTTTTAATAGTTTGTGATCTTTGAATTTTTGAATTTGGAATCTAAAGCTTGTAATTGCCTGAACCACAGTTTTAAACAAACAGATCCAGTACTAAAGTAACAACAGAAAAATGGTGGCCGACGCAATTATTTACCATCCTACATATGCCAAAATATTGAAGTTTTTGGATACAACTCCAAAGAGAGAAAAGAGTTTCCGTTTGGTAGCTTATTTATCACGTTTCTTGAGTTACTACTTATACAAGATGGGTTACTCTAAGGAAGTGATCAATACCGTCAAGGAATTGAAGAATCAAGTGACTTTCTTAAGAAAGGGGATGAGATTCTTGAAGCCTTTACACCATTTGGAAACTGCTTCAAAAACATATGATAATAAATTGATGGATCCAATCTTGCAACAAACTACCGTGGTGAGAAACTTAGGTTACGCTGGGTACTTGACCATTGATGGGTTCATTTTCCTTAAATTGTTAGGGTTAGTTGATAAAGCCAGATGGTCAAAGGCCTCCACTTGGGCATCTAGATTCTGGCTTTTGGGTCTTATCGCCGGTGTTATTAATTCATCCAGATCTTACCAAATCAACAAGACTAAGTTAGACAGCGCTGCTAAAGGGTCAGATGAAAAGGTTGACGTTAAAGAGATCAACTCCAAGTTATATAAAGCAAAGAGAAAATTGGTCTGGGACTTCTTAGATATGTTTGTTGCTTTGAACTCCTTGAACTACTTACACTTCACTGAAGGTGACGTCGGTTTGGCTGGTACCATCACCTCTATCATGGGATTAAGGGACTTATGGGCTTCTACCTAAACCTGAATCTTCCTTTTGTCCTTCCTTTTTTTTTTGCAATCTTCAGTCAGAGGCTGTTACACAAGTTTTGCTATTTCACACCCACAAATATACACCTTATTTATATTTATTACTTATTATTTACTTGTATGTCCCTTATAAAACCCGTTCCAAAACCATTCCATTTTGACTTGTTTAAGCTCCTCCTCTAATTCTTGCACATTTTGCTGGCATGCAATCAATTGGTGCAATTTAGATCCTGTATCGGAGACAAGGGAACTGTCAACAAAGTTCGCTATTTGTTCCGGTTGGTCGTCTTCTTGATACACAAAGTCCGGATCGTGTCTGTGCTCAAATAAATCCTTGCCTCTAGCCCAACTGGCTTGGATATCTTGGTCAATTGTCATAGTTTTTGTTTTTAATTTCGTTGCAGTGGGGTCTATATATGAGCAGTTGTTGTCGTGCACGAACCAATAAGTCATGTAGAATAGGTAGCTTTTATCACACGACCGCTGAGGTTCTCGGGGTTGAAAGTCGACAGATAGGTTCCAGAACCTATAGCAGTCATCTAAGCTTAGTTGTGTGTTCTTTCAAGGCAACCATGACCCCATTTAATGCATTTCTTTCTCCTCTTTGTTTAGCAGCCTTTAAAGTGAGAAAAAAAACCCATCGCATCTCATCTCTTTAACTACTATCGATCCGTCTAATGTCCAAGGAATCTGTACGATTACACATAGGGAACATATCCAAGAACCTTGCAGAAAGCTCTGATGCCTTGTCGCAGAGACTTGCGAGGTTTGGTGACGTGGAGTCGCCTTTGGAATTGCATACCAAGCCTGTAAATGATCATTATTTCGGGTTCATCACCATGAGCATTACTCCATCAGAATACCAGAAATTGTTGAAGAGTTTCAACAATGTGTTATTCATGGGGATGAAATTATCCATCGGAAAGGCCAAATCCAACTTTCAGCAACAATGGGAGAAAGACAGCAAAAGAATACTGCCTCATATACCGAAAGATAGAGTACACAAAGACAGAGAACATAGAATTAATGAGTATACCACCAATGTGCATATAAATCCTATGACCCATACTACCACCACCATGAGCACGCCTCAGGGCTATAACAAGTCAGCACATGTGTTTATGAACAAGGCGGGGACAACAAAACACACACCTCCTACGCATACTTTGATCGGTAACAAATCATACGGTTCATGGACCACAGCATCGAAATTTTACGACAGATACCATGCCATGACTTCTGGAGGTGGTGAAGTGATACGTGGGAGACCCAGAAAGACGCCCAGATCAAAAGAAAAGATGAAGGCACAAACCTTACGGATCTTAATTAATGGAGAGTTGAAGCTTATCAAGGCTCATAAGACTAAGCTTTGGGGATATGAAAAAGATAAAACCGCTAATGATTTGACATGGACATATGAAGATGGTGCGTGGAAGAGTGGGGACAACCACGTGATCGAAAGGGTCGACAGGTGTGCTATCAATGGTGCTCAAGCATTGGAGTATGGCAAAGATGTGGCTGTAGAAGAAGAAGACAAAACTGTCTCCCACAACGATAAAGGAGAAACTCTGAAATCGTTGGCAGTGTTAGCGTCTATGTTTGAGACTTATGATTTTGACAAGCCAGCAGAGTTGTTGGAAGAAGACGATGACGACGATGAGGTGCTAGTTGATGCTAAAGGAAGAAAGAAGGTGATTAGATTTGACTATGAAGCAGAGGGTCACCTTGACGCTCCAGACACCGAAATCAAATACGATTCCATAAACACAGACGTCATTGAGACATACAAGAGCCAGGTGGAAAAGCCAAAGGAAGAAGTATACTATGACGAAAGTGACGAAGGAAATGAGTTGGACTTTGACGAGTTAGGGAAGCAATACAGCACTGAAACGCTCAGTAAGGTTTATGACGATGCACATCGTGAAGAGGGAGAGGAAGAAAAGCTAGAGAAGAAGGTAGAGGAAGAAAAAGAGGACGAGGATGAGAAAGAAGAGGAAGAGGAAGAAGAGGAAGAAGAGGAAGAAGAGGAAGTGCATGATGTGGAAATGAAAGATGCCGAAGAGGATGAAAAGAATGAACTGTCGGAAGAAGAGTTTATGCCAACATTCGGTGCAGCTCCGGCAAAGGGATCTACCACGGAGACCGTCAATGACACAGAGAAATTGAGAAGTTTGTTCAACTCCCAGACTCAGGGGTTCAGTCTTCAAGTTGAAGATGAAGATCTCGATCGTACCAAAGAATTGGATGCAAAAGATCAGAAGGAAATCTTGAAGCAGATCAAGACCCAACAGAAAGAAGCAGACGTAGAAATCCACGATGAATCGAACAACTTCGGTCTTTTCTGGACCCACCCCGAGTCTGCGTTTTTACAGACACAAACACAACTCAGTAAATTGGGGTATTTGAATGAGAAAGTGGTCTTACCCGGGGAAGCAGAACCCACAGCTGTTGCGGCAGACCCCGAACATGAAGACGAAACTCCGTATGAGCAATGGTTCTGGAAAATAAGAGGTGAAGCCACCAGGGACTGTAAAAGACGTAGAAGAGATGTCATGAGAGTGCTCAAGAAGAAACCAGATCACGTCGTCTGATATATAGAACAATGCATACAATTTTCAGTGATACTAATCTCTATCAATACTGTTTTCGCAACTGAAAAATTATTTGAAGATCTTTTTCATTAAATCTAAAAGGCTCTGGATCATGGCAGAACCTAAAGAAAAGCTCGTAGAAGAGCCAAAGCAGCAATCTATAGACAAAAAGCAAGAATTGCCTGAGTTCACATTGAAGAATGTGTTATTAGACATCAAAAATGGGGTCTCTTCTTTACTTTTGGATCCTCATTACAAAACGCTTTTGGGACCAGGGCTTGCGTTTCTTTCATCAATTTTGACGAAGGTTATCATCAAGAAGATCCCATATACCGAGATCGATTTCAAGACATATATGCAGCAGATTGATATCATCAATGCGGGAGAATTAGATTACAGTAAAGTGGTGGGAGATACTGGTCCTATCGTTTATCCTGCTGGATTTGTACAAGTATATCAGTTGATTCATTGGATTACAGATTATGGTACAGATATCTTGACAGCACAGGTGCTATTTGGGTATTTGTTCACAGCTTCTTTGATTATGGCAATGTTGACCTACACATCGATGCCTCCATGGACATTGATCTTGTTACTCGGTAGTAAAAGGTTGATGTCTATATATGTGTTGAGATTGTTTAATGATTGCTTTACTACCATAGCTATGATCGGGGTGACAATTATACTCCAGCAAACAGCGTGGTGGTCAGAAGTTTTGGGTGACACTACCATCTTTTTGGCTACTTGTGTAGCAGCTGATTTATACAGTCTTGCCATTTCAATTAAGATGAATGCTTTATTGTATTTGCCAGGGTTTATTGTCGTCATTTACTTCTTGAACAAAGAAAACACTTTGAAGACATTGGGTGCATTAACAGTGATCCCAGTGGTACAAGTATTGGTGGGTTGGAGATTTCTTTTACCACTTTTCAATGATGAGGCTGCTCAATACATCAGATGGACTTACATCACACAAGCTTTCAAATTCGACAGGAAATTCTTATACGAATGGACAGTCAATTGGAGATTTGTACCAGAAGATGTTTTCTTATCAGATCAGTTTAGTAACTCTTTGCTTATTGGACATTTCAGTGTGTTAATGGTGTTCATCCTCACCAGATTCGTACACCCTAAAATCACTGGCAAGCCATTGAGTTCCTTGATCAAAGATGCTTTCAAATTCGGCAACACCGCCACATCCAATAACTTGATCTTGAATAAAACCCTGGGGCCCAAACTAATCATGTTGATTTTGAGTACCACAAACTTCATTGGTATTCTTTTTGCACGGTCTCTTCACTACCAATTTTTATCTTGGTACCACTGGCAATTACCATTCATGTTAGCTTGTTTCAACCAGTATTTGGCAATTCCATTATGGTTGGTACATGAATACTGCTGGAATACTTTTCCTTCCACAGAAGTAAGTTCTGCCACTTTAGTGTCAATTCTCTCTTTAGTTCTACTTGAAGTTTGGCTTAACTCAAAACACTGGTACATAGTTTAATGCCTTTAGTTACATTTTTTTATACATTGTATAGCATACTGGTAATAATACAAGGGTTCAATAAAAAAGAAAGAAGAAAGTTTAAAGACCATTAAAATAATACAACTGACCACAACTTCAGGAATCTTCAACGGCATCCACACCACCCCAGTTGAAAGATTGCATACCATCATTAACGTTACCATCGAAGAAAGAATTGAAATCAAAATCGATATCATCCAACCCATTGGAATTAGCACTGCTGTTACCAAATAAGTTCTCTTGATTACCACTACCTTCAAGTACGTCCATAGTAAACATTTGGTCACCTTGAGGCATTTCATGGAAATTAGAGGAAATAGCTGACAATTCAGGTACAACATTAGATGGTGCATCTTCTGGTTTGACTTCGCTTTCTTCCTTAATGGTTGCAGTGGAAGGACCATCTTTTCTACCGTTTTTAGGTAACTTGGGTGATTCATTCACTGCATTGCTATTCTTTCTCTTCCGCTTATTAGCAGCAGTACTTCCTGTAGATGTATTAGAAGTGGGGCCATTGCCTTGATCGTTGGGTGTTTCAGAAGTTGGTGTAAGTGGAGTCGAAAATTCTTTCTTAAGATGTGCAGGCGTAGCAGCACTATTCGAAGGAGTAGTGGAGTTATTTTGGGCTGTAACACTTGGTTTTCTACCTCTTTTAGCTCCTCCTGCTTTCCCTTTCTTAGGTGATGGCTTATTGCCGATGACAGGAGAAGGCTTGTTAGGGTTGGTTGGTGTTTGCATAGGATTGACATTGGAATTTGCAGACCCATTTTGCTGCTGCAGAGATGGCAGTGGTTGCGTTTGTTGTTGAGGGGTTGGCTGCTGGGACTGTTGGGATTGTGGTGGTTGTTGCTGTTGCAGTTGTTGTGCTTGCAGTTGTTGACTGGGCGGTAACATACCAGCTGTTAAAGACGCTAAAGCATTAGGGTCGCCAGATCCACTATTGCGTGCAATATCCAACCTCTTTTTATTTTGTTTCTCCAATAACATCAATTGCATCTGGTAATCATGAAGGGCATTGATGTTACGGTTCCCATTAGTGGGATTATTAACATTGAGATGATTGTTGGCCATGGGCTCGCCTGGCTTCATGCCATTGTTGACACTGTTCATCCTCATACCATTAACCACGCCTTGTTGTTCCCCACCGTTGGCAGCGTTATACACACCAGCTCCAGGAAATTGACCATTATTGGCCAATTGTCCGTTTGGAGTCTGACCAGGCTTACCATTTGCAGCAATTTGTCCTTGTTGTTGCTGTTGTTGTGGGGGATGAGGCATTGGGCCTTGGCTAGGATTCCTCCCGGCAGGGCCTCCCGGAATATGTTGCGGCTGTTGCACACCAGGTTTCCCAGGATGTCCACCAGGCTGAGGAGACTGGTGGTCCACTTGTCGTTGAGCAGCCACTGCTTGTTGACGCAAATTGTTCATTTGCGCCTGTGCATGTTGCTGTATCTTATTGCCATTAGGCTGTTGCTGTTGTTGTTGTTGTTGCTGCATCATGAGCATCTGTTGCTGTACAGACAAGTTGGAGTTGGGCCCATTCCCAGTCATGGAGGCCAAAAATCGCTGCTGTTGTTGAGGGTCCATTTGGTTAAAAGCCGGATTTTGAGAAGCAGCCACGGCAGCAGCTTGTTGTTTGTTCATCATAAGTTGCATCATCATCCTTTGTTGAGCAGCTTGTTGTTCAGCGGTTTGAGGAGGTTGGTTGGGTTGTGGACCGTTCATGGGATGAGCGCCACCTGCCGGTATGGGTCCAGCGGGCTGTGGCCCAGCATTCCCAGCGGGGCCGCCAACAGTCCCGGCAGCACCGGGCCCACCAACATGAAGGCCAAATTGGTTGAATGGAGCATTATTAGATACTTGAAATTCTTGTTGTTGTCTTTGTTTCATCATCTGTAATTGATAATATTGTCCAGCTAAAGGATTAGAAGATTTATTGTTTTTAGCTTGATATACATCCCAAAATACCTGCCACCATTCAAACAAAAACCCTTGTGGAGCATCCATGGCCATTTTGGATATAGGTAAATTATTGTCTTTATGGAATTGTATTAAGGAAGGGCTTTGAGGATGATTAAACAGATTCTTCAGTAAATCAGAAGATCCTGGATTTTTGGAGTCGGACCCGGTAGAAGGGGAATTTTTCAAAGATCCATTGTCCAGGGATGGTATATCTGCTTCATTAACAAAGATTTTAGCAGTTTGAGGTAATCGGCTTTTTATTAAAAAGTCATAGACATAAGCATTTAATAATTGCTTTGGATTAGTGGCTTGTCCATCAGTGACTTGGGAATTCAGGTCTAATTTGGAATCATTTCTTGACATATGGGGAGTGCCGTGAAGACTCATGATCTTTTAATCTTTTAAACTCCGTCTCTATGGCCCAGGAGTGATTAAAAGATTTCGTTGTAGGAAACAAAGAAAAAAAGATTGAGTATCAGAAAACAGGACTAAAGAAAAAAAAAAACCTCCACCCACTTTTCAAAATTTAATTTGAGGTGGAACAATTATTTTGTATAAATGGACAATTCTTGTTGAGTCAACAAAGTGTCTATGATTAATTGGCACAATTTGGATGTTCAAAGGTTACAAAAATGTACCGTTTGGATGTTTAGTTTTTGATTTATTTTTTTCGAATTAGCACTGATAATTTTTAGGGGACTTTTTTCACTAGGACCAAAAAAGAAATGATAATTTTTTTCTGTATGTATGAAAACAGTAGTTTTCTATCAATAGATTAAAACTATAATTCTAATGGTAACGGAAAAACCAAAAAACCAAAATAGAAAACCAAAACAAAAAACTACGCCGACTTGAACTATTTGAATAGGTGGATGTTAAGGACCCAAATATGCACGGAATTTGAAACAATTGCCCCAATTTTACTAAATGTCTATTTTGATACTCTAAACTAGTAAAATGGCACAGGGTTTGGATTCTTGTTTAACCTTTCAGAAGAAGAGTTTAAAAAAATAGAGTTTCTCAGTGCGTCTGTATAGTGTCAGAAGAAGCCTTTACGTCGGTGCTGTAGGTCCAGCGTTGATGCCGACTTCGCGCCGACCGGGGTCTATCGCTTATACTCCTTCTGATATATACAAGTTCTACCATTAAATTCTTTTCCGGTAAGTTGTGGTTTCGTCTAACGAACAGGAACACCAAAGGTCATGGCAAAATCGTCATAACCAGAAAAATATCTAAGCATTTAGCCCTTTACACCTTTTCCGGTCAACTTGTCATAACAACCGGTTTTTTTTTCATACAAACCGAATATTTAGTAGTAGTAATCCGGCCCGTTCGTCGCTAAGACGGTTTCGTGTTTAAAGTAGCCAGTGATGTGCCCAATGATGTTGCAATGTCCCAAATGTCAGGCAGTACACGACCGCTTCCTTTCCTTTACTCTTTTGGGAAGTCGGCTTCACTCTCAGCTGTCAGGGTAGTGTCGGCTAATAAATATCGATAATTGAAAATCTCTAATGTATTACTATACTCTAGACACACTTTTTTTGCTTTATATAAGGAAAAACTTTTTCAGTACAACTTTTTTTTTTCACAAAATGTCTGTATGATCCCACCTAATCGGGTACCTTCCCTGATTCAGCCGGCCCTATACCTACCCATTACCACTACAAAATAATAACCAGTCACTTGTAAACAAAGTGACAACAAAAAAACACACAACCACACTATGATCACAATAAATATCAACTCGGTGTTTAAAAACACACTGAAACACTGTTAAAAAATTAAACCACTAGGAACGTTCACCGGTTCCTTGTTCTCTTACCTCATCTTCTCCCCTCTTGACATATTGTTACAAATTCCTTCTCCACGTCCTTCTTTTTTCTATCTGACTGTAGCACATTCCGCTGCTATGTAAAAAACAACCATAATAAAAATAATAAAAAAAAACCAACCAATAACGACACAAATATAATAATAAAAAACTGGATAAAAGAATGAACTCGTCCTCTAATTAGGACAACATGACCATTTTACCTTCTCTCTTTTGTAAAATCCTTTCTTTCTTTTTTTTGTTAGTTCCATTTATGTTTTAGCCCCATACGGTGGCATCCGTTGTAATGCTCCCGGAATTACCATTACCCCAAATATTAGATGACAAGTTATTGTGTTTGAAGTTCCCCAAAAGATTGGAGTTATCAAAGGTGGAACTGAAGGGGTCAAACACGTTTGGTGGGTTGAAGTTAAGCAGTGGCTGCTGTGGCTTGAACGAATCCGTACCACCTATTAAAGGAGCTGGTGCATTAACAGTTAATCCTTGTTGAGAATGAGCGTTGGTAGGTGAGGGAGATGATTGATATACCCCATTAAACGCGGTAGGTCCGTTCAAATATGAAGCGTAGTCAAAGCCATATGCGTTGTCGACATTACCACCCAACCTTTGCCCCATTCCAGTACCTGGTATGCCAGATGGGATCACTGGTGCAGAAATTGTCTGGGGGCCCAATGATCCGCTAGATGCAACACCACCAGGGTTACCACCGAGCCCTGCCATCCCGTTCAAACCACTGTTACTGCTGCCCACCGTAGTGTTGCCACTAGATGTATGTGCCATCTGAGACACTCCAGTGTGAGTACCAGCTATGTTTCCTTGTGTGTGAATATTCTTGTGAAAGCCTCGCCCAGCGTATGGTTTACGCTTCATGGTGTATATGGACGAAGGCTGGTTTTGTGCTTCGATTAATGTCTTATCGACGACGTCTAGTTGTTCCACGAAAGGTTCGCTGACTATGTCCCTTTTAGGGTACAACGAAACCATCTTTTTTTTTTATGGGGAGTGGTCCTTGAAGGATGTGTTCTTTCACAGAGAAAGAAAAATGCCAGAAACGAAAACTTTTCCTCGTAGTTTTTTTTTCCTGATATAATTTTCTGGCTGAAAAAAAAACCTCGAGATCTAATTCGAGGATACATTTTTAGGTTCTGAGACACTATATATACGTGTACAAAAAACATTGGAGGAACCAGGTGATTCCCAAAACGAAACATTATGATAGGACATGCCATACATAGTAGCTGTGGTCCTTTTTTAGGGTTTAAGGGCCTGTCAAAAAGGAGTTATCATTGATCTAGCATTAGCCCATTGTTCATGCGGCTGGTGTAATTATATATGATAAAAATAATCCCGAAGGCTGTAGTTGTGAAAGCATGGAGGGAAAGTATACTTCCCCTTTCGGTAAAGACAACGAACTATTACACAAGCAGAGTCTTGAGAAAGACAGGAAAGTGGCTTGCAGGAAAGTCGTAGTATTTGCAGCTGAGTAAAGAGCACCATTCCACACCAAGAACAGCACAAAGTAATAACAGAGTAGTAAAACTGGACCAGTAGAATGATAGTTCATTGAAAGATGGCTGAAAACAGCCACTTCATGCCAACTAACGGGGGTTGGTCCTTTGTTGCCCACTAATCGGGAATAATACTTTGTGTCCGGGTAATTTGTACCGACTGCTAGCCTGCGTTTCAAGCAAATAGCGGTCAAACCATACCAATGGACGTGCACAATACAAACTGAACGCTTCATTTATATTACAGTACTTGTTTATCATCATATAGAAAAAACCACAGCCGCTAGATCTTCTTCTTCTTTTGTTTGATCTCGTTGTCGTTAGTAGGGTGTAATTTGATCTGCACAGGGTAGTCAGGTCTGTTACCTCTGAACCCTTGGGACCAGTCATAACTTAAGGCATATGCGAAAATACTACCGTTCTTATTAAATGCAGTGGCAGTGATAGAATGGTTAAGTTCTGGGAATGATTTCAATCTTTGTCTAGCATCTTTATCCCAGAAACAGAAAGTTCCATCACTTCCAGCAGTGCTGAAAGTCCCGTAAACGGGGTGGAATTTGATGGAATTCACAGCATAGATATGGGTTTCTGCCTGTGTTCTCAATGCACTACCAGTGGCAGCATTTGGTGTTTTACGGTGACATCTGAAAGAAAATCCATGCTTGCTCTGTTCTGCCTCGTCCACATAAACAAAAGCACATCTACCTTCAATAGAACCGATGGCGTAACCGTTACCTTGCGGATAGCAGCTGACCACTCTTGTCTGCCATTTCAATGGTGACATACTGGTTCTGAAAATTTGTTGGGGATTGTTCAAGTCAATCACACAAATATGTCTTTCTGCACACCCCACCACCAACAATTTTTGGGAGGAGTCCATTGTGTAAGCTCTCTCAGGCAAATTGATCGTCGTTATTGGTTGTGGAGATCTCATATCCCAATATTTCAATGTTTTATCCCATGAAGCTGACACCACTACTTGAGTATTGGTTGGACCACATTCTACGTATCTAACACATTTAACAGGGGCATCATGGATCCCTATCTGCTGAGCTTGTTGACTCGCTATGTCAAAGAGCTTCACCTGTTTGTCAGCACCTCCACTAACTACACGAGTTCCATCCAGGGAGAATACAGTACTGAAGACAGGTCCCTCATGTTCATATAATGCCCTTCCTTGATTATTTCCAGTGTTGCTATCAATTTCATAGATTCTGACCTTTTTATCCCAACTGGCCACTGTAAGAAGGTCTTGTGTGGGAGAAAAGTTCAAATCACTTATTGAGTCTTCTGGTGGATTATTGATGGCCAAGTCATTGATAAGTTCTTGCCCAGTGGCTGTACTGCTACCAGTAGTAGTGGTGGTTGTTCCTCTGTTCAAGAATGACGACATTGTTTGATTCTGGCGTTAATAACAAGACAAGGTGTCAGTAATCCAAGGTATGTTTTGGCGCTTGAGTATATGCAAAGTTGTTTTGGTAGTTCAAAAAAAAATTCACTTTAAAAATTCGCACGATCGCGTCCGGGTAACACGTTGTGATACTATAGATAAATATTTGTGGTAGTTGGAAATAAGGAAGGAGAAACGGTATGAGCTTGTAATTCGTGGTAGAAACGGATGTTGATGATACTTGTCCTGTCAAGACAAACATAAACATTTTGGGGTCTCGTTAAATAAAATAAATGAGCTCTTTGAATAACTGCAAAATGGCTGCTTTGGGATCCTTGGAGTGGGCGGAATGGCCACAAAAAGTCGAGTGAACTTGTCAAAACAGTTAGCCGATTTAGTTCCTTGCATCCAGAGCCACCCGATGCGTAATTGACCCCTTGGAACCTTTTTTCAGGTGCATCTCTTTTCCTTGCCGTCAGTTAAGACGCCGAATCTATTTCGCACATTCTACCAAATCAAACGTTTATTATGACTTCCACTCCCGTTTTATCATACAAAAAACCCAGCCAGTCGAAGGACCCAGTATCGTCGCCAATACCGTCATCAGCGTCAATGTCGCCCAAGGTGTCTGGCGTACCTACTTTTGAATTGCCTCGGTCTTCTGCCGATTCACAAGGTACTAGAAAGGTGCTGTCTAGAAGGAAAGCATTACAGGAATTCTATCATATCCAACAGCAGAAGAAAGCAGAAGAAGAGCAGAGGAAAGCCGAAGGGCTTGAAGCACACGACAAGAATGACGGGTTAGAGAATAAACCAACAGAGGGGTCCGGGCACAACAGGCCCAGAAATGAATCTATTTCAGGGAAAGTTAATGTTGACGATCCAGTACTATTTGCCAATTATATCAGAAATACACCCATTCAGGAGATCCTTCAACTTCGAAATTCCATAACTAATAACTTGAACTCCCATGATCTGGAGAAGAAATCCATTATCTACGATAATTATTACGAATTGATCAAATTAAACCAAACTCTACAAAATTTATCTAATCCTACGGCAGCCCCAATTGCAGAGGAAGGTTTCACAGGGTTGAAAGGCTTGGATAAGCCGGACACAAAAGTCGACCGGAGTTATATATTCGACTCATTGAATGAATTGAAAGACTTTTTCGAGAATAGGGCTAGCCTATACAATGATGATTTCCAGAAAGTGATAGGCAAATTTGATATGCAGGGTGATACTGAGTCAATTTCAAGCGTGAAAGGAGTCATTAACGAGTTGGATAGTGCGTTACTGTTCCCAGATAACATCGACAAAGTCAAACTTATAAGTGACATTGACGGCTTACTTTCAAATAATCATAGCACCGCCAACAAATCTGAAATCAAAGAACAGCTAAGTTCAATGATACAAAAACTAGATAAAGAGAAAGACGAGCTTCTTATATTACAGCTACAAGCAATCACCCTGGCTATGTAAGGACTATTTATATTATATCCTCGACATTGTGGTTTTTAAACTTCTTCGTGGAACGGTCAACAGACCTCAACTCTATTCTGGACCCTATCAATGTGAAACTCAAGTACTCATCGGGGACATCGTTGTTGGTATTGGGCAAGACGATATTGAAAGAGAAAAGGGAATGTTTCTTGGGTATGAATCTCAATCCACCAATCTGTTTGGCAGGTGTAGCATCTTCCGCTTCGTCCCGAGGAACACAGACGATCAACGTATACTGTGTGTCATAAACAACAATCCCAGATATACCAATCAAGTTAGGGTTCCGAGATTCAAGAACTGTGATATAACAACCATTATATTCAGCAGATGAAAGCTTTGATAATATCATTTGCTTATTTGGGATTTTAGCTTCAGGTGACGTTATTCCCGGGAACACAAGGCTCTGTATGTATTCCTTCCATAATTTGTTCATAGGCACAAAATCTTCAAACACTGGTATGTTATATTTGGATATTAGTTTCATTACCGGAAATGGCTTTTTATTAGGATTCTTTTGTTTAAATCTATTATACTCTTGTATTTTCCGTATGACTTTCTGCTGGTTGCTCTTCACTGACTCTAGGTACAGCCTTATCTCTGTTCTGGTGTTGGTTCTGCTCTGTTTCAGGAGTTTATCTGTGGGTAGCTCATCTTTATGGAGCAAGGATTTGGGCTTGGAGTTATCCTCGCTGGTGGTAGGTAGAAGCACCAAAGAAGGTTTTTGCGATCCTGTGAACGTATACCTCGTAGACAAAAGCTCGTCTATCTTCTCCTGGTCGGAGAAACACCTCAGAAGTAGATGTTTTTCTAGTTCGTTCTTTTCTAGCATGATTTGAATAAGTACAATTTGAGCGATGGAGTTTTCGCAGTATTCACATTTCCCATATATCACAGTTTGGGTTGGATGCTTACTCGTAGTTTGAGGATAAGAAGCCCCGTGAGGGTGCTACGGAGATGGTACAGTGGCCAAGTACCGTTTCAAGATGACTTGGACCCAGCTGATCTTGAGATGTTTGGACTTGAAGACTTTCAACATTATAAAGAATCGCCAGACATAGCGGCACATAGACACTTGGAGAACACAGCTCCAACTACACAAACAGTGACTACCGGCGGGTTGACAGAAGCCGCGGTAGAAGCACGTCCCATGGTGTTTAAGTCCAGTCTTTCTGATCCCTACACCAATCTTGCACTTGAAGACTACATTTACAACCGCATGCCATTACCTGACAAGGCGTCGAAGGACAACTACAATAGACTAATGTTTTACGTGAATTCGCCATGTGTGGTGATTGGGAAGAACCAGAACCCCTGGAAAGAAGCAAATGTGCCGTTGCTCACGTCCTTGCGTATCCCATTAGTAAGAAGACGGTCTGGAGGTGGGGCAGTGGTGCATGATGGAGGGAACGTTAATTTCTCGTTTATGGCCACCAAAGGAGCCTTTGATCGCTTCAAGTTTGTGAAGATTGTGGTGGATGCCGTCAATGCGACGAAGAAGGCTAACTGTGTTGTCGAAGTTAATGAAAGAGGAGACATCATCACCAGAAGTAAAGGAGACGGTGTTGACTATAAGGTGTCAGGTCTGGCATACAAATTGTCCAAGGGCAGATCATACCACCACGGCACCATGTTGCTTGATCTGAAACTTGATATCTTGGGAAAGTTGTTATCGACTTCTCCAGAGAAGAATGGTACGGTAGAGGCCACCAGCTCAGTTGCATCTGTGCGGTCAAAGGTGACCAATATCGGTATGCAATCTCCCGAGTTCATTGAATGTGTATCTCAGGCATTCCTGCATAATTATGGCAGTGAAATAGAGTTGTCTGAAGAGGAAAAAGAGCATAACGAGAGCCTAGGTCTCGAGGATTTTATTGTTGCCCAGGTCAAAGACGTTGGGGTGTTCAATATCGATAGAGATACAGAACTTCCACCAGAAGTAATGGAAACAGCAGAAGCTCTTAAAAAATGGGAATGGCGGTTTGGAGCCACACCCAAGTTCACCCATAAGTTCAGTAACGAAAGCTTGGGTATCACCATCACATTCTCGGTGGGGAAGCATGCGGTAGTAGAGGATTTTACGTTAGATGCAGATCCAACAGTTAAAGAATCGTTCGTTTTCCTCAGACAGATCGTGGACGAGAATAAGCATGCCAGTGACGATGATAAACTTAGATTCAAAGGCAGCGATATTGCAGGGTTTATCACAGACGATAAAATAGGCGATTGGCTCGGATCGTGTATTGATGGAACCATCTAGTATTATATACAACAACAGAATGTACATAGAGAGCACCTCAGAGTGCTGGTTTACAACACTCCAATAAGCTTTCACCACTTCTTCAAGCGGTCTGAGACTCAGGGCCCTGCAACCCGTGTCTTCCTCTATAATTTGGCAGTTCAGGAGGAGTCCAGCCTGCCAACACCTCTTCCTCATTGTCGAGACTATAAATTTCAACCCCCAAAGGTCTGCAGCAGTCGACCATTTTAGAAGCGTCCAACTCGTCCTTGTTCTCTCCCCAACCCCACTGCGACAAGTCACCACCAGGACATGCACTAATCGCTACCAACAAGTCTTGTTCGGCAAACACTTCGAAATAATCATCTTTAGTGGCAGGACAAGCTTCCATAAAGTATTGATCTTGTTCTGACAATCCGGTGATTTGGAACACATTTAACACATCATGAACGTCGAATTCAGTCAAACCGTATGGTAACACGGCTCTGGTCAAGTTGGAGTGACAGTGGAGATCGTTATCTTCCCCACTGATCAATTTGTCCACATAAGGGTCGCATCTAGTCCCCAAAGTATCGTGAGCTCTTCCACCCCACTCGTCGTGTCTGGCATTCAAAGTGTCGGCAGTGATAGTGACTAAAGGTCTTAAGTATGGCAAATTCGACCACAATCTGTCAAAAGTTGAAACGTGGGCCGAGTGCAACTGTCTGGTTCTGGCAGCCCAAAATCTTTCTCTGGGGTTGTTCTCATTCCAGATATTCAAATCACACACTTGTGGTCCTTCTGGTGTGGTTAATCTGAACACACTCTTGGCAGGAACTTTGAAAGCAATACCAGATCTGGGTGGGCATCTAAGCTCCTTTACCAAAGTTTTATCGGCATTGGCGATCTTGGTGTATAACTGCTTATCAGCATAAATCTTAGACCCCGGATGAGGGTAGTAGGCCGGAATAGGCTTAGGGTTGCCGTAAGTGGTCTTCTCTGCTCTTTGAGACGAGTCAATAGTAGGTGCTGACATGATGGAAAACGGTAGATCAAAGGTGTAGGTAAAGGTTGTGAAATTTTTTTTTTTTCCACTGTGGGCTTATTTTATATAGGGCTTAGGCATTTTTGACATTATATGCCGATGGAAAGAAAGGAAAGAACGAGCGATTGATTTTTTTTTATCTTGATTATTACGGAATTTGAGCGTTGTGGTGTTTGGATGCAAAAAAAAATAAAACTAGGTTAAATTCCCGACACCATAACCCAATTCCATCGTTTATGCCGAAAAAAGGTCTAAATCAAACACAAAAGCCAAAAAGTTCAGTTTTTGCATCTTTTGCATCACACAATAAACCTTACCAACGGTTGTTATAGTGACACCGGTACTCAGTACCCGCAAATGCGGTACGCGCACGACTTCAACCATAGTTAAGTGAAAAGTATAGTATGAGAAGCGACCCCCAGATTTTTTTGTGGGGAAAAAATAAAGAATTCACAATGTAGCAGGAAGTATCCACGGAAATATCAAATAAAAGTATAAATATACTTGATCCCCCCTTGTTTTTTTCTCTGTTGTAGTCAATTCAAAAAAATGTTGAAGCAGTTTGCAAGGAATTTTGGTGTGAGTGCTGTATCTAGAACCAATTATGGGTTTATAGGCTTGGGCCAAATGGGCCAACATATGGCTAGACATATTTACGAAAACTTATCGCAGAAGGATAAATTATACGTGTACGATGTGGTGCCTAATGCCACCGCTCAATTCGTACAAGATGTCACGGCAAAGAGTCCTATAAATAAGGATTTAGTTACAAAATTGCTGAGTATTGAAGACTTCGTGCATAATGTGGACTCCCAACTTGATTTTATTGTGACGATGGTGCCCGAGGGGAAGCATGTTAAAGGAGTTGTACAGACCTTAGTAGAATCGTACCAGAAGTCTGATTTCCAGCATACTACCACTTTTGTGGATAGTTCCACCATCGATATTCCTCTGTCTATTGAGATTCACAACTATGTGAAGGAACAAATCCCTACTTTTGATTTTGTTGATGCTCCTGTGAGTGGTGGTGTTGCTGGTGCTAGAAAAGGTACTTTGTCTTTTATGCTATCAAGACCAGATCATGACTCAATCTCTGAGGGGTTGACGGATTTGATGAATAAAATGGGTAAGAACATCTTCCCCTGTGGAGAAAAACACGGCAGCGGTTTGGCTGCAAAATTATCTAACAACTATTTGTTGGCTGTAACCAATTTAGCTGTGGCGGATTCTTTCCAATTAGCTAAGTCCTTTGGCTTAAACTTGAACCACTATGCCAAACTTGTAGCAGTTTCTACAGGGAAATGTTGGGCTGCTGTGGATAATTGTCCCATTCCAGGTGTTTATCCAGAGAACAATATACCAGCTGATGTTGACTACGATGGTGGTTTTGTTAGTAAACTCACTAGAAAAGATTTGGTTTTGGCAACCCAGAGTGCTAAAGCCAATAACAGGTTCTTGTTCCTTGGTGATATTGGTAAGTACTGGTACGACAAAGCATGTGAAAATCCTGAACTCGCCAATAAAGATTTAGCGGTATTTTACAAATGGTTGGGGCAAATAGAAGAAGAGGAAGGGAACCAGTTATTGAAAAAGTTTGAATAAATATGATCTTTATAAATATATAAAGTATGAAAGGTAAGAGAACACAAATGCGTTCTTCTTTTATTCTATCATGAAATCGTATTTAAATCCGGCAACATTGCGAGATTCTTCAACACCATTACTAGCCATCTTTGGAGTGGCTGTATTCTCTGAACGTGCAGATTCATCTATTGTGATATCACTCTCTTCCGATGGGCTTGACTTGCCAAAGTCGGTTATACCGATGCTAGACTGTCTTATTTTGTTCAATCTCTCTTCGGCATCTGGATGTTCTTGTGGAATATGATCTTCTTCTTCACTCATATCAGCACCATGCATATGGGCTGTTCCTGTGTTTTTGTTCCGCCGTATAGATTTGAGTTGCATAATTCTCAGGTCAGTACTGAAATCACCACCTAAATCACCACCTTCCACAAAATCGGCAGTCGAATGGCGGACGTTGGAACTCATTCTTCTCTGTGAGTCGAATAAAATACTACCCACTGATGCCGTTCTCACGTGTGAAGGATTCGTTGTCAATAATGACTGGGTTGACAGTGAAAGCAAAGGAATCGTTTGTCCAGCCACTAATTCGGAGTCATCAGACATTATTGAAGTACGTGATGAACGGCCACCAAAGCTTGCGTCTGAAACAGTATCAGGAATATCATCAACAGAACCATTCATATGAAATCTATGTGACATAGATGGTCTCTCAGGGCTGGGGCTGAGAATTGGAGATGAGAGTGGACTTCCTCCTGTTCTTGGACTATTGCTAGGGCTAACACCTCTGCGAGGGCTACCAATTGGACTCAAATTTCTTCTAGGACTAACCGCTTCTGGAATCAATTCAGGAGAACCTATAAGATTGACAATATCCTCTTCTGCTTCATCTGCTCCGCCAGCAGGAGCAGCGTTTCCAGGAGGAGGAAGGTCAGTTGAAGGCAACTTGTTGGCAGTGTCTCCATCATCCTTATTGGTGTCCAACGTTGTGATAGAAGGAGAAGAAGAAATTTCAAATGTTGGAGGCTGGGCTCTTTCAGATGGGACCCTTCCTCTGGCTTCTTTGCTCCTCTGTGAATCATTAGAACTTTGACTTTTCCTCGAAGCTACCGAATTACGGTGTGATAATGAACTGCTCCCTCCCATACTGCTTGTCAACAAATCCTTTATAGAAACATCATTGTTGGAGCTCAGGAAAATAGCGTTGGGATTGGAATTGGCCATACTACTTCCACTTCCTGCACTAGAACTAGTCTTTGATCTCTGTCTTGTGCTATTAGACCCACCACGACTAAGTTGTGAAGCAAGAGGCGACATCGAAGACAATTCTGCTTCCTCTTCCTCATACGCTGGTGGAGGGGGTTCTTGGGCAGATGCGTGGTTACCCTCAGAAAATGGTGGTGGGTTATATGATGGCCGCCTAAGAAGGTGTATTGGACGAAGGAGTGGCGATATAACCGGGGACAACCCACCAATGTGAGGCGTAGCTTGTGGAGAATTCAATTGTGACCTTGAATCATTGACTTCCGGCTTATAAACATTTGCTTCCAAGTGCATATCCAAATCTCTCTCTATTGGCTCAGTATTATTGGTGGGACTGTTCAAATGATAAAATCTTTCAGGATGAAGCGAAGGAGAGGCGATCTCTTCTGTAGGCTTTTTAGTATGGCCAGAAGAGTTACTGGTCACTGTTGTAAGGGCAGAAAATAACTTGCCCATGGCTTGGGTGTTATCAACGGGTGTCACACCTGGTGACAATGGAGGCGACGATGGGGTGTATTCAGGTAAGAAATTGGGCTCAACTAGATGATCATCATATGCTGGTAATAAGGTATTCCCGTGGGCAGATAATGGCGATAATACATGTATAGGTGAATCAATCAGAATCTCATAATGCTTTCTTTTTTCTGGATTGGCTGGATCAAGTTTAGATATACGAAGACACAACTTGATCCAATGATGAGCTTGGATCTCATCAAATGATGTAGCAGGATGAAGAATGTGGTTGACCTTCCCATTCAAGGTCTGAGGCACATACAATTGAAACTCGAGCTCTCGTGGTAATAATTCATCAGTTTCGTCACCGTATTCACCATTATCTTTTTTAGTCAACAAACTTTTTCCCTTTTTTGCCTTATGCTCTAGCAACATATACTTCTTGGAAGGCTCCATTCTATGAACCTTCTTGTTTTGACAATAATATTCCAAATTTTCTGAAAGGTACACTCTTATACGATGTAAGGCCACTTTACCCCATAGCGGCACGAACCGGAACGCCAATGGCAAATATGAATCGAGAATTATGGATTTACCCCCGATGACGATATCATACCTTAACTGGTCTTCCCAATCTCTAGTGATAACTATAGGCTCATTCTCTTCGAGGTTGTACTCGGATGGAGTTCTGACCAATGTTATTGGTTGCTTCCCGGTTAAGTTCAGTTTAAATGCACCTGCACGTACAATAGTTGCTTCAAGCTCATACGACACCTCTCCAAACGTCACGGAAGTAGTCTCGGGCAACGAGGGTCTCAAAGGATGTTCAAAATTGTATAGATAATCACCAGGTGGAAACATTCCGGGTTTTCCTATTTCATTGTCATTTGTATTGATGGTTTGAAGATCGGAAAATGAGTCAACTGGCTGGAGTGAAGGTGATGGTGTATTAATGGTCGTATTGCTTCTCTTTATCAACCCGTTCGTAGGAGATATACTTTTAAGGAACCCATTTGACGCTTGTTCTAATTGACTCAAAGAAGGTGAATGAGCTCTGGTATTGGGATCATTTAAATTTAAATGACTGATATCCCTGTCCACAGTCTTAGGCAACTCGGTATAAAAGTCAGCACCCCCATTCACAGTATTAAGAGGGTTGGACATGGAATAAAATGGCCATGTATGGCTTATTATGTCCTTCTCTTCAGCGAACACATTTTTTTTAGGGGGAATACCTTCAGGCCAATCAGTTCGAAGGTGGCCTTTAAAAGTCAATGTAATGCTTTTCACTCTGCTTGGTTTGAGAACTCTGAGGAATAGACACCCTCTCAATAGAACTGGTTGGCGGTCGGCGTACTCAGCAGGAGTGAACCCCTGGAAGAAAAGATTCTTTTCCGTAGGGATGATATACATCTGCATGGAACTAGTAGCCGCCGTTGGTTTTTCAGGTAATTGAGGGACAAACGTCTGATCCCCTGAAGCAGTAGAGGATACAGGCGCTAACTGCAGGGCCGTGAATAACGGCGAATTAGGAGGCAAATGAGACATGTCTCAGAAATGCCGGTAATGTGAAAATGGGAAAAGACTGGAAAATTGAAAGGGTATATCCGTGAAAAAGTGGAACAAAAACCGATGGAAAATGAAACGCCTATGTGCTGGTGGGCGTGTATATGGTAAGTCCTTTTATAAAAATGACAAACTCGTGTGACTTTTTTAGTAATTATAACCAATGAAAACTTTTGTGTCTGTGAATTCTTTTGACAAAAGATTGGTATCAGCCAAAATGCTACGATAAAAGATAAGTAATAGTGAGGGTTTTTTTTCTTTTTTTTTTCTGGTTCTGGCTTTGGTTGGGGAAGATATCCATCCCCAGGGCGAGCGCACAACGTTTTTCCGCGAAATATTTTTTTTTGGTACTGGACTTTTGATGTTTTAGTCCGATTGTCGCGGTAGGTATTAATTACCGTAAAATCTCATCGCTTTTGTGACAAAAAGGTTAAAGCTATGATCAACCAGCTACTACGAACTAGCTTAAATGGGAAAGCGTTCGTTAGTTCTATTTTGGCCAGGCGGTTTTCTGTGACTGCCATTAGTTTGGCAGCTACTTCCCATACTCCCAAACAAGTTCCCATATCTGAAGTGAATGACTATCATGGTCTTCGGTTAAATCAGCAGTGGTTTTTTATACCTAAAAAGTACTATGCGGCAGATTGGACCATTCCTGAATTGCAAAAAGAGATAACAAAGAAGTATGGTACCCAGCAAGTAAAAGACGACAAGATCCAGCAGATCATCGACGAGTGGTGTGGAAACGTGCACATAAAAGCTAAACCCAAGCCTACAAAGTTAACTAGAAAAGCCAAAGCTGAGCTCCAAAACGAGCTATTGTTCAAAAAACAGGCATCTCTCGTGGCTAAAGAGAAGAAAAGGGAGAAGAAGAAGAAGGATTTGGCAACAGATAAGGCAAACAAGTTGTCTCAGAAACAGAGTAGAGAAGAAGAGAACAGAAGAATATGTTTGTATGTGCTTGAACACAACCGGTTACCGGACGACTATGACTATGATCTGGTGACATTGACTAACGTCTGGAACCATTATTCTGCCAAACACTATTCCGATAATCTTTCGAGACAGGAGCTTAAAAAGAAGGTGTCTAGTCTTTGGGCCGATTTGACACCGGAAGAGAAAGAAGTGGAGAGGCAAGATTACATACAGACGATGAAAAATGGCCAAGCATACAAACAGGGCAAGTTGGTGCCACTTCGGGAGAAGTACCTGAAGCTAAAATACAAGATTTTGGAGCAGTTTAAAAATGGTGCTGGTAAAGGTAAAGCCAGAGCAAAATGAATGAAGAATAGATTTTTTTTCCTTGTAAATAAATAATGTAATATACAAAAGTTCAGACTATAGCTGGTGCATCTTCATCATTCTCGTCGTATTGCTGTAAATCATACACTTCAAACTGATCTTCGTCCAATTTCTGGTTATCTAGCTGGGCCAAATCCAAGTTGAACTTCGTTTGTATAACTTGCAACACCTGTTTCCAAGTCTCTATAATAAGGCCCTTGACCTTCATCTTCCCACAGCATTCAGCTTCCCAGTTTTCACGAGGATAGATATCTTTAACGAAATTCTCCATGATAGACACGAAGTTTTTGGTATCCACTGCACTGGTAAGGTTAATAGTGTCGCCCACATATTCTGATGGTATGGTTTCGAGTTGAAGCTTGAACGTAGTTAAAAATTGTAAGCTGAAAGACCGATGGGAATCCACAAATACCTTGCTCATCAGGATCAATTTCAAGATGTTCAACCACTGGAGCCCAGAGCAGAAGTTGCCTAGCACAATAAAAAGCACAAAACTCAACTGCAATTCCCCCAATAAGAAATCCACGTCGTTGCCATAAAGTTCTTCAAGATACCACGATTTGTCCAAATAATCCTTGCTAATCTGCTCCACCGTCTGAGATTGTGCCTTTCGTTTAGATTTGAATTGGATAATGGTGTAACTAATCTCACTAAGACGTTGGTCTTCATAAGTCCGTGCAGGGTCCTTCTGCTGGAGTTGATCTAAAAGGATCATGTTCTCTTCTTTGGACGGCGTTATTGTGTTGATCTCCTCTGTGTGTGTCTCATACACGTACGGCATGAACTCTTGTACAATCTCCATGTCCAACTTATCAATCAATTTCCCCCACATAAGCTGGTTTTCAGGATAAGCGATCATGCTTTGATAGTCTTCGCCCAAACCATCTATTAATTTGGAATAGTTAAGTGATTCCAATTCACTTTTGCTGTCGACGACCACCAAGTCAAATCTTTCAATGTCGTTATTCCACTGGAGTATTATTATATCGTCCTTACATTCTATCCAGCGGGCATATCGTATGCTTGATTCTGTCACCTCTTGGGCATTATTGGATTTGATGGTGGGGAGCGAATAATGTAGCAAGTGGATTCCTTCAGGTACGAGTTTCAACCCTTTCAAAAGCTGGTTGATCGATAAGAACTTAGTGTCTATGCCCACAAGCCAGTTTTCTGTGTTAGAAGGAAGCCCCTTGAATAGAATGGTGGTTTGCGGCGGCTGGGTGGGCATTGTTCAAGAAGTCAAGTTTTAATTTGTATTTTTCGCATTCATTTTCTATTTATACGTTAACGGTAAAAGGCACATGTCAGACGTACCTAGGTGATCAATTCTATGCTATGTCTTTGTCTGTGATTTAAAAGCTGTTCTGCTGCACTTTGTTCAGTTGCTTCGATGTCAAACTCCGCATAATCGGTACTGACCATCTCATCACTCAAGGCTGCAAAATCGGTGTCTATAAGACGGGCAATCATGAATCTGTCAATGAACCCTGACATCATATTGTGGTTTTGGGCCAGATTACTAGAATCTTGGATAATTAAGTAGTTCAAGTACATCTTCTCAAACACATCTATGATTAGGGTGAAGGAGGTCTTATCATTCATGATGATAAATGGCAATTCAGGCACGATATCGACTTTTATAATATCTGGCATTTCTCTTTCGTATCTCATCTGTTGAGATAATACCTCACTGGGGACATTAGTTACCTGGAAACTGATGAACGACTCTGGGTTATTGATCTCTGCATCTTTGAATGCGTCAAAGATCTTTTGTTTGTGGACGTATCCAAGAGAGTATGGATTAGTAGAACTGGCTATTAATGGATACCCTTCGTGATTGTCACTTTCCATCATACCTGTAACGGATCTTAGCGTATATGGTTCGTCAGGGACCATATAAAGGCACTTTGTACTTGATACAGGAACCATAACTTTCGACACAGGAACCTCAGGGAGCTTGTTCCTGACGGTAGCTGTAGAAGTCGAATAGTTACATAACCCATTTCCTTTCCCTTCGTTGAAGTCAGCCTTGACATTAGTCGGGTAGTTAGAGCTGTTGAAATACACTTTCAACCAAGCATCGTAGATATTCTCATTGCAAAGGTAATCACTGACAACTTTCAGCACCATAACAGCGATCATGATGGGCAATACGTAGGACACAGCTCCTGTCAATTCAAAAAGAATCACCACCACACACATGGTAAGTTTTGTGATCCCTGACATGAATGCCCCAGCTCCTATAACGGCATATGAAGAAGGCGACACCAAGCATGAGTTATCCGTACAAGTAGTAGAACTGCCAAAAATAAAGTCTTGTATGGCTCTCGACAGGATCCCGACAAATCTGCCACAAACTGCTCCGATAACCAACGACGGCATCAACACGCCACCCGGTAAAATGGTTCCAAATGTGTAAGAGCTTATCACAAAAGCCTGAAGGCCAATGTATGCCAACTTAAGTAGGGTTATCACATCAGACGACCCACACATGAAATTTTCCGAATTGCTAGTGGCATCAGGATTGCAATTGGTGAAAAGACTTTTAAGGAAAGCTTCTAGTGGTAACCGGGTGATAGTTATAGGGAAATTCAACAAGCTCGTAAGGAAGAATATCGTTAGTATCTCCACATAATGTGCCTTACTTCTGTCCACTTTAAAAAGATCACACACCTTGTTTCTAAGAGCACCTCTTAGGTTTCCTGAATTGAGTTTGGAGTATATTTTGATGAAAAAATGGCCATAGACTCCACCTAAGACCCCAAGCCCTATGAACGGCACAATTTCCAAAATCAACCAGCTCACATTCCCGAACTCCACCAGGAACAATTCGTTTTCTTTGAAATCCTGTCCTTCGGTAAACATCCGGAATCCCACAAGCACCACCAAACTGATAGCAGAACTCACAAAGGAGTTCCACATGATCTTGGTAGCTATATAGTAGCTTGGAATCAATTCCAAAACAAAAAGGACACCTCCAATAGGCGAATTAAAAGCCAAAGAAATCCCCGTTGCCGTAGCAGCACTCAACAACTCTCTTCTAACTGCCTCATTAGTTTGGTTGGGCCCCATAACCATATTATACAAAATGTTTATAATACAGCATGACACATGAACAAGAGGGCCCTCTTTCCCTAACCAAAAGCCGCTACTCACCACCAATACCAACCCGGTTATTTTGAGGAGAAGTGTTTTCAACCCAAGGTAACCCGACAAATCATGCTGGAACCCCTGGATGATTTCCTTGACTTCTGGTATACCAGACTGTTGTACGTAAGGGTTTTTTTGTGAAACGTAGACTGCCAAAAACGCCGTTATGGATCCCAAGATCACGTAGATGGGGAAGTTGACGAATGCACTGGCCAAGAACTTGTTGGAATTGAATAAAATTTGTGACCAGTCGTACCAATCGTCTGCAGGGCATGTCAGGTATGGGTTTAACAAGGACCATTTGTTCAATTTACTGAAACATAAACCTTTCCGAAGATCATTCAACCAAACAGACGTCAAATTGATGATTAACACCGTATACCCGGCCACAATAGCACTTAACACTATCGCCGTCCATTTTTTATAAACCAAACTGAAGGAATTGGGGATATTCATGGTTTCCACATACCAGTCTATGAAAGTATTGTTTTCGTATTTTTTGTGGGGCACCACCGTCGTACTGTCATCTACTTCAGTCTTCTTGTAATGAAGTACCGGTACTCCATCTTCATTGAGTTGCACAAACACGTCTTTTTGTGGCTTGTAGTACGACATTCAATTGTCGGCGATATAATATATATGCAACTGAATTTTTAGAGAGCGAGCTTTTTAAGTGATGTAACTGTATCATTAAAAAGAGAATAACTTTAACTATGTACCCAGGCATCAAAATATACCAAATCTTCTTCTTCTTCGTCTATAACACCATCACTTTTGTTGTTGAAGATAGTAAAAGTCTGGGTGCTAAGGAGTCTTTGTAACTCAGGGGTCATATTCTCTTTCTGTTCATATTGCTTACCGTATCCCGAGTCCATCACACTTTGCCAGGTGACTTTATATTTGTCGATGGAGTTCATGACTAATTCCAACTTATCATCATACACCAACACGTCACACAAGGCCCGTATATCGTTTATGGCCAAGTCGATGTTGGTGATCTTGGACTTGATAATAAAATCCATTATGCCGTTCAAATCAACGTACCCAGTGAAATTGTATGGATAAGTAGACTGTAAAATATTTTTGTTTGGAGATGGTGGTTCAAAAGCAGATGGGTATGTGATAGCAGCGACGTATCTCCATATCACCGTCAATAAACTGTCTATGAACTCGCTGTCCAATTCTGAATCTGTAAACCATGGTCCTCCAGTGACATCGATCGATGGCTGTAAATTGTAAAGCATATAAATCTTTCTTGTGGGGTGCTTTACTGATTTGATTGATTTGATGTACCTTTGGTTTTCAAGGGACTTCAAACACCGTACGACAATATGCTGGTGAAGATTGGTCTTGGCCTTGATGGTTTTAGTCCATATCCCTTCCCTTCCTGAGGCCTCAATATATGAATAGATCATGGCTTCGTCATCACTCATCGAGGTTATTTTGCTGGCTTCTGAAACAGACACTGGTTGGAACATTAATGCATCACCGTTCTTAATGACCTTGACTAACTTACTGTTCATAAGCTCCTGCATCACCATCAATATGCCACTAATATCAGAAGCGCCCGTTAACAGTACCACATCTTCTTGACTGAAAAGGGTGGTGCTGGACTCCAACATCTGGGCGTGGATGTCCTTGGCTTTCTGTGAAAGTCCAGACATTTTATGTAACTAGTATGTCTAGAAGGAGTGTATACCTTGAAAAGCCGGTATACGACGCTGTTACTGTATTAAAACCCTGTGAATGGGAGAATGAATCACTTTTATGTAGAACCAAAAAAAAAGTTGTCGCGATGAGACTTTTTTCCTTTGAGGACTAACTTTGAAGGTATGGAAGAAGCAGAAGAAGACTTACTCAATGTGCCTTTGACCAAGCCATTATTCAAAAAGAAAAAACCAATCAATAAGAGTCTGACCAGGAAGCAGAGATCTGCTGATGGTATAGAAGACCAACCTGATTCGCAAGGGTTAGCAGCACCTTCTCCCATCGCCACTAAAAGGAAGGCCAAACCACGCCAGACATTTGTGAGAGGCAATAATACGGCGAAAGCTGATATACAACGATGGACCCGACCTACGCCGTCTGAAGAACATGTTACCAACGAGTTTCCAGGCGTGGCGGCCGACAATTTGGCAGACGGTGCCATTCTTACGGCAGAAGATTTGGAGCTGGATACCGAGCAAGACGCAGTGCAGGACACCAAAAAGTACGTACCCCAGCTTGACGAGAAAATACACAGGAAAATCAATAAGGCCGGCCATGTGGACGAGTTTGCCCACGAGTATGATGACATGGACGATTATGACACCATCCACGACAATCATGCCATTTCCAAACCTGAAAGTGAGCCAGAGGAGCACCTTTCAATTGATGAAGACGACGATGTAGCCGACCCCGATACAGAAGTAAACCAGGCCAAGACCAATCTCTGGCAAAAATACGATACGCATATTGGGGATAGTGACGATGATAGCGAAGGAGAAAGAATCTACAAAACCACGGGAATAGTTAAAATAGTAGAGCCCTTAACAATGGAACAAGAGTTGGCTAGACTCACGGAGTTGGTGAACTCGTTGAAATTGGAAAATACCAATATCGAATCACAAATCTCAGCTAATAAGGCACTGCTTGAAAAACTAGATGAACGACGGTCTGAAGTCTTGAAACTGTTGGACGATTTATAACGAATAATGACTTTTTGATGCACACTTGCATGGCTATACTTTAACACCTCTAAATCGGTGTGCACACATCTCTATTTTTTGGTATGAGATTTACTCGCAGTTTTGGAGTCTCATAATAAATTGTAGTACACTGATCTACCACCGCGCTTACGGGGACGAATTACCCGATTAGTCGTGACTCATACCGACTGAAAATTTTCATTATAAACCGTTGTACATTCGCCGTTAGAGAAAAAATTCCTACACAAATGCTTAAAACATCACTCGTCACCAAAGTTAGATACTTATCAATGCCAGCCGGACCCAAACATCTTGTGAATATCGCTCAGTTGTCCAATGACGAATTGGCAGCTTTAGTTGCTAGAGCTAGTGCTTTCAAAGCCCAAATAAAAACTGGTAACCCTGCTCCAATGAAACAATACCAAAGACTCTTAGGGAAAGTCGTCGCTCTCTTATTCTCCAAAAGATCCACCAGAACCAGGGTAAGTACCGAAGGAGCTGTTTCATATTTTGGAGCCACACCAATGTTTTTAGGGAAAGACGATATCCAATTAGGTGTTAATGAATCTGTTTACGATACCACCAAGATCATCTCGTCAATGACATCTTGTATTTTTGCAAGAGTTAACAAACACCAAGATATTCTTGACTTATGCAAGGACTCCTCTGTTCCTGTGATAAATTCCTTGTGTGATAAATACCATCCGTTGCAAGCTATCACTGATATTTTGACTATAAAGGAAGCTTTCGGTAAGACCCAAGGCTTGAAATTGGCCTGGGTTGGTGATTCTAATAACGTGTTGAACGACTTGGCTATTGCTGCTATAAAATCAGGCATCAACGTGTCTGTTTCGATTCCTGAAAGTATCAAATACGACCCTGAAATCGAACAACAGACTCAACAATTGGCCAAAGAGAATAATGTCACATTTGAAATCCACAACGATCCTTCAATTGCCTTAAAAGACGCTAATGTTGTTGTCACCGACACTTGGATATCCATGGGTGAAGAGGCTCAAAAGGCTGCAAAATTAAAACAGTTCGCTAACTACCAAATCACACAAGACATGGTCGCCAAAGCAGGTGTGCTGCCAGATTGGAAGTTCATGCACTGTTTGCCTAGACACCAGGAAGAAGTTCACGACGACGTTTTCTACAGTGACCAATCTATAGTGTTCCAAGAAGGTGAAAACAGATTATATGCCGCTTTAGCTGTCATCGAGGGGTTTGTACTTAACAAAGGTGATTTATTGAACGCCTTGGATGAAAAAATTGCCTAATTTGTATTGGAAATCTAATATATTACTTAAAAAGAACTGAAAAGAAGAACTGAAAGAACACACTAATCCTGTTAATCATCTTGCCATTAATTGGTACTCTCTTGTGAGCTGGCAACGCCATCTTTATAGTAGACCTTTTCGTCAGGAATACCGTCATTTTTGATTTCGTCTTCGAATACCACAGTGCCTGGCTCCAAGTTAGACCTGGGACCTTTATACCATTTATGAGCTGCCACCACGTAGTAAATATAGGCCATCAACATAGGACCAAAGTAAACCACGACAGTCCAATTCATGTTGTCCAAATTTAAGTTCTTACCCTTGACGTAAGGGAAGCAAAGAACTGGGATCATCACAGTCACAAAACTCACACTAATGAATCCCAAAGGTCTAGAAAATTTACCTAAGTGGAAAGGACCTCTTTTAAAAGTACGATAACTGTAGGTGATTTTGAAAATGGTTGGTGTGACAAAGGAAACAAAACCTGCAATACCACCAACGGAAAAGATAGCCCAGATAGCAGTATCGTTAGCGAACATTAATAGTAACAATAACTGGCCAAGGAACCAATTTATCCACACGGCATTGACAGGCGTTTTGGTGTAAGGATTCACAACGGCACCCATCTTGGAGAAGAAGGGGAACAAGCCGTCTCTAGAATAAGAGAAGGTGACTCTACTTGATCCCAATGCACAACTCTCTCCCATAAAGTATGAAGCGACGATCGTCATAGCCACAGCAGCATTGATACTTTTCTTGTCAAGCACTTGTGCCAAATATGACACAAATGGTTGTCCCAAACCCTGAGGATCTTCGGCGATCAAGTCTATGTCCACCACAGTATAAGCCATGGCCAACATGAACAACAAACCAATGGCACCACCACCAAGGGCCGTCATAAGAATAGCGGTTGGAACAGCGGATGCGGCATTACGGCATTCTTCAGAAAGATGGAAAGGTGCATCATACCCACTCATCGCCCAAATGACACCTAAAAACGACATCAACATGGCCATCCCCATAGGGAAATCAGTCTGATTATATAAGCCCCAAGCTATACCGTTATTATTGAACTTAGAAAGGCCCTCAAATCCTGGGGTATCAGCGAAAATGTCTTGTCGTTTATTTGCAGCCAATATCATCACGAAAACTATGGCCAAGAATGCAACATTGGTGATGGTCCCTACTGAGTTGATTCTGGCAGCCCATTTTGTGGGGAGAGAAGCCAACACAGCATGACTCACTTGAAGTGCCAACGTCAACAAGTAGTTCTGGTATGGCTTAGGTTGGAAACTTGGCTTGTTGTACGTGACAAGAGCGAAGATCAACTGGGCTCCACTAAAGTTCACAGATGGTGTACCAGTAAGAGTACACAACCAGTTGGACCAACATGTCAACCACGTCATTACTGGGGCAAGTTTTTTTGGGGCTAACTGACTGACGGCATAAGGTGTCCCAGCACTGGTGGGGAAGGCACTGGCAACTTCAGCCATAGATAATGCCACACATGTAATGAAAAAAATAGCCAATATCCAAGGCACAGGGCTAGCACCTACAACCAATTGTTGATAATCCACACAAGCAGCGATCGAAGGTAACAAACCAAGAACACTGAAAGAAACAGCAAAGACGGTCCAAAGACTAAGTTCTCTTCTAAATTCTTGTTTGTACCCCAAGGCCAAAATCATGGCTTCGTCATTATCGACGTCGTGGTCGACATTAATGGTTATACCTTTATCAGATAAGATGGATTTTATGTGCAAGTCATCGACCTGAACTCTTGACTTCACCACTGCCACTTTGCTTTCAGAATCTGACATCTTTTGTTGTGGCTTTAGGGAGAAGTTTCTCTGAAGTTTTCAGCTCATATTTATACGTTTTATTTCCGGATAACTAAAATGGTATCAACAATGGTACAAATGCCTTATCTCTTATCACAACGAAAAAATAAGTTGATATGAGATTTGATTTTCATAGTTTTTAATTATTTGAGCCACCATAAGCCACCGTCACTGATTCAAACTCACATTTCTCTCAATATTGTTGGTTATAAGAGGTTACAGGTCTTCTTGAGCTCATCGTTCGTGAACAGCTAGACTTTGAAGTCTAAAGGATGAGACCCAAAGATTGAAACAAAGGCGTCTGCAGTAGACCGATTGCAACCCAGTTCCCAAATAGGCAGGTGGAACAGATCAATTCCGCTTCTTAAAAGACTTCACAAAGCCGCTTTCTAGTTTAAGCTTACGGTACCCTTTCCTCACAGGTTTGATCTTGAAATCCTTAAGCCCCTTAAACTCTTCCTTATCTGAGTCTGGAGACTTGAATTGAAGTATCGACAAGATATTATGCTCTTGCGTGGTAGATATTCTTGTCTCATGGCCCTTTGTGCCGGAACTTTGGCTGTTACACGCCGAGGACCTAGCAGAATCGTGGTTGTTCACAGACAACGACCGTAAAGGGACAAGTGGCGGCACAGCCGAGGGGCTGGCATCTGCTGCCGTCTTTCCAACAAAGAATCTGGTTATCATTTGCATCTCCTTTGCCTAGTACCACAGAAACGATTCGCATTTTTCCGTTTGCACCCAATTGGAATTCTCGTTTTGTGCTACTTTTCAAGAAACCAAGGAGGCCCCACTACTCTTCAGGTCCTGCACAAAGCCCAGCCTTCATTTTTCGTGAGGAACCGCATGTGCCCCAGCTTACTTAAGCTAAAACGTCTTTGGATTTGTCATTCCCCCGCTGAGGGCATGCATATACGCTAACAGAGCCTCCATATTTCAATTTTTCATTTTCGGGTTATCTTTAAGTAGCAACCCCGACAGGCCATATGTACATAAAGAGTGTTCACCGACGATTTGATCACCTTTTAAACTTCTAGGTGTGGAGATTTCTCTACGATAAGCGGCACCAGAGATGCGCTAGTGGATCCGCTGGTGTTCAACCCCGACACTTATCTGCATGGAGGATGGCGGCTCTCTTACCAAATGGAGAATTGGTGGGTCGGGAAAAAAATTGAGCCTCTCAATGTAGTAGATGTCGCGATTGTTAATCAATTCCCGACACTAATGGTGTGCGTAACCACAGTACTATAAAAGACAGGACGTTTCCCTTAATTCCCCTTTTCTATTCTTTTTCACTTTTGAAAAACTACTTATATATATTACAAAATGGCCGAAGCTACTACCGTTTTTCTTTCTGGAGCCACTGGGTTCATTGCTCAACACATCGTCAAACAATTGATCGAAAAGGGTTACAAAGTCGTGGGGACTGTTAGATCTACTGAAAAAGGGGACAGATTAAAGAAAAACTTAGGCAGTGACAACTTTTCCTATGAAATAGTCAAGGACATTGCCCACCCAAATGCTTTTGATGAAGCCTTGAAAGCTCACCCAGAAGTTACTGTTTTCTTACACACTGCTTCTCCTTTCCACTTCAACACCACTGATATTGAAAAGGACTTATTGATCCCTGCTATCCAAGGTACCAAAAACGCTTTACTGTCTATCAAGAACTACGGTCCTCAAATCAAGAAAGTTGTCATCACCTCTTCTTACGCTGCCATGAACGTTCCTGATGCTCCAGGTTCTAACAACGAACCACCAATGACTGAAGAAAGTTGGAACCCAACTACCTATGAAGAAAGTTTAACCAACCCAAACAAGGGTTACAGAGGTTCCAAGACTTTTGCCGAAAAAGCTGCATGGGAATTCTTAGAAAAGGAAAAACCAAACTTCACTTTGAACTGTGTTAACCCATCCTTCGTCTTCGGTCCTCAAGCTTTTGACTCTGAAGTTGCAGATGTGTTGAACACTTCTTCCGAAGTTTTGAACAAGTTCATCCAATTGAAGCCAGAAGATGAAATCCCAGGTACTTTAGGTGGATTTGTTGATGTCAGAGATGTTGCTAGAGCTCACATCTATGCCTTTGAAGGTGATGTCACTAACTTCAGATTCTTCATGACTACCTCCAGATTTGCTGCTCAAGATATCATCGATATCATGAACGAAAACATTCCAGAATTAAAGGGTAAGATCCCAGTTGGTACTCCAGGTGCTGGTAAAGCCGTCAGAGACTCTTTACGTCCTATTGACCCATCTAAGACTGTTGCTTTACTTGGTGAAGGTATCCCATTGGAAAAATCCGTTGTTGATTCCATCACTCAAATCTTAAAAAAAAAGTCCGCTTAAGTGTGTTGTAAACCAACGATATATATCGATTTGTATGTAATTTACAATTTCTTATGGATAAGACTCAAACTGTAGTAACAAAATGTAATTATGCATAGTTTGACTGGGTTGAAAAATTCAGAATCGCATCTCATCGAATTTAGATCTCTACGAAACTCAGGTTCTTGACATATTTCCCTTTCTTTAGATAGTCATGAAAGGATTTAAGGCTGTTTCGTCTGTGAAAGAGGATTATTTCACTGGCCTTAGTCACTACGGTCCTGTGACAAGTCTCAAGTTCTTTTCGAACTACATTTTGTGTGGGTATGGGCCCACCTTGAAAATTTTCGAGATCGTTGATAACGAATGCAAACTCATTAGCAGTCAAAAAATATTCGCCAGGAACAAGATCCATAGCATAACTGTCAGTCAGGATGGTACAAAAGTGATGGTGGCGGGTGCCAGATCTTTTGCAGTGTTCAATTTCAACAATGGTAAGCCTCACAAGTACATTGAGAAAGCAGTTAACGAATGGATTATCGCTGTGGAGTTCTTAGATTCCTGTACTGCATTGGTCTTAACTTCCCACAACACCGTTTATAAGACTGACGTGTCAGACATGGACACCTTCAAGTTCAAGCTTCTCGAGATTCTCCATTGTAACGAAAAATCCATCTTATACAGTGGTGCCATCAGAGTAGGCGATTCTAGAGTCATTGTGTCAGCTGGGACTGTGATGGATGGTACTATAATATGGGACTTGAACACCTGTAAGATTTTACATAGACTCAATGATCATAAGGGTTCGATTTTTGGAGTCAAAGTTGATAAACAATTCAAGTATATCACTTCTTGTTCTGACGACAGATCCATCAAATTCTATGACTTTAGCTCAGGCAAACTTCTAGCAGAGGGTTGGGGACACGGTTCCAGAATATGGAACCTCGAGTTTTTTGAACTGTCTCCAGTAAGAATCTTGAGTTCCAGTGAAGATTGTACTGCAAGAGTGTGGGAATACGAAGAGGGTAATGATCGGTTGAAAGAAATTGAAGTAATTGATGATTGTCATTTAGGTAAGCATGTATGGTCTTGTGACGTATCATATGACAACCTCAAACTTGCAGTGACTGGTGGTGCAGATGGGAAGATCAGAATCCACGATTTAGGTGCTCTTGGACAAGAAGCTGACTGTTATACCTTGCAGGCTATCACTGAGCAGAACCCAGAAATAACGTTCAAAAAGCCAGAAGTGATTAAACATATCACAGAGTTACCAGAGTTGAACTATCTCTTAGCTTTAACGTCACTTGGTCAATTAGTATTGTTAGATCAGGCTACAAATTCCTGGTATCCAGTTGTGCTTGAAGAAGAAGAATGTGCAAAGATAGCAGGGTTTGCTGTTATGAAGAGTTTCACTTCCATCAACGTTGTCTTCATTATGACTGATCGTGGTGAGTTATTGAAGCTAGAGTTTGATGATTCACCAATACCATCCAAGAAGGAATGGCTCCAAGATAAGTTCCTCGTAAATACCAGAGTGAACGAAATGCTCTTAGAGCATAACTCTGAGACAAGCAAATACTTTGTATTGACAGCTTCACCAAACACCAAAATGCCACTTCTGGTGAAAATGTTTGAAGTTGAACGTAAAGCCCTTTCATTGGTGGATGAGTTCTCTCTTGAGCAACCTCAACAAACGAAATTCACTACTACTTGCATGATCCACGATCATGTGAACAATTGGCTTGTTGTGGGGTCCAGGTACGTCAGTATGATGGTCTACGATTTGTCCACCAAAGAAGAAGGTACTATGTTCAAGAAAATCTGTGCCGGTGACACCATCACCAGCGTATCACTTATTGGTACTCAGAAAGATCAGATTAAGTTACTTATGGTGATAAGGGACGGTATCTATATGTATGCCCAATTGACTAAAAAAGAAGGAAATTTCCAGTTAGAGATCATACACCAAAATAAAGTCAGTAGGGGTTTCATTGAAGGAGGATTTTTACAGGACAATGATCTTTATTTCTATGGGTTTAGGTCTAGTTATTTCTACGTCTGGAACGACACAAAACAAATCGAGGTTACTAAGGAGTTGTGTGGTGGATCACATAGATTATGGAGTTTATTCAAGTACCATGGTAAAGACATTGATTACAAGTTCGCCTACATCAACAAGTCGAAATTATACATCAAGAAATTCAAAGACAGATTTTCTGCCAATCCATTTGGTGTGCTAGATGAAGGAACTCACGGAAGAGAAATCAGAGATATTGCAGTTTCGCCATTTACCAATGCCGATGGTACAAAGAGTATCCTCACTGCCTCTGAAGACACAGTGGTGAGGCTCGGTACCTTGAACGAAGAAGGGAAAATAAAGTACCACTGGTGTATGCATAATCATATTTCAGGATTGCAAAAAGTTAAGTTTTTGAGTAAGAAATTTGCAGCATCTTCATCTGCTAACGAGGAATTTTTCATTTGGAGGTTGGATGAATTAAATGGGGTCCCCTTAATGACACAGTATGCCACATTGAAGCCTGGTTCAGACTTCCCTGATCTCAGAGTTATGGCTTTTGATTCATTTGAAACTCCTACGGGGTTGCTTTTAGTGACGGCATACTCTGACTCTCATATCAAAGTATGGGATTTCAACAGCGAAAACAAGACATTCAAATTATTATCAGAAGACTTCTACACCACTTGCTGTTTACTTACAGTCCAATTCCTTAAGTTTGGCGGTGACTTGCATATCTTGACATCTGCTACTGATGGCCATATTGCAATTTGGAATATTCAAAACTGCCTCAAGACAGACTCACCATTAAAGTTAGGTGCCCCAACTGTCAAGCAACAACTTCATCAAAATAGTATCAAGGGTTTAGTTCTTTACCCCACTGAAGATAAAGGTTACGACCTTGTCACTGGTGGTGATGACAATGCTCTCGTCTATTCTAAATTGCAAGCTAAAGAAGGAAAGATTATGTGGGAGTCAGTATCTTTTGTAGAGGCAGCTGCCTCTTCCACCATCACGTCTATTTCTTATGGTGGTCCCCAACAAGCGTTAGTGACATCAGTCGACCAGATTGTAAGGATGTGGGACTTCAGTCAATCTAAGTTAGAATGCTTGTCTGCCATTTACACCACCATTGCAGATACTGGTAGCTCTGAGACCGCAGATATCAATGGCAGTCATTTAGCTATAGTTGGAGGTGCAGGATTAAGTGTATGGAAATACTAAACGCTTGACCCTTGGATTCAATGTAACACTAAATACAATAATATATTAATAGACCAAAAGTATTCTATATAAGGCTATGATCTTTAAATGTGCAACAATCTCAACTTGAAGATGGTGTCGTTGATATTCTGTTCCTCGTCGATGATGACCTTGGAATCATCAGCTTCAGAGTACTCGGTAATAGCTCTCTTGGTAGATTTGAGCAAGATTTCAGATTCAGTCTTCACAATGGATGCAAAGTCAATGGTGTCTTTCACTAAGCTGTATTCAACTTGGACTTCGTCAGTAGTATTCAAAGCAGCTTTCTTACGTAATCTTTGGATACGGTTGATCAATTCTCTGGCTAACCCTTCACTTTGTAATTCAGGGTACAACTTGGTATCTAAGATGATCAAAACATCATTAGAAGATCTAGCTTCTTGACCATCAGCAGACTTAGATTCTGGCAATCCACGACGGACCTGTAAATCTTCAGCAATTAATTCGATACCATCAACAGTGATCTTACCAGTCTTGGCAAACTCTTGAACTTCTTCAGAGCTGACTTTTGGTAAAGCAGCCTTGACCTTTTTGGCGTCACCCTTAAGTTTCTTACCTAACACTGGCCAGTCAGCAACAGCAGTGTATTCCACACCGTATTTGGCTTCATCATCGGTGATAATGAGAGTTCTGACATTCAATTCAGCAAGAATATAGTTTTGTAACGATTCGACATCCTTTTTGTAACCAGGGTCAGAGTGCAAGATAATCAATTCCTTTAATGGAGTCTTCAAAGAAATGTTCTTCTTTTCTCTGATGTTACGACCTAATTCGATAACTTTTTGCATTCTGGACACAGCAAGTTCGATTCCTTCGTTGAATAATTCTTCTCTAACAGATGGGAAAGATAAGAAATGCACGGATCTAGTATCGTTGTGTTTAGGATTCACACAGATGGTAGCCAAAAATTCTTCAGTGAAGTATCCTTTGATCTTTTGGTAGATGTTATCAGCAAGGAAAGGAGTGAAAGGGGCCATAGTTCTGGAAATAATCAATAAACCTTCCACTAAGGTGTTAAGACCCATCTTGGTGTCTTCAAGGCCATCAGAAGAGTAACCTTTGATACGACGACGGTTGAAACGAATGTACCAGTTGGTCAAATCATCAATTAAATTCAATAATTTTGGCACCACAGTGTACAATCTGTAAGCTTTCATTTCAGCGTGAATAAATTTGATTAAAGATTGGATGGATGCCAATAACCATTTGTCCATAACGTTAGTAGAGACAAGTTTTGGATCATACACGAAGTCGACTCCGTTGTCTTTCTTGAAAAGATCAGCAGAATCTTTGAAGAACTTGTAAGAGTTGTACCAAGGTAATAAAACACCAGAAACAACTTCTCTCACACCTTCTTCTTTGAACTTCAAGGTTTCAGCTCTCAAGACAGGGGAGTTGATTAAGTACAATCTCAAAGCATCAGCACCGTATTGGTCAAACACAAACTTGGTGTCTGGGTAGTTCTTCAAACGTTTGGACATTTTCTTACCATCTGCTGCTAACACAATACCAGTAACAATAACATTCTGGTAAGGAGCGGTATTGAATAAGTGAGTACCTAAGACGGTTAAAGTGTAGAACCAACCTCTAGTTTGGTCCAACCCTTCGGAAATGAAGTTGGCTGGGAAAGCATCATGGAAAGATTCCTTCTTTTCCATAGGATAGTGTTTGGAAGCGTAAGGCATAGAACCAGATTCGAACCAACAGTCAAAGACTTCTTCAATTCTCTTCAAGTTACCCTTACCCTTCTTAGAAGGAATAACGATGTCGTCGATGTTTTCACGATGAAGGTCGGTAATGTCATCTCTACCAGATAATTCCTTCAATTCTTCGATGGAACCGATACAAACAACTTCTTCAAAGTCATCACTCACCCACAATGGGATTGGAGTACCCCAATAACGGTTTCTGGAAATGTTCCAGTCTCTGGCGTTGGCAATCCAGTTAGAGAATCTCTTTTCCTTAATGTTAGATGGCACCCATTGGGTTCTTTCAACGTTTTTCAACATATCTGGAACAATTTCACCAATACGAACGAACCAGGCTGGAACAGTTCTGTACAACAATGGGGTATCAGATCTCCAACAGAATGGGTACGAGTGTCTGATTTGAGTGTTCACTAATAAGTTACCAGTTTCGGTTAAATGTTTGATGATGGCTTTGTCAGCATCTTTGACATACATACCGGCAAACTGAGTAACTTCGTCGGTGAATTTTCCGTTGTCGTCAATTGGATTTGGAGGAGTTCTCTTTTCGTTGATGACACCGGCTTTGGTAGCGGCTTCGAAATCCACTTCACCAAAAGCTGGGGCTTGATGAACAATACCGGTACCGGAGTCGTCAGTAACGAAGTCACCGGTGATAACTTTGAAACCATGTTCTTCGAAACCAGCAGCAAAGTAGTCAAATAATGGAACATATTTGGTACCTTCTAAATCTTTACCCTTGATTTTTTCAACGATTTTGAATTTAGCAGCAGCTGGCTTTTTGTATAAGGTTTTCAATAAAGATTCCAATAAGATGAAGTATTTTTGCTTTTCTTCATCGAAAATTTTGACATATTCAAACTCTGGGTTGACACACAAAGCAATGTTCGAAGGTAAAGTCCATGGAGTAGTAGTCCAAGCCACCAAGAAAGTATCAGGTTGATCTTTGATTTGGAAAGCGATGGTAACAGCTGGATCATTAACATCTTTATAATTTTGTTGAGCTTCAAAGTTGGACAAAGGAGTAGTTAAACCAGTGGAGTAAGGCATGACTCTTAAACCTCTGTAAACAGAGTCTTTATCGAATAACTGCTTGAAAACCCACCAAACAGATTCCATGAAAGAAGGATATAAAGTCTTGTAATCGTTATCCATATCGATCCATCTTCCAATTCTCTTGATGGTTTTACGCCACTCATCAGCATATCTCATGACGATGGAACGACATTCAGCGTTATACTTGTCAATACCGATTTTCATGACATCGTGTTTACCAGTGATACCTAATTTCTTGTCGATTTCATATTCCACTGGTAATCCATGAGTATCCCAACCGAATCTTCTTTCGACGTAGTGACCGTTCATGGTAGCATAACGAGGGATGATATCCTTGACAGTGGAGGTTAACAAATGTCCATAATGAGGAACACCAGTGGCGAAAGGTGGACCATCATAGAAGGAGAAAGGTGGTAAGCCTTCTGTTAATTGCAATTGTCTTTGGAAGACATCTAATTCTTCCCAGCCTTCCAAGATCCGTTCTTCCTCTTTTGGGAAACTGAAGAACTTGTTTCCTGTTTCTTCTTCAGCCATAGTTGAAAAAAGTTTATGTTCTCTATGACTTCAAGTTACACACTTGTTCTGCTAGATTTTTTGTGTAGTCAAATCTTGAAAATTTTTTTTGTTCGCTCTTTTTACAGCACACGACTTGACTAGGTGAGTCACTAAGATAAGATACAACACAAGACACCAAAAGATGGGCGGGGAAAAGAAAATAACATTGAAAGCTGTGTAAGTGGTACCACTGACGTTCAGTTCAAAATCACACATGTAGCTTTGTCAATTTGGGACTTAGACACTCAGTAGGCTCGTGAATGCAAAACAGGGCCCGGCACATCATACCTTTTACGAGCCATTAATTAAGTACGAGTTGTCATACTAGTCGCAACAGTGGCTGGACTGTGTGCCATCCTTTGCATGAAGCTTTCCGCCATCAAAATTGTTCTCTCTATACGTACATCATTATAAGATACTCATTTTGCAACAAATGAAAAAGTCGTGTCCTGCACGGACAAGAAAAGTGGTTTTTTGCATCAACTATGGAGATGGGCAACCATAAGAAGCCTAAGCGGAACCAGTTGGAGGATCAGACTTCGTCTTTCAAACCCGTTTCTGGCAATACAAAACACAAAGTTACGGCAGTTGTTCACTACTAACACGGCACTAACCCGTGGTAGGGAAGCTTGCCGAAACCCCACGTGTGGGTTTCTGACAATTACATAACTACTAGAACCATGGTACCAAATAAGCTACATAGTGGTTATAAACATTTCGTAAACCCCTATTCGGTAAATAAGATATTAAACGGCCGTTTATCCGGACTACCGATGAATGTATAAATACAGCAGCAAAATCCATCTTTATGATTTAGACTTTATCGACAATGAAATTTTCCAACGTTAGTGGCTTATTGTTCCTCGGTGGAACATATGATGATGTTGCAGTGCCAGAACAGGCCAATGTTCAACAGTATAACATCCTCAACTTCTTAGGAGGGTCATCTCCTTATTATCAAGCTGATGGGTTTGGGATTTCTACCGATATTCCTGATACTTGCACTGTCGAGCAAGTGCAATATATTGGTAGACATGGGGAACGGTTTCCCACTGTCAACAAGAACACCGACATGACAGCAGTTCTCAGCAAGTTGCAGTCACAACAATTGAACGGCAGTTTGGCGTTCATCAATGACTATGAATATTTTGTCACCAATGATACTGATTTGGCACAGGAAACTACAGAGGAGAATAGCGACAGCATTTATGCAGGGAGTTTGAGTGCCGAGAGGAATGGGAAGGCATTCAGGGCCAAGTATGGCCAACTCTATAATGCAGATGCCATTCTTCCTGCTTTTACCAGTAACTCGGAAAGAGTGTACGATACCTGCAAGAATTTCCTCAAAGGGTTCTTTAATGGAACTGAACCTGAAGAAGAACAAGTTAAGATCAATGTCATCGCTGAGTCTAATTCCACTGCAAACAGCTTGACACCAAAAGAAGCATGTGCCGACTTCACTCAGTACGATTTCGATACTCCAGATGCATTAAAAAAATATGCAACTCTGTTTATCAGCCGTATGAAAGCAGACAACCCTAATCTTGACTTGAAGAAAAAAGAAGTCAAATACTTGTTTGATATCTGTGCCTTTGAGATTAATGTTAAAGGGTCGAGTCCTTTCTGCAACATTTTCACCAACGAAGAGTACATAAGGTACGAATATTACTCTGACGTTAAAGCTTATTATAGCTTTGGGGCCGCCAACAAATGGGCACCCACAATCGGAGGGGTGACTGTTAATGCTTCTCTCAAGTTGTTGAAAGAAGAAAATGATAATAAGATATGGCTTTCTTTTACGCATGACAACGATCTTCTCGTGTACTTAACTGGGGTGGGGCTTTACAATGACGGTGAAGGCTTGGACCTCGATGAAGTACAATTCGACAGGACATTTAAGAAGGCAAACATTGTTCCACAGTCAGCAAGGATCATACTCGAGAAGTTAAACTGTGGAGGTGAAGACTACGTGCGTTTCATCATCAATGATGCTGTCGTACCCTTAGATTGTTCCTATGGACCAGGATTCTCTTGCACATTAGATGACTATGAAGATTTGGTAAAAAAGAATGCAGGCAAAGATTTCAACAAGAAATGTGGAACCAATTTACCTGAAAAGGATACAGCTATCTCTTTCTATTGGGATTATGATACTGTCAACTATAATGCCACTATTCTGCCTAAACCCATCTAGTGGTCCAAGCCCTTTTGTGATATGGCAGTCACGTATACCAGTCTGTGGTCCAAATTGTGTGGGTGTATATTTTGTGTCTCATCTCATGGTCCCAAATAAGAAATTATATTTAATTAGAACTTGCAACAAACCAAAAAGTCGTGTACAGGGTTCTTTTTCCTGTGTCAAATATGTATGTGTTTTACTGAACAGGAAACTTCTCCCGACTTGACGGACAATCACGAGAATGACAGGCTTATTTAACGAATCGTAAAATGTCTACCTGAAATGCGTCCCTATTGTCTAGCACGTCAAAGACTGGTTCTTTTTTTTAACAAAGGGCATTTTGCGCAAATCCACGGATAAATTGTTGCATCTAACCATTCAACTTGTAAATATAAATTCCCGTCAATTCACAGGCATACCTTGGTAGGTAAGCCGTTGACCCGTAGCCCACTCAAGTGTAGGATTCAAACAATGAACACAGTGAAGTATAAATATTAGTGTCAATCTCATGTCAGAAAAAAGGTGTTGCAGATAGGCTTTTTATCAACAATGAAATTTTCCAACGTCAGTGGCTTATTATTCCTTGGTGGCACGTATGATGATGTAGCGGTACATGAACAGGCAAATGTTCAACAGTACAACATCCTAAACTTTTTGGGTGGGTCTTCTCCTTATTTCCAGACCAATGCGTTCGGGATTTCAACTGATATACCCGAAAGTTGTACTTTGGAACAAGTACAATTTGTGGGCAGGCATGGAGAGAGGTTTCCAACTGTCAACAAAGATAAGAAGATGAGAGCAGTGGTGGAAAAGTTACAACACCAAAACTTGAACGGCAGTTTGGCCTTTATCAATGACTACGAATACTTTGTTACTGACGATCGTTATTTGGCACAAGAGACAACTGAAGAGAACTGTGACAGCATCTTTGCCGGTAGTTTGAGTGCAGAAAGAGACGGTAAGACATTTAGAGCCAAATATGGCAGCCTTTACAATGCCGATACTGTTCTTCCTGTGTTCACCAGTAATTCACAACGGGTGTATGATACTTGCAGGAATTTCCTCAAAGGGTTCTTCAACGGTACTGAACCAGATACAGACGAAGTCAAAATCAATGTTATTGCCGAGTCGAACTCCACTGCCAATAGCTTAACCCCAAAGCTGGCATGTGCCAATTTTGAAAAGGACTTTGAGACTCCAGAGCCTTTGGAGAAATATGCAACTCTGTTTATTTCGAGGATGCAAACTGGAGATAATCCCAACCTCGACTTAGAAAAAGGTGATGTTCAATACTTGTTTGATATTTGTGCATTTGAGATCAATGTCAAGGGATCCAGCCAGTTCTGTGGTATTTTCACCAACGAAGAATTTATCAGATACGAATACTATGCAGATGTCAAAGCATATTATAATTTCGGGGCTGCAAATGAGTATGCACCAACCATCGGTTCAGTTATGTTGGATGCTTCTCTTAAGTTATTGAAAGAAGAGAATGACAACAAGGTATGGTTATCGTTCACTCACGACAATGATATTCTTGTCTATTTGACGGGGATCGGGCTTTTCAATGACGGTGATGACTTAGATCTCGAAGAAGTGCAATTTGACAGAACATTTAGAAGAGCCAATATCGTCCCACAATCAGCTAGAGTCATTCTCGAAAAATTGAAATGTGGAGGCAAACACTATGTCCGGTTCATCATCAACGATGCCGTGATACCTTTAGAGTGTTCTTATGGTCCTGGTTTCTCCTGTTCTCTTCAAGATTACATCGAATTCACTAAAGAGAATGCTGGTAAAAGCTTCAATGAGAAGTGTGGGACGGATTTTGCAGCCAACGATACCGCCATTTCTTTTTACTGGGACTATGACGCTGTTGACTACAATGCTACTCTTAAATCACAACCTCTTTCGGACTAGAACAAAATAAATATCAGAGCCTATTTCCTATGATAAAAAGTAGCACTCGCATCTGAAAATTTAAAGTATCGAAAATGATAACACCCAGGGCCTTTGCAGACCTGTTAGTAAAATGTTTTGCTGGTGCTACAGTGCCCAGTAAGGTATTAGTGGCACTTTCTGGGGGTGTAGACTCCATCTGCATGACATATCTTCTAACCAAATACCAGCAATTAACAGAAGAACCGTTACAGGTGCACGCGGTAACAATAGACCACAATTATAGAAAGGAATCAGCCGTGGAAGCACAAAGAGTAGGGCAGATCGTGAGTAAGTGGGGCGTGCAGCATCATGTAATACCGTTGACGTATGATAGACCGCTCGAACAAATCACCAATTTTGAATTGGTAGCAAGAGTAAAGAGATATGAAGAGTTTCAGAGATTGGCAGATCAACTTGGTATCCAACATATTCTTGTGGCCCACAACTACAACGACCAATTGGAAACGACTATGATCCGCATTCAACAGCAATCCACCGTTTTTGGGCTTACAGGGCTCAAAAGTGCTGCTCCTATTCCAATTACCAAACCAGCACCTTCACAAGTGCAGCATCCATTACAAGTGATACGGCCGCTTTTGCCTTTCACCAAATCCCAAATTTACGATACCTGTACCAAAAATGACGTCGACTGGTTCGAGGACTACACAAATAAGGATATACATATGACTAAGAGGAATCTTTTCAGATATGCTCTTACCGAGTTTATTCCCCGAGAATTGGAAAAAGACCCTGAATCACCTTACAAATGGATCTCAGCTCCCATGATCGAAGACACTATCAAGAAGTCCAAGACGCTTTCCACTCTCGTGGAAGACCAAGTAGAGGTGTTGAAGCTGAAGGCACATATGGATATTGACGAAACAAATGGAACGATGGAGATCTCTTTACCGATTGCAAATTATGAACAAAACGGTGACTTGGTATTGAGTCGATTCTTCTACCAATCGTTATATCGGGTCTCTGCCATAAAAAATTACCATTTTGCTTACACAAAAGTACTCCACAAAGTTCTACCCCGGTTAAAGGAGGCTTTGAACCTGCCAGGTAAATCCATCAAGTTTACCAGTTTGCAACTTTACTTCGAAGTAAAGGCTACTGAATTCAAGCTCTATATTACTGTTTCAAGACAACCTGTGCTAAGAGAAGAGCTTCCCACGCTCACAAAACGTTTCGAAGTAACGAACGAACCGTCTGAGTGGATGCTATTTGATGAACGGTACTGGTTACGGTTCAAAGTTACTGGCAAGTCTATGCCTGCGATGATAATACCGTATCACCATAAAAAGCACCAGGCAAAAATCGACGCTCAGTACGGTGAGGGCACTGCTCACAAAAAAATGAACTTGGCCCCACTTGTGCTGTTCAAGAATGGCCGGTTAGCAGTGCCAACGTTTGGTCTAGTGCCTCCTTGGTTGCAAGCACAGTGGTACCTCAAAGACTACTAAATTATTAATGGTTGGTACACGATATAACTTTTGCGACCAGGTCGCATTTTTCGTGGATGTGTATTTTTTTAATGTATAACCAAAGCTTACGACTCAAATTGTAGTTATATCCTTTTGAAAAAGCACTCTGATTTTACAATCGGAGCAATTAAGTGCTTTTATCGATATTTGCGACCCAATTCTACATAGTGGTCTTTCCGCCGCGCCATTTTTGTACCTTGCAATTGATTTAAGTCTATCATATTCATCCCATCCACTGCATAATCTATATCGACCTCAATCATGCCTCCTGTGGCAACGATATCAGATACGTATCCATCTGTGGGCACGCCCCTCCCTAATGGAATGCAGCCGCTCACTCCAAGAACATATAAGGCATCTAAGGCCCGGAATGTGAATCTACTGACCCAAAGTTTGAGAATAGGACATCAGAAAGTCAACATTGATGTTGACCTCTCTAACAATCTGATTGAAGGGATAACAGAGATCACGGTTATTCCTACGACGAATCATTTAAGGAGTATCAAGTTGGACTGTAGGGAAATGAACATCAAACAAATCCTCGTCAACAATAGACAAGCAAATTATGTGTATCACGATATGCTTTACATTAACGATCCCAGCATCTTCGAACACCACGTCGAACATAAGACCATCAACATATACGACATCTACAATAAGAACTTGACGGTCCACCAGCACCATTTGTTACGTCAGAAGCTAAACTACATATTTGGGGAATTGAATGACGATCCTAACGACCAGACGGTAAATATCAATCATGGTAATACTGAAGAATTGACCGTCATATTCCCAGAGAACTTGAAACTACACTTGACCGACAGAAACCCAGGAAACACACCTGGAAGTAACCCCAATACAGTGACACCAATGCATTTGAAATCACGAAACACTCACAGCGACTCGTACACACCGGTACAGGTCAAAATAGAATATGAGGTTATCAACCCCAAGAATGGTGTCAATTTTGTCACCAGTATAGGCGAGGAGCCTTCAACCAGTTGGTGTGCCTACACTTCCAACACCGAGTTTAATATTTCTACTTCATCTTGGGTGCCATGTATAGATAATCTTTGGGAACGAAACACTTGGACCGTGGAAGTAAACATTCCAAGAACTGTCAGAGATATTGGCCGTCCGGTGGTGATAGGAACGAAACAAGCCATTGAGTCCAGAAAGTTAGAGCTCAAGCGCAATAGGCGACATCCTTCCATTACATCGAAACCCGGCCCAAACGGTGAGACTGCAGGGGAAGATGAAGATCTTGATTATTCTGATGAGGACGAAGAAGAGCCAGCTAATCTCACTGTAGCAACTGGGGATTATGTTGAAACTAGAGAAGTGCCGCATCCTACTGATTTGTCAAAAAAGACTGTTCTGTGGACGCTTTTCAATCCTGTGTGTGCCCATCATATAGGTTGGGCTGTAGGTTGTTTCGAGAGTGTGGAGCTTCCTGAAGAAGAGGAAGAGGATGAAGAAATGGAAGAAAATCTGAAGGAAATCAGCTGCCCTGTGAAGTTGTTTTGTCTTTCTGGGCAAGAAGCAATGACCACTAACACATGCATTTTTGCACGGAAAGCCATAACATATCTTTCAAAAGAGTTTGGTTCTTTCCCATTCAATTCCTTTTCCATTATATTTGTGAGAGGTGCCACTGTTCCTGCCAGCAAGTTTGCTGGTTTGTGTATCATTGATGACACATACTTGTACCCTTCAAATATAATCGAACCCATGTATGCCAGTACGGAATTGGTGGTTGAATGTATTGCTAGCCAGTGGTCTGGTGTCAATATTGTGCCACAACAATTCAATGACATATGGTGTACTGTAGGTATTGCCCGGTTCATGGCATTCCAGTACTTGAGAGTATTATTAGGGGCCAATGAAGTAAGGTTCAGAATTAAAAGATATAAGGATGAAGCAGTGAGACTTGATGTGGGTAAGAAACCCTTGGCGTTGTACTACTTCCGATCTCCAATTTCTGAAAGAGATCTAGACTTCATTAAACTTAAGAGTCCTTTGGTGTTATCCATCCTTGACAAGCGAATGATCAAAACGGATAAATCCTTCGGACTTTCTAGAGTATTACCCAAACTTTTTTTACAAGCCATGTCAGGAGAATTAGTGAACAACACCTTATCAACACAACACTTCCAGTACATCTGTGAGAAAGTGAACCGGAACCGTTTGGAGAACTTTTTCAAGCAGTGGGTATTTGGAGCTGGTGTTCCTTATTTTGTCGTCACACAAAGGTTCAACCGTAAAAGAGGGATGATTGAAGTTGGAGTAAGGCAGTATCAAAGTCAAGACAGGAATTTCCAAAGACAGTTATATCATGACTCCCGCAGCTTTATCGATTCATCGATAGCATTTCTTGACGAAGAACCAAGCCATGGCGTCCAAAGTGCATTCTTGGGACCCATGACTATCAGGGTCCATGAAGCTGATGGGATACCTTATGAGCACATTGTTGAATTGAAAGACAGTGCAGTGAAGTTGGATATCAACTATAATTCCAAATTCAGAAGAATGAAAAAACACAAAGAGGATGCTGCTGAAGGTGGTACCTATAGTAGGTTTGGAGATATTATTCAAAGTGAAGCTGAATTGGCAGAGTGGGGACTTGAAGATTGGGGACCAATCGATGATGAAGAGCTTTACAATAATGCTTTCGAATGGATCCGGATAGATACTGATTTTGAATGGATCTCCAAGATGGTTGTTAAGCAGCCTGATTATATGTACGTATCCCAGTTGCAGTATGACAGGGATGTGGAAGCTCAATATGATGCAGTCAACTTCTTTGGGTCCCAGGATAAACCGGTTTTGCCTTACTGTACGACTTTGGTGAGAACTTTGATGGATGAAAGGTATTATTATGGGGTCAGGGTGGCCGCTGCCGAAGCATTGGCCAGATTTTCCAAGCAAAGTAACAATTATATTGGGATGCCATTCCTTGTGAAGGCTTTCACTAAATTATTCTGCTTTCCCCATAGTACTATTCCGTTAGCCAATGATTTCAGTAACATCCCCAAGTTTTTACTCATGAGGAACTTTGCCAGGATTTTCTGCTCCATTAGAGATGACAATGGAAATGTTCCTTATGAGTTGAGAGATATCTTGTTGAACTTGGTGGTTTACAACGAGAACTCAAGTAACCCTTATCAGGACTCGTTGTATGTTGCATCGTTGATTGAAGCATTGACTGGTCTGATCATCAATCAGCACGCCAAACCATTGTCGAATTTGATGGACCCAGATGCCAATGAGGAGATACTCAATGAAATGGATGAAAAAGATCGAGAATTCATTAACGTTGTCGTTTCTGAAATTGATAGGCAACAAAAGCTAGACGGGTGGGTCCCTTCATACCATGGGGTGTTATCGTTAACATGTATGACTCAAAAAATCAGACTTGCCAAGTTTGGGTTGCTCCATTTACCTTTAGAAGAGTTGTTACAATATACTTCTTCTTCTCGCCCTAAAGAAGTGAGATTAAAAGCATTCCATGGGCTTCTAGTCTTGGGTGGCTTGAAAAACAGTCACATTTTGAAATATTTCCTCAAATGCTGCCTTTTGGAATACAAGGACCAATCATTCGGTTCGAGTTTGATAAAGATATTGGTTGACGCTCTCGTCACTGCAGCTACCCATGGAACCGCTTCCAGCTTGGATGATTCAGAATTCAAGACTGTTGAAGCCATCTATGGGACTGGTGGTAGTGGTGGAACCAAAGACTCGGGTCTTATCATTCTCGATGGCAACAGTGCTAATAGTATTGGTGCTAGACGTGATCAAATTGCCAGGGCCTCCATTAAAGGTTCTATCCAATTACTCAGACGTGATTATGGGATCGGGAAAGGTCTCAAGTATATTATGTGGGAGCTTTTGCACTCATCGCTTGTCAGCGTATACGACAAAAGACAATTGTTCTCCATCTGTCAAATACTTTTCAAAGAGGTGGATTCTTTCGTGGTAGATTTAAACATCCCCTGTGTGGCCTTAAAGGACTTAAACAAAAAACTTGTATCGAAATATCTTGGTCAAGGCAAAGTGCTGATCCATAGAGAAGGTCGGTTCAAGATTCAACTAGCTACGAAAGTGGTACTCAACAAGAGTAAAGGCACTAAGTTTGAAGAAAAGCCCAAGATCAAGTTGAAACTCGGGGCTTCAGAAAAGAACCCTATTGAGGTACCTGCTGTTGCCCCTGTTCCTGCTATGCGTGCACCAAAAGCTACTGTAAGCAGAAGCTCTTCGTCTGTGGCTGCTGCAACTCCTGTTGCATCCTCGTCGTTGGTTTCAAGACCTACAAAAACGTCAGTGACATTCAAGTTGAGCAAGGCTAAACTTATGAAGGTAAAGGAATCGCCTGTCAATGGTGTACGGGTTACGGGAACAGTTGTATCTATTCCTTTGACATACGCATCTCATCCCCCTAGATATGTCAAGATAGACACCAAGGACAAGCGCATTACGGTGTCTAGAATCCCCTTCAAGACCTCCCCTGAGCCTCCAGCGGCCGACACCAAAGCTTTAGTGAAGCAGGAACAGGTGGAGCATGTGTCTGAGCCCGTTGAACGTGAGCCTGAACCACAGCAACAAGCCCCTGTGGATGCAGATAGCATGGAGGTGGACCAAATAGAGCAGAAAGTGACGGTTTCACCACTACCACCACCACCACCTCCTCCTCCTCCTCCTCCTCCCCCTGTTGACGAAGTGCCAGCTGCTGCAGTCGAAGCACCACCCAAGCCCAAGATTAAGCTCAAACTCAACCTCAAGCCTTGAATAAGGTGTTTTGTTGGTAGTATTTATACTGCCCTATGTAATTATAATAACTCTCGTAATAGCTACTAAAAAATGCTGCGACTTACCGAAAATAAAAATAATTGTACTTTAATCGAGTTAATGAACCACAGTTATAGATCCACTCCCACTTAGAGGAATATACCGTAAAAATGTCATTCAATAATCATCTAGCATTCAATATATCCAAATCTAGTGCCACAACATCCACCACGAGTGCTACTTCGACGTCTGCTACCGCTGATTCTACTTCCAAATCAAACTCCAAGCCGGGCTCTAGTTCCGAAAACAATACCATCAATTCTGTATCCAGTGTCAATAAACCTGGACAGAAATCGCAATTGATCCACGGGATCCTTTCATCGTCTATTTCAGCATCTCAGTCTCCTAAATTCGTGGGCTCGGCTACATTGAGTGATGCTGCACCAACAGTCGTAACATATGGTAATGAGACTATCCCTACCAGCGCAGATTCGTCTAACCTGAAGAAAACTGACTTGATTGGATTATTTGGTAAGTTTGACGTAAGTGATAAAGAGACAGGTCCTGCAGTACCCAATGAAGATGAAGAACGTGATTACGTGGAACAAAAGTTCGATAGTTTCAAACCCACAAACAGTAAGCCTCAGGAACTGACTGTAGAGAAAGATACTGTGGACGCTAATAATAATGAAGCGGATACCTCTACTGAGGTGGAAAAGTCTCCCGACAACACAATAATTGAGAAGGTTGCTGAAAGTATAGACGAATCGCTGTTGGCTCCGGTGGAGGAACCAACCGAAGAAGAAGTTGGACAAGTTGAACAACAGTCTCCCAAAATTGACGCAAGTGTAGAGGAGCAAGTTACAAAGATTGAAAGTCAAAGCACTGAAGAAGCTAGCAACGAACAAGCCAAAACTGAAACTGAAACTACAGAAAGAAATGAATTAGAAGAGCAAACACAAGGACAACATGAAATAATCGACGAAATAGAAGAAGATAACAACTCGGCCGTGGAAGTATACCAGCTTACAGAAGAAGAGATCACCACTCACAATAAAGGAGACAAGCAGGACTCTGATCCGGTGTCTACAAGGCCAGATGCATGGTCCCGAACGAGATCTAGAAGCCAGGTCAATATCAACCCTGCTGCACAGTACCAACAGTCCCACAAGCCATTTAATTTCCATGTATTCCTTTCACAGTTGAAGATGAAGTCCGCTGATCCTATTTCACGGTATATCAAGTCATTTTTACTCTCGTTCAACAAACAGGCCATCGGGTTCACCTTGCAACAGAAAGCCAAAGTTGTACGAGACTTTAAGGTCTTTATGTCCGAGAAATTCACACTCTATGAGCCTTTCGCCTCAATGGATGAAACTGCACTCGAGAATGCACGAGAAGGTCTTGAAAAGTTACTCATGAACAGAATCTACGACCACTGTTTTCCTCCAGAAATAGTTAAGAATCATGGGAATACCACAGGTATGGTAACCAATGATCTCGAAGACGATGCACTGTTTGATGACCAATTGGAAAAGTTCAGTTGGGTCAACGGTAGCCACCTTGAAGTAGATGTGGAGAAATTTGCGTCTTTTCGAGCTAAAAGGAATGGTGAAGAGTATAATTTTATGGGGTCTGCTGTGAAAGAGATAAATAAGGTGAACAGTTATAGAGCTCCTCGTGATAAAGTTATTTGCATTCTTGAAGCTTGTAAGAACATTTTCTGGTACTTGAAGGTTAACAAACAAGAAACCAATGCTGATGAATTTATACCCATATTGATATATGTAATCATCAAGGCCAAGGTACCGCATTTGATAAGCAATGTCCATTATATTGAAAACTTCCGTGGACTAGAATGGCTTAATCGGGGTGAAACAAGTTACTACTTATCATCCATAGAAGGTGCCATTTCATTTATTCAAAATTTGAGTTTTGATGATCTTTGTATAAGCCAAGAAGAGTACGATGCTCATATGGAAGCATGGGAAGCTAATGAAAGAATAAAGAAGGAACAGCGAGCCACGCAAGTTATCCCCATCCAGTCAGCTGCTAATACACAATCTCGTCCTGACGGGTTGTCGCCTTCATCGGTGCTCATGACAAGCGCAGGAATGTTTGCCAAATCCTTGACACAATTATTGTCACCATCACCAGATGGTACGCCGCAAGACGACTCGGCCCCCATCCAAAGACATTCACAATCACAGACCCAAGGTGACAATGGTGAACCTGATGCAACACTTTTGAAGACTACGTACGACCAGTTGAAAGAAATCTTCCCTGACTTGGACGAAGCAGTATTGAAGGACATCATATATATGAACAAAGGAGATATGGATCTGTCTCTTGACGCATGTCTTCAAATAGTTAACGATACATAGTACTAATAGATGACCTTAGCTATAAATCTGCCATTGAAACAAGTTCTTCAAGCACCTCGAAGGAATGTCTTAAACCTTGTGCCCATGTCATTTTTACGGCAACCAGCCCTCAGAAATTGCCTGGCTAGCTCAATCGGCTAGAGCGTTTGACTTTTAAAACAATTTAAAGGTTATCAAAAGGTTGCGGGTTCGACTCCCGCGTCGGGCTTCTTTTTTGTTCCCACTTTCTAGTTTTTTTAAGGTTTTAACTTGATATCTATGACAATGAAATTGAGTTTTGTTCATTAGCGCATTGGCCCAATCTTTCCTTTATTGCCTATGCCGCTAAGCTATAAGCAGCGTTATCGTTAGTCACTTATCTTTAGGACGTTTCAATTATCTTCGAATTGAGTTGGACGCATCACCAGGAATCAGCACAAAAAAGTGAAAAAAACGCATCGAAACGGAGAAATAGGGGGACCAATTTGCAAGCTGTTGGAAATGCGTCGATTAGATCAGCGTCGGAATAAGCGATGAGGTCCAGCTTAATGCATCCGAATAAAGCACTAATTCCTTCTTGTTTGTAATAGTATTTTGTAATTTGGCACCCGTACCAAAAAGGTAAAACTATCCTGGCGGAATATCATGGTAAAGACACGAATCTCAAATCATTATCAAGCATCTTTATCTGAATTAGGAAAAGATTAGAGACAGAAGCATAAGCAGTATACCCCTTGAAAAACTATAAAAACCCATCAAACCGCCTATATATATGATTTTCTTCAGTATTCTTACCCACAAAAGTAATAAACTAAAGAAATTCAATCAAGATGCCTATGCAATACAAAGGAAAAGCTGAAGCTGCTGCTATCAAACCACCTCAAATTCCTTCTCCAGGTAACAACTCTTTCTTAGGTGATGTTTTCGTCTCCAAGGTTGTTGAAGGTAAGCCAATGGCTTCTGGTTTCTACAGACAAGAAGCCGGTGAACCATTAGTTTACACTTACAGTTACGAAGAAATGAAAGTTTTCTTAGAAGTTGAAGGTGAATACACCGTCACTGATGAAACTGGATACAAAGTCAATGTTTCCCCAGGTGACACCTTCTACTTCCCAGCTGGTACTACCATCACTTTCGAAACCACCGGTTACGGTTTAGCTTACTTCGTTGGTTTAAGAGATGCTAAGCCATACGTTTAAGCCCTTTCCATAAAAAAATATTTTGAATATAGAAATCTTAGCTTAACATTTTACTCTCTGGCTGCAAGCGAGTGCCTTACATAGGAGCATATATTTCCAAAATCTGGTGTAAGGATGTTTCTCTCTCCGCGCGCGTTTGGCCTTGGAAATTCTTCGAAGACGTATAACGTCAAAATCTCACACAAAAAAGATCATATACCACAGATCCCAAATTCTTTTCCACCCACCAAAAATGGCTATTGATTATTCTAAATGGGACAAACTTGAGTTGTCAGATGATTCCGACATTGAGGTTCATCCAAACGTCGATAAGAGATCGTTCATCAAATGGAAGCAAAGAGACATTCATGAAAAGCGTCAAGCAAGAAATCAAGAAATCAAAACGATTCTAGTACAGTTAACTATGTACGCTAAATTAAATGAAAGAGTCGACTATATTTTGAATGAATTGAGCCTCAAGGAGATTGGCGATAATGACATAGTATTCAAGAAGATCAATGGCAAATTTGATAAAGACGAGAAGTTTGACTATGATGCGTTGATTAAAACTAAAGGTGATACGTTACGTAAAGGTTTGAAAGATTTGAGTTTTGACCCAGCTGAAATCCAAGATACACCTCCATACAATGAGATGCTCGAAGACTTGTTTGTGCAAATCAAAGAAGATCACCCAGATGCTGCAGAAGATGCTTCCAAATTGGTTGATTACTTGAAGGATCACCGTGCTAAAATTGATGACATTTTGTCCAAACAGACTATTAAGTTAGATGACTTGTTATACCAGAAGTCTTTATTGATCAGCAGTGAAGATTATCATACGGGGTTTGACAGATCATTTTTGAATAAAGAGGCAGAAGAAAAGAAACAAGCTGATGCCGCTGCTGCTGCGGCCGCTAGCACCAACTCTGCACCAAAGACTGAAAAAGAGAAGAAGACCACCGTTGAAACTATCAACAGCCCCTCCAAAGAAGTCAGTGCCCCAAAAACGGCAAAAGAGGAATTGGAGGAACTTGAGTTACTTCCAGAAACGGCCGATTTCGCTAGAATCCCTATGGATAACTACCCAGAAATCACCAAATACTTACTCAGACATCCATGGATCTGTACTGAACAACAGAAAGATGCATTGATTATGACTGCATTTGACCATCAACTTGCTGGAGATACAAAGACTGCCAGACAAGTGATTCATCAGTCTCTTCTTTTACAATATATCTCTCACCTTACAGGACCCAAGCCAAACAAGGATGCTCAAGTGAAAGGAGTTTCGTTGTTTATGGGTAAAATCAATGATCCAAGTTATCCTGTGAGAACTGGATTCATGGAAGATGTGGAAAATACAGTGAATCATATCAAGCAGAGATGTGAGGTGATAAAACAAGAACAAGCTGGTGCGGCACAAGAAGGTGATGAAGGAGAGGCATTGATTCAATTAAGAGCATTAGACGATGATACTCAATTATCTGTATCGATTCCAGAAGAGGGCACACCAGAATATGAGTTATTTACAACTCAATTACCTGTGGAAATGCAAGAAGCAGTGAAGACGGAATCTTTAGATGAGGTCAATAAGGTGTTTGCCACATATCAGATTGATGAAGCAGAAAGGATACTCGAAATCATCAACAATTGTGGTGTTATAGGAGTGTCGGGTTACTTGGAAGACGAAAATGATTTTCAAGAGCTTCAGAAACAGTACAACGAGCAACAACTTGAAGAAGTTCAAGAAGAAGACGAGTCTGAATCTAAATCTGTTCCAGTCAGCACGGCCGATATCGTTGACTGAATGTCAACAGACGAAGAAATATTATAGTATAGCAGAAAGTAATGAGCTCAAATAATAGATTGCATAAAAGTAAACGTCCTGATGATTGCATCACTTACGACTTAGCCTCGCCAATGTATCCATCAAACTACTCGATGTGCTATCATTAGCTGGCTGATTGTTTGACAGTTGGTTAGTCCCGTAGTTATTTCCCCCATTGTTTCCACTAACAGGATAGTTTTGTTGTTGTTGTTGCTGTTGTTGCTTGGCCTGTAAAAGAGACAACATGTTTTGCATGGATGCCGGATCCATGTTCTGCAACGTCTGCAAGAGCTGGTTTTGGTCTGGAACGCCTGGCGTACTCATCTGAGGACCCGGTGGTATACCTGAGTTCGGAGTCATGACTTGGCCCGGTGCCAGGCCATATGGTAGAGCATTTTGGCCGTAGTTTGGTATGTTCCCGTATGCAGCTTGTTGGAACACCGGTGATTGATAAGGCGATTGGTAGGAGCTTCCGGAACCGTACTGGTTGGGTCCATTGAACTCTTGGTGATACTGATTATAGTAAGGTCCATTAGGAGGCTGGTAGTGTTGGTTACGGTTCCCACGACGATCGCCCTTACGATTACCACGATTGCGACCACCACGACTACCATAACTGTCAGGGTATCTTCCACCCGTTCCCATTTGACCATATCCAGCGGATGGAGTCTGTACAAGAGGCAAGCTTGTGCCGTATTTCTTGATTTTTGCCTTCTGTAAGATGTCAGCAGCAGTGTCTGGATCTATATCTGAATACTCATCAAACTTGATGCCACCATCTGAAGTCCCTTCGAATGTTTGAAGGTCCACTTTGTTTTCCTTTATGATACAGGTACCTAAAACACCTGAATAAGCAGCTTCACTAATGACTTCGGAAACGTCACTATGGGTTACATCTTCCACATCTAGCGTCACTTGTACGTTTTGAATGGCCCTTTTAACTTTCCTAGTGAAGAACACAGAGCACTTCCCGTTAGTTAGAATTAAACACTCGGCACCATTTCTCCTTCTTTTAGAACTGCCATCATCCTGTGCATCTCTATCCCGTTTATCCCTTCCTTCACCTTTCCTTGGGCGTTTTGAAGCATCGAGCCTCAATAACTTATTATGCAAAGGAACGTTGGTTTCTCCTTTGATGCAACTTAAACATTCTTCCATCGTACTAAACTGAACAAACCCATACCCAGTTTTAATAGTGATCTGTACTACCTGGCCATATTTGCTGTAAATACGAAATAAGTCTTGTTTGGAAACGGTATTGGCAGGTAAATTCCCAATGAACAACCTCAGATTATCAGGGAACTGATCAAATTTCTGTTCTCTAATCAAATCAGCTTCCAACTTTATAAATTCATTATAGTTAGCGTCATCTTGTGGGGTCATAGGTGACCTTATATCTGGTCTCCTGCAAAATTCATTCAAAGGTATTGGAGGTATAGGCACTTTGAAGTTTTTGAGTGGTTTGTTGTAAGAATATACTTGATCGAAATTGATATGCGGCACTTCAGAAAACTTGGTTCCTGTGGTCAAGGTGATGCCTTTCTCTTCTAATTGGGCCATAACTATTCTCAGCTGGTCTTTCTCCGTCAAATTGACAAAATGTGGGTTGACGTGTGTTTCCTTTTTGATAATCTCTCTATATGCTTCTCGTAAAATGTCTAGCTGCTCCTGAGGCTGCTTCTTTGAAAATTCGCTGGCTTCGCTGCTGGACTCGTTATTAGTGGTGTTTTGTCTAGTAATCTGGGGTTTTGCTGGGAGACATGGTTTGGGAGGTAGTGTATTTGATGCAGCAGGGGTATCAACTTTCGTTTCTGCCTCTTTCTCCACCACATCGGCCTCGGGGTCATATGCATCTGATTCAGAACCATCGTTCCTATCAGCGTTTTGGTCAGCACCCAGATTTTCTGGATCGTAGGTGTCGTCATCTTCATCCACAACTCCAAGTTGTCCTTCACGAAGAACTACTTCTGGCGTCGACTCTTCATCGCTCCTCTTCGGCGTGTCGGGTGCCGCAGCTTCTGTCTGTGATACTTCTATGTTTGCGTCCTTGTGATTCAAGTCGGGATTGTTAAGATCGCCTGTGTCTGATTCACTCATAACGTTAGAAAGACAAACGCCATGCCAATTTTTCAAAAGGCCCTGTATGCACCGGGGTGGGTGTCGCGAATAGAATTGCGACATTTTTTAGCGTCCCCCAACTTTATTTCTGAGGCGACATTCTCGGACGCCATACGGTATCCACCTTCCTCATGTTACATTTTGTGGAGCACCGCCGTCCTGTGTTACTTATTTTGGGACATGACGTTCCATTTGCCTCTAGTATTGTGTAATTAGAGTGATCAAACAGACTTTCGTACGTGGAATAACCACAATTACTAATCTTTTTTTTGGCTTGCTGTTGGGTACCTTCATTATATAGGGTATATAAATTCCCACATTTTATGCAGACATAGTTTTTCCGATATTTTCGATTTTAAACTCACTTTGTGAATCCCCAAACTAATTTTTTAATAACTCCTAACTACAACATGTCTAAGCCAGAATTGAAGTTCGCCGTCGTAGGTACCGGTATTTTTGCTACCGATATGCATTTGCCTACTGTGGACAAAATTCCATACTTGAAAGCAACTGCTGCTTTCAACAGAACTAAAAGCAAAGCCGAAACTTTCGCTGAAAAAGCTGGTATCGACGCCAGCAAGGTTTATGACACTTTGGAAGATGCTTTCAAAGATGAATCCACAGACTTTGTTGATGTCCTTATACCAGTGCAATACAACTTAGAGGCCGTGAAATTGGCTGTCAAGTACAACAAGCCTATTGCTTTCGAAAAACCCGTCGCTGCAAATCTCCAACAAGCAGCAGAGATTGTTAAGATCGCTGAATCAACTGAGCTTCCAATAGGTGTTTTGGAAAACTGGGCTTTCATGAAATCAATCAGTGTGTTGAAGAAAGAATACTTACCCCAAATCGGAAAAGTTACTGCTTTTTCATACAAATCTACCGGTCCATGGAATGCTAGTAACAAATACCTTAACACTTCCTGGAGATTGAACCCTGAACATATCGGAGGGTTCTTAAGTGATGGTGGTGTGCACCAATTGACGCTTTTGACCGAAGTTTTGGGTGAAGTGGAATCTGTCTCTGGTTTGACTCAACAATTACATGAAGAAAGTGGTACTGATGATATTTTATTCTCCACCATGAAATTGAAACAAGGTGCCATTGGAACATTCAGTTATGGTTCTTCTTTCGGAGCTACAGAAAAGAAATTGGAATTTGTTATCTATGGTACTACTGGTTCTGTCACCTACACTTCTTCTCCTGGTAAAAAAGCCAGTGTCACTCTTTACACTGGTACTTCCAATGCTGACATCAAAGGCCCAACCACTGCTGAGATTGAAGAGGTCGATACTTACGAAGAAGAGTTTATTAACTTTGCCGATGCTCTTTATGCCAAAGACAAGAGTATCATTGCCGTTCCTCCTGCTAAGGCTTTCCATCACTTGGCCATCGTGGCTGCTGCTCTTGAAAGTTCTAGCAACAATGGTTCTTCCGTTAAAGTGGCATCTCCTTGAACTTAGTTTGTATATTGAACGCAATTACCGTTTTCAAAGCTCGTCTCGTACGTAGGTATCCTCTAGCACTTGGTCCCATGTCCTCACCTTACTGTCACCGTCTTCATGCTCTAGCACGAACGACTCAGATAAGATGCTACTAGGTGTAGTTGTGGACGTTGTTTCTTGTAATATCACGGCAGTGGTAGCAGCCATAGTCGCTATGATCCCCGAAGAACTAACAACGGAGTCAATGATATCTTTCTCTTTGGATTTGGGGAAAAACCACAAAACGATTCTAAAGACTTTGAAGAATGACCATAATACGATCTTGACTGGTGTCTTTAAGATTCTTCTCCATATCACCCAAATACAGCATAAGAAAAAGAACCCCAAGGCCATATAAATTCTATTCTTGTCCAGTCTATCCTGTTTTTCAATGAACTTGACAATATTTCTTGATTTTTTCAAAGTATTTTCCAACTCACTTAAAAGATTATCAAATGTATTGAGGTCTTTGGTCTGTTGTTGTATAGAATCGGCGTTCAAATCGGTTTGTATAATGGAAGAAGTCATTAATTGTCTTGTTGATTGTAATGATGCAGTAATAGACTTATTCTGCTCCAAGATCTGGTCTTCATTCTTACCTTCTTGCCATTTCTTTTCTTCTTCAAGCAGCCTGCCGCTAAACAATTCTTGTCTCATCTCCTTTATCGACTTGGCTCGTTCTGGAACTGTACCAAACTTCTCCACTCGTTGTTTATGTATTAGCTCTTCTTCTAATGTGTATGATTTGATTTGAGCTTCTCGCAATTGGTGCTTCAACTGTGATGATTTACCTTTGTAGATATCCACAAACAACAGAAGGTCATGTCTTTTAGGGTAGTTCTTCGTCTGGATGTCAAGAAGCATAACCAACTCCTCAAATTTCAGAATCAAGCCCGTAACCTCTTTTGCTATTTGAGATCTAACCAATTCCACCGTGACATTTTCTGTTCCTTGGCTCAATTGAATATCAAGAATTGAGTCTAATTTTTCAAATACATTGAATTGTATATTATCAAGATCTCGAAGTGTGGAAGTCACTTCTTCTGGTGTCTTGGAAACCATTTCAAAAAAGATAAAAGCAAATAGTGGTGGTGTCAGTAAAATAAATCAAGACACTCGCGAAAATTTGTGATTCACCTATTCTTTGCACCTACCGTTTAACCAATGCTGCTGCCCTCGAACACAGATACAGTGTCGCTGACGCCGTCTCAAGATGACGCTCTCAAGAAGGATAAAAAGGCAAATGGTGGCAAAAAGAAGACAAAAAAATCCATGGATCCCACCAAAATCACCCCCGAGTATATTGAAGAGCAGAGAAGACTCCGAAACTTGAAAAAAGAACAAAAGAAACAAGAATTATTGGCCAAGGGAATTGATCCAGATGTGGCTGCTACCCCCGCGGCACTTCGTTTCAAGACAAGGCCGTTTGTTGAAGTATCTGTAGGTAGAGAACTGCATTACAAGGTGAAGATAATGACATATAATGTGCTTGCCCAGGCTCTCATTAGGCGAAAGCTCTTCCCAACAAGCGGCAATGCATTGAAGTGGAGTACCCGGTCACAAACGCTTTTGAACGAGATGAAACATTACAATCCAGATATCTTATGTGTTCAGGAGCTTGATTTCATCCAGTATAATTCCTTCTGGAAGGAAGAGCTTCATAAATTGGGATATGCATCTAAATATCATAGAGCTGGAAGTAAGAACCATGGAGTATGCATATTCTTCAAGGACTCAGATTTTATCTTCAAGCATCAAGCATTCATAGACTATGATAGAACAGAGACTGGTGATATCTTCCCTCGAACAATAACACAGAACGTGGGACTTTTAGTGTGTTTGGAGTTCACTCCACGAATCCTTTCAAAATATAAAGTCTCGAAGAATGGGTTAATTATAGGAACCACCCATTTGTTCTGGCATCCATTTGGAACTTATGAGCGAACAAGGCAGACATACATAGTGTTGAAAAAATGTCAGGAATTTTTGCATACCATGAACGTATTGAAAAATAACGAAGGTAATGGCTGGTATACTTTCTTTGCTGGGGATTTTAATGCCCAACCTTATGATACACCCTACTTATCTATAACTGCCAAACCCACAAAGTACACTGCGAGAGGTAAAATTGTTATAAGTTGTTCTTTATCGTTCCAGTATTCCAAGAACAGAGGACTAAAGGACTCTGAGGTGGACGAGGACGAAAGTGAAGAAGAAGGTGGAAATATAGAAAAATTTGGCAAAGATCAACCCAAAGACCCCGTTCCCGATGAATTCAATGCGACCCCAGAACAATTGGAACTTGTGAATAAGATGGAACAATTGCACAATGACTTACCTATGAGAGCCATATCCTTATATTCAGTTGCCTACAAGCAGGTAGATCCTCAAAACTCCGGTAAAGACAACGATAGAAACGAGCCAATGTACTCCAATTGGGCACATGCATGGAGGGGACTTTTGGACTATATCTTCGTCATCACAGAATGGTCTGGAGAAGACTATTCGAAAAAAGTCGATTCTATTGAAGAAGTAGCAGAGAGCCAGAACATCAAATTGACCAAATTATTAAGATTACCTCGAGGTGAAGAGATGGGTGAAGAACCATCGGGGCAACCTAGATTGGGACAATACCCTTCAGACCATTTTTGCCTAATGGCAGAGGTTGAGTTATTATAAAAAAACTCTATGTATATTTTATATTCTTTTAAGATAAAAACGATAGGTTTAGAAAACCATGCCCTAATTTACATATATTGATCCCCATGATGTACACCAAATAATAATTAAAAACCCTTTGTTTTAACTCTCTAACATCGTTTCGGCTAAATCTTCCAAAGGACCGTAGTCTTTTTGTTTGATCAAGTCAAACTCTTTGCAAAACAAGACATAATGTTTTAAGCTGGTGTTTAAATGGGATTGCAAACCTAACTCGGTGATTTCATGGAAATGATGACAGTATATGTGAGAATAGATCCGGAACAACCTCTTAAATATCGTTTTAACCAATGTGGGGAACTGCTGTGGGAATGGGGCCCCCATTTTTGAAGGAAAGATATTATCATTATCAAAGAAGCCTTGAATCCAATTCATCAAGTTTTCAATATACTCACAAGCAGGTAAAGATACTGGTCTTTTAGGAGAAGAGGACCCGTTCCCAGTGGGGTTTGTTTCCTGCCACAAGTACTCGTATTCTTCGGTTGCTATCATTCTTGGACATGTTTTGGGAGAACAAAATTCAGTGATGGTTCCGTACAACATATTTATTTGGTTGTAGAAATCAACAACATGGATAGCCAACCATTCATTGATATCTTCGTCTTGAGGCAACTTTACTGCTTGATAAAGAGCGTTCCGTGATCCCAAGGTCTGTTCGGCAAAGCTACGGATATCCTTATGTGAAGTAACATTTCTACCGTCGTTTTGAAGGTTTATAGTTTGATAAGGGTTGGTTTGTGCTTCTGATTGTTGACTCCCTGGCAGACTAGGATTGTGGTGGTATGATCTGGTAGGGGAAGCAGGAGGATCAAATCTATTAGGAGAATTTGGGAACGCCGAGCTGGACACTGGTTGGGGACTTGAAATTGGAGATGATTGTTTCAATTTAAACCCCCTAGTGGTTCTCAAGGTATGGGTGTTGAAGTTTTGAAGAAAAGAAGTCATTAGGAAAGCACCAGGAGGGAAGACTTAGAATCGGGATGAAAAACTGACAAAAAAATGACGCTGAATATCTGAAATGACAAATGAGACCCTTTTCTATGATGAGTTAACAATCCATCAATCTTATGAAGGAAAGCTATTTTTTTTAATGCTTGATTGTCAAACCTGGATTTTATTTACAATTCTCACAAATCGGGAAAATATATGAGAATCAGTAAATATATGGAAAAAGGAAAAAGAAAGAGAAGCCAATGCGGCGGTACGTTAGGGACGAGGCTGAAACGGGTGGTGGCGAAGTGGGGAGGAACTGCTGTTGTGTGTGAAAACTTTGTTCCGTTCTAACAAAAAAAGTTCCGTCTGAGTGTGCTTCGTTATTATTAAATGTAAAAGTTGCAAAAAAAGTGTATGTGAGAAAAATTGAAAAAATTATACAATGAAGATCAATGATTTGGCCATATCATCTACGAAAGTGATATTGCAGCGGCACATTTTTCAGCCCATAGACATCACGTACTTGAACTCACTTCCGGATGATTCATCGAGGTACAAAAGTTTGTACAAGCGATTTTACAAACTACGTGTCGTGATTGACAATGATAAGCACAGCATCAACAGGTACAAGGAGATGATACGATGGCGTTTCAGCAAAGAAGATTTCAATATAAAGAGGTGTAAGATTTTAGAGACACAAGATGTGCTAGACAAACAACAAGTGTTCGAAAGAATACTTAACACCTTGATTTTTGTACATAATTCTACCGTTGCATTACCAGAGCATCTCACCGAAAAGAGCCCACTTTATTTCCATGAAGCCAAAGAATCAGAGAGAATAGAAAAGTCCGTTGTGCTAACAATGCTCAAAATGCACTATAAGATGCCGGCCAGTATCAAGTATGACCGTTCATTTGATTGGTATAGCTCATTTAGACAACAGCTTGACTCACTTCCAGAGAATCCAACTAAGAGACAGTTGCGAGACGTGGAACCATATAAGGTAGGATATATCGATTATTTTTTGACCCTCATGATGTTGAACGAATCATACAAGCTATGTTTGTAGGTTACAGGGATGAATGTATACCCTGGTGCAAGCTGCAAATTGGGGCTAACTAGGGCTGGTTCTGGAACCCTCCATCGCCAGCTGGACCTATTTGACCGCGAAAACGCAGCGACCTGAAAAAGTACTACCATTTCATTACTTTTAAACATTGCTATAGTCATGGGTTGGTTACCATTCACGTCCAAGAAAGATTCTCCCAAACTCGAGTCCACTCAAGTGCAGCAGCAGTCTCATCTGCCTGTTAACATTGCCCCAAACTCAGATATTTCTCACACATTGAGCCAAATATCCACTGAAGTTAATTTGACTGTTAAAGAACCAAAAATCAACACCACTGAAGAATTTAATAGCTCAGTGCAAGAATTTGTTGAGAAGAGACCCAGAAACATGTTCGTTATCGATGGAGAGAAGGATAAGGAGGAAAGTATCATTTGTACCAGCAATGAAACCGGAGGTAAAACGTGTCTTAAATTGAAATATAATAATATTCAATTGTTCAAGCAAATGCAAAAATTAGAATACTTCTGTTCCTTGCCTGATGACATTAATGCCACTTACTTTGAGTGTAGAAAGATCCAATAATTTTTAAGACATTGTATATATATTTCAATACACTTAAGAGATTAAGAATTTAATGAGAGAATAGAAAACATAATGGTGGGGAATGGTAATGGTGTTACCACATAATGCAAAGAAACAAAAGAAAGAGATACAGAGGAAGAAAGAGGAAGTGGATGACGAATTGGGCATCTTCACAAAATCAGGAGGACAAAAAAAGAACCAAGCGAAAGTAAAGCTGTGTGCAAGAATACTTTGCGGGGGCTCTGGTTCTCACAATCCACCGAACTAAGGTTGGTGGTGTTCGTGTAGTTCGTGTGGTTAGGGAAATGATGGTGTTCCTCTTTGTCACAATTCGTTCCGTCATCCTCTTCTTCTTCTTCTCCTTCTTCCATTTCTTCATGGTCTCCAAGTTTTGTGCCAGAAGTGTTTGACATGTACTCAGATAATTTCTCCAAGTCTCTTTTGAACTTAGCATTGGAAGTAGCGACGTCGTCATCTTCAAAGACTTCTTGGGCTTCAGCGTATTCATACCCGTTACTGACAAACTCTTTCAACTCGTTAAGATCTTCATTGCCATTAGAAGTATATTCTTGTTCCAAGCTTTTGAGTCTTAAATCATCAGCCTTGACAATATTTGCACAGGCGAATTTGTTCATCTGGGCATCGTGGAAAACAATGGACCTACCAATGATATAGGACTTTGAATTTTTGTCAAGGGACAAGAAAGCATCATTGTATTTGGTTTCAAAGCATGTGGTGTCAATCCAGCCATGTTTACCACTTAAGTCACCAACTTGACAGTAAGCATCGTTCTTTTGTGCATCACATTCAGATGGTGCCTTATAAGGATTGAAATGTAATCCAGCATCTTCACAGTTCCCATTCTCTGGAATAGGATACTGATGAATATGGTAATGGAATGGCCCACCACTTGGAGGTAATTTAGTAACATCAACATGAACATTTACCTCCTTTCCTTTCTTTGCGGTGAACACCACATTTCCTAATAAATTCCCAAATTGTGGGAAGTCAGCAATTGCAACCACATCAGCTGGGTTTTTCTTAATCTTTGGAGCCTTGTCGGCAGCAGCAGTTGATGCCATTAAGGCAAGGGCCAATGATTTAAGGACTGAAGCTTGTAATTGCATTTTTATCGAAGTGGTAACAACTTTGTAAGTGAGTTATTTCTACTTTTTTTACAACAAAAATTCCCCCTTAAATAGGCCGCAGATTGCCACAAAAAGACCATTTTCCATTTGTGTATTCAACTATCTTTTTGGTTTTGCAACCGTTCTGTGAGTGAAAGAAGATCCTCAAAAAATTAAATGGGTTGGTACACTACTGTATTACAAAAATGTCGCGAAATGTCTACAGTGTGACCGACATCCGAACTCGGGACCTCATTTTTTTAGGCGAGTGAGAAAGAAGTAATTATTAACCATATGAAAACGGAGATTCGCCGAGGGATTCGACGAAGGATAGTGTAGAGACAGTGTAGTTTAAGAACATTCAATCAGTATAAATATATTCGTAAATCTATATGGGGGTCGTAAAATGCAAGTTAGCAAGTTGTCAAACAATTGAATATCTGTTCGTTTCTCTTGCTGTATGAAGACTGTCTGGGCAAATCAATTAAATGGTAGGCTAAACTCTACACCATGAAAGATTCTCCACATCCACATGTTCCTTTGGAATTTGGATTCTTGAAGATGAACCTGGAAGATAATTTATCTTCTAACCAGTCCATCTCTGATCCAACAATGGAGAACAATGCCTTCGAGTCAATAAATACTTTGACACCATCTTGTTCAACAAGTTCATCAAATTTTCCTGATTCGTTAACATACTCTAAATTATATGTTAAACCTGAACAACCTCTATTTTGGACACCAATTCTGATGTATTTCCCATCTGGCTTATCCATTAACCCTTTCAAATGAACTACAGCATTTGGGCTCAATGTTATAATAGCCTTTCTTGGTTTAAGTACTCTTCTCTTCTTTTTTGGTTTCTGTTCGTTGACGGTTGGTGTAGTGGCTGAAGACAATGATGGGACTGATTCCGTTGAAGGAATGGCAGTGGACACATTGGCCTCTGGTTGAGATGCAGTACTTCCTTCAATTGGATGAGTTTTACCTTCTTGTGATTCGACTTCTTGTGCTTTGATTTCCTGAATCGGCACTTGTGACTTTTCTTCTTTCACACTACTAGTAGCTGCTTTGTTTTTGAATCTGGATACCCTTGATCTTCTCAATGGAGTAGTTTCTTTGAGTTCATCCTTGTTGATTTTGTAGGGGTTCCATTTGGATCCTTGTAAAGCAGAAGTGGTATCAATTTTAGTCCTTGACTTGACTTCGTCCATGTTGTAGTTGAAATTGGAATAGAAGTCACTGGATGTCTTGCTTGCCACGGGTATCGTTTGGATCGATCTTCTACTTTTGCTTACAACTTGTCCAGAATTGAAAAGCCTTATTATGGACCTAGGATGTATCATCCTATTATTTATGGTATTCGACAATACTCGGCTACTCATGTTGAAATATGACGGAAATTATTCAATAAAATTATCACTGACTTTGTATATCTACTGAAAGTGTAGTAGTCTAAGGAGATTGATTGGAATATCAATGCAGTTAAGATAAATTATATCAATTAATTGATAAATAAAATTGTTTTAGTAATACAAATTTTTGTTTTTTATATTTTTTTTCTCCCCGGCCTTCTTTTCCCTTTTATACTTTTTTTCTTTTGCTTTAATAGGTGCTGGAATTTTCTTGGTTTGTGCACTACACGGTCATTTTACCAGTAAGCAATGTTTATTGCGATGTGATTGGCTCTTTTTATTAGATACGATTAGTACTGCTAAATCTTATCAAAGGTCGAAGGCTGCAAATGAACAAAGACGTATACTGTGACATATATCGTGTTAACGAATTTCGGAAGTATACGAAAGAGGAAGAGAGTTTATCACCAAAAAAAATATAAATTAAAATAAACTAGATTGGAGAAGTTTCTCTTTGCAACCAATTATAGTAAATGCTATTTTTTGGGAAAGATGGAGACACTTCATCCCAAATAAGCTTATGGTAGTTGTTGAGCCACTTCTTGTCATCTTCAGTCAACAAGGAGTAGTCAATAAGCTTCTTGCAGAAGGGAACTCTGGTCAAAGTTTCAAACTCGTAGAATTTTTTACCATTGTAGATTCTACCAGTTTCTTTAACCACCATATCATTCTCTAACCTAATACCGTATTCTCCATCTTCGTAATAACCTGGTTCATTGGATATTATGTTACCTGGTTCTAAGGAAGAGATTGTGGCAGAAGGTCTTAAGCCAATACTAATCGGACCTTCGTGCACGTTCAAATAAGATCCAATTCCGTGAGAAGTCCCATGACCATAGTCAAGGTTATACTTCCATAAATGTTGTCTAGCAATTGAATCCAAGTATGCTCCCTTAGTTTGTTCGGGGAACTTCAAAGCTGATAAGCTGATTAAACCCTTCAACACTAAAGTATAGTTTCTCTTCTCTAATCCTGTGGGTGTACCTAAATGAACAGTTCTGGTAATATCGGTAGTACCTTCAAGGAAGTGACTACCAGAGTCATTAAGGTAAATCTTATCAGGGTTGATCATCGAATAACTGTCGGGACTAGGACTATAATGGATAACTGCGGCGTTGGCACCAGATGCACTAATTGTACTAAATGAAAGACCGACAAAATCTTCTTCTTCTTTCCTGAATTCAGTTAACTTGTTATCAGCAGCAATTTCGTCCATGATTTCATGCTTATTCACCATTTCATCTTCTAACCAGGCGAAAAACTTACATAAAGCTCTTCCATCTTTCAAACTAGCCGATTTAGCTCCCGTGATTTCAGTAGTATTTTTGACAGATTTCATATCTTCGATTGGAGACCTTGATAATTCAGTGTACGAACATTTCAAGTTTCTAACCAATTCCCAAGATGCATTTGTCGTTATTAATAACTTCTTATCATCCAAATTGAAATCTTTGGAGTAATTGAAAATATGTCCCCAAAATGATTTATAGTCCAACACTGTCACATTATTCAAAGTCAAATATTCAGAAACATCTTCATCAAACCTAGAAGCATCCACAAACAATATCACATCTCTATTAGCGTTGATAATTAAGTAACTGTAGAACAAAGGATTATAAGGAATATCCGACCCTCTTAAGTTCAATAGCCAAGCGATTTCATCCAATGCAGTGACGACTAATGCATCACCATTTTTCTCTTTAATAACCTTAATAACCTTATCCAATTTCACCGATAACTCTTCACCAGAATACTTGACATCCAATTTCTTGATTGGAGCTGTAGAAGCAGGTGGTAATGCCTCGAATTTTTCCCAAATCTTATATATCAAATTTTCTTTTACAGGAACGATTTCAACTTCAGCCTTTTTCTTCGAAGCTAATTTTGAAGTAAGTTGGTCATCCATCAGTTTGTACAAATCATAACTTATCAATTTAGGATCAACACCGATATTGATTTTACTACCAGAATCCAAAGATAATTGAATAGCTTGATCAATAGCCCATTCTCTCCAAGTTGGAGTGTTAGGAGCACCTTGTTTCAATAAAGCCCAGTTAAAATCCAATTCATTAGCAGCTTGGTTGAAATATCTACCATCTGTAGACAAAGCAGCTAATCCTTCAGGTACAGCATTCATACAAGTAACGTCTCTAGTGACAATAGCCACACCAGCACTTCCAGAAAATCCAGAAATAAAACTTCTTTTTTGGTCAGCCAAAGAAACATACTCAGATTGGTGTTCATCTTCACTTGGAATAATGTAAACACCCAAGTCATATTCTTCCATGACTTTTCTTAATGCTTCTAATCTCTTGGAGGTGTTGATTTCTTTAACTTCAGGTTGACATAAAGTTGAAGCGTCAATACTAAAAACAGACCCTTTTCTACTTCCAGGTCTGCTACTACCATATCCACTACCAGTACGTTTCAAAGTAATTTGTCTGGCCATAAAAGAACTCTTCCTATTAGTTCTTGATAACAACCCAGGAGAGCATGTACAGTTGTTACACTGAGCTCTTGAAAGTCTACGTTGCATCATTTCTTGTTGACAGCTGTTGTTTAAATGTTTTTGTATTAAAAGAAACAGAAAAAGTAATCAAAAATTCATCTCACCATTTTTAAATTTGCTCACTGAACCCTCTCGTTCCTTCAATTTCCCTTTTCGCAGGCAGAAAGCCAGCACCCGCGCGGCACCAAACTCACGGAAATTTTTTTTCTCTGTACAAAATCCGCTTCTAGCGGCAACTCGGAGAGGGTCTAGGGTGACGTATATGAAGAGCGCCTGCTTACCCATTTTTGATATGGTTTGTGCACGCAAATTAAAATATTTCGTCATTGGAAAACTGTTAAATGAAAGAGGAATATCCCAAGACATCACTAACTAATGTTTATCAGTAGAGGTCACTAGTTCTGACAGTATAACTTTCAGTATTTATGCATCATTTTCTGTTCTTTATGCTACTTTGCATATGACGGTTTAGGACTCATTTTAGACAGGTGCACGATTGACAGCGATGATTGAGCAGCCTAGCACCAACCAAACGGGTTTTATAATTACCCTCACAAAAGGCATGATGTCTTTACCGACCTTCGGACAATCAGCTTGTATGGTAGCAATGTAGATTGAGTATTAACTATTAAATTTATGCTTGTATGCTTTACGCAGTTATCGTACCCTAGTAGTCTCGCATAATACCACGACTTGTGATGCTGTCTTCAGCTTCATTGTTTCTTGTATCTTATATGTCTTAAAGTCTCTCTCGTAGGCGTATGTATGCTTGTTAAACTTCGCTAGAAGCTCTTCTGGAGGGCCTTATAATGCCTTATTATGCAGCGGTGTCAATTTGCAACCGTTGAAGGCAGCGGGCTTCTTCGCGGAAGAATAAAATGTAGTCGTTTGAATTCATGCAATGATGAGCTCATCATTTGAACAGGTGGTACAGGTATGTTTCAGCAAACATTTTGGTGAGATTGCCAGACCAGGAGTATAACTGGTGTCTTTCAAAATTCTACATTTTACTAACGTGCAAAAAGAACATTGAATCGCTATATTCCACGCGAGATCCAAACCAAGTCCAGTCAATCCAACAATTTCTCCTCTCTGTACAGAAGCAAGATGATGGCCAATTGGCAGCTGCATTGTTGCAGTTGGAAAGCGTTAATTGTCAATACTTTGGTGCATTAACCTATAGTGTCATAATCAGCACCGATCATGATATGACCCAGGAGAAAGTAGCGTCTATTGCTAAAGTTTTATTACAGTTTATCCTGTCTCGCAGATTCAACAATATGATAATACGAAAGCTTTTATCCAACTATTCCTTGTTATTCATATCCAGTCATACGCTATTTGACTCGAACCCGGTAGAAGACTTAATACTATCTCTAGGAGGTGGACCACTGTTAGACTTCTCCGGGTTCGATGAGACCGCATTCCTAATCATTATAAATCTATGTGAAATACTAGTGGAAGAACTTATCAAAAGAGAGAAAGTGACAAACATACATCAGGTTGTGTTCTCTCAAATTTACCCCTACGTGGAAGCCATGTTCAAACATTTGGCTAGCCTTGAACTCCTGAATATTCCAGTTTCCATCTTACTGACGAGTTTAAGTTGTCTCAATTCATGGATTACTTACATTTCAATGGCCGAGTCCCAATCCGAAATACGGTATAGTGACACAACTGTTTTGACATTGTACTTATTCCGGTTCTTGGAGTCTCTGTCCTTTGATGAGGAGTCGCTTGCATTGGTGAATAAGGCAATGACTTGTGTCACAGAAATCTTAGAAACGAACCCCACAATGTTGGACACACATGCAAAGAAAGAACACTTGAAGTCATTGTTATTCGAAAAATCTAACTTTGGTGATAGATTCATAAACCAGTTGATCTTCCAGTCGTACGATGATGTTCAAGACGAAGCAGGCAATTTTATTAATCTTTTGATAGCATTCTTGCTGAGAGATATTCTTATATTGGCCAAGCATTTGATAGAACCCCCAAATCGATTCATAATGGAGACCTTGGCTAAGTTAACAAGTTTCCCAGGTGTTGCAGTTGTTGATGAGGCCATAAGCGAACAGCTACTTACGTTCTGGGAGGAATTCTTCAATGTTTTCACGGATGATGAAGAGTCGATCGAGCTTTTTTATTCCTCCGATGAGAGATCCGATTCCAAAGAACAGTTTTATGCATTGAGAAACGAGATCTGCCATGGAATTTGCATGATATACTGGAATAAAATCAAACTTCCACCTCCTGACACGCTACTTTCGAACCAATCCACTTTCTTTTATTTTAGGTCGAACGTGGGGGATTTCTTTTCTTCTGTTTACTCGCTATTAAAGCTTCCATTTTACAAGGATTTGACTCAAATGGCTTTAGATAGTTTTATTCTGGGGAGTAATCTCCAGGACTTGGAAGCTACACTTTTCGTTTTGTACAAGATAAACGATGACTCGACTTTCTATGAAAGTCAAAGTAACGCTTTATTACCCTATGTGAATGAAATAATCAAAAACGAGTTCCTTGATGTTTGCAAAGGCATAAATAGTGGAACACCCAATCACTTTTATGTAATGTCTACCATTATCAGATTTATTGCGTCAATCGAATTTTATTTCAAAGCAGATGGTGATGGGCCTCAGTACCTTGGTTCAGTACTTGATTTCCTTTTTTCCATGATCATTCAGTCAGAGAATGCCAAACTTTCATTGCTTTCTTCCAAGACGATCTTGAGTATTTGTCAGGAGTGTAGGAAGCATTTGGTAATATTTCTTCCCAATTTGAAAAGCCTTTTAGACGAGATGATCCAAAACAGTACAATCGACAACTTGATCAGAACTCGAATGACAAACTCCTATGTGTCTATTGTACAGTCTGCCTTTTTGAAAAATCCACAAGTTTTCAGTGTGAACTTGTTGGATATTCTCGTGACTATAAACTCCACGTCGACACAGCTCATGGGGAAGCCTCTAGATGATGATCTTGAAGAGTATTTGGTCTCTTTGTTATCTTGTGTTCATGAAGTTGGACGAGCTACTATATTACCGGAAGAAGTGGAGGACTTATTAACAGAACAAGAGAGTTTGATGGTGTCAGAATTCTGGGATAAAGACAAAGACAACATAAAAGCACTTGTTTTATCTATGATCGAGGTATTCTCTTTGAAATACCAGCCGTTCATCATGAAGTCTTCGATCACTGAAATATGCTGTCAAATATTGAAATGTGGACTCAATGAACCAATCAACGGCCCTTTCAAGTTCCCATTAGCTGAAATATTCACTTACTTAACTGTCAAAATAAGAACATGTGATACGGGTTCTGTTTATCATATCTTCAAGTTGATTGAGTCGATAATCATCACCAATTACAAAGTTATAGATGAGCTGATGGTAAAACGACTTTTGGCTGAAGTCATTATTCCCTTCTTTAAAAACACCACCAATGATGACCCAGATATCGTGTCAAGTTCAATTGATATTTTCACAAGCATACTAGATAAGAAGCCATCCCTTTTGCTAGGCTCAGACCACGACACGTTCAAGAGCATTTTGGAGTATAATGCGTTTTTACTTCAAGCCACTGACGCTTTAACCATAAAGGCACTCATGAAATTTTGGAACTCATTAATACATTCTAGAAAAGGTACAGAGCTGGACCAGATGATGGTTCAGCAAGTGTTCGTCGAAGAGAATTTTGGCAACCAATTAGTTCAACAGCTCGTGGCATCGTTCATCAAAAATTCAAGGTCCTTCTTAGACTATTATTACCCCGTTTTCCGAGCTTTAATATCCAAGTTCCAATTCCATTGTCGTAGGTGGATGTCTGAGTGTCTTAATGATGTCAATCTGAAACATGTATCAGATGCTGACAAAAAACTTTTCTTAGATAAATTGTTTTTAACAAGAGGTCAAAGACTGGCCAATGTGGTTTTGAAAGAATTCTGGTTACAGACTAATGGTCTTGTGGAATTTAACAAAATAAAATACTAAAGATGCCCTTTACTTCTTTTCAAAATCTTGTACTAATATAGAACTATACAAATATACAACTACAACTGATCATTAAAACACTTGAAAACAAGTAACCAAAATCAACGAAAAGACATAGGCACTTTCTCATCTATCATAGCACCTTGTCCAATAACACCCCCCACATTACAAAACAGCTTGCAATTCTTCCACCAAGTGATCACATTCACCAACAAGATCGATTTCAAAAACTGATTGAGTTTGATATCTGATTCTGGTGGTACCATTGTAACTATCTTGTCTTGCTTTCAACCTGAAACTGAATTCTTTCATGGTAACATCATCAATAACTTTCTTGAACTGAGCCTCATCGGTGTCCTTGATGTCCATCAATTCACCGGCACTGACCTTGAAAATTTTAGTGGCTTCTTGGTCGAATAATGTAGTCCATAATTGACCAGAATAGTCCATGATAGAACAATTCAAAATGTACCTGTAATGAGGTTGGTCATAATTAATATCACATTTTTCACATCTCCAGGTGCCATCAGCTTGGTTAATGATTTTCCGGTTACAAGTATTGGTATTACCAGTTGCTTGATTAGAGGTCTGGTTTACACAAGCTGGGTAGCAGAAAGTGTCAGTCTTGAAAAAATTGACAGTAGCCTTAACCGAAAAGAAATCAGGCTGTTCGTTAATTCCCAAATTTTCTTCTTGTGCTTGCAAAATGGTCTTTCTGTTCTTCATGTAGTTAGTGGATCCAGCGGCACCTTCTGTTTTCAAAGTTTGGAAGGATTCGTTCAGCCCTTGATTGTCATACCATCCTTTCAAGTGATAAGCTTCTGGAGCTTCAGGGTTCGCTAAGATGGACCCAGTCTGGGTCAAAGTCAAACTTCTTCCAGCAAAATCTTGAACCTTACATCCCTTGAAAGCAATAACAGTACCTTCACTCACACTGAAGTCTAAGGCGGAAGCATTCCATAATCCAACAGTAATAGAGAAATTCGAGTCATCCACAATGTCAATATCCCTTCTGTCGAAAGGTTTCCCTGTGGCTTTAGAAGTAATTTGGAAAGCGGGTCTCACTTCTCTCAAGACCCCAATAACATCAACAATGGAATTTGGTTCTGCCTTTTGAATTTGATTCAATTTGGTGAAATTGAACTTCAATTTTGGAACGTTAGAAGCATCATCAAAACATTCTTCGACAACACTATCTCTGTCCAACGATAACTCGTAAGGATGACTTAATCTTGAAAATTGTGGCTTAGCAGCTTGAATTCTAGCCTTGCTAATATAGTACACTTTCCCTTCCTGTAAGAAATTGTACATCTTTTCAGCCACCTCATTAAAAGCAGTAGCTCTAATTTCATCAGAGTCGTCCAAAAAGTTAACGTTGAACAATTTTCCGGAACCTCTAGCATTCTGCCAAGTTCTGATGTCACCCTTGAATGAAACTCTGCCCCTTATAACCCAGTTGTTCTGGTAAGGTGATAACAGCTCTATAGAGCTGATCTTTTGTCCTTGGTACTCATTAACCTTGGCACCTGAACCATTCGATTTAGCAGGAGCAGGAGACACCGATTTCAAGCTTGAAGCAGCAGTACTGTTGTTGCCCTTAGCCTTGAAATAGTTCTCTTCTGGGTGCTGATTAAAGTATTCAACAATCTTCATAGTACCGTGTGGTTCACTCTCATATTTGGCTACAACCACTTCAGCATCAACAATCATAGTATAGAACTTTTCGGTATCAAAACACGAGTGCTTCAACACTCTTATAACTGAACCTTTACCAAACCCTTGACCTTCTAACTTATTGACCACTTCCTTATCCAATAAACCCTGCATGTTGTATTTCCCGTCATACAAGATCACTCTCGATTTTTCATCATAGTGTTTCAAATTGATCACTTGAACCACAAATGATGTATCAAGATACTTTTCTCTCTCGTTTACAGAGTAGATCTTGGGTAACACACCGAAGTCAACAACAGTTTCAATGCCCATTATAATCGAGATGTTACTAATGACTATGAATTGAAATTATATAAAATCAAATACGCGAAACTTTTTTTGTACCGCGTCAACTTTTTTTTCTAGCGTTCGGTTGTGTATTTTTGTGTACATATTTTTCTAAGATATCTTCGCGTTAAAGATACAACCTACTAAAGCTTAGGGTATTCACAATATGGACAATACTGTGGACCGTGTGAGGCTTAAAAATGAGGAATTGAAGGACCAGCTAAGGTCCTTGATCCAGCAGGAAACTCCATACCGCAAATCCGGGAGAAATACTGTGTCTGATGAACTCGATAAAGAGAATGTTGCAGAGACTGGAACTACCAGGACCTCAAAGATACGAGCTTCCAATCCCAATCCACCTTCTCCCCGGACAAGCTTTACCACCCCTTCTGTCAAAACGCAAACTCCTGTGCGAAAGCCTGAGTCTAGAATGCCACATAATACAGCTTCTCCTTCACGAAGTCGAATTCCAGTGCTAAATCCACCCACAGCCGCTTCAAAACTGCCTCCTAAGAAATATGAACCTAAACGTGTACACATACCGATTCCACGACAGGTATCTGAACAACCCACATATGAAGCATTGAAGAAACCATCATCGGCTGAGTCCAATTTGCTACTCACAAAGATTACAAATCAGGGACAAGAGATCGATCAATTAAAGCAGTATATCAAACAATTGAAGCAAGAAAACAATGTATTGCAGCAAGATTCATACTCCAAGTTACTGGTAATACGGAATTTGAAGCACGAAAGCGCTGTTGAATTGAGACAGGTGAAACAGCAGTATGAAGAAAGCTCTTCTCAGCATAAACTTCAACAAGACCGAATGATGGAACTGATTAACTCTTTGACTAGAGATAACACTCAGTTGAAATCAGATTTGGCTCGGAAAGAGTCAGAAGTCAAAATAATCAAAGAGGTCTTGAAAACTGTTAATGATGACTTGAATGGATACAAAGTAGCAGAACATAACGAGTCTTCACGAATCCACACTTTGATAGTGTACAACAGTATAATGAAGAAACTCATACAATCCAATATTGTCAATAAGCTTACAGACGATTTTGAACAATTGGGGATCTTGATAGATCAACAGGTCGATACCAAATTGGTACACCATTTTGACCACAATGGCCGCAGACCAGAAGTGAATGTCGATGATAATATATCTGATGATGGAGACACCACGGACCTTATCAAACTCAACCGTGATGATACTACGAATCTATTAATCAACCACAAATCCTATGTGAGTCTAGAAAAGTTGGTCATCAATAGCATAAAGGCCAAAAAGGATGCTAGGACAAGATTAAGAGTATACATACGGTTTATCATCTGTGCCAATAGGTTCAAAAATGGATCTTTGTGATTACAAGCATATCACAATGCTAGGGTCTTGAATTCGTGTATTTCTTTAATTATCTCGTTACGTATTTTAATGTCTAGAACTTCTGTATGTGGGCGTTCGATCATATAACCTAGAGCTCCTTTCGTTAAACGATTGAGACAAATTCGTCGACCTATCTGCCCTCTCCGGAGACGCTATTCTTCCTCCGTAACGTGTAGGGGAAGTCATCCCATTCCTGACAGGTGACGTTCTGCCTGTACGAGAGGGTGAGCTCATTCCACTGGGTTTCACAGGCGACTGCCGTATTGGGGAAATAGGTCTGGTGGTTCTTGTTGGTGATCTGGCCGACTTCCCTGGAGATACAGAGCGAGGTGTATCTCTGGAAAACCCACTGCGGTCCCTGTAAGATGTGTTATACGATCTGTTAGCAATGGAACTGCGGTTGTGGTCAGCACCAATGCCGACATCACGAGTTCTTGGTGTCTTAAATGGAGTGGAATGATTAGCGTATCTTAGCCACTCAGAATCCATGCTGCTATTCAATAGCTTCTCTTGACTGAGTAACTTTTCTCTTTCCAATTCGAGCCTGATCTTTTCATCATCAAGTTGTTTTCTATTTTCGTCAATATCATCTTTAGAGATGGTATTAACAGGCTTACCGTTGATATCATGAACGATAAACACTTTCAGTTTTGTATTCTGGAAGTAAGGGTTAGAATGGTCAACAACCATCTGATCATTGTTGTCGAAGTACTTATTCGTAGCATCAATACCAACGTCTTGTTTCAAAATATTGGTCTTAGGTTTAACGTACTTGTCGTTGTATTCTTGGAACATTTCTTGATATAATATCTGCTTATCGCTGATTAAAGTCAAAAATTTGGTGGACAATTGAAATATTTGGAAATCAAATAATAATACTATCAAGCCAATTTTCCACACCAGTAAATCCAACATTACTTTTGACATCACCAAACTAATTGGGTTGATGAAGCTGAACAATATGAGGTTGAACTCTGTGGGTTGCCATACGTCCATTAAGTAGATAACCTTGTTGTCATCATAGACCTTATATTCATCACTGGAAACATTAGTTGTGGTCTCTGAGTCATTGTAGTAACTTTCTTCTTCCACATTCTTATTGAAAAACTTCAACACTGAAGCAACAATATCCCAGACCCGGCTATTGCTGTCTTCGCTTATCAAAGATTCTTTGGCATTTGGACTCCTAGGCTTGGTAGTGGTATTAATCAATGAGTACTGTCTTGTCGAATTAAACAACAACTGGTATGTTATGATAACTGATGCCAAATAAATCGACATTATCAAAACCTGGTTGATGTTAAAGATTAGAGATCCTGCTCCCGCAGCCATACCTGGGCTAGCTCCACCGACAGCTCCAGACAAGTCAATCCGCTCGGTCCCTTTCGTCCTTGACAACAACTGCTGCTTGAATCTATCGTACTTGTATGGGTCCACTTGAAATATACTAGCAGTAGGTGATACCGGCACATGAGACAATTTGTTTAAGACGATAAACAAAAGGGTGACGACGTTACTGCCAACGATGGCCAACTTGCTGTACTCGTCCCAATCTATGGAGGCAAAGACTTCATTCACATTCAAGTAGACATCGTATGGGTAGTTCTTGACTTTCTCGAGCACAGAAGTCTTCCGTATTCTTCTCTTCTCGGTCATCGTGATCTATGATGTCTTTTGTTTTGGTTTTGTTTTTTTTTTCTACTTTTCGCGTATTATTGAGGACCGTTGTTACACCTAAAGAGAGACAACTACAAAGTACGTGTTCAAAATAGGCTGGAAAACTCGACCAAAAACAACATTGCCACTAGCTGATTTGAAGTGTAGCTATCTCTTATGTCAGTTTGCTGCCAGTTTTCAGTTAAAGAGAAATTTTTTTTTAGAGAATATTTTCTGTGGTCTGATTTTGCAGCCATAGTATATTTTAATATAATGTGAAATTCACGGAATAGGACAAATTTTTATTAAACAACACTATACAATTTTTTAAATTTACGTTTTTTTGGCGAAGAAACTACACTATACAACGGATACGGCAAAAAGCCAAAGAGTCAAAGCTCTTTAAGTGTTCATATAGGTAGAAGGGTCAACACCTTCTTCTGGGAATTCGGTGATCTTGACATCGAATCTAGATTGAATCTTCTCCAAAACTTCTTCATCTTCCTTAGTGGAAATCAAAGAAATGGCCAAACCTTTGGTACCAAATCTACCAGCTCTACCAACTCTATGTAAGTATTGGTCAGCTTCGTTTGGCAAATCATAGTTGATAGCCAAGTTGATTCTTTCGATATCAATACCTCTACCGAAAACATCAGTAGAAACACAGATTCTCTTGTTGAATTCCTTGAAAGATTTGTATCTAGCGATTCTTTCTTCTTGTTTCAAACCAGAGTGAACAGCGATACTTGGGAAGTTACAAGCACACAATAATTTGTTCAACTGTTCGGCTCTTTGAGTGGTCTTGACAAAAATAATAACTTGGTTAAATTCCAAAGAATCTAACAAATCACTAAGTTTTCTGTTTTTCTCTTTTTCATCCAATTCGATGTAGTATTGTTGCAAACCATGCAAGGTTAATTTAGCTTCATCATCAACGTAAATTTCTAATGGGTTTTGCATGAATTTTTGACAGATTGGTCTGATTTCTTGGGAAAGAGTAGCAGAGAACATCATAACTTGCTTTTGGTGTGGAGTGGCTCTGAAAATATCTTGAACATCTCTTCTCATAGCGATAGATTCCAAAACCTTATCACATTCATCAATGACGAATGACTTGATGTTGTTCAATCTCAAGGATTTGTCTTCAACTAAGGCATGTAATCTACCTGGAGTAGCCACGATAATGTGTGGACAAGTTTCCTTGTTCTTTAATTTAGCCACATCTTGAGCGATCGGAGTACCACCGTAGAAAACTTCAGTTCTAACATCTGGCATGTACTTGGAGAATCTGGCGTATTCGTTACGGATTTGGTAAGCCAATTCTCTGGTGTGACACACAACTAAAGTGGAAACTTCACCAGCCACTGGATCTAATTGCTGTAAAGTCGATAAGACGAAAACAGCAGTTTTACCTAAACCAGACTTGGCTTGACACAAGACATCTGTACCTAAAATAGATTGTGGGATACAAACTTGTTGAACTGTAAAAAATGTTAGTTAATGCTTCAAATGTAAAAAAAATCCAAACTCGGAAGGAAAAGTAATGCGTGAAAGGGGTCGTTAAGGGTCATGAAACTATGCAGGGATCCGAGGAGGAGAGAAACATAATGCAGGGGTACACCATATCACTTCAGGGGTCAAAAGAACTGATCGATGTTCCCGTTGAATTTTGAATGGGATTGGAGAAAAACTAAGACAGCCAGCTGTCATAATTTCGTCTCTTCTTGAGTTACCAAAAGCTGTTGCAAATCTTGTTGGTGCCAATAGAATAAATATGGCACTACCATGAAAATTGTACGAGTATATGTGACTTGAAGCGATTTTCATGCTTGAGTTTATGACATGCTATAAAGCAGTCATCCAGTATTGCAACTTCTTGTGAGGTGCAGATATGACACTGTTTTATTCTTTTGTATTTTGACACCCATCATTCAACACGTTACTTTTCGTTCGAGATTTTGGACTTGTGAATGATACGAACCTTCAGAAGGGTGTTCGAAACCACAGTCACCGATAGCTCTTAATAATTCTGGTTTCAATAAGAAGTCTCTAAAACCAGTGGCATGAATACCAACATAAGAACCCTTTTTGTCGGCTTCCTTTTCTGCATCTGCAGTGGTTCCAGAAACTGGTTGGGTCACGGCGATTTCTTCGGAATCAGAGTAGTCCAATAATTCTTCTTGTCCTTCGGCTGACATGATTGATTGTAATGACTTTAAATAAAAGACGTGTTAAAGAAACTTTTCACTGTCGACAAAAAAACCAGCCTTTTAGGTGTTGTCGCACTATCGCGGAATAGGAAAAACATCCTTACACCAATACATAGGGCTAGAATCTTTGCCCCGCACGACCTCGTACATTTTGACGCTACCAAAAACTTAGCAGTTAAAGGTGAGAAAAGCTACTTAAGCAACAGAATTTAGTATTACCATGTTTCGTCAATTATTAAGCTCAAGGACAGCTTTCACGAAGGCAGTTAGACCTGTGTCCAGGGCTAGTTTCCGTCCACAAACTGTGACAATGGTGAGGTTTAACTCTTCTGGTCCAGACTTACAAAAGAGAGTTGAAGCCATCTCAGAAGCAATTAAGACCAATCCTGATTTACAGAAGAGTATCCATGAAATCAAACAGATCTTTGAAAGCAAAGGACTTACAGGAGAAAAACCGCCAAGTATGTTTCAGATGTCGATGTTGTTAATGGACAAGAACATTTCTACAGCTTTAAAATCCTTCTATGCTGAGCTTCAAAAAGCCAATATCAATTTTTCACCTGAAGACTTGAAATTGCTCTTGAAGGCTTATGGGGAACAAAACCAAAAGTGAAAGATGGCAGCAGCTCACCTCAATAATATATCAGTATATATAAATATAAACCTATGTACATAAGAAAAGATTTACTTCTTAGCAAAAGATTTAGAGATATTGGTAGCTTCCTCTATAGCTCTAGAAATGGCACCTCTAACGCCAGCATCCTCCAACTTGAGCAAACCACCAATAGTAGTACCACCTGGAGTACAGACTTTACTCTTCAATAAAGCAGGGTGGTCACCAGTCTGGTCCACCATCTTTCCTGTACCTTCCATTACTTTTGCAGCACATTGTTTAGCAGTCTCGTAAGGGATTCCCATTCTAACCCCACCATCGATCAAGGCTTCCATCATCAACAAACAGAAAGCTGGTGCAGACCCCACCAAAGCAGTGGCAGCATCCATGTTTTTTTCGGGGATCTTAATGGCTTTTCCAACAGGATTAATCAATTTCATAACCAAATCTTCGTATTTTGGTTCAGCTTCTTCAGAAAATGCAATTGTGGCCATACCACATCCAAATTGAGCTGGTGTGTTGGTCATGACCTTGGCCACATAAGGAGAGAATACTTTCAATTCTTCTATGGTGGTACCAGCTAATAAAGAGATAACCAATTGATCTCCAGTAAGACTATCCTTGACCTGTTTGTAAATATCCTGATACATGTAAGGCTTACATCCAAGGATGATGACTTGTGCTTCTTTCACAGCTTTCTTATTTTGTTCCTCTCCGTAAGAGAATTCCACGATAGGATCAGTCAATTTAGCTTTTAATGCGTTAGACAGCTTTTCGTTACTGTTGCAGCAAATGATTTTTTGGGGATATTCATCGAATTTTTCACTCAAAATAGCTGATGTCACGGCAGTACCCATGACACCACATCCTAATACAGCAATGGTGTAGTCTTTCATCTTTTATGTATAATAGTTTGGACGGTTTTCGAGATTTTCAATTACTTTTCCGAAACTGGTGCCAGCGGTCGCAGTTGCACTTTTTGAATTTTTATTTTTTTCTTTTGCGGGACAGGGATCTCAAAAAGGAATTATACCATTTTCAGAGCTTACTGATTAATAGATAAGTTTCAAAAGTATTTGATCTGGAAGCAGATATTAAAAGGTAGCAAACAGGTTTTATTCTTTGATACAAAGAGATATACAGACAAGACAAACGAAGGCGCTCCCATAGTGATCAACTAGGACAGGATTACTTGCTTTAAATTGAGGTAGTGCTAAAGGCTAATTTCATCAAATTTCCGACAGCGGTCCAATTATTTCGATTATACTAAGGTATAGGTGCCTTGTGGGGATATAAACACAGAAACAGAGTTAAAGGGCAACGAAGATTTTGATACATCATGTTTGACGGAACAAAAATGACGGAATGCCCCACTTTGAGGCCATCGGAGCAAGAATTTGGAGACCCTATTGAGTACTTATCCAGGCCTGATATCAAAGACCTTGGATACAAATACGGTATAGTGAAGGTAGTACCTCCCGAAGGTTGGAGACCAGGATTCCTGTTATCTTCAGATTTCAGATTTCACACCAGGTTGCAAAAATTAAGCGATTTAGGGATCACTACTAGATCCAGAAAATTCTTTATGGAGAATCTTAATCGGTACTTGAGGATGAAGAAGAAGAAACAACTTCAAATGAGTTTCATGGTAGATGAAGTGAATGTCTACTATTATGATTTGTTTGTACAAGTGGAAAAATATGCTGTTGATGGTGATGTCAAATGGGAACATTGGCAACGAATAAATGACTACTTCAATGTTGATACGAACAGCAGAGTATTACAGATGGAGTACATTGTGAATGTGAAGTCGTATGCAGATTATTTGAACAATAACTTGTCGGACCAATTACCAGAGTCCGATTCGGAAGATGATGACGATAACTGTCTCATATGTGGGAAACATAATTCTCCTACCCAAACATTATTGTGTGACGAGTGTGATAATCCATACCACTTGAAGTGTCTTGGTTTGGATGATATTCCAGAAGGAGCATGGTATTGTAAGAAATGCTTAGTAGGTACAGGAGAATATGGTTTTGAAGAGGAAGTGGAAAAGAAATTCACCTTACAAGAGTTCTTTGATCATTGTACGGCGTTCACTCAGGAGTTTGTCAACAAACATGGTAAGTTATCATTATCTGATATAGAGGAACACTTTTGGAATTTTGTCGACAGCCAGAGTGATATTGAAGTGAGATACGGGGCTGATATTCATAATCTTGTACAAGGTCAAATATCAGGATTCCCCATGAAAGATTCACCTGAAGCATATAAGAATATGTTTGATCGTGCCCAGTTTGACAAATATGCGTCCCATCCATTCAACTTGACCAACTTACCTTACAGCAAAGGGTCTTTATTGAACTATATCAACCATTCGATATCCGGAATGACGATCCCTTGGATTTATGTGGGGTCTATGTTTTCAACTTTTTGCTGGCATGTGGAGGATCACTATACTTTATCGGCTAACTATTGTCATTTTGGGTCTACCAAGAAATGGTATGGTATACCTGCAAGTGACTCTGAAAAGTTTGAACGGTTGATGAGGAGTACTGCTCCTGATTTGTTCAAAAGACAGCCTGATCTTTTGCATCAATTAGTGACACTTCTTTCCCCCATGAAACTCATTGAAAACGATATCCAATGTTACTATGCCAATCAGAACCCCAACGAGTTCGTGATAACATACCCAAAGGTATATCATGCAGGGTTCAACTCGGGCTTCAATTTTAACGAGGCGGTCAATTTTACCATGGACATGTGGTTAGGTTACGGAGAGAATTCTATTGACGACTATAAGTTGATCAAGAAAGAAAATGTGTTCAACCACTACAAATTGATGGAAAATGTATTAATTAATTTTGTGGCAGGTAAAGCGAACAATATCGACCTTGTTAGACGGTGCTTGGCTAGTTATAAACGGTTCGTCTCCAACACGACACATTTGTTGTCTGAAATAGGAGAGGATGATTTCGTGGTAGAAGAAAAGAACAAAGTGATCAATTACGACTATTACTTGGCATCTGACAACAAGGACGAAGAGGATGAAGAAGACTTGTGTGATGTTTGCAAAACACATATTTCTCATGCTTTCTGTGTGGTCAATAACAGGAGGCATAATTTCAACTCTAAGTTGTTTAGCGACGTGCAAGACATATTCAACCATAAGCCGCAAACTAAAATGAGTATTACGCAGCTTGTGACACCCGAAAATTCCCCACAAGAACAGGCTGCAGAGACGTTCAAACACGAGGAAGTTGAAATGTCAGAAAGAGCATTGAAAGCTTCGGATGCTTTAACAGGGGTAACTACAAGAGCCATGGCTGCACCGAAACTAGGAGAAGAAGATACAGCAAAGTCAAAAGTCCGGAAGTCCACACGGATACTGAAGCTTCTGAAGCAACAAGAAAAGTTCAAATCTAAGATGTCGTTAATCAAGAACAAGGACAGTATGGAACAAATCAATTCCAAAAAGGAAATTCAATTGTGCTTGCAATGTGGTAATAAACTTCAAGCTATTCCATACAAGTCCAAGCTAATTATCAATGTTTCGGTGCAGGAAATGAATCGGTTTATCAGGGAAGTAGAGGCTAAGTTAATTGGGTTTTAGGGTGTATATGTAACAGTAATATAAGACCGTAGTCTAAAAAGTTTTTTTGCATTCGGGTTTTGAACAATCGTCCGGGTAAATTTGAAAACAGAAAAACAAAGTAAATCTTTTGTCCAGGTACAAACATCCGCACACCAACCATTAACTACCGCTAAAACGGTTCGTCGCACAAGTCGTGTCCCGCGCCGGGGAAAAACTGGCATTTAATTGGCCAATAACAAAATTCTTTAGAGAACCGATTTGTTCTCACAATTCTCAACCTCAGTTTTATAAAACCTTGAGAGAATTTCCAAATAAAAGTTTTTTTTTGTTCAAGGTTAATTTAGAATTACCATTTAATTATCTTTAAATATGGTTCTTCCAAGATTGTTTAATAACACTAGTAGAAACTTGTTGAACACCGCCACCAGGGGTCTCAAGGTCAACTTGACTAGAAACTTAGCTTCTGCTGCTCCAGCTGCTGGTAAAGTTAGGTATGTATTCATTTTTTCAGTTTTTTCATTTAATTGAAAACAATTTCAACACAGGTTTCCATTGGTGACCAATCCACAACAAATACAATGCCAATGGCAATTGATTGTCACGACGCAGTTTCTAATGGCTTTTTTCCATTCGGATCCATAATGGTGGATAGATTATAAACGGTGGTGGGAGAGTTTTTGAGCTTTCTGATTCGCCAATGAATTTCCACCGATTTTTCTAAACCCCATGGGCCAATTGACTTGGACATCAATCACGAATTGATGATCTACATTGCGATATTCTACCACTGCTATACACCTGTCTACTGAGTTTGTGACACTGCAGATTTCAATTTCGTTGTCGGCGGCAAGGCGAATTCTAGTCGCTGAAAAAAAATCTCGACGTCTCAGTCCGATTTTCGACCAATGAAAAATGAGATCGCATTTGAGGTTTTCGTGTTTCCACATTAATGAAAACATGTAAGGGCCACAATTAGCCATTGTACAAAGTGATGTGGATGGTGTTGGGGTGGAATATCCGGATATGTATTGTTGATAGTGGTTATGATTCAAAATTCAATTGGCTGGAATAGAAGGATCCTCCTCCTCGTGGCAACCTGTGTCAATTCTCCATTTTTCAAAACCGTATACTAACAAATATTTTAGAGCTGTTATTGGTGCCGTTGTTGATGTTCACTTCGAAGATGGTAACTTACCAGCTATTTTCAACGCTTTGACTTTGAAAAACGGTGACCAAGACTTAGTTTTGGAAGTTGCTCAACATTTGGGTGAAAACACCGTCAGAGCTATTGCTATGGATGGTACTGAAGGTTTAGTCAGAGGTGCCGCTGTTCAAGACTCTGGTGCTCCAATCTCTGTCCCAGTCGGTAGAGGTACCTTAGGTAGAATTATCAATGTTACTGGTGACCCAATCGATGAAAGAGGCCCAATTGAAGCTACTCAAAGAAACCCAATTCACGCTGAACCACCATCCTTCGTTGAACAATCCACTGAAGCTGAAGTTTTGGAAACCGGTATCAAGGTTGTCGATTTATTAGCCCCTTACGCTAGAGGTGGTAAGATTGGTTTATTCGGTGGTGCCGGTGTCGGTAAAACTGTGTTTATCCAAGAATTGATTTCTAACATTGCTAAAGCCCATGGTGGTTTCTCTGTTTTCACTGGTGTCGGTGAAAGAACCAGAGAAGGTAACGATTTGTACCGTGAAATGATCGAAACCGGTGTTATCAACTTAGAAGGTGACTCTAAGGTCGCTTTAGTGTTCGGTCAAATGAACGAACCACCAGGAGCTAGAGCTAGAGTTGCTTTAACCGGTTTAACCATTGCTGAATACTTCAGAGATGAAGAAGGTCAAGATGTCTTGTTATTCGTCGATAACATTTTCAGATTCACCCAAGCTGGTTCCGAAGTGTCTGCTTTGTTAGGTCGTATTCCATCTGCCGTCGGTTATCAACCAACCTTAGCCACTGATATGGGTTTGTTACAAGAAAGAATTACCACCACCAAGAAAGGTTCTGTTACTTCTGTCCAAGCTGTTTACGTGCCAGCTGATGATTTAACCGATCCAGCTCCAGCTACCACTTTCGCTCACTTGGATGCTACCACTGTGTTATCTAGAGGTATTTCCGAATTAGGTATTTACCCAGCTGTCGATCCATTAGATTCTAAATCTAGATTGTTGGATGCTTCCGTTGTTGGTCAAGAACATTATGACGTTGCTTCCGGTGTTCAACAAACCTTACAAGCTTACAAATCTTTACAAGATATCATTGCTATTTTAGGTATGGATGAATTATCCGAAAACGATAAATTGACCGTCGAAAGAGCTAGAAAGATTCAAAGATTCTTGTCTCAACCTTTCGCTGTCGCTGAAGTTTTCACTGGTATCCCAGGTAGATTAGTTAGATTACAAGATACCATCAAATCTTTCAAGGAAGTCTTAGAAGGTAAATACGATCACTTACCTGAAAACGCTTTCTATATGGTTGGTGGTATTGAAGATGTCATCGCTAAGGCCGAAAAATTGGCTGCTGAAGCTAACTAAATTTAGATCATTAGATTTAGTTTATTACATCATATAGTCTATAAAAAAAGTACAGTTTATGTCATTTGCCTCTATGTAATGGAGATAGTCAATTGTGTCTTGGGACCTTCATCTCCACAATTTAAAGTTTGGCTTTTGGTGCCATCTTTCGGTGAGGACATAATTGACACGTCGCCATGGTTTTATATTTAATGGTGCACTCCAGAAAAAAAAAGTGTCAATACTTTTTTCAACTAACACAAGAATGTCTTTCTCTTTAGCAGATGTATGTATTCGTTTTTAGTCATTGCCACTCATCAATTGGTACTAACATTTTATTCTTTAGAACTTCAAGTTTTTGGACAATCCCAATTTGAATTGGAAGTCTATCATTCTTGGTTTCACCATCGGTCAATTCGTTTTTGAATCTTACTTAGGTTATAGACAATACCAAGTATTGAAAAAGGAAAAACCACCTGTTACTTTGAAAGCAGAAATCACTCAAGAGACCTTTGACAAGTCCCAAGATTACAGTCGTGCTAAACAAAGATTCCTGTTCATTTCTGAAACTTATGGTTTATTGAAGAATATTGCTGTCATTAAGTTCGACTTATTGCCTAAGCTTTGGTCTTTCAGTGGCAACATTTTGAGCTCCCTTTTACCTTACTTACCAAAGGCTTTTGGTGGTACCATTACCCATTCCGTTATCTTCATGTTGGTTACTACCATTCTCAGTAATTTGACTTCTTTGCCACTTGAATACTACTCAACTTTTGTCTTGGAAGAAAAGTACGGGTTCAACAAGTCCACTGTTAAGTTATGGGTGGTTGATACTGTCAAATCTATTTTGTTATCGTTTGTGTTTTTGCCTCCAATCTTAGGTGGTTTCTTGAAGATTATTGACTACTACGGACAATCATTTATCTTATACGCCTGTGGATTTGTGTTGGTTACCCAATTAGTGTTTATGACTATTTATCCTACATTGATTCAACCTTTGTTCAACAAATTTGCTCCTTTGGAAGACGGTGAATTGAAATCTGCCATTGAAGATTTAGCTAAGAAGCAAGGTTTCCCATTGTCCAAGTTGTACGTCATTGATGGTTCCAAGAGATCAGGTCACTCCAATGCATACTTCACTGGTATGCCATGGGCTAAACAAATTGTTTTATTTGATACTTTGATTGAACACTCCACTGTAAGTGAGACCGTGGCCGTGTTGGCACATGAAATTGGTCACTGGAAATTAAACCATTTGATCAAAATGCTTACTTTTGCCCAAGCTAACTTGTTTGTGACGTTTTCTTTGTTCTCCACTGTGCTTGAAAACAATTCCTTGTTCCACTCGTTCGGATTCTACAACATCAAGCCTGCTATCATTGCATTCCTTTTGTTTTCCGATATCTTCAGACCAATTGAAGCTGGGTTGCAATTCGTTAACAACTTGATGATCAGAAAACACGAATATGAAGCTGACGAATATGCTAAGCAATGTGGATACACTGACGATTTGGGTTCTTCTTTGATCAAGTTGAACATTGAAAACTTGAGTTATATGGATGCTGACTGGTTATACTCCGCTTATTACAGATCTCACCCGATCTTAGCCGAAAGACTTAGTGCCATTGGATACGTCTCAAAGGTAAAGGTCACCAAGAATGATTAGGCTGCTGCCGATGCATTATTGTACTTGTTGTACAACTTTTTATACTCTTGTCTCATATGTACGTACCCCAAGTGTATTTTTCCAATGAAATGATCTGCTAATCTCCGGTCACTGTCTAGCCTTGACAAGAATGCACCACACTGTTCACATACCTGTAATTTCTGTTGAGCGGATTGTCCTGTCTTTTCTATCACTCTGCGAGCTTCTTCTCCTAGCGTTTTCCGTTTTTCATTTAACTCTGCCACTTTCTTTGCTTGATCCAAAATCAATTTGGTTTGTCCCTCCGCCATCATATATTCTATTTCCTGCTGCATGAGCCCTATCTCTGTGTCTAAGGTCTCCAAATCCTTTGTAACCTCTGCTATTTTGGCCTTTTCTTCTGGAGTATGCTCCAACTTCTTATTTGCATTCTCGATGGCTCGGTCTATATCCAGAATATACTTCTTCAAGTCCATATAATATTCGTACTCAAAATCAGGAAACTGCTCTCCGTTCTTTGTTCGTATATCATACTCGATCTTCTGTTTCTCCAAGTGTAGTTTGGGGCAATTTCCGAGTTTCTGTTTAGTACCTGCAAAAAGATCGTGAGGGCATGTCCCCACCAAAAAGCTCTTACACACCCTGAATGACGTCAAATCTGGAGGTGGTTTTCGATGTTGTACCGAAGATGGAGCAAAAGAGTCACTGCCCATCAATTGTTGGATCAACTTCCTCTGGTTGGCATGCACAATACTCTTCATGTTCAACGGTTCACGAGGTAGTCTTTTGAGATCTTATATATATGCAAAAAAGAAGATGAGGCTCGCAGTTCTGGTTAGTTAGCACTTTTTTTCTCAACCATAAGGCTCCATTATATTAGGTCATAGGTTTGACACTAAAATTCCAGAGATGAAGCGTTACCAACTTATAGGACGGAAGAAGAAAGACACAAGGATACGCACACCAAAGTATCCACGTCTTCACCTTCTTTCTTTACCACTTGAGATCTTAATCAAAATTTTGAACTTTTTGACTGATTCGAACCACCTGCTATTGTCTTTATCTTTGACATGTAGGAAGTTTCACTCGATAGTGGTAAAGAATTATTTGTACAAAGACATAATTTTCACGGATTCTAAGAAGTTCATATCTTTTTCACATACACATTTTCCCAACAAGAGATATGGCATCACAGATTCATCTACCAATGTGAATTTAATCCAAGCGGCTGAATTCATAAACCCGCCCATACGAAATTCGGAGAACTGCAAGACCAAAATCGCTGGAAGTTATGCGGTCGAGTCAGAGACAGAAGGTGATAATAGGAGGTCACATGAGGCGTTTGAACACCTGTTGGCCTTGTTATTAAAGCATGATTATAACTTGAAGCAGATAACCATCTCAGAAATTTCACCGCAGTTCCTTTTCAATGATATGATTGTGGAGTCACTATTCAAAAAATATAAAAAACGGGCATTCAGATCGTTGAACAAGTTAGTCCTCAAAGCTCAAACAGGCTGGTCCATATTGTTTGTGCTCAATCATATCACCAAGATTCTAGACTTTTATGATACCATTAACGAACTAGAGCTCCATAACTTTATCATCGATGAGTCTAAGCTTTTAGGCGTGCAGGTTCCCAAAGAAGTCTTGATAGAGACATTGACAATGGTAGGGTGCAAATTTCAGAACAGAGGTTTGAAGCTGAAACCTTGTGAATTGTTCAAGTACACCAAAGAGTTACGATTATTGGATATCACAAATAATGGTGATCTATCGATGATAGATTTGATCAAATGTAATAATGCAATGACATCATTGACCATAGATCTTGGCTCCAAAATCTTTTATTCAAAATCCAAGTTCAATTATAAGGTGTTCAATCCGTTCTTCAAGTTAGTTTGTTCCAAGAACGGGTTTTATGCCAATTTGGAGAATCTTACATTAGTCAATATTGACCTTTTCACCCGTCATGATGACCATACCCACGACTCATTTAGGGACGGTGAGCTAGAGACTATAGATAACTTGTTGGAACATGTATCAAACATTTCGGCATTGACGATGGTGGTGAAACATACCCCAACTATACGAATGTGTCGTAAATGTGGCACCATAGAGTCGGATAATTTAACAGTTGAGAACATTCCTCGACTGGACTGGGAGTCCTTACTTAAGCCATTGATTAAAAGAAATACCAAGACTAGGATTTACGACTCAAACTATAAACTAATATTCGAGGTTGCATGAACTAAGGTTAGAGCTATTGCCAACATCAGTATACTGACGGCCTCTAATGTTAGTTTACTTGCAGCTATAATTTTAAGGTTAGTTTCAGTTATGGGGGCTATTTGGATTGGTTCTTAACGTACCTTATTGCTTGAGCTACTGGAGAACAACTTGGCTACTTTATCGAATATGTTGCTGATGTACCGTGACGCCTTGGTAAGCAAATTCCCATCTGTCGGTCCACTTTCACTATCGAGGTCTTGGTCCGATCCAGACTGCAATTCTTCATACCCAGAACCATCCATATCTTCCGAATCACTATTATACGTACCACTTCCGTATCCCCTTATTCTTCCGATCTTGTCATATCCAATTCCTGACATATAATCGATGACCATGTTCACCTTCTTTGGACCTGCATAAGGCTTGTTTGTGTCGTCAAAAATTTGGTACCCACAAGTCATTTGTTCATCAGTTAATGCAACAAATTTACCTCGTTGTACATCCACGCCGTATTCAATAAGGTCATCGGCAACGCTTTTGGGGATCCCTTGTTCAACCTTGATATTCTCGTATGTAGAATCACAGATTGGGAGAGCATATGCCAGAACCTTTCTTCTGTTTTGAACATTTCTCATGTTTTCCTTCATGGCTTGGGATACATGATAATAGTCGATTTCACCCAATGTGTCGAACTGGTTCTTAAGGGCAAAGTAGTCTTTGAGCAACTTGACATCACCAGATTCCAGAAGCTGGACTAATCCATAGCTATTGGATTCTTGGGTGAATTCATAAACTAAACCTCCACTGAAAACATCCACCATGTCATTGGAATAAAGAGTTGGCACTTCACCGAACTTCCTGGGGGTGACTTCATTACACCCATACCTATTGTGGTTAGTAAATGATACCTCTTTCAGGAAACAGTTGTTATACGTACTCAGAAAAGAAGAGCGGTCTGGTATATGAAGAATAGTCATCCACAAGTGTATTGTAGCCACTGGTATAAAATGTTTGATCTCCACACCACTGGTAGGAGTTGACACCATAAAAGTCAACAGACTCTGCTGGTGTTTCCTCCATGCACTCAAGGTACTGGGAAATTGGCATTCTAAATTTCAAGTCGTCAGCAGCGGAGTACCCTACTGGGATGGGACGAGGAGAGTTGAACTCAATGTAATTTTTGATGTCCCTAATGAGTGCTTTGACATAAACAGCTGAATTCTTTGTTATGTTAGTACAAGTTAAACAAAGCGGTAGTGCAGGTCAATACATACTTTTGCAGAAGTCTCGTCATTGATGACTTCGTTTCCTGCAAAGAATCCGAGGGTGTTGTTGTAGTAGGAAAACTGTTCTATAACCTTGAACACATTCTCCAAATATTCCACGTTATATGAGTTCCATGGCTCATATCTGTTCAAATGGTGATTGGGAACAGGGGAGTTGACATCTAACACCAAATAGATTCCTGCGGCTGCCAACATGGACATACACTGGTCATGGTCAAGATCAGAATTAACAGAATAGACTCTGATGGTCTTATAAGATTGTTAGTAGATGAATTTGTCCGTATCTATAAGATCGATACATACATTAATACCAAGATGCTGAAAGAGGGCGATATCCCTGGCACACGTCTTAACATCAGACAAGGGGTCTCGGTGCTCCACGACTCCCGACGAACCTCCTGGCTGATAATCAACTCCTTTTATATAAAACTTTCATGTTAGTACAAACTCAAAAAAGGGGAGACAATTTTCTGTTACATACAGGTTCATTGGTCACAGTATCGACGAAGTATCTTCCCTGCACCATCAATGGATGAATGAACCCAAACGCCTGGGTAATTAATGTAAGTATCAATATCAAACAATACATCGCTGTTTGTGGTAACTTAAAATATGTTGCAAAAAAAATTTCTTAACGCTCCTAAAAAGATTCTCAGTGTGTGGCTGCAAAAAGAAGAAACAAACTTTTGTTCTTAAATATTAAAAATACATAGCTAGATGAATTAAAGGGGATAGGATTAAATTTCAACGGTCGTGGACACGGAAACCATTCCTGGCTGGGCGTTTGCCCAACTGGTGTATAAGGGAGAGTAATCCACTAACTCTTTGTAAGCAGGCACCAAAGTATTATCGACTCCTAATTCATTCCAGAAGCAGTCAATATCCACCTTTAAATTACTTGTCAGAGCTTCGCCTTCATACTCATCAATTAGGTTGGGTAACCATTGGAACGCAATATGGAATGGAGCATCGGTGTCGAGCTTGTTTAACTTGAACTGCTTGATACCACTCAAGTCCTTAAAGACAAAGTTCCCATGTTTGTCTTTGGAGAAGCCTTCTGGTGCAGCAACCGTGACTTGGTCAGTATCATTTTTGGTATCATTCTTGTAGATCATTACAGTCTTGACTGGGAAATCTTTCGATTTGGCACTGTTGAAGTAAAGGTTGCAGATGTTGCTACCCTTGGCATTGATGGCCAATTCACCAGTCAATAAACCGAATGGGTTGGAGCTGGAGTTCTTAAGGATGTCCACCGATAAGTAGTCGGAGAAGTCCTTGGCGTCTGGTACTACCTTGGGTGACAAGGATGTTTTGTATCCACAGTTGATCATTCCGTCAACTGGTTCAGTACAGGTAACGGAAGTTTTTTCAGACTTGACAGAAGGAACGTCTTTCAAGATGTCTTCGAATCCAATACCATATCTTCCCAAGACATGGACATAGGAAGTAGTCGAGGATTCTGTCAAGTTAACCGATTGAACAAATCTTAACTTCATAGGGTTAACAGTATTGAAGGGGCTGAGGATAAAGAACAAACCACCATTGATAATAGTGCCCACAATGAGTATATAGATGATAAATCTATTGATTTTGAAGACAAATGGAAGAAGTGGCAACACCACGGCAATACTAATGTATTCAATCAACTTGAAGATAAGTTCTTCACTTTTCAAGGATTCTTGTATAGATTTGGAAACACCACTCAAGATCAACCATCCATTGTTATAGATAATCAACATAGGAATTGGGGCTATGATCAAATACTGGATAAACCAGTCGTAACTGAAAGTTTTTTGGATCAAAGACAAGTCTTTACGTGCAGTGTAGGAGTCAACAGAAATAAGAGACGAAGCATCCGAGCCAACAGGATGAGGATGGTGACCATCAGAAGCAGCACCGTACTCATTATTTTCGCTAACCAATAAAGGTTGAGTAGCACCAGATTCCAATAATTCATACTCCAATTCTCTCTTTGAAGCTTTGAAACACCAACCCAAAAGACCAAATATAGCACCAGCAGATTGAATAACAAATAAAACTGTCACCAATCCTTCACCAGTATGATCATCACCAGGTTTGTTATTTGCCAATCTGGCGGTGGAAATAATCAACAAGACCCAATAGATGAAAGATACTTGTAAGATAACGATCAACTTCTCGTCGTGCTGGATAACTTTATACTTTCTGAAAATGAAGTTGATACCATTCAAGACCAAGTAGTTGATGAACAAGAAAGTGCTTGCTAAAGTGATCATCATATTGTTCGAATCAGAGTTCGGTAAGAACTCGAACAAAGTCCACAAGATTTTGTTGACAGCATCAATGAGGGCAATGGAGATAACTAACGATAAAGGGAATTTGATAGAATTAATAAAACCTAATCTCCAGTTCTGTTTGTAACCGAAAATAATCAACAAAAGGAACAATGATACCACAGGAATAATCACCAATAATGAAATGTTAACCTTGATTAACGTAGGTAAGGAAACAATGAAGAAATAGTTAAGGAAACTGACGTAAGAAGCATACTGAGTTTTGGCAGCTTCACCTGCAAGATAAGGTTTGTCAATATCGAGTTCTGTAGAAGCCACATTAACAACAAAGTCCAAGGCACTCGACAACATGTGCCAAACAGCAGTCTTGGAGGTGTGACGAATATCGTCGAATTGGGTATGGTAAATATCTCTTGGTTTATAGAACGCAATGTCAATACCTCTCAACCCTCCTTCTTTATAAATCTTGTAATCAGTTTCACTATGAATCACTCTGCTGTTGAAAGCTTGCTGGAAAATAGAAGATGCATATGGGTATCTCACGGCAGAATATTCTTTGGTGATACCATAATCAGTACCTCTGAAAAGGATAGCTTTACCACCTTGACCAGTACCTTCTAAATTGATAAAGAACTTCACATCCTTGGACCAAGGGTGGGCCAAGAATGCAGAAGCCCCATACAAACCAAATTCTTCATGGTTGTTGAAGTTGAAAATGACTGTTCTTTCAGGCTGGCTTATCTTGGTAAAATAATCCAACACACCGAAAAGAGAAGCAATTCCAACACCGTCGTCAGTGACACCATAACTGGAAGGAACAGAATCATAATGGGCACTTAGTAATAAAGCTGGCAATTTGGGGTTCGAACCGTTAATTCTAACCAAAAAATTGTTACTTTCATGGTACGAAACCACGTTGGTATCGTACTTAAACAAAATAGTGTTGTTGCTGGTCAAGTCGTCATCGTATTCCATGTATGGGAACTTCTTCACCTTCTTAATGGCTTGTTTCTTGAGCAAGTCATGGACGTAGTTGTTTCCCTCGGACCCGTATGGATGTTTGAACTTACTGATATCTTGTAATGTGTTCCATGAAGTCTCTAAAACATCAATTTCAAGACTATCGTCAGGTAATGCCACCGAAAATTCCAAATTGTTGTCCACAAAAGACACCAAGTACACTGCTATCAAGGTAACAAACACAAAAAGGGAAAGGGTAGTCTTTCTGTATCCAAAGATTGACCTAAAGACTCTAACGAAGATGTTAGGTCCCGATTTGCTAGCTGGAGGTTTTGCACTTAAAAGGGACCGTTTAGGAGCGGAAGAGGCCGATATCACCGAGTGTTCCGGTGCCTCGTTGGTGTAGGAATCTTCTTGTTCACTCATAGCAAGGACAATTGAAGACGGAAAACTGAAATAAAGAACGAACTGGGAACAAAGGGGTATAAAGACTTGTTTAGGGAAAGGGGACTTTTTTTTAAGAGAGAAACTATAGATGAAATTACTGAGGGCATGTGCGACATTATGAATAAGCGACACTCGGGAGCTGTATGAAAAATATATGCGACATTATTGACATCAGTGAACACTTTGAGAAAAAACGAGGCCATTTTTCAGAAGAAACTCTAAAAACCAGTTAGATAATGGCTCAATTTGCACCTTTAAAGAACGATTTGATCCTTAGGGCTGCCAGAGGTGAAAAGGTTGAAAGACCACCTATTTGGATTATGAGACAAGCTGGTCGGTATTTACCAGAGTATCACGAGGCCAAAGGTGATAGAGATTTCTTTGAAACCTGCAGAGACGCAGAGATTGCTAGTGAAATTACTATTCAGCCAATTGAGCATTTCAACGGGTTAATTGATGCTGCCATTATCTTCAGTGATATCTTAGTGATTCCACAAGTCATGGGATTCGAAATCGAAATGGTCGAAGGTAAAGGTCCTGTATTTGTGGACCCATTAAGGACACCTGAAGATTTAAAAAGAGTCGTCTACAAGCCTGATGTCTTGAAAGGATTAGACTGGGCGTTCAAGGCCATTACTTTGACCAGGAAGAAGTTGGATGGTAGAGTGCCATTGTTAGGATTCTGTGGATCTCCTTGGACCTTATTAGTGTATATGGTTGAAGGACAAGGATCTAAGATGTTCAGATTCGTTAAGCAGTGGATCTACGAATATGCAGATGAGTCTCACAAGTTATTACAAGCTATTGCCGACTGCTGTGTTGAATTCTTGGCCCAGCAAATTGTTGCCGGTGCCCAAATGGTTCAAGTTTTTGACTCATGGGCTGGTGAACTTGGTCCAAACGAGTTTAGAGAATTTTCATTGCCATACTTGAAGCAAATTGCTGAAAAGCTCCCTAAGAGATTAGTGGAGTTGGGTGTTTCCGAGAAGATCCCAATGACAATCTTTGCTAAAGGTGCATGGTACGCCTTAGACGAGTTATGTGACATTGGCTATGACGCTATCTCTTTAGACTGGTTATACAAGCCAGAGGATGCAGTTAAGGTGGTAAATGGAAGAAGAATTACTTTACAAGGAAACTTGGACCCAGGTGTTATGTATGGATCCAACGAAACTATCACTAAGAAAGTTGAGGCCATGATCAAAGGTTTCGGTGGTGGTAAACAGAATTATATTATTAATTTTGGCCATGGAACCCACCCTTTCATGAAGCCAGAGAAGGTAGAACATTTTTTAAAAGAGTGTCATAGGTTTGGAAGTATGTAAATAGTTATGGCAACGACTTTAATCAGTACGAACAACGAATGGATATTTTTAGCGTCAGTGAGTCATTAAAGAGTCATGACATGAATCATCTTCGGTATATAAAGTTTGAAGAAGCTGCGAAAGGCAAAAAAAAAACAGTATTACACTAAGTATGAGTTCACCAGAAACCATTACTAAGAACCAACTTTACGTTTATGAGTTAAACGAGGCTCTCATGGACTCTTTGGAGCTTGTGGAGTTCGAAGGGTCCATCGAGGATACAATTGAAGCGTTGACCGAAGAAAAGAAAGCCACTAATGGCGACATCAAAAGAGATGATGATCTCACTAGATATAATAGACACAGAGAGAGCCAGGGATTACCCAAGCTTACAGAAGAGCAATTTGACGAGGTGTTGGAAAAGGGCTCTATGGGTAGTATTTCAGGCTCCGAAACAGAGTACAGCCTGTCAGAAGATGAAGACGAGGAGAGTCACAAAGAGGTTGAGAAATTGTACAAGAGAGTGGACGAGACAAAGATAAGTGATGTGGAGCAAGACGACGCTAACCTCTCCCATTTGAGATCGAAGACGCCGATGGTGTTCTTCAAGTCTAGCAAAATACCAGAGGGGAAGAATTTGGGGGTATACAAAGCTTTATTTTCTGAAAAAGAACTTGTGAATCCTATACTGGCATTAAAGGCATGGAATATGGCCGAATTAGAAGGCAAGGGAAAATCAGCGCTCATAATGATGGGAGGTGGCCATTTTGCAGCTGCAATTGTGTCACACAAGCGGAAGAATATAAAAGGGAATGCCATTAACAAGAAAGTGTCGCTACAAGAACAACAGGTGGAAGTCATAAAGTCCAAGACTTTCCACAGGTATACTACTAGAAAGAAACAAGGGGGGTCTCAAAGTGCCAATGATAACTCGGGTGGAGGCAAGGCAAAATCGGCAGGGTCTTCCATCCGTCGACAAATGGAACAACAGCTCATTGTGGAAGTAAGAGAATTGTTGAATAGCTGGCGTGAGGACTTGCACGACTGTGTGAATATTTATATTAAGGCTAACGGATCCAATGGAAAAAAGATCCTTATGGGGTATGAAGGTGCTGCTATTGCTCATGGTGATAAAAGAGTCAGGAATTTCCCGTTTTCCACAAGAAGAGCCACCGCTTCGGAGTTGAAAAGGGCATGGACGCAATTGGCATACTTGTCAATTAGCGATTCTATGAAGCAGGATGAGAAGTTGAAACAAAGACTCATTCAGCAACAAGAAAATCTCCTCAAGTCACAGCAACAACAACAGCATAAGAAAAAGGAAGTCAGCGAGTCTGATAAGCACACGGTGGAGTTGATTCAATTGTGCAAACGTCAAAAGGCTCCATTGTTAATCAACTATTTGAAAAAGAATAATATTGGTACTGACTTCGAATTGACCCCCGTAACGCAGTACAAGAATACCCCCACGTTGCTTCATTACTGCTCTTCGCAAGGCTTATTACATATGATTCAAGTGATGTTGGTGAACTTGAAGGCAGACCCGACTGTTCGCAACCAAGCAGGTAGGGTCGCTGCTGAATTAAGTGCCAATAAGCAAACAAAACAAGCATTCCAGATCTGTCGGTCTAAATTAGGTGAGGCATATTGTGATTGGGAAGACGCCAAAGTAGGAGAACCTAAGACCAGGGAGGAAGTGGAAAAGGATGAAGCTGAGGAGGCAGCACGAGAAAAGGAGCTCAAACAACAGCAATTGAAGGACCAATTAGCACAGAAGACTGAGATGGAGTTGAAAAAGCCCACGTTCTCTAGCAAAGGGCTGGTTGGAGGTAACGGTCCTTTGCTTTCGAGTACGAGTGGATTGTCAGATGAACAGAAGGCAAGGCTCATGAGGGAACAACGTGCACGAGCAGCAGAAGCCAGAATGAAAAGATTACAAGGTTAGGAAACTAACCCTCTAACTCATTCTGTGCAGCATTTGATACCTTTGTCAATATATAACTTATCACCTTTCTCTCTTTTATCTTTTTGATAATATTATTCGTAACATCATCATCACAAGCCAAATCATCATTAGCAGGATCAAAGTGCTTATAATCAGACAAGGCATTCTTGATATTAGGTTTTTTGTCTGTCTCTTTTTGACTGAAACTCAAAGCACTCATGACACCAAGTGATTCACCAGTTTCCCCTACTTCTTCTTCACCGGAAGATTCGTGGAGTACCGAAGACTCGATATCAGGTTCCTGAGTACCAAGAAACAATTGGTTTTCATTAGTACCCCAACCTTCACAACCACATTCAAGCAAGTCATGCGTGTTACACTTAGTGCTTCGGTTTACAGTAAACAAGTCCTTCAAGTCATCCATGTCAAACACATTCAGGTTATGTTTCCCATCATCTAAGAACTTGTCACTGAGATTACTCTTCATCAACTGCCTTTGAAACACTTTTTCGTCCAAGCATCCAGTTGTAAATAGCCTGTATATAACCACAGGCTTCGTTTGACCATCTCTGTAGACTCTTGACATCGCCTGAAGGTCATTAGCAGGATTCCAGTCGTTGTCAAAGAGGATTAATCTCGAAGCTCCAATTAAGTTAATACCAAAGCCACCCGATTTAGATGACAATAAGAAAATGGGATACTTAGGAAACGGGACAGTGTTGAACTTGTTGATAATGGACCCACGAGTGGCCGAGTTTGTAGAACCATCTAGTCTTACCAGCTCAAACAGCAATTTTCGAACAATGGATTCAATAATATCCAACGTTTTAGTATAATTTGATACAATCACCACTTTTTCCTTTTTAAAGTTGATTATCTCGAGGAGTAAAGCTATCAACGCTTCAACTTTACCACTGGCAATGGCCAATTCCTTATCATATGAAGGGACAAGCGACTTGAACATTGAGTCATCTGCTAACAAACTAGGTGACCCACATATCTTCTTGAACACATTGATTAGATTCAATACATTCATGTTATCCACCAGGGAGAAACTTATTTTAGAAAGCACAAGATCAAATAACTCGAGTTGTAAGGGTGTTGGCTTGACAAAAACCAAAACGTCAGTTTTAGAACTTAAGTACTTAAACAAAATTTCATTTGTCCTTCGAAGCATCATTTTCTTAACGATCTCTGTTAAATCTTTACTGGCCTGTTTTCCAAGCCTGATGATTTCCTTATTAAAACAATTAACATCTCTGCTATTTTCAATAGGTTTGATATAGTTTCTTTGAAATTTGCTAAAGCTGCCTAGAATTCCAGGATTAATGAAGTTGATCAAGTTATAAAACTCACCGAGATTATTCTGAATTGGAGTACCAGTAAGTAAGATCTTCTTTTGGATATCGAGATCATTGAGTATCTTCAACGATTTATTAGCATTGTTTTTTAGCTTATGCCCTTCATCACACACTAGTAAGTCGAATTGGCAATTACATATTTCAGATTCCACTGTCAAAAGCCGTTCATAACTCATAATCATAACCTGATGAACTTTGGACTTATTAAAGTTAGCAAATACCTGCTTGTAAGTAGAGGTATTGGTATTGGTATTGTTGTCAATGACCAAGACCCCCAACTGGTTCATATTGAGCCACTTCTTGAATTCTTTTTGCCAATTATTTATCAAAGTGACAGGACATATAATCAACACTTTATTCAACTCAACTGACTTGTGAGGATCTGGACTCTGTTTCAATAGCGTCCATATCAAAGCTATGGTCATCAAAGTTTTACCCAATCCCATTTCGTCGGCTAGAAGTACCCCGTTCCCATCAAAGTTGTATCCCATAATGGCTTCATACATGAACAGAATGCCTTCTCTCTGATGAGGTCTTAACACCTTGTTAAGCAGCGGATCCATAATGACTTCTGTATCTTGTTCATGAGCTTTCTTCAAAACAAAAGAGTCATCAGTTCGTGTGTATAGCGGTTTCTTTTGTCTTGGTGTCGTGGAAGTAATGGTCTTCTTGAATTTGGGAACTTGGTTAACTCTAGCCAACTGTGGTCTCGGCCTGGGAGCTGATTCGGCAGCAGGAACCTCATCCAACTGGCAGTCAATTTCTACCTCATAAGACCCTATTTTGAAGATCCCTTCTGTGTTAGGAATGGACTTGCTTATGGTCCGGTTGTCTATTTTAGCAGTGACCATATCACCTTTAACATGAATAATACCATCTCCATTCCAGGTCTTATTTTTTTTGTTGGTGACTTTCCGCCACTGTACAAGGTATTTTACAGAACAACCCTGGGATGAAGGTGGAGTATCTGAACTGTCTAGACTTGTGTCATTCTGAGAAGGAGGTATGAATGAAGTCAAATGTGGAGATTTTGGAGACGAAGATGTCTCATTATGCGCTTGATCCACGTCAACTCTTTTACGTTTTAAAGGACCTAATGAAGCGGTAACTTTGCTAATAGGCACAACAGCACCGCCAGATATAGGACGAGGGGGCTTGAAAGGCTTTCGAACACTTGAGGACAGCTTATACATGCATAAAACACGGTGCTACTAGAGACAGTTACTCTTCTGATGTGAGACGCGATTATGCATCGCGGACCAAATTGGTTTATTTTGATTTTTAACAGCTGCATATAGGAGTACATTTTACAGCCGCCACGCCGGCAATAAAACGGACTATCACTATATACCTAAAGGCTACTAGAGTTCCCGTTCAGAGTAAGCGTGTAGTCTAAAATGGGGAACAGAGGCCTGTAGGAACCAGGATCGAGGCAAAATCGAAGAACATTTGGCAGAAGTAGAATGTGCCGGGGTGAAAATGTTCGCTTATGTAGATATTCGACATAACCTTGCAGGAAACCGTATCACATTAAAAGCTGCCGCATTTCACGGGGTGGACAGACGTAGAAACAATATCCATATGGTAACTGCAGGTGAAATTTTAACTGGTGCAATTGTAACATGTATAGGAGTAAATGGGTAAAATGAATCCATATATTGATTTATGATTGTATAAGACTATTAATGCAAACTGTGAACTGAACAGGAGACCAATTACTCAATCTTGTAGAGGTGACCAGACAAATTGGAAGGGATGAGATTATAGAACCCATAGCTGATAAACAGCACGAACACGATAAGAAACAAGTCTGTTGAAAGGTGTTAGTAAGAAAGAATAAACGAACAACGATATGAGTGTGACGCTGTACGTCGTGCTCAGGGATTCTCACATACGTAATAAAACCCTTTCTATTGGGGTCAACATAACGAAGGGAAGGTGATGGTAGAGCAACTCGTATGCTCTTTTGGGTGTAAGCATGTTGTGTGATATTGAAACTTTTTTTTTCCTTTGGGTTTTTTTTCTTGTTTTCCTGGTACGCTCTTGTTTCTTTTTTTATGGAAAAAGTAATCGAGGTTTTTTGGCATCTTATCATCATCCGTCGGGACACGACTTCTGAAAAATGAGAAGAGGTATACTGTTGTTCGAGCCATTACAGAAGGTGCCAAACGTTGCAAATTGCATTTGGCGTAGCACTTATATTGTTTTACGGCTATAGCCAGAGATGCTCGAAGTACGACGTGTTGCAGATATTGTCGCAATTAAACAAGATGCCATAGCTGAGACACTCACTACTGAGCAGTTGGTTTCTTCTTACAATGGCATATTTGATTATTTGGGCCATGTGGAGACGTACGACGACAGGGCCACGGCGTTCGAGACGCTATCAGTGATCTTGTTGAAACTCACTAAGTTGTTGAAGAAAAATGGAGATGCTGGTATACAGTTTCACAATGACACTATTCAAGCAGTATCCAGCAGCTTAGATCATTCTAACAAATCAGTGGTGAATATAAGCATCACCAACTTTTTAAATAAGGCCATTGGGTACTTGAAAGCGCAGAAGAGTGTGGTGTTGATCTTGGAATGGACGGAGTTTCTCATAAAAGTGTATGTGAACTCTAAAGTGTACATCAATGTGCTAGAGTTGTTGTTGAAGAACGTTAGTGGCAGCATAAAATCGGTATGTGACCAGAACCCGCTGTTCATACAGATTCTTGTCAAGAATTTCGGCTCTGATTCACTAGCCAATGCATCAGGTAAACTTTTGGTGGCGGTATTCCAAAACATACATAAGTATGAGTGTGTGCCTTGGCTCGAAGTGTGGGACCCAGTCATTTACGAGTACTTGCAAATGCCCCAGTACTCCAAAAACATACAGACATATTTCCTCCCACTTGCGTTCAAAGTAGACAACCTCAGCTTTCAGCAGTTTGTCTATAAGCATTTCAAGTCACTGAACGCCGACACGAAGTTGATGATTAAAATATGCAGAATAGGCGTAAATTTAGGTAAGGACTTACCTCAGGTATTTGCAGCTGCCAAAATTGATTTCGGCTTGGACGACTTGTTATCCAATGCGGATATCTCTATCCGTCTAGATGCAATGAACTTGTTGTGCTACTCGCCAAAATCCACAGTGCCGTTTAAGTCTTATGGCATCTTACAAGAAAATTTGCAGCATATAATCATGGACTTGAACACTGTTGAATCAAGAAGCAGCTTCATCAACACAATGTATGGCCTCTTCGTGAGAATTAGAGACTCAACTCATCACGTAATGAAAACCGCAAAGACCAAAGACCCCAGAATGTTTGACGAGTACAAATTGTTCTTTGAGTGGTTGGTGGGTTTTATTTGCATGAATACTTCCCCTGACTCAACCTATCACCAGACTTTCGTGGCTTTGCAGTTGCTAAGCAGGTTAGTTGACTTAAATCTCGATGGATCCCATCATGTATTGGATAACGAGAAACGGCTGGCATTCCCATTCAAAGTTGAGCTTTTCACGTCGTCCATTACTGCAAGCTTGTTGAACAATGTCAATCATAATTTCGAAGATATTAGGTTATTGAGTGCTGAGATACTGACCAGACACCCGGGGGACTGCAAGGAGTTTCTTACAGATGCTTATTCGGTTGAAAGTATGCTTCCTTTGTGTTTCAGTTTGAAATCAAGAGTCAGTGAGGGAGCTGCAAAATATTTTGAAGTGGTTGCAAGATTGTATCAGAAAAAGAACTATGATTATGGCCACGTTTGGAATGAGTTCCACAAAATCCTTTCAGAAGTCGATATTACCCAACCAAGACTGACTATAAAACCAAATATGAGGGTACATGGTGTGTTGGAAGCTCTCAAGTTATCTCTCCAAGCGTTTCCAGTATCTTTTTTTCAGCAGAACCAGAGTTATTGGAGCCTGTACTTCAACCATTTCTTCGAGATTGATGCAACTATCTGGAACAGTATTCTCCATTTCTTAACAGATGCAAGCGGAACTGTGGACCCTGATAAGAAGCAGATCACCACCAACTTTTGTTGGCGGTATATCAAAGAATCAACTGAACTTGCAAGTGTCATCTTCAAATTGATGGAGACTTTTGATACTGACATCCGTTGCCGAGTTACCGTAAAGCAATACATTGAGTTGCTTACTACCAGAATTCCAGACATAAACCACAGAGGGGCTGTGTCGTCTGTCTATCCCTCATTAATCACCTTGATAAGTTTCTGCTACGATATCCCGATTTTCCAATCTTTCCCCAAAAATCTTCTAGACGAATGTTTGAGTGTCGTGGAGAACAAGACTCAGTTGATCACAAGAAGAAGTGGAGGGCTTCCAGTGCTTATAACCGCAGTTTTGACAGGAGAAAAAGCAGCCAGAGGTCTGTGTGCTGAGTTGATGTCACTTACATTCAACCGTCTATTATCACTTACAGAAGTCGAGGTTTCGAGCCACGAAGAGCATGTATTTGACTTACCCCAAGTCAACGCCATGAATTGCATGAGGAATATCATCAATGACAGCATATTAGCCTCTGACTGTAAACATCACTTGGGGGATGTTTTAAGATTATGCTTGAAGAACTTTAGCAGTCCTATCTGGTCAATTAGAAACTGTGCATTAATGCTCTTCACAAGCTTGAAGAATAAGTTATTTCCCCATACAAAACAGTCTTCAACTTATTTCTTCCTGACATACCACTTGAAAGAAGTGTTAGTGGGATACTTGGAATCTGGTGATCTCGAAATTGCTTTCCCTGTCTTGACCATTATATCTAACTTTGATTTTACTGGTGATGATGAAAATTTGTCATTGTTTGAGAGGCTGTTGATGAAGTTGTTGGCAGGGACACATTGGAAAATCAGGGAAATGGCTGCCAGGACCTTTGCTGAAATATTGCCTTCAGCCAAGTACGCAGAGAAAGTAAAGATGCTAGTAGATACGTTACAGAAAGGAGGCGGTGATAGGAATGCTGCTCACGGATGCTTCTTAACGGTCCTTGAAATTGTCAAGATTATGCACCACAAAAGGTCCGAGGACATAACTGAAGTGGTCGAGTTGACTGTCCCTTTGATAGAAACCTTGCAATGGTCAACTTTGAAGGTATATGTGGAATTAATGCTGTTCCTCGATACAGTTCCCGAGTTTGTAACTTTGAGGTTGAACGCTATTTTCATGCAAAATGTAACAGTGGGCCTTGATGGTTTGAAGAAACTAGCATTGAACGAAGTCTTGAAGTTTTTGTTACACAAAGGAGATACAAAGGTAATTGTTGATGCAGCCATTGGCAAGAACTTTGACTTCACTGTTATTGTATTGGACTATATTATACAAAAAACTCCGAAGATTGACTTGGAGGTAATATGGACCTTGTTGCGAAACGATAATTTGGATGATTACATCATAGTAAGAGCATTGGACTGCTTGTTACAGTATTCCAGTGCTTTCGATGAAGCTTGTGTATTACCGTTGGTCCAGAAACGTAACCCAGAAGTTAAGTATAAGGCTCTTCAAGTCTTAGTGCATTTTGAGCCTTCCTTGGCTATTGAATTCAAAGATTTGGTTTTAGGCCAATATGCCAGTGAACTGGAAATGGTGCGTTCCAGCTGCATACAAATGGTAGCGAGGTATCTTTTGGATGTGAAGAAGGGGGATAAGATGTATACGGCTTTTTTGGTAGAGTTATTTCTTTACATTACAGATGACGATGATACAATTCGGGACAAAGCAGTGTCAGTGTTATCCACTGTAATGAACTTACCTTACACCGTACCTGCCTACAGTTTGATTTATAAGTTTGAACAGTTCTTTCATAAGGCACATGTCGAACACGGATTACCATATCCAAGCACCGACACCATATTGTCATATTGCCCTTCAATCGAGTCTAAAATTGCAGCTTACCGAGACGACGTGGATAATGGCGATGAGATGTTCCTCAATGAAATTCCTAACCCGTACAGAAAAGACTCCTTGGTACAAGGGAAGTTGGTTTCCCTCATTTCGAACAATACTACTATCGGCAAGAAAGAGACGTCCCGTTTACAAGAATACTTACAAACTGTTTCTACGCTTGTTCATGATACTTTAGCTTCATCTCGTACAGTGCCAGGGTATACTTGGAATCAAAATTTGATCAGTGCAGTTTCCCAGTTTGCCGCCTTAGAAACGCTTTTGAATGGCACTTCTGATATTAACTTGCAACAGTGGGGTTTCCAGATTGACGATATTGCAGCCAAATAAAGTCGTGTCTGCGGCCAATTAAATAACTATATAAATAGATGTTAATTCGCAAGAAGGGAAAAAAAATTTTCTTACTGTGCTTTTTCTTCTTATTGAAAGAGGATAGTCTATCTCTAATTAATACTGCTTTGTTGTTCGATATTACAGGTCACTTAGTTTCACAAAGTCAATTGGACTTGGTTGAGCAATTACGCTGATGAATAATTTTACAACTACGAATTTCTTCACCTGAATCTTCATGTGGAACAAACAAAATTTCAGAGCTTTTTAACACTGAGTTTTTGTTTAATCAAGTTGTGATTTTGGAAATTAAGTGGCCTCTAGTGTCGTTATACATGCTAGTATCTTCTCTTTTGTTTGTAAACTCCGCTACTATACCTGATCCTCTCTTCAGATTTTTAGAATTTCGAGAAGAGCATCAAGACACTTTGAGATGAGATGCGAAATTTCCCTAACTAAATTAACTACCATAATAATGACTGATATAGAAGTACCCACGCTATGTTCAAAATGTCTAGGTGGTAACGACACAAACACGATACGAATGATCAAGCAGCCAGAGGGGGAGACCTGTAAGATGTGTACGCGGCCGTTCACTGTTTTCCGGTGGCAGAGTGCTAATACCAGCAGTAAACGATCTAGTAAAACAATTATTTGCAACGTATGTTCCAAAGCCAGGAACTGTTGTCAGTCGTGCATGTTAGACCTTGACTTCTTGATCCCATTGGAAATCCGAGATACTGCATTGAAAATGGCCAAGCTTGACCATTTGATACAAGCACCCAGTGGATCACGAAGTAGCGAAGTGAAGGCGTTGATCGCCGATAAGCAAGAATCCAAATTCAGCACAGATGATACCATTCACAACAATCAAAAAGCTCAAGAAATCCTCAAGAAACTAGCTGAGAGTATCAACGGTCAGAAAGCAGACACAAAAGCCATAAAACCAACTAAAGTCAAGGATGCTGATACCACTACCATCCCTAATAATGTGGCCAAACTAATTCGAAAACTCCCATTCAATGGAACCATAGATATTCCCGAATCTCCAATTACTTCGTTCTTTGTGTTTGGAATCCCCGAAGACCTTCCACAGTATGTTTTAACAGACCATTTCCTGCAGTTTGGTAAATTGAAGAGCATTTCCATCGTGCATAAAGCCAAGTGTGGCTTTTTGACATATGCGTCCAGGAAGTCGGCAGAGGCTTTTGCAACCAGCGTACAGACCAATAACAAGACTACAGCTGCCATTGTGATACTAAATGGCAATACGCCCGTTAGAGTGGCATGGGGCGAAACAAAGTCCATCGGAACCACCAGTTCAGAACATAAGAAGATCGCATTGGTGGTAGATAAGGTGATGCAGCAATTGGCTGAGAAAGATCGGAAACAGCAACGACCAAAAAGGAAAGCAGGGGGATCTGCAGGAAAAGCTACAGGAGAACACGATAAGGGTGAAAACAGGGGTTCGAAAAAGAAAAAATACGAGGCTGCAAGTAAGGACTTTGAGCTCTAGATGTTTCATAAAATTTGTTTCACAATGGGATGCGAAATTTATTTTTACAATAGAAATAAACAAAAAAAAAACAGGTACACCGTAACTACTTAAAGGGTTTGATTTGACCGTTCCAAAACTTCCATATTCTCTAAATAATGGATTACGAAACAAGAGTTGTTGTGAAGGTATTTGTACTGTTGTTGCCGATATTCTTAGCGGTCTTCAGACTAATTGTGGTCCTTCCTGCCACCAATTCGCCGGTCATAGATAACGATGATACACATTCTTTGGATACCAAATCATTATTTTCAGGCAGTAATATCATGATCTTTTTAGGATCTGGAGGTCACACGGGAGAGATGATGAAACTTGTATCCAATATGGATTTGACTCCTTTGAATAGGACGTGGGTAATATCTTCCAACGATACCACATCGCTCCTAAAGTGCAAGCAATATGAATCCAGCATTTCATCAGATTTCAAGCCACAGTTCCTTACATTGCATAGAGCTCGGTCTGTGGGCGAGCCCCTCATATCTTCCGTGAAGAACACGGTGTTGTCATTCGTGGATACGCTACAGAAAGTGTGGCAATTACCCCAATTACCTTCGGTCCTCTTGATAAATGGGCCGGGTACTTGTGTTCCTATTGCCTACATACTATTTGCTTTCAAATACTTTGGCTTATGCAGTACCCGGATTGTATATATCGAGAGTCTTGCTAGAGTACATGATATGAGTCTTTCTGGAAAGTTGGTGCTTCCCATTGCTGACCGAGTGGTGGTGCAGTGGGCTCTGTTGGCCCGTGAATATAAGAGGGCAGAATATTACGGCATACTAGTGTAGATAAGGTCAAACTTCTTATAGAGACCTTGGATTTAACCTGTAGTTTCGATAAATAATCATATAATGCATATCTTTTTGTCTCATATATTTCACATATCTTTCTCATCTCACACTATTCTTACGCGTATGGTTCCAATATGCTTCAGCCCATCGCCACAGGAAATCTGTTTCATGGCCGCATATACGAGTTCCCAGGTATAGCAGTGGATAGGTTCAATGTTGACGCGTCAGTGTACCTTCTTACACACTGTCACACCGACCATTTGGTGGGTTTGGGTAGTAAATCATTTAACGGCAGAGTATACTGTACTGCTGTCACCAAGGACCTTTTGAGTCTCCATTCCAAGTTCCTGCACGTGTTACCACTGCTAGTGACAGTACCCCTCAATTCGCCATTTGACGTAAGCGTCGGCAGTAGTAAAGTGAAAATAACGTTGGTTGCAACTTACCATTGTCCAGGGTCTGCGATGTTCTTAATAGAAGGTGAACAATATAATGTGTTGGTCACGGGAGATCTCAGAGCAGAAATGTGGTGGACGGACTCTTTGACGAAGAACCCGTTCTTGTTTCCTTATACAAGTGGCTTGAAAGCACTTGATAATATTTATATCGATACTACGTTCGGGTACAGAGGAGAGCCCTATATTGAGATGATTCCCAATGCGGAAGGTATAGCAGCCGTTATTAATTTGCTAAATTTATACCCCCAAGATGATCCAGATGTGGCCGTCTGGTTCAGGGACACGGTTTTGGGCTTTGAAGAAGCCTGGGGGCTTATAGTTGGGGATTTGAACGGATATGTACAGGCTCCAGAGAGTATTGTACGACGGCATGCGGTGTTGCAGCAACACGGTCAAGACCCATTGAAAAACGTTTGGAAAGCTGCTGGTATGGACGGGAAGAAGGCCACGGAGCATATAAGGTGTTTTGTGGGTGATATAGTCAATTCTAAGCCTAAATTTACAGTGCTGGTACGTCAGTGTATCAACTTCAATATCATCGACTATATCAATTCTTTGCTTCCTATACCTTTGGAGTCACTCACATCAAGTGAACGCGATGAAATGGAGGTGCTCGACACAACTTCAAAAGGCTATCACGTGGTACGGTTCCGAAACCGCCAGTGGCTTAAAGTAGGAAAAGACCTTTTACCCCTGGAGATCAAGCTTGTGTTCTCTCGACATTCATCCTACACCGAGTCACGTCATTTTGTAAGGCTATTCAAGCCCATACAAGTGTACCCTTGTATTTCTAGCGATAAAGCGTGGAAGAATGGGTTTGTAATGTCTCGATTATTTGGAGACGTGTGCAGACTGCCTAAGTCGGGTAACTTTATCTACGATGTGATGCAAAGCACTTTGTTAAAGTTCCCACCGCCGGAGGTCATGCACAGACCATTGAAGACAATCAACCGATGGAATATCGAAGAGTGTGAAAACGAATTACGGTTTGTGCATCGTATATGGCAGTCGAAGCAGCCTAGTACTTTGCAGCCAGCTCTTGCAGAGTTTAAGGGCACTAGAAAGAGTGATGACGACAGTATCAAGTTGTCTAAGTATATTTCGAATTGCAGTGACACTAAGTTCAAGCAGTTGGTCAAACAGGGCGAGTTCTTATACAAACAGTACATCACCCATGAGATGCCTGGTCTGCGTCCCCATGACAGAAACTATATACAAGATTTGCACCGCTTGGATGAGGAGTTCATGGGGATACGTCCCGAGGACAGATACTCCTTCCTGACAAATGAGGACCTGGACTGTTTTGCCCGGGTCTCAATTAGTTTAGGGTCTAGTTCAGGGTCTGATAATCTGAAACAAACAAACACCACACGGCTAGTGGGAGAGTACGGAATGGCAGTCAAGTTACCCACTGTAAAGGACGAATGCGGTATCCCATCTTCTTTCAACTCGGTCGAAGTGTCAATGAAGCCACCACCCGTTGAAGGCTTAGACGATGCTAACATCTGCCGTATTACACGGCAATTAATGGGGAACCCAGATGAGTACTTCCTGTTGACATTACAAAGCGTGGACGTGGCAAACAAAAGATTTAAACCATGTAAATAGGGCATGTTTCAATAGCACCAATTAAGACCGCATACCACTGCAAAGTCCCCCGAATCATATCACAACATAACCTTCTGCCGATCTAGTTCTCTCTCCATTGATGAGAACATTTGACACACTTATAAAATGTGGTCATAGGCTCATCGGCAGATCTGATTTGCAACTGGAAGAAGTATGCTTTGTCTCCACCACATGCATCGATTGGACATTGAGCAGCGGTCTGGTCCACGTTATCCCAAGCACCTTCACCACCTAAAACATCATCTACTTCCTTTCTAGGTAATAACTTCTTATCGTACATCTGGAACCCGTTGATACGGAACTCGTACGGACATGTTGGACATCGAAGCTTGTTTGCTTCACCATCGCTCAGAGACACGGTCAACATGTTAGAACAGTATGGGCAAAACGACAACATGGTGTAATACCGTCAAATAACTTTGGGTTAAAGCAGAAAGAAATGAGAAGAGCATCGATTTTTCAGATCGCATTTTTTAGAGCAGTTCAATTTTTGGGTCTCGGAAACTTCTTTCTCTGTATATCTTTAAATCGCATATATAGTTACTTCCCTTAATTTTTGTCACATTGTTCGGATTTTGAAGTATCCACCGAGTTCCAATAGACAATGGTATCCATAAAAGATGAAAATATCCCCACAACGCCGAGAAAGTTACAATTAACGTCCAATATACCGGTGCTTACACCTAATGCGAGTGCTTCTACAGACACGCCATTTTTCACACTGTCACCCACCAAATCACCTTTGAAGTCGCCTAGTAGGAGAGCTTTGATCTTCCCAGTACCCAGCCCAATCAAGCTATCACCAGTGAGGACGCCCAAAGGACGGGCAGGACGTATTTCACCTTCCAGGAGAACGGTAGACGATTTGAATGCCAGTGCAGTGAAGAAAGCCTATAGAACCAAGATCAGCGCGGTGCTAGCAGAAGAAGACTCGGTGTATGACGATGACAATGTGTTGGCAAAGCAGGACTTGGCCATTGCAGAGAAAATCATAGATGAGTCTAGGGGTGATGATAGCGATACGTTTGTGCCCTTGTATGGGGAAGACGTGCCTCTTGAGATTGATTCTAGTGACGAAGAGTTGAGTCCTGACGTTTCCACCAAAAAACAAAAGACAACTAGAGCCACCAAGGAACAGAACACAGGAAAGAAAGCAACGCTGCAGCAAGTGCAGAAAGTAAAAGTCGAGGACGACGTCCAGAAGGCAACAGGATCTAAAAGGCAACGTGCCGAAGTAATAGACGTGTCGGAACTGGATGACGACGAAGAAGACGACGAAGAAGACGACGTTGAGAGTACTTACGAAGATGCTGAGGATCTGGATGTTGGTTCTCTTGTGGCACTGTCAGAAGAAGATGATGATGATGACGAGCCAGTTCTGGACAGCGATGAGGATTTCGGAGTTGTTCCTAAAACCAGAAAAAGAGGTAGGCCTCCTGCTACCAGGTCTCCACTGGGGACACCTACAAAGCGTACAAGAAATAGGCCTGGAGTGGAAGCCGAATCTCCTTTTGTAGAAGAAAAGATTCTTTCCATCTTCAAACAGGACGATGAACTTCTCCAGATAAGAAGCCCTTACAAACCCAGTACAAAACCAAAAGAAGCGGAACCAGCAGCCGTCTCTACAGATCCCACATTATTCATTGAAGACTTCGAATCTATTCCGATAGTTTCAGGGGTTCCCGATACCGCGGAAGATATAGCAAGGAAGAGCAAACAGAACCGGTTCTCGAAGTTGCCGGTTCCTCAAGGCGATGCTTCAGGGAAGTTACCGGATGCGTATGTGCAGACATACTTGAAAGATATAGATTGGACTCATGTTCGTGAGAGTGAACCTATTGACGACAGATCATACTTTTCGGTCGGTCCTGAAGGTTTCTTTGATCAAACCAGACACAGAGAAAAGCATTCAGTTGATCTGTTGACGAATGTTGGGATCTCACTTGAGTATAGTCAATTCAAGACTGCTGTGGACTTGCTTGGAGATATACGAAGAAAAGACAAAGATACTCTCAAGCAAAGTTATAAGGATTTGTACCACCAGTGGTGCTTTACACTTTCACAGGGGTTCAATATTTGTTTTTACGGAGTTGGATCGAAAATTGATATTATCACTGATTTTGCAACCAATTATATGGTATCGTGGCTCCAGGATTTTTACAAGTTTAAGGATTCAGAACGGCCCAAAATCCTCGTGCTAAATGGATATCATCCTAGGTGCAAACTAAGAGACATTATCGACAACCTTATTGAAATCTTGGTGCCTGAAAGTAGTGGACTAATTTCTCGGAACATGGTAGAGGTTTTCCCTCTGATCATGAAAGAAGCTGCAAAATTAAGAGACCCAACCAAACCAGCCATACCCAAACTAATTCTAGTTGTACACAACATTGACTCGGAGGCTTTAAGGGACGAAAGAACCCAGGTCCAGTTGAGTGAGTTAGCCAAAATGCCAGAAGTTAAACTTCTTTGTTCCTTTGACAATATGGCTACACCATTGCTCTGGGATCAATTCAAAGTGGAAAACTTCCGCTTTGTGTATTACGACATAACCACCTATGACCCATATTTGTTAGAGATGTCCCATAGAGATGTTTTGAGTATGAGCAAGAGCAAGAAGACTACAAATGGGCGTGGTGCCAGATTTGTGTTGGGTGCTTTGAACGAGAACTCACGTAAGATCTACAAGATTCTTATTACCAGTCAAATAGAGAGAATCCAAGAATTGAATCCCAAGAGTTCTGTTCAGAATAACAAAGGAGGTATCAGAAACGCCATTGATTTCAAAACGTTCCATGCAAGGTGTAGAAAAGAGTTTGTCACCTCTAACGAGATTACATTCAGAAGCATGTTGGGAGAGTTTGTGGAACACAATATGTGCAAGCTCGTCAAAGATGAGGCAGGTACAGAAAAGTTGTATATTCCTTTTCCCTTACAAGATATGAAGAAATTAGCTAGAGACCTCCAATTAAAGTAATAATATATAGACGGTTTGATTATTGCAACCCAGCCTTTATGGCGTCTTGGCGTACCACCGCGAGACTTTACCGCGGTCTGCGGCATGAGGCGCGGTATCATTTAGCCCCGCGATAGGACAACACCAAAGTAATAACAAAATGAAGTGACTATAATTCAAGGAACAGCGAAATTGAGACCAACAGAAAAACCTAAAACATTACCTTCAAATAAAACCGTACATTTCACTGAAACAGGTCAATTGAACCATTAATTTTCCTGTCTCTTCAAATGGAACAATTGAAGAAGCTACCGGAGGGAACCCAGTTGACGGTGGGGTCTCATAAGGTCACCATACTCAAGTATCTTTCCGCTGGAGGGTTTGCCCACATATACAAAGTGCATATCGACCCGAAACAAGATAACAATGATATAGCCTGTTTGAAAAGAGTTATTGTACCTGATAAAAGTGGGTTGGATCAATTGAGGAAAGAAGTGGATGTCATGAAGAAATTACGCCATTGTACTAATGTGGTCAGGTATTTTGATTCCCATGCCGAACGATTGGAGTCTGGTGCCTATCAAGTATTGGTTTTAATGGAATTATGTCCTAATGGTTCATTACTTGATTACATGAATGCCAAAATCAAGACAAAACTTTCAGAGCCGGAAATATTGAAGATCATGTTCGATATAAGTAAAGGGGTATTTGAAATGCATTCTAATAGAATGATTCATCGAGATTTAAAAATTGAGAATGTCCTTATTGATCCTAATCATACATTTAAAGTTGGAGACTTTGGTTCTACAACTTCTCCAATTCCTCCACCTAAGACCCAACAAGAATTCCAAGTGTTATCTCATGACATAATGTACCAAACAACCCCCCAATATCGTTCTCCTGAAATGATCGATTTATATAGAGGGTTCGCTATAGATGAAAAAGCAGATATCTGGGCTCTTGGGTGCTTTTTATACAAGTTATGTTATTATACCACGCCATTTGAGGCTAATGGTGACATTGCTATATTACATGCATCTTTCCAATTCCCTGCGGCTCCAGTTTATTCTGGTGACTTGAAGAATCTCATCATTATAATGTTACAGGAGAATCCTTTCTTTCGACCCAACATAGTCCAGGTTATCAAATTGGTATGCAAGATGATAAATGTGGACTTCAAGACCACTGGAATTGAGGACATCTACAAGGCCGGTTCCTACAATTTCCAAGCCCTTCACCATTACCAACAACAAAAGCAACAGGAAATGTTACAACAACAAGCTTATTATCAACAACAGCAGTCACGGCGTTCCCAATCACCGCTGGTACCACCTGTTGCTGCTGCAGGACAACCACCTCAACCACCACATGCATTTCAAGCGCCACAGACGCCTCATCATCCTCCACAGGCACCAGTTGCGGCCCAAGAGCCTCAGGCCCCTGCACTCAATTCAATCAAAACCCGTACTCCATCTACTAAGTCAGCAAAGTCCGTCTCGTCTAGAGTTCCTCTGGAGCCCCATGGTATTGATGACTTAGAAGATCACAATCCGGAAACCAAGGACGTTATGGTTGATGTGAATGTAGAGGACTCCTCATCCGGGGACGATGCCAGTTTGGGCGACTTGGGAGACCTTGAAAACGTCGAAGAAAGATACCCTTCTCTTGACAACATTATCCCTGATGAATTAAATCTGGACAAGACCGATTCTAAGAAGGATGTCAAGGTTGCAGCACCCAATGTAGATGCTGTCAAAACATCTACCAAGATCTCACCTTCTGTCACTTCCACACAACCTGCAGAGTTTTCTGGTTCTAATCACGCTCCCAGAACTAGCACACAGTATCCTACGCAACCAAGAGTCTTGGATCCTAAGGAATTGAGGCAGTTGACGCCAGAACAGTTGCAACAATACAATTACCAGCACCAATTATACCACTATCAAATGAACCAATGGCTTTACTACCAACAGCATCCTCCTCAACAGTACCCACAGCAGCAGTACCCCCATACACAACCACAGCCACCACAGCCACCCACACTGCAGTACACGCAACTGACTAGATCTACGCTGGGCAATGTCACGCAATTGGAAACTAAAGAAGCATGGGAGGTTTCAGAAACGAAAATGGACCAACAAGCTGAGAGATTGGCTGATGATATTTTCGGATCGAAATCTAGGTCACCACCAGGTGATGGTACACAGGCACCACAGAAGACGTCACAAAGTGTCAAATCCGTCAAGTCGGAGTCAGCAATTGCCCAGACTATGGTTGATACCGAACCTGGGGTTGATTCAGGTGATGAGTTTGATTTCGGTACAGAGAAGACTAACCAGAGACTTACAAAAAGTAGTAATTCATCAGAGGTTAACCTTTCAAAGCCACAAGTTCATACACATGCTCATAACAGTGGAGGACGAGATCAAGCTGATAACGAGTCAACTATACCTCAGCCACTCCAATTGTTGACAGAGGAAGGTAACGGACACGAAAAAGATGTCAAAGAAGGCAAAGTGGTCCCTGAGCCGGTAGCCCAACCACTTACTGCCCAAGCTGAACCAGAGGCAGTAAAGGAAGCAACCACACCTTATACTACTTCTCCAGCCATCAATGCAGCACCGGTTTTCTCGTCCAAGTTTACGAACCCTTTCCCATTGAGCAACGAAAAGCCAGAATATCCAGAACAGTTGAATTCTAAACCAGTGGAGGCTGCTACAAAGAAGAGTTCCAACCCATGGGGTGAGTATCGGACCCCAGCACCACAGCTCAGTGGGGTCGCTCAAGATCAACAACAACAGCAGAGACAGCAATTGCACCAACAGATGGGTTCATTGAGCCTTGGAGATGAGAAAGAACAAGCCCTGTCAAGGAAACCTTCGGCCGAAGAACCCAATTTAATAGACCTTGAAGTTGGTCTCGAATCTTCTGAGTCGTCTACGTCTGTGGCCATGAAACCCAGTAGTTCTGCAGCAAGCAACTCACTTCATTCTTTGATTGATATTGATTTTGAAGAGAAACAGAAACAACAGGACCGCCCTCATTTCAAGAAACGATCATCTGCAATTCCGAACCCTGCAGACTTCCGTGTTCAAGAAGAAGTCATAGATTGGGCATCTGATGATGAAAACCCCGAGAATAATTCAAAGATGAATAGACTATCTATTCGCAGCTCATTGAAGAAACAGTCTCGGAAGTCGAGCGAACACAAAAGGTCAGATAGTGCTTCTAACGACAACAGGAAACGACTCTCCCGGTTAATATCCAATAGCTGAAACACACAACTCATATATAGTATTTATGGATTCACCTTTTACATCATTAAATAGATAGAAATCAGTAAAGCAAGATGCGCATCGCTTCCCCAACCTAAATAAAATTTTCAAGTTATACAACGCTGTAAACTTAAAGATTAAGCCATAATAATGAGTGGGCAACAACCATCTCAAGCGGAGGCCGAGCTTCATGGTGCCTTGTCGAATCTCCATTTGTTAGCACCCCCAAAAGTTTTTGAACAGCTCAATTTTTCCACAATAGAGTCGCTTAAAAATCCACTTTTGTACATTAGTAAGGGAAAGTCAAGTGAACTCGTTTATGGCAGTGATTATGATCAGTTCCTGTTCTCTGATGAAGCAAAAGCCATATTGAACGATTATCCCACCCAGAGTTTGAATGTCGTGCTCAGAAAGTATGTGGATCATGTGGCAGATAAAATCAATGCCCTGTTACCGTTTCCAAGAGTGCATCTTGAAGTGCTTGCAATTGCCTACTTGCAAACTTTTATGCAGCTCAATTTCACGGGACCCAATATTGACTACGATCAGGGAATATTCTTTCCAGGCGTAGACAGTCAACTCGTACAACTCGAAGCCTTGAAATTATTAGCCCTTGAAGGACAAACACCTTATGATTTAATGCTTGGTCCAGTGCTATTGGTGATATCTTCCCTTTTGTTCGAGAAACTTACTGGCACAGATGAGAGCCATTCCCTTGTAAGTACAAGTAAGACTATTAACGTGCAAGAGTCTTCTCGAATCATGAGTACGTTTGTTTCCGAACATGCACAAGATATTCAGTACGCCAGTGCTTTCTGGTGGAGATCAAGACTTTTACAAGTACACCTTTCACTTTTTTCCGAACCACCTAGCATACTATCAACAGTGAGCACTTTGTTACTCACGCCCAATGTTTTAAACACATTCACCTCGTTCCCAGGGGCAGATTTATCAATGTTGCAGCACTTGCAAGTATCTTACTTTCTCGAAAATGCAAGATTCAGTATTCATAGTCAAACTGAATCATTGGCTACTCCATTATTGACAAGTGCACGTAAGACATCCAACTTGGCATTAGTACTTACTGGTGCAAGAGGAAAAAGAACCAAATTCCAAAAGTTTCACACTTCCAATTTGATTGTATTGGCTAAAAGTCAGATTGACGACTACTTAGCTAGTGGACTGCTGGAAATGCCAGAGAGCCATGATCTTAATTCTGATCTTTTACTCGAAAGGCCACATTTCGAAAGTCTCGAGGACGTGGAATTGCCTGAACAACCCAATACCAAGAGGATCAAGTTTGATCCAGTGGGTTTTGAAGGAAATGCAGAAAATCAAGAAAAATTGCTTCCTATCTCCATTAGACAGGAAGATATCCCGGCCACATTGAAAGATTTGGACCCCAATGACCAACCACCTTTGAACCACTTAGATAATATTCAGTTATTATTGAGATTGACAGCTATAAGACAAACGTCGCCAGCCGGTAACGCAATGATCGAGGAAGAGTTGTTAGCATTAGTGAGCAGAATCTTGTATGTGGACGCAAAAGATGTCAACTGGGCCATTTTTTCTAGAGCTTTATGGGAAAGGTCCATTTTGGAGACTAATAAGGCCAAGACTATCGAGAGAGGGATACTTCAAATGACTTCTTTGATTGAAGAAATCGGGCTTAAAATCAAAACCAGGTTACTTCCACAAGAGAAGGAGCAAGATTCGGGTGATGGAGCTAGTGCTGTGGCTGCAAGACTAAGATTTATGCACCAGATGACGTTGCTCCCACAATGGTCTATGGATATGAAGCTTGCAGAGAAATATATGTCTGTCGGGGTATTCCGGTCAGCATTAGATATCTATGAACGGTTAGAGTTGGCATGTGAAGCGGCGTTGTGTTACGCTGCTGTAGAAAAAGAACAAGAAGCTGAGTCGGTATTGCTCAACAGAATCAATAAGCATCCTGAAGATGCCAGGGCGATCTCCATTCTCGGTGATATAAGACAAGACCCAGAATTATGGATGAAGGCATGGGAAGTGGGGAAATATCACAAGGCGAAGGCATCTCTTTCGAAGTACTTTTATGCTCCACCACAGAACTCTGGGCTTACCAGAAATCTTGATTTGGCCATCAAACATATGAATGATTCGTTACAAGTGAACCCATTGAGTTACGAGAACTGGTTCTTCTATGGATGTTGTGGACTTGAGTCAGAACAGTACGAGTTGGCATCAGAAGCATTTACCCGGTGTGTGTCTTTGGATGACACTAATGCCCATGCTTGGTCCAACTTAGCCACATCTTTGTTGAGACTGGATAAACCTAGACCTGCTTTCAACGCTTTAAAGAAAGCCATTCGGGCGGCCAACGAAAATAAACGGTCTTGGAAGATCTATGAAAACTATATGATTGTTGCCATGCAACTTCACGAATGGAATGATGTTTTGATTGCCGCAAGGGAGTTGACGCAGATTCGTGGGGAAGAAGAAGGGGAAAGTGCTATCGATATCCCAGTCATTGAAAAGTTGGTCGAATTATTAGTGTCTACAGAGTTCCCCACTGATGGTGGGAGAATGACCCACTACCAGTCGTCCTGTATTGACTTGGTGTGTAACATACTTCCAAAAGTTATCAACACCTCATCTAGGTGCTGGAGGATTGTTGCCAAGGTCGAATTGTGGAGAAAGAAACCATGGGATGCATTGGACTGCCACGAGAAAGCCTATAGATCGGTGTCCAGCAGCCCAGACCTCGATACTAACGAAAAGGTTTGGAACGAAGCGGTGGAAGCATGCTCCGATTTATGTGCTGCATATGAATCCTTGGGAGAATTACCCGGCAAACACGATGCGGGAGACTTGGTATGTAAAGACTGGAAGTACAAGGCCAAGCAAACAATAAGATCTTTGATGTCCAAAGGAAAGGACTGGTGGGAAGATTCCGAAGGATGGGAGACTTTGAAGGAGTTAAAGACAGAGTATTCTTAGTTGTTCAAATGTATATAAAAATAATAATAGCTAAGTTTGCAAATCATCAATAATCTCAAGCATGTCGAAATTCAATGAGGCGATCCTGTCTCTCCTAGGCTTCTTCAACGAGAGAGGAGGTTCTTGGGTAACAGATTCGGTTTCTGTTGAAAGGAACTTTTCAACAAACGAAAACCAAGGTTCCAACGTTTCCATTGTTTCCTGGCTAAGGTACTTTTCACAACACCTATGGACAACCCCAGTGTAGTAAGCAAATGTGTGCTGTAAACTGTCCGAACAGTCCAAACGTAAAAAAGTTATAAAGTAATATGTCAAGGCTCCTTGGTATGAAGTTGTCTCTCCCAAGTATACAATTCCTGCAGCCAATTCTAAAGTGGAAGCCGCAAATAAAATCTGTTGTTCCAAACGGCCAGAATATGGCAATAGGGTTTTGGATATCAAGGAATTCTTCAACAAGTCTTCCAATACAAAGGTGTACAAATTCAAAATTGAGTACAAGGTGAAAGGAAGAAGCTTCAAGACCTGACGATTGGAGTTACCAACAAGCACTGATAATGCCAACAAGAAGGTATTATCTGATCTTACCAATGCTGAAATAATGGCTGGGGATGTAAGCACCTGGGAGTCTGCAAGGCAGAGCAAATGACGATATGTAATAATGACATATGTCAAAATCATACTCAAAACAGCAAGGTCATAGTTCAAGTTACTGAAATTCTGGGACACCACCAATCCATGAATCAAAGCCAATGATTCCCAAACAGTGATTGAATGGGCCATTAACCAAGAAGTCTGGATTATCATGCTGTTGTTGACATGCAATTGTCTGACTCTTTCCCAGACCATAAGCATGTACATTTTTGCAGTAATGAATAACCGTTGCTTCTGGACCCAATCCCAATACTCGGTTGAAACACCAGCTAAATGAGCTTTGAAGTAAGCAAGTTCTCTGAACTCAAGATACGGTGATATCTGCATAATGTGCACTGATTCTATCTTTATGAACAACTATTGATAAGGAAATTAAAAGTAGTTTGTGGCTCGGAGTTTTTATAGGTTACAAAAATGATTATCTTCATTTGTGAACAGAGTATATTTTTTATTTGCAGCCAGTCACAAACCCCCATGGGGCTTATTTGTAGAAAGTTTACGACAATCAAGCTGGAATAGGTGCTTGCTATTGCAAGTTCGGACTTGTATATTACCAATATGTAAGTACTCGAGTGGTGGGTATATCAGAGTTGTTCTCACGGTGTTGTTGCCAACATCTTCAACGGTTTCTAAATTTAACAGCCACTGCTTTCCTGAACAATAAACAGAAAAAAAAGCGCGTTGAGAAAAACATCAAAAAAAGTTTCGATTTAAACACCAATTTGGAATATAAAGTTGATTCAATCCAAAGAGAAATCTTGAATTATTTTGTCCGTAAACTCGTGAGCCGCTCATTATACTTCACAAGTTACACGTCTTGAATCACTTCATTTTAAGTTAGGCTTCAATCTACCATCGTTTGAAAAAAACTCAACGTTTCTAAAAAACGTTTTCATTTCACATCTGAACAAATCATAGCCTCGCAGCATGGTGGACGATAAATATATTGGATTGGCACTCGCTGTGTCTTCGTCTTTGGCTATTGGTGTCTCCTTCATTATCACTAAGAAAGGGTTGATGGACACTTCTCAAAGGAATGGTAGCTCGAACGTTGAAGGCCATGGTTATTTAGCCAACCCTATCTGGTGGGCCGGAATGGCCACTATGGCCCTTGGTGAGATAGCTAATTTCGCCGCTTATACTTTTGCACCAGCTATCTTGGTGACCCCATTGGGTGCATTATCCGTCATCATTGGTGCCGTTTTGGCGTCTATTTTCTTGAAAGAAGAATTAGGAACATTGGGGAAAATGGGATGTGTGATCTGTTTATTGGGATCTGTTATTATTGTGTTACACGCTCCTCCTGATAAGGAAATCGAGACTATTGATGAATATTTGGGTTATGCTACTAAACCTGGGTTCTTATTCTACTGCTTTTCCGTGTTCTGTTTTGCCATGTTCATGATCTACAAAATTGTTCCAAAATACGGTCACACTAACCCTATGGTTTACATGTCTATTTGCTCCACAGTTGGAAGTATCACTGTTATGTCCATTAAGGCACTCGGAATAGCTGTCAAGTTGACTCTTCAAGGGAGCAACCAATTCACTTCCGGTTCCACTTACTTGTTTATCTTAGTGGTTGTCGTGTGTATTGTCACCCAGATGAACTACTTCAACAAAGCATTGGACCAGTTTGATACCTCAATCGTCAATCTTTTGTACTACGTCACTTTTACCACCTTCACATTAGTGGCTTCATTTATACTTTTCAGGGGATTCAACACCACTTCGGCAGTCAATATCATCTCCTTAATCATTGGGTTCTTGATTATCTTTAGTGGAGTAATCTTGTTAAACATTTCTAGGAAGAATAACGAAGAAACAAATAGAGAACTTTTTGGAACTCATAACTCAAAAGACATGGGTCCTTTAGATGGAGGTGTAGCAGGATTCCAATCCATCAGGAGATCCATGCAAGTCAACAGAGCAGATTATGATAACGAAGAAACTGTTGGATTAAGAAGATTTGACAGTTTTGAACTTGAAAGTGATGAAGACAATACCATTCAACCAACCCATAGGAATTAAAGATTGAATTTTCCTTTACTTGTAGTTTTAGTTTTTAAGTTTAGATTATTGTTTTGAACAATAAAAAAGAACATGTCATATTATCATATTCTATAAAGACCTATAAATACACTTAGCACAGTCTGCTCTAGAATGCAAGAAGTTTTTGAATAATACACCGCAAAATAAAAGTGGAAGCTTAAAAGGGCAGAAATGCAGAATTAGATATCGTCGATATCCAATTCGTCTTCACTTTCTTCTTCTTCACTATCATCAGCACCGAATTCAAAGTTAACGTCATCATCTTCGTCACCTCCGAAAGTATCAGTTTCATTGATCTTAGCGGATTCGGGTAATTCTCCAGCACTCTTTAAAGCTCTGGCTTCATCGGAGTTGTATTTGTGGATAACATCACATTGTTCATCTTGGAAATCTCTCAATGACACCAAAATAATATCACCTTGTGCCATCCAAACTTTCTTTCTTAATTTACCTCTAATGTGACCCATTCTCTTTTCTCCATCGAAACAAGAAACTTCAATTCTACCATTACCCAACATCTTGGTAATTTGTGCGTACTCTTGACCTTCTTCTTTATAGATCAATTCTCTCTTTTGACCATAGTTATTGTTTTTTCCTCTTCTTCTGTTCTTTCCTCCTTTACCTTTACCTGATTTACCCATCTTGGCTAAAAATAAATAGTTTTGTTAGTCACAAGTAAAACTTTTTTTTGAAAACTTTTTCGCTCCTTTCGATGAAGTTACTGTTCGTATGAGTCGTGTACCTGGCAAGGATTTTAGCATACAATATTCAGCTATATTAATAGAAGATACGAAGAATGTGGGCGGTCTATGTAAGATGGTCGTTGATAGAATGAAATTATTACCAACGCATGCAATGAAGTGGTCATACAATGACTGTTGATATCAAAATAGAAGCAAAACATATTGGTTGCAAAAACTACAAAAAAATTATCTCTCTTAAATTATAGAAGGTATCATATGGAGGGTGACATGAGAGTAAAAGACAACATGAAGTGATGATGACATAAAAATGCCCTCTACCATAGTGTACTCATCCAACCGTGAAGGTTCCATATGTGGTACCAACTCCGTACCGCTATTCCTCTATAAGAGTCCTTTGTTAAGAGTTTACTTTTGAGTTACTTGTGAATATTCAATATGGAAAATGCCTACTAAAGACGTCTTGCTTTGTCTACACTACTACACAAAGTTGACTTTTACACCTTTACCTGCTCCATTTATATCATTACATCATCTACTAACTTCTGGCGATGCGTTGGCAGCCAAATTAAAAAATGCGACTCATTAAACAACAAGTAACGCTAACATGGATTCATTTGAGGTGAATGCACAATTCATACAACTCCTTCGGACTATAAACCCGACAGTACAGAGTCTTAAGAAAACCTCTCACTTTGCTTTAAAGAACAGTGAAAACGAGGACTATTTATTCCAATCGATACTCGAAATACTTGAAGATCCCGTCGTGGAAATAAATACTAAATCCACCATATTCCAGTTCATCGATGTACTAATTAACGAATCTTCAGCTATATCACAACAGCCTAAGTCTACATACTCATATCCATACATCACAAATTTGAAAAATCTGTTGCCATCAATTTTATTAAAGGTTTTACCGAACTCCAGCAATTATAACTTATATAATGTCTTCAACAGTCTAAAAAGCATATCAACTTCATTGAACATCGATTATTTGGCACATGAAAAGAGATACTTGACAGTGGATAAAGAACCTTTCTCCCCAGAGTTAGTAGAGAGACTAAATGCCAATGAGCCATATCCTGAGGTGAAAATTACTGACAGCAGTGTATCAGATTCTATCATAAAAACATGGGATTTATTGATAATGAAAAGGAGACAAAGTCATTATGAACGTGTAAGACTATTGAAGCACCAGGTTCCAACAGACAAGGACGTGGAAGAGAATGATATGTTTCATTTGAAACCAAAGGAAAAAGTGGATCCAAATGAGCTTTCAAAACGACAAATTTTGGCTAGAATGGAAGATGACAGAGAAACTCACAAAAGATCTAAAGAAAGCCTATGGGTAGTCAATCGTCCTAAGAATTCCAACTACGCTACTGAAGCAGAGTTTTATGAATATTATTGGAGTAAATACGACGTTCTTACCGGGGATGATGAAAAAGCGTTGATGCAAAGTCTTGATGATTTCAATAATGTTGTTCTCGGTAGTTATAAAGACAATCAATTATAATGTCATTTATTATTCTTTAATATATATAAAACTGTATACTTTTATCATTCCCTAAGTCCCTTCACTGTATTTGAGATTATACTTAATAACTCATTTCTACCAAATACACCATACTTGGCAGAAGTTCCCTTACAATCATTCTCGATAGTTGCAACCGTAAGAACCTGTGGAAGAACATCATTGTTGAACAATTGGTTACCAAAGTTGTATATGGGCTCATCGACAGAAGTAGTACCGCCACTTACAAAAAGACCCGTCAACTTATCGTCATGGTTGACTTGTAAGCTTTCCAATACTGATTTTTTCTCTTTTATTGGTGTTGAAGCTGCAGAATCATGGACTTCTTTGGGGTCAAAATCTGTGACAGATTCCTTATTGTAGAAGTTGACCAAAAAGTTCAAAGCTCTCAAACTTAATTGATTTTGTTGTATGACCACACTATTACGAATAAGTGAGGCATGTACCCCTTCGCTTTCATCAAAGATTTCGTTGACATGTTGAATCAAATCTCCCATCAACGAAATACTTCTTGAGCGGTCTTCATTCAAAGACTTCCCGGGGTTGAAAATGATAGTGCAGTCTTCCACATCAGCCTTCGATCCAGGGAGTCTTTCCACTTTGGCTTCCACTATCTGTTGCACTTGAGGCATCCATTTGAATGACTCTTTCTCGTCAACAATAGAAACCCATCTTTTAGAATCGATCAACTTAATATACCCACCATTTTCAGCTATCAATCCCAATCTAGGAACTCTTTTGAAAAGCAGGTCCAAAGTCAGCCTCTTCAAGTAGCTGCACAAGTAAACCCTGCTGTCAGGATCGATCAAAAGATCGTTGAGTAGCTTGGCTATGTGTGTCGGTGGGATTAAGTCGGAATTCTTTATGTCTCTGGTATTCGCAGAAACTGGAATATTCGTTGTCTTCAGTTCAGTAAAACTTGTTATGGCAGAAGCTGTCTCCAAATTGATGAAGAATAATTTCTTGCCTTCACTAGTGAAGAACTTTTGCAAGATGTCTTTATTGAATGGTTGCACATGGATGGTGTTCCTTTGTTGACTCAAATTCCAAGCTTCACTTATACTACCGAGGCAGCCTCTTACCCAACTTTTGTAGTCATGCTGTGTCACGACATCATGACAATATCTCCATCTGGTCAATTTCTCTTCAGGATCCATGGTCAACAGTTTCAAAAACATTTCAGAAAAGTGCTTGGTATCCCAAGGATTGATTAACAAAGCACCTTTACCTTCACCGCCTAACAAAGTGGAAGAGCCGGTGAATTCACTCAACATCAAGGGCGATTTCCGTTCAGTGGCAGCAATGATGAACTCATGTGATGTCAAGTTCAATCCCTCTCTCATGGATGACACAACAAACACATCGGCTTCGATCTGCAAGGCCAAATACTGGTCAAATGCAATATCTTGTTGTAACAACACTACCGGTTGACTGACAGAAATGTTCTCAGCCAAAGCGTTGATCCTACTGACAATACTCAGCACCTCAGAAGCATAATTTTCGTCATTAGCAGAACCAGTACAGATTTGAATAAAAACAGTATTATCAACATATGATGGATTCTTACGTAAAAAGGCTTCATATGCCAATAGCTTCTCCTTAATTCCTCTTAACTTATCCAACTGGTCTCTACTGACGATTAATCTTTGATCACCCCATCTTTGTCTGATTTTCTTTCTCCAGCTCTTAACGTTATCAGAAGCCAATGTTTCATTCAACGAATTTGCATCAATTCCCACAGGGATGGTATTAACCATAGTAAACCTACCATCGTAGCTTATACCATATTCGCTACTGTCGGCCAACAAAAGCCTGGTAGCAGTCTGTAAGAAGTGTCTAACGTATTCTTCAGTTTGGAAAGAAATAGCATTTGCCCCTAACATACCTTTCAATAATGCATCTCTTTGAGCCAAACATCTGAACACTTCAGATGAAGGGAAGGAAACATGTAAGAACAAACCAATCTTAGCATTGGGCAACTTCTCTCTGATCATTTGGGGTACCAAAAGAAGATGATAATCGTGGATCCAGATCATATTTTCAGGGTCATCGGGATCCAAGTCTTTGTTTTCCCTGTTGTAGACTTCCACAATTTTATCAGCTACCAACTGATTGAGAGCTTTGTAGTGACCCCAAGAATGTTCTTCAAAAGCTTTGGATTTGGGATCATCAGGTATCTGGTAATGCAACGTGGGCCACAACATTTGTTTACAAAATGACTTGTAATGCCCCACGAAAGTTTGATCACTAGGAAGTACTGCCTCTGAATGATACTCCTCTTTCATTGTCTTGCAAATATCAGAGACAACATGGTCTGGAACTTCATCGGTAGGCATGGCCAATGTCCCCACCCATTTCCTGTCGTGAATCATATGGTCGCCTACAGCTAACTTCACGGCCTTGATTAGCGATCCGTTACCTTTAGCAGCAAATAATACTTTCCAAGGACAAGTTTCAAAGATGCTGGCTTTATTGATGATACCATGTTTCAATTGAGGGTTAGAGAAACCACCAAAAGGTGCCAATCTGACATTAGCCCTTGGGTTAACCATTTCATTGAAATCATTCTCCCACTCATTAGTATCACTATCCAGGTCAAACCCATTGAGTGTAGATGAGGTGTGATTACGAGTGAGTTGGTCCTGTTCTTCTTCTTCCTCCACAATGGGGTTGATCAATGAAGTTGAGCTGTGGTTATTATGTAATGCCATGGAAAGCCCTGATCTATTCAATGCCGATGCAACCCTAGCATTGGAGTCTCTATCACCTCCCACCTGGAATGAGGCACTTGAAACCGGAACAGGAGCAGGTGATGGTGAGCCATTATGAGACATATTGAGCGACGCCAAATTGGAGCTACTGCGGCTCACTTTCATAGAAGGTAAACCAAAGTCATCTGATTGTTTTTTCAAGTCCACCACTGAACTACCGACGCTGTTGTTAACTGTTGACCTGGGCTGAATGAATTGAGGTTTCAATTTATCATGGAGATTTTCTGCAAACAAGTCGCTAGGAAGCTTGGCTTTATCACTGTCTCCAAGATCTTGCAAAAAGAACTCCTCAACAGAGCCAGCAGCAGCCCCGTCAACACCCACGCTCTTAGCAAGTGGATGGCGGGTAACAGGTGAAGAACTAGGGGAGTGTTGGCGGGATGCCTGGTGTGAATTTGCGCTGGTCAACGACGGAAGAATCGAACTTTGCTTGATAGCAACCGGACGTGAACCCGTCGCACCAGTCCGCTTGGAATGCTTTTGACCAAGATTGGGAGGCGACACCGACGACGTAGAGTCCCCGTCATTGCCTAGCCTATGTGCCGACAGTGAAGCGCCATCTTTGGAGTAGTCGTCCTGTACCCCCACTTCGAATTGTACTGTATAAGGCAAGAAACTACAATTGTTAGTACACCCGCTGCAAAAAAAAGCCACTACAAGACGCATTGGCAATTGGCCTCCCGTTATGAGGAAGGAGTCTTGTAGTGCAAGTGTTGGGAGTTGAATGATACATACAGTGAACCAATTATTACCGTCATTTCAATTTGAAAACTTTGGGATATGGAAAAAGCAAAATCGGGGTTCTTTTTGTATTTATATATAGTAAGAAAAAAGATGAGAGAATTTCCTGGAAATATTTTAATCGTTTTTTCTTTGGGCTGATTTTTTGTAGTTGCGAAAATTGTACAGGAAAGACAGCTATTAAATGGCTCAAGATATAGACATTAAAGAAGTCAGAGATGCACATTGCCACCTTAGCGTCAAGATAACAGATGAGTCTGTACGAAGATTGATTGTCAGGTTGAACGGGGACCAATTCAGCCAATTTCCACAGGAGTTTTTTCATTTGATGTCTACGAACCATATAGATATCGATGCCATAGATCTAATAGTCACCGGTCTAGATCGGCCTTTAGTGAGTCCTTACTTTGGTATTCATCCCTGGTACAGCCATCTTTTCACGGAGTTGCCAGCTTGCGGCGACGATGAGAAGTTGAAGTATGACCATTACAATCAGATATTGCTGCCGCCGCCTTCCCCAGAGTTGCTCAACGTGTTGCCCGTACCATTTTCGTTAGAAGACCATTTACAAAAGATAGAAAAACTATGTCAAAAGCATAACGGTAGCGTTGGTGAAATCGGCCTAGACAAGTTGTTTCGGATCCCCACCAATGGGTTCTATGGCAATCAGGATTTACAACACGACGTAGGGTTGAGCAACAGCAAGGTGAAGATAGACCATCAATCAGCGGTATTCCGGAAACAATTGGAGCTAGCCAAGCGTTCAAACAAACAAGTTTCTGTGCATTGTGTCAAGGCCCATGGCCCTTTATACGATATCATCAGCAAATGTGAGCCACCACATGTCATATTGCATTCTTTCACTGGCTCCGCAGACCAGGCCAAGATGTGGGTCAAAAAGTATGAAAAGTTATTGAGTTTTTCATTCTCTAATTACATCAATGGAGACAGGGAAGATCATCTACAGCAGATTTTGGAAGTAGTGCCGTCAGACCAACTTTTGGTGGAATCAGATATGGGTATAGATGAGTGCATCGGAGACGAATATGCGGCTCATCTTATTGGAATTAGTGCCAAAATACGAGAATTGAAAGCTTGGGAAAATCACCAGTTATACGACACGATACAGAGTAACCAAAACAAATTCAAAAGTCTTGAATAGGAAACGAGATGATCTGGGAAGTGAACTATTTTATTTGATAAATAATAGACGTTAGAAAATTTACAATCTGGATTTGATGATATCAACGAATTCTGGTTTCAAAGAAGCACCACCAACTAAGAACCCGTCGACATCAGCCTTGTCCTTGAATTCTGGAGCGTTCTTACCGTTAACAGAACCACCGTATAAGATTTGAACCTTAGCGGCTTGTTCTTCACCAATGGTCTTAGCCAAGTGTTCTCTGATAGCTTTGTGGGTTTCTTGAGCGTCTTCTGGGGTGGCAGCTAATCCGGTACCGATAGCCCAGACTGGTTCGTAAGCAACAACAATCTTGGACCAGTCACTGACAATCTTAGACACAGCATCTAATTGTCTAGCACAGACTTTCAAAGTGATATCGGCTTTTCTTTCTTCTAAGGTTTCACCAATACATAAGATGACAGATAAACCTTGTTCCAAAGCGAATTTGGTCTTTTCAGCAATGAATTCATCAGATTCTTTGATAATGGTTCTTCTTTCAGAGTGACCAGTCAAAGTCCATTTAGCACCCAAATCTAAAACTTGGTTAGCAGAGATTTCACCAGTGAAAGCACCAGAAGCTTTGGTGTAGACGTTTTGAGCAGAAATTTCAACGGTAGATTGAGTGTTTTTTTCAACAGCTAAGGAAAGGTATGGAGCTGGAGGAGCAATTACTACTTGGACATTAGAAGGTAAATCAGCTTTGTTTAAGTTTTCAACAATAGAAGTGACGGACTCTTTGGTACCGTTCATTTTGAAGTTACCACCAACGAAGAATTGTCTAGCCATGATTGAAATATGTTTATTTGATGTGCAATTGAGGGAAGAATTACTTTTGATTCAATAAAAGAAGTAGTTATTTTTTCCAAATTTAACCACTTTGCTCGATTTTATATGCCAAAGGGGAATCTTCGAAGAAAAAGGGCCACCATCATCCGACTGACCGAAAATCATGTGTTACGCGACACCACGGATAAATGGGCCCTAACCGCATGGTCCCACTCGCCGCACTGCACAAAAACTGTCCCGGCGCGCCACGTCGACACCGCCGTAGGTTTTGACACTAAAAAGAAGAATTCCCATTGTGATAAATGGGACATTTATACGTGCATACACCATTAAAGGTTGGTTGCAAACAAAAAATCCCGGTGAAAAAAGGTTTGTGTCTATTAAGTAAATAAATATCGGAAATGCCTCATGCATCAACTGAATCGTTACTATTGGTCTCACTTTGATTGTCGTACTTGAATCGGGTTGCAAATTTATCAATGAAGTTGTTCCCCGGAGAACATATTTTTTTATATGCGTCTTTGATTTGGCGATCTTTTTGTTTCAGTAACCTGATGGCCTCTTTTTGTGCTTCAAGAATACTTTGAATATCCATGTCTTCAACGTTATTCACCTTGTTAACACTATTAAACTTGATTTCATCCCCCATCTCTTTTTCCACTTCTTTTCCAATATCGTCATCGTCTAAATCATTCCATGTGAGAAGCGGAGTTTTCAAGGCGTATTTGCCTTGAGTTCTTTTCATAATCAAGTATTGACAATGTGGGATATTCCTTAGTGATTCAAACTCTTCGTATGTCCATCTGAACCATTTCATCAAAAACACCCTTGCCCAAATCCCATGGGTCACTAACACCAAAATGTTGGGGAAATCGGGTTGTTGGAACTGTCTGAATAAACTCTCATTAAAACTAGCGATACGATCATACACATCAGCTGCACTTTCACCATGTGGAATCCGGTAAAAGAAATGTCCGTAATGGGCTCTTTCCTCCCATATCTCCTCCATCTCCTCGGCGGTACTCTGAAAGTTCCCAAAGTCTTGTTCTCTCATCCGGGGCTCCTCATTTATCCTATAAGTAACTCCTGGTAAATCCTTAATGCCCTCCACAATATTGTTGCATGTTTGTCGAGCCCTTAAATAGGGGGATGTGTAGAACATGATGGATCTGCTATTTTTCAGGTGTTCACACTCCAAGGTGTCTTGCTTAAGGAAGTCTCTTAGTACTAAGCCGGCACTAGTAGCTTGAAGGTGACCATTCTCTGTTAGGGCCACCTTGTGATTGGCAGTGAACTGATTTACTTGCTTATCGCAGTTTCCCTCGCTCTCTCCATGCCTAACAAGTAGGATATACTAAAGTCTTGTTAGTAAGGTTCCGCCAAATGAAGACGTTTGGTCTTTTCAAGGTTATACATACTTTTGGTTTAGCCATCTGTTTAGTAATGGTTTATGTGTAAGTGGATATTTTTCTACGGATTGCGAAATAAATGGGAAATCGCAGCAGTGAGAGTATAATGTTGTGGCGCCAGAACTACATGGCTGCAAACATACAAAAGAGAAGTATGTTCTGTTCTATTAAGCAACTGTCAAAATTTTTCGTTCGTTGTGGGTTTGTATTTTTTAAGTGGTCCTATTAATCCTTATTCGCTGGTCAACTTACCTTCGATTGCAAAATTTTTGGTCAATTCCTCATCACATTTCTTTAACAAATCATCAGCCAAGTTATCTATGGCGCTAGAATATAACATGTTGTTGTATCTGCTTGGTTCAGCTGGTAATTTAAAAATAGATTGCCATTCAAGAGGGTCTAATTCCTTCTCACCTTTTTTACTTCTTTCCAAGTTCTCTAATCTTCTGTTTTGTTTCCATTGATGAATCTTAGAGTATTCCTTTTGATATTGTCTTTGGTAGTAATTGAAATTAGTTTGATCAAAGTTGTAAGAATCAATTTGAGTGGCTAAACTCTCTAATAATTTAGCAGTCAAATTATGGTTTGAAGTCAATCTTAATATTTCAAATTCATTTTCGGATTTGTCACTAAGGTTGTTTAACAGTAATTGAATTAATGATTGGTTGTGAACTTGAATGGGTATTTCTTCAAAGATATTCAAGAAACTTAATTTATGAGTTTCTAAATCTTTAGACTTCCATTTTCCATCTAAATATGTTAAGATGAAGTTTTGTGTTAATCTTACAGCTTTCAAGTCTAATTCTTTGCCAATACTGGACATGTTGTGAATTAAAATGAATGCGTTTTTGTTGGTTAATTGTTGTTGCACCAAAGAATCAACAAGTTGACTGGTAATGAAGTTACCTGAAAGAGTACTTTGGAACCAACCTTGGAATTCAACACCGTAATCCAAAGCTTTTAACGTGTCCAAAAGTTCTTGTTGGTATCTAGCACCACTTCTCGACTTCAAAGACCCACCTTCGTATTGATCAGGGTATGGATATGGATAAATGTGGGAGATGTCGATGGATCCGTTATCATCTTCGAAACCAAATAAAGGACCTGAATATAATGCAGGATAATTTTCAGATGTGTGTTTAATCATGGATAAAAGGGCACTGGACTGAATGCCAATGACATTAGCAGTGGGAGGTTCGTATTTCTTGACCATATTTGCTCTTTATTGGCGTATTAAACGGTACCTTTGATTTTTTTTAAACCTGTGAGTGTTGAAAATTTTTCTCATCGGTGTGCGATCCAGCCTAACGTAGTTTTAAGTGCGTTGAAAATTTTTTTTTCCTTCTCCCATCTACTTGAGTCACCAACATACTAAACCTTTCCCCCCATTATGTCTGTTGAACAAGCTACGGAACAAGTCCAAAACCTTCACTTAGATGAAGTCACTGGTGAAAAAGTGTCTAAGTCTGAATTGAAAAAAAGACAAAAAATGAGAGCTATTGAGGCTAAAAAAGCTGAAAAGGCAGCTAAGAATGTCGCTACTAAGCCTAAAATCAAGGATCAATTTGCTGATTTGAACCCTAACCAGTACTACGAAATTAGAAGTCGTCAAATCAAAGAATTGAGACAAAAGAACCTTGAAGACCCAAAGGCTTTCAACCCATACCCCCACAAATTCCATTCTACTTTGAGATTACCAGAATTCATGAAGACTTACGGCCACTTGAAGAGAGGTGAAACTTTAAAAGATACCGAAGTTGCAGTCACCGGTAGAATTATGAACAAAAGAGAAAGTGGTAGTAAATTGAGATTCTACGTCTTGAAAGGTGATGGTGTCCAAGTGCAAATCATGGCTCAAGCTCAAGATGCCGCTAGTGTTGAAGAATACGAACAAATGCATGAATTTTTGAGAAGAGGTGATATTGTTGGTGTTACAGGTTACCCTGGTAGAACTAGTCCTAACAAGGGTGGAGAAGGTGAACTCTCTGTGTTTGCTACTAAGATCCAATTATTGACTCCTTCTTTACACATGTTACCAACCGAATTCTATGGGTTCAAAGATCAAGAACAAAGATACAGAAAGAGATACTTAGATTTGATCATGAATGATGATGTCAGAGACAGATTCAAAGTCAGAAGTGCCATTATCAAGTACATCCGTAAATTCTTGGACGAAAGAGATTTCATTGAAGTTGAAACTCCAATGATGAATGTCATTGCTGGTGGTGCCACTGCTAAACCATTTATCACTCATCATAACGATTTAAACATGGATATGTTTATGAGAGTTGCTCCAGAATTATTCTTGAAAGAATTAGTTGTTGGTGGTATGGACAGAGTTTATGAAATTGGTAGACAATTCAGAAACGAAGGTATTGATATGACTCACAACCCCGAATTTACTACTTGTGAATTCTATCAAGCTTACGCTGATGTCTATGACTTAATGGACATGACTGAGTTATTATTCAGTGAAATGGTCAAAGAAATCACTGGTGACTACAAAATCACTTACCACCCAGATGGACCAGAAGGTGAAGCTTTGACTTTAGATTTCTCTAGACCATGGAAGAGAGTTAACATGATTGAAGAATTAGAAAAAGTTTTCAATGTTAAGTTCCCACCAGGAGAAGAATTACACACTGAAGAAACCGGTAAATTCTTGAAACAGATCTTGATTGACAACAAACTTGATTGTCCTCCACCATTGACTAACGCTAGAATGTTGGACAAATTGGTTGGTGAATTAGAAGATGCTTCTATCAACCCAACCTTCATCTTTGGTCACCCACAAATGATGAGTCCTTTGGCCAAGAAAGACAGAAATATTCCAGGTTTGTGTGAAAGATTCGAAGTTTTCGTTGCTACTAAAGAAATTTGTAACGCTTACACCGAATTGAATGATCCATTCGATCAAAGAGCTAGATTCGAAGAACAAGCCAGACAAAAAGATCAAGGTGATGATGAAGCTCAATTGATCGATGAAACTTTCTGTAACGCTTTGGAATACGGTTTACCTCCAACTGCCGGATGGGGTTGTGGTATTGACAGATTAGCTATGTTCTTAACCAATTCCAACACTATTAGAGAAGTGTTATTGTTCCCAACTTTGAAGCCAGATGACTTTGTTAAAGGTGAAGAGAAGATTGAAAACTAAGGATGTTCTTCTACCAACAAGTTAGATAAAACTATAATATATTAATGTACAGAATATTTTTTGATTAATTAAGCTCTTCTCACCAAATCACCTCTTCTCTTCATCTCCAATGCTTGTTTATAAGGTGGAGACGTTGGCATTTGAATTGGATCAAGTACCACCCTGTCACCATCTAATGTGTAAGTGGCATCGGAATCTGTATCATTCAAATCACCACATGCTATGAATTTGGCCACTAATCTTTCGTCTTCAGGTAAGTCAAGATACTCAAGATTAGTCGATTTCCCTATATCAGCATCTTGAAAGAATTCTTCTGTACTCTGATTTAATTCCAATTTGGGAGTCCAATTCTTTTGTGGCTGGTAGTTTAAACACACTATGAAGGCTTCAAGGGAACTTCCTCTTGAAGATCTTGGCTTGGCACAGATGACTTTCTCAAATAAGTAGCTGAGTTGACTGTACATCAAATCGATATCTCTACCACGGAAAATCTTAGCAACAAATGCTCCACCAGGACGAAGAATACATGTAGTAAGCTGCAAAGCTGAAAGAATCAATTGTGCCTGAATATACTCGTCTAAATCGTGAAGTCCTGTCACATCTGGTGCCCCATCACTGCATACAAAATCAGCCAACTCTCCATTAAACTCATCCAAAATTCGCTGTAATGTCTTGGGATGCGTAATATCTGCCTGTAGCGTTGTCACACCATCTATAGGTGTCATTGGCTGCAAGTCCACCGCCACGATCTTGCTATTTTTGTTGTTCTGATTATGGTATAATTCTCTTGATAATACTTGACTCCAACTACCAGGAGCGGCACAGAGATCTACCACATTTTGAAGTCCTTCAAAAAGATTAAACGTCTCGTTTAGGTGAAGAAGCTTGAAAGCAGACCGAGCCCTGTACCCTTCTTCTTTGGCCCTTCGGTAGTAGAGATCCCTCTTATCTTTACTGCTCTTTCCCATTAGATGAGGTAGTTTTTTTTTCTCTCTATAGTTAACTTTTTTTCTGATTTTTGATGCACACGCACTGAAAAGTTTTCAACAAATAGCTTAACATCTTTGTATAGTAGTTGGGACTGTACTTTAATCGATAAACCAGTAGTGTCAACCAGTTCACACCACTTGTTTTTATCCGTCTTATTGTTCATACACATCTATATTCGAAAATGATAGGCCTTCGGTGTTTCAAGAGGCCCCTTTCCACATCTCGTCTTCTTTTAAACAAGTTGACCCCACAGCAAAAGATTTTACAAACACAAGTAGAGAAAGCTCAAAATGAAGATTTCAAGTCATCGCTTCTTTCAGGCGAGTTTCCATACAAGCCTAAGACCATATCTCAAGCCAACGATAAAGACCCTATTAATGTTGAGCTTTTAAACTTCAAACCAATCAGATTACCAGCTCCTTACAAACATGAAGTTGCCAGTCTTAGATTCAGAGGATACAGTGAAGAAGATATCCAGTTGACTGCAGAATTTGCCAGCAGAGCTGCCTTTTACTTAGGCATCCCAGTTAGTGGAATCATCAAGAATAAAACTGAAAAGAGATTATATACAGTGATTAGATCACCATTTGCACAGGCCAAGTCCAAAGAAAATTTCTGGAGAACTACCTTCTGCTACAAATTGAAAGCCTACGATGCTAACCCAGATGTAGTGGATTTGTGGTTGAGTTATATCAACAAATATGCATTATCAACGGTGCAGTATAATGCTAAGATCACTACCAGAGAGTCAGTTGATTTCCTGGACAAATTAGATGCTTTGGAATTAAAAGATATCCAAATTCCTCAAGCGTATGCCGAATCTGATGATCCTGTTATGCAAAAAGTGGACGAATTATTGAAGAGTGACACTTTCAAGCAACATTTCAAATCTAAAGATTAAATAAGAACCTTGTAAATAATACTATAATATACTAGCCATAGAGTGCCCAGTCTTCGTCCTCTTCTTCATCGTCTTCCTCTCTTAACTGTTTCAACTCCTCTTCCAATCGCTGTTTCCGTTTTTCCTGCAACTCTAACAAGTCAAACCGACACAATGGGCATGTACTGTTCATTTTTAACCATGGTCCTATGCATTCCATATCAAATATATGCCCCCTGTGTTTGGTCTTAGCATTACATGGTAATTTGACTATTAAGGGATACTTGTCATCCTTAAACCGGTTGGTACAAATGGGGCAATCATCCTCGGGATCAAGACTCTTGACATCGACTCTGTCTAGTGAATCCATGTACTCTTGTGAGATACCTTTCTGTTGAGGGTGTGATTCTAGCGACTGGATAAGATTCTCCGCTAATGTGGACCCTTCTTGAGAACTTAGCTCCCTTAACGCGTTAGTAAACATTTCTATCTCCTGTTGAGAGGGAAGGGTGCCAGGAGCAGGTGGGTTGGTGCTGGTAGTCGAACTGTTCATAAACGAATCGAGAATATTACTTAACGTTGGATGATTTCTATTCCTGTCATCTTCTTGAGGAGCCCGAGGTCGAGCGGAGATATTGTGGTCGTCTATAGTTGTTAGTACGAATGCTAAGAATCTATTTGTGGCCTTTTTAGTTGCCACAGACCGAAATATATGGACATACCTTCGTACGTAGACATGGTATTTGCCTCTAAAAAAAGTTTCGCATCTTTCTGTCTTTTTCTACTATATATATGCAATACTTTTTGGCTGCAATATTACTGATAAGCTTGTATGCTGGATTTATATTAAATAACTAGGTTAGTTGTCATATCTGTGTGCCACTTGGCCAATTAAGGCACTATTCTATAAAATTTTTTGTGGTGGGCATTAATCATTCATTTCGTCGTCCAGGTTGGTCTCTTCTGGTTCGTCGACTTCACGGATATGTTCGTCCAAACTGAAGTAATTATTACCCTGAAATTCATTGTTCAAGTACAACGGCGTCATGGGCATTTCTTCTTGAGGAGTCTGTACCGGATATAAGGTAGGTGAGTCACTTCCTTTTTTGGTTAAAGGAATAGACATGGGTCGAGCCTGTGTAAGCTGCGAATTAACAGTTTGACTTATTCCTACATGGTGAGGAGCACTTAATTGAGACGTAGGCTGTTGTGAATGTGATAATGACAGCGGCTGAGGTTGTGAAAGTGGTCGCTGTGAGGTTTGTTGCGGTAGCTGGTATAACTGACTTTGAAGGTGTTGAGCCTGTACCTGCTGAGATTGTTGTGACTGTAATTGTTGTTGTGGCAGCAGCAATTGTGTTAATGCCAGCATCTTTTTGTAGCTACTACCCAAAGATCTTGGAGGAGTTTGAGAGCTTAACCAAAATCTTGAAGGACTGCCATTGAGCGAGGTAGGATCCAAGTTAGGTGAATCGGGTATCAATTTGTTGTTGATGGGAATACTTTGACTGGTGGAATGATCAACCATATCAGTAGCGGTTAAACTAGCAGGACCGGGGGTGGATCCAGGAGTAGATCCAGGAGGCGGGCTCGTCATCTTTGCATAAGTCTCAAACCGTTTCTGTGTTAAGTGTGTGATGGAGTTCCTGCTCCGTATACCAGATATACGGTTCGCACCGGAAACCGAACCATAACCTGGGGTTGACGTGGCCTGATAATCTTCAAACTGCAGGTACTGAGTGGCATAAGGCGATGTGTTAAAGGAGGTGTTTCCAGGACTAGCATGCAGGGCTTGTACATGATGCGACTGAGTCTGGGGATGCTGGGAGTTCAATGATAACAAAGATATGGTGGAAGAAGATGGAATAAGACGACCCTCACTATCTTTCCCTACTGATGTGGCTAAAAGCTCTGGTTCCGGATGGTCTCGCAACAGCAGATCATACAGAGGTTCAGACAGATCCACAGAGCCGGAAATGCTGTGGCTGATGGAGTTATGGCTTAAGGAGTTATTTAACCGCTCGTTGGCTAACGAACTGGACAATAACGACGGTTTTGACAGGGCCAACATTCGAGTCTTTTTGTCCGTTAAGTTCAAGCCGTCTAACTTCTGGTGTAAATGCTCCGGACTGAACGAGTTCACAGACATGTTAGTGGCAGGGAAACTAATTGCACAAAAAATTTTTTTATTGGAATTATTAGAAAGGTGACGATGTTTCTAGACACAAAGAAAAAAAAAAAAAATTAAAATAAAAATTTTCTGACCCAGAAATGCGATTTGCTGAGATTAGCTGAGGAGATGTTATTTTTATTGTTTTTCTTTTTCCTTATGGTTTTTTTTAATAAAAATTTTCCTGCTTTTGCGAAAGATAGCGGCAGTGCAGGGACGTGATAGGGGGAAGTTTTCGCACCTAGAACGATAATTGAAAAATGTCTTACAAATCACGTTGCAAGTAAATAAGAATAGGAGGTACTCCAAGAGAGGGGCTACTTATCCTATCAGGTAAAAGGCACTAAAAAGATTGTCTTGGATATGTGGGTTACCCCGGTATCGGTAACCTTTTCGGGAAGAATTTTTCTGTTTTTGTGGAGTCACCGGTATCGTAGTTGTCTTATCAGTGAGCCTTATCTCCTATCAAAGAAACTTTTTCGATAAGTGTTATTTTTGATTGCGATTGCAATATTTTGTTTCTTGTTTTTGTGGAGTGGCACCAGATAACGTAACCGAGTGGGAAAAAAAAAATGTGGTTGCATTGTTCCGCAGAAGTGGCTGCAACACCGAGCAAGTGTGGATGACCGTTCCCGGCTAACTTTATTGGCGGTTACGTATATCTTATCAGTATTATGCGCTTATGTCATTTTTTTTCCCACTATGGCTTGATTTTTTTTGCGCTTTGATTGTATGCGTGAGAGCGAGCATCGATAGTGGTTATAAAAGGGGTTCCTTATCAGTTTATGGAAATCTATAGTCCATGTAGTAGTTTACTTCCCCTTTTGGTCTATCTCTAGACTTTGTTTCAGTGTCTATCTATGGAATGTTGTTATCTATGGGCTTATCAGTACTCTCCTTCGTCTGCAGGGTCTATCTTGAAAATCTTATCTGGATTCATGATACGATTTGGATCGACTGCAAGTTTAATTCTTCTCATTAAATCTACTGCTTCTTCCCCTAATTCCTGCACCAAGAAATTTCGTTTGCCGTTTCCGATGCCATGCTCTCCGCTGGACGTTCCCTCGTTTTGTAACCCCAAATCCATCATTCTATTAATCAATTTCTCACATTCTTGCTTTTCCAGGTCTTTGTAGAAGATATCACAATGGAAATTAGCATCACCAGCGTGGGCGAGGACAATCGATTGGAATCCACTGCTTTTGATCATGGCATAAATCTGGTTCAATACGGGCGATAGTCTCGATAATGGCACCGCAATATCCGTCACCCAAAGCCTTACGTTTGGGTCAATTTCATTGCGGCCATAATTTAATATAGCATAAAATGCATTTTTCCGGGCATCAAAAAGTTCTTTCCCCTCTTCTTCATCTTTTGCAGCCACAAATTTGGTGCAGTTGTTACGTTCACTAATTTCTTGCAAGACCTTGACCTGTTCATCCACAATTACCTTATTAAGACCGCCTAGTTTGAAGTAAAGCGTAGGCACTTCTTCCCATTCTCTGGAAAAATAACCCGAGTAATTGATACAGTGCATCATATCTCTATCCAACAATTCAATGGCATTTGGGTGGATACCTGATCGGTAAATTTGACTGACAGTGTTGGTACTGTCTAAAAGCGTTGGGAATTGACCGACGATAACCGTCTCGTACTTAGGCACTGGGTGCAACTTGAGGGTGGCTTCTGTCACCACACCTAAAGTACCTTCACTTCCTACAAACAACTGTGTTAAACTGTACCCACTGCTCAGTTTCCGAGGTCTTTGCTTCGTGGTGACGATGGTCCCATCCGGTAACACCACAGTCAACAGGATCACGTTGGTTATCATGGCACCATACTTTGACGCATTGATTCCCGAAGCATTGGTGTTGACCATTCCAGAAATTAAACCATCTGGCCCACAGTCACTGCCTATCATGAGCCCGTCGGGTGCCAACATTTCGTTCAATTTGACCCAGTTAACACCCGCTTGTACTCTTACGTCCAAATCATCATGATTTACTTTCAACACTTTATTCATTCTTGACGTATCTAGCACCACACCTTGTCTAGTAGAGTAGAAATGTCCCTCTAAAGAAGTACCTCCACTAAAAGGCACCACAGGAACACGGAATTCGTTCAACACTTTCATACATTCACTTACTTGTTCTGTTGAAGTAGGGTATATCACGAGTTGAGGTTTCTCATTGGGTTTTGGTTCATGGGGGTTGAACTCGTTTCTGGTGTGATATTCAATCTCCAACGCCGAGTCAAATATATTTTCAGGCCCAAGAATGGCACGGAGCCTGGTCACACAGGCTTTGAACTCCTGGTTGTTGGCGTATTGTGGCAGACTCACAGAAGACAATTTAGTGGTACTTTCATTGGGGAACCAATCTGAGGGGAGATCGGGGCGAGCTGTGGCCACTGGTGTCGGCCTGGAGGTGTATTTATATGTCACAAAGCTGGCTACGGCTGCAGAGGATGCTAGCCCGCCTATGTAGGCCAACCGTCTGGTAAACATGAACGAGAAGGTATAAGATGGAAAAGAGTCAACTTTTCACAACAGAGCGGAAAAAAAAAAATGGAATCCAGATACGATCCAAGTACGGTCCTCTATAGAAATAAAACCGGTAAAAATTAAACGTACGAAAGGTATTAACGTATAAACAAGAGGCCATCCGGGCCATTCACCAAGAACCAATAAATTTTTTTGTATCTCTTTCCAAGGGTAGAAAAAGCTATAGTACAATCATAACATCATCAGCATACAATCTCTTCATGATAATCTTCATTGGCCAATATATCCACATAATCGATATCATCTAGGTTGAAGCCGTCAACTTCGACTTGGTAGTCCAACACCACCGCACTGCTAACCACTTTCATTTTGTAGTTACTGTCGGCTCTATTAAACAAATCGATCTCATCTATCTCTTTAGTGACAGTTTCGGGGTTGAGATCGGCTGAAAAATCATAGTTGATCTGATGGATGAATTCCATAATATTAGACAACGAATGTCTGCTCACCCTTTTCAGCCTTTTGGCAGAAGCCATGGTGGAAGGGCTTTGTAGAGAAGGAGTGGTGGGTGTCACCGGAGTTACCGGGCTGTGAAGATCAAAACTCATAGTGCTAGAACTTGCACTGGTCAAAATTGTTTGTTTGATGGCGGAAGAGTCCACATCATCGATAGAAGAATTGGAATTGTCCATACAATCGGTGAAAGGTGAAGTATTCAGGGAGCTATGTTCAGTATCTTCACAGGATTCGTCAGGAATAACGTCAGTAGCACCAAAATTTAAGGAAAACCGCTTGTTTTTTTTAGGTTCGACTTTTACGGCCTCGTCAAAAATCATTGATTTGTACTTTTGGCGATTTTGATTATTGGTTATATTGGAAAGTACAGGCCGAGATATTGGTCTTGATATGGCATTTGTAGCAGGTGCTTTATCATCATCCTTCCCTAATAAAGCAGAAAGATTATGGAAAGATTGACTTAAAGGTCTTCTTTTTTTCTGTTTTAAATCTCTAATCATTATTGATGATGTAGATGATGGTGATGATGACTTAAAGGGTTTTGTAACAGCTGGGAATCTTGTCAAGATTATATATTAGACCCTTTAATGTTTAATTAGACGACGATATAGTAATCAAAGACGATGTTTGTTTTAGGAAAAACAATTAGTAGCAAGAAACATTCGTTATAAACAAAACAACCGAAACGTAAATACCCACTTGTTTCTTTAAATTTTTTTTCCTTTTGTTTTGGTTTTTCAAAGCACCAACAAGAAAAACCGTGTAATAGTGCCTGTTGCTGCAATTGTTAGGGGGATCATGAAGAAAAGGGATACCTGATACCGAATTAGGAAATGATGGAGTGCATGGAAAACAAACCCATCACTAACGTCTTAGTTAGTTCTCTCCTTTGCAGGAGTGAGACACGATTGTTTAAACTGAAAAAAAAGGGGTGAGGCATTTTTTTACCAACCTGACACGCTCAAAATTGGGATTGGTAGGTACCAAAATCGATGTTAAAAGATAGTAAACCAGTAGGGACTCAAGTCCTATATCCAACCATTAACTTATTTTGCTGCCCGTGTGTTGTTAGTGAGCAACAATTCTTTTGTGGTGGAGATGAATAGGTATAACATTGTAGCCATTGTTTGACGAGAAAAGCCATTGTTCCAGACAATGGATAGGCCTTATTGAAAAAAAACTATTAAGACGATTGTGCGCAACATATTGTATTGCCCACTACATTAGGGTATCACCTTGTTAGAGTCACGTTATCCGTCGGTTTATGGTATTGTTGGTCTCTTAATCTTGTGTCTGTGTTAAAGGGTACAATATCGCGATGGCTTGGGCTGCAAAATTGCGTTCTGTATTGCGTTCTCATTGCTTCCAATATGGACAACAACCGAGGATTTTCGGCAGTACAAAGCGTTGGGTTCTTTTTGTTCTTTTTTGACGATGCCCATGAAGGCGGCTGCCGACGTGGTTCTATGCCTACACGATGAAATTTCGATGCTGGCTTGAAATTCTCAAATATGGAATGTCTAAGCTGGTCGGCTGCTAAATACACACCTTTGTTACCGGCTACCAGATCGCTTGCATCTGCCGTACATATTCCCGACTAGGTACACCCGTCGTGTTATTACCATATCAAGTCAGCTTGTCAGAACGAATGCGACATCCTGATAACGCAGATATTGGGCCTGATTTTGTACGCTGCCGGTGGTGTGATTTTCCCGGGATTATCCTATTTGAGGAGACTTATTTTTGAAGAAACCGGATGCCGGTTCTTTGAATGCTATGGAACTTGTTTTAAAGTGAGTGAACAATTAGGCGATGTACAGAACATAAAGGCACACTAAATTCATTTCGTAATTTGTAGCTTGATTATAGAATGTTAGTTTCTTTTTTTTTTTTATTATTATTATTATTATCGCCCTGCTTTTCAAGTTTTAGCTATTAGATATGTCTTGGTGCAGAGTCTAGATATTTGATGAAGTAAAACTCAAACTTTATACTTTAAAAAAAAAACCTTTGACACAGGAACAATGTGGTCTAGAAGAGTCAGTTTTGTTTATCTATGTACAGTTTCTATTTGATGTTACATTTTTACATGAAAAATCAGTTGAGTGATATTCTATTCGACCCAATATTGTTCAAAGTTATCCTTGGTGATAACAGTGTCGGCATTATATGGTAATCCTGTACATGCCTCCACAGTTTGAAATGCATCTTTTCCTGGTTTTAATGGGAACAATGAGCTACTAATTTTTTGGTTTCTGTATTCCAATCTTGTCTTTTGTGGCATACCTGAACTTTTTCTTAATAGCTGTCCATTCTTATCATACCCTTTGATGATCTTAGTCACATATGTAATAATAGGTTTCCTAATCTTTACCACAATGTTCAAATTTCTAGGAATATGCACAAGAATGGGTTCGTTGGTGGACTTGGCCCCAGTCGGTGTTAATTCTACATATCCGACGTTTTTAACCACCAAGTCTATTTTCCCAACGAAAGGTGGAATGACATACGTGTCTAAGTCGGCTGTAGGGTTTACAAGAAACCGAGGATGAATAGCTTCATTGGTATCGAAAGTTTCTGCAAAATAGGCGATCCGTTCCTTGTCTCTAATCTTGAATGCATTGAAGTTGAACAAGTTCTTATACTGCATGACCACTCCTTTAGGTGGTTCAATGTACATCAACCCCCCCACAGTAAGCAAACAGTTTATAAACGAATCATACTTGGAATTTGGAAGCCCATGCTTGAATACTTTCCTGTTCTTAAAGACATTTTTGAACTTGGAAAAATCAGGTACTTTCAACTGGTCAAGTCCCGGGAGATCCACAAGCGTACAAGGACCCATTTGGAACCGCATGGCGTCTCTGGTAAATCCAGGCAAATTGGAGATACCTGGCCCATTATGTTGTTTCCAGGTAAAGTGTCTTATTCTTGGATCACTTTTCTCTAAAAACAACAACATGGAGATCAAAGACGACTTCCCACTATTAACGTCACCTAACACATAGTAAGTCCCGGGGTTAGCATGTAAAAATTTTCTTAGCTGCTGTAAGCCCCACTTCTTAGGGTTACTCACCCTGAAGATTTGCTCTGACGGAACTCCAAAGCTATTAATATACTGTTTGAAAAAGGGAAACTTTTTAGCCTGCACTTCTTCTCGGAAGAACCGATCCATCTTCGTTAATACGACGACAGTATTTTTGTTATATTTTCTGTGGACTCCAATAGGGAAATCAACGGTATTCACTACACTTATAATCTTAGCATCTTCTGGGAGCATGTCGTAGATAGCAGCATTGGGGATCACCTCTTCAACTTCAGCTTTATTGTGGTACTTAATCTGCCTACACCGCTGGCACTCAGGTTCCTCTGACGGGGGTACCTCGACGGTATTCTTTCCTGTCTTATTATTCTCATTCTCTGGTTGTGGTTCTATGTCATTAATCATCAACTGCCTATCTTCTTCAGGCATCTGTGCCAAATACTTATCAAACACTTCATCTTCCGGCTTTTTAAACGGTTTATGTTCCACCTCTGGTATATATCCAGGCTTCCCTGGGTCTATCAGCTGAAGTGCAATCCCACAAGATCGGCATTTGTCTATCAAATTCAAATGAATCATACTATATTGCCTACAAGGGTAACGTACCACAGACAATTGCCGTAACAAGGGCGAACGACCGCAAGTCTGTACAGATACAAAACGCCGTGAGGCAAATATCCTTTTCATAACCGCTAGGCGTTGAGTATTCCACCTGAACATTTGTGTGACTAGTTTTATTGTTTCGGGTATGCAAATAGCGATGAGGTCCGTAACTATATTTCAGCTTGCGCGGTAGAGTGTAGAGCCGGTAGTGTACTGGGACAAAACATGTTTTTTCCTACTATCAGAAAAAAAGAAACATCTACCGCCCCCTCAATAGCGAAAAAATCGCTGCCGTGTAACTTAAAAATGCCTAAGCAGGAACCCAGGGATTCGCACGCTAAGCAGATACGCTCAAATTAAAATAAAAAAATAAGCTAAAACGGAACTAAATCAGAACCCACCTGAAATAGACAAAAAAAACGGAGGGCGGACTAGACTCCGCCTCTAGCCGCTGTATTATGAAAATGTCGCTAACAGTTCTAGGTGCTTTTTGCCATTTATAGAACATGACACAGTAACGGAAATCAGATGTCAAATGTACCTCCGTCCAAAAATAGAAACATTCCCCAGTTCCTCATATGAAGTGCTTAAATTTAACTACTAGTGACAGGTTTTCTTTTTCAAAAGATCAGGTAGCAATATAGTATCTAAAATAAGGTAAAAGAAAAAAAGAAATATGCTATACCCAATCTAGAACTAAAAAAACTTTTGGGTACGCCTACGCTAGCCGACTAGTGTAATAGAAATAGACAAAAAAACTAAGTCTATTGTTAGAACAATAAGACTATTTGCGCAATGTCGTAGTACCATACGCCCATTGTTCGCGAGTTACCAACAAATTCATAAATGAAAAAAATTGAAAAAAGTCATGTTGCGGTAATTATAACCTATACAAGAGGACGGAATGAAAACTGCTTAGATGGGGAGCGGAATTTACGTAATGTGTTAATGTACTAACTCGAGTGAGAAGAAGAAAACTACAAAGGAACAAACCATGCTGGTCTGGGATACATACAAAGGTGTTTCATGTAATCTCAATGACATCGTAACGTAATTTTTTCTTTTGGTGCATTGTTTAAACGGTACGCAAGCCCCTCTTCCATACGTCACCAAACTTGTACGACAATCGCGGTAATTGCTACTGACTCTTACTTATAGTAATAATAGCCCTAGATGCGTATGGTTTGAATATTCTTTAACCAAATGCACATCATGCAGAATTTATCCTATTGTTCAAAACCTTGGTGTTAAAAAAAAATCGTTTCTCCATTTTAGTACATCAATACCTTTTAGTGACTTTCATACCTGGCCTTTTTGGTTTTAGTTTAAATCTAAAACTGGGTGCCTTGATTTTCATTTTTTTGTTCTTTTTGTTCTTTGATTTCCTTCTTTTGTTCATTTCAAGTTCATTAAATCTTTTGACACGTCATTATTATCCAATTCTAACTTGCCCTTACCATCCTTCAAACGTTTTGCCTGCTTTTATTTTTTTTTTTTGTTTTTGGTCGTTTTCCGATCTGGTGTATTAAACCTTTTTTTTTACTATTTTTAAGTCCTGTCACAAACTACTCATTCCATTGTGGTGTTTACCTTGTGCATCTGTCATTGTAAACCATTCAATATATCCACATCCCATTTCTGATCTTGTTGCCTAAAAAGATCTTACTATTTTATCTGGTTCATATATGCACAATTCTAAACACCGAATTCTAACTGATTGCGTTGGTTTGACCTTATTTTGCTAATTGATATGTCCAACGATGAAGTTAGTACTGAACAAAGACAAGCTTTGTCAATAAATGACATGTGTGATGTTCCCGATATAAAAAGTGAATCACATCTGTCTAATTCACTGCTGCCAGTGTCTGCTAAACCTATTTGGAGCCTGTTGTGGTTACAGACTGCCAATTTAGCAGCTGAGTTCGGCCACCTGTCGCTTACCTTCCATTGTCTTCACCAATGCCTTAAGGAAGACCCACAGAACATCGATGCCCTTGTGAAATTGACAGATTGCTGTCTTATGTTTGAGTCTTGTGACGAAGTTTTCATGCCAATTACTTCTTTGTACAACCACCCTATCCTACCTTCATGGCCAGCACAAGGCCCTTTGTTTTCCAATTCACTTGACACTATCAATAAAATCAGACATGTCCTTGAACTCAAGACCAATGAACTGGCATCAACTGCAATCTTGTTGCTACTGTTGGCCAAACTTCGATATATCATAAATGATTGTAAAGCGTCGTTGGCTATTCTCGAGGATATTACCAGCATGTATGACAAGGAAGGGTCTCAGTGGACGGAGGTTGTGGTGTTCAAATGTCTAAACCACCTTAAACTCCGGCAATTTCTGGAAATAAAGACAATCCTCCACCACGCCACAGAACCCCTAATTACCATCTTTCAACGATTCCTCGTCAAGTACCATTTCTTCTGCAAGCAATACCTAGTGGCAGCCCAGATACTTGATGCTATCATCCAGGTACCCAAAGCAGCATTCACGTCGTTCAATTATAAGTACCATGTGCTTGTGTTATTGAACCAAAACCAACTCCCGGACGCCTTATACGAATCCAACCAATCCATAATGTTCTTCCCGACAAACTATGAGCTCCTCCTTATTAATGCTTACATACATGTGGGCATCAACTCCAACCATTCCTTATCCCTCCTCCATCATATCCTCCAGTACTTCCTGCAGTCCCGACACGACTTTCTCCCAACCTTCCTTCAAAGCTGGAACTGCCTTCAAAGGGGTGACTATCGAGAATCATTCGATCATCTTCAGCATTGTTTTGCCAAGTCATCAAAAATTCCCCTTGTCTGGTTAGTGGTAGGTACCTTGTACTTATACCTTGATCAGTTGCCCGAATCGTTGTCGGCCTTCAGTCAGACCCTTAGACTTCAGTCGGACGAAAAATCACTAATATCAGCTCTAGCCTGGGACGGACTCAGCTGCGTATATGAACGTTGCACTGGTCAGATGGCTGATGCTATTGATGCCGCTGGTCGGGCCATGGAAATTTTTGTAAGCTTGGAAATGTCCCAACACCTGAAAGTACTACTGGATTATATTCAGCAAATGGCCGGGAATAAGCAACTGCTGCCTCCTGACATCCGTAGGAGTCCTTTTGGCTTCCCGGAGCTGTTGGTGTTGGAATACTTAAATATGGAATTGATGGATCGTATGATGTTCAGTGAAGAGTTCCACCGTCGGCAGGACGACATCCTACAATCACAAGCATCGTCCCGTTCCCGCATACCAGAACCACCACCACAAATTTCTCGCATTCATACACCAGCACAGGAAGGACGAACATCACCAATCATAATTACTCATCCAAACACACTGCTCCTAAATTATCAGCATTTACATCCCCAAGCTATGCCATATGCTTACTCCCAAAACATACGACCCCTCCCACAATCTGCTACCCAGTCCACGCCACAATCAATTCCGCATCTTCTAGCACCACCTCCACCTGCATCCCATTTGCATCCAGCATCGTCACTGGCGTTCCCAGCATTTCCACATCAACACCCGGGTTACGGACCACCGGCTGGCACTTTTTACAGACATCCCCAACAGCAATATGGCTACTACTATGGATGATTGCACAACCCATGCTTTGCATCGACCCGAACCTCAAATCGATCACACATAAAATATTATCACAGGTGATGACACTGGAGCATGCAATATTTAGATTTAGAACCATAGACTTGGTAAAAAGTACCACTGTAAAATAAATTTTGTATTATAACCAAACAGGTCTGATCCTCTAAGCTTGGCCGCCAGAATGATGCTGCTCTAGATATTCCAATACCTGACTCCAGTCATACTTGTATAACTTTGGTTTCATGCCATTTCTGCGGCCCTGTTCCCAATCATTCAAAATACCACTAGGCATCAGTCCCCATAAACGGCCCTCGGGGACAACAACACCGACTTCACTGTGTAGCAAACTCAACAAATCCCCCCTGCTGTCCCCCACATACATCAATTCATCATTATACTGGCGTTTAAGCTGTTTTATCACCTGCAACTTATCGTACCCGGTTCGAATCCCACCATCTATACCTAAAATATTTTGCTCGAACTTTCCAGTAGTGACACCATCTTTATCGACTTCTAGCTCGTTGCAGATGATCCTTGTACCGGGCGGCACAAACCCTTGGATCATATAAGACAGCCAATTGACACTTAGTACAATCAAAGGAATCTTTAACGCTGCACATCTGCGGCATAACTTGTCGAATCCAGCTCGTATCTTCACAGCAGAAAGTGCTCCTGCAGTGATATCCTTGGGCTTCAACCCTTTGAAGACACCGTGTGCCTCCATTTCTGTCACCGACGATAGCTCCACTTTCTTCATTCCTTGTTGGTACGCTATTTCAGCCGCGATGGTTGTAGGTTCGGCGGTATTAGCCGTATAAGCTTTATAACTGTTTAAGTACACCTGTGTGAAATAGGAAAATGGAGGAAGCAGCTTACTGGAGCCCTTTTCGTATGCTATGGATGCAAGTATGCCAATGGTGTCAAATTGAGTGATAGTTTCATCGAAATCAGCAACTAAGATCATAGTGGTATTACTAACCTAACGACTTTTTAAAGCGGCGCGGATAAATAAAATCAATTTTACTATTAAGTAATACTACTCAAAATGGCAGAATTAGGAGAATTAGGCTCAATTGCCGACAGAAGCGACTCAAACACCCAAGCAAAACATGAGGGTGATTCAGGTAACAGACAGGGCACTGTTGGGAAGACTGAAGGGTCTGTAGGAAAGTCTGAAGGGTCATCAGGGAAAACTGAGGGATCTATGGGGAAAAGCGAAGGAAATGTCGCCAAAACTGAAACCGTAGGGAAGACTGAAAAAGTTGGTAAAACTGAAAAAGTCGGTAAAACTGAAGCTGCAGGTAAGACTGAGACCTCTGACGATGGTGCTGATGAGCCTGTCCAGATTACGAAGGGATCCGTTGTGAAAACTGAGGGAGATATTCCACAATGAGCCACAACTGTTGCCAAAGCTTTGTAGTCAGTGTGTTCATTACGAACGTTTTATTTCAATTATATCTATTTTTTTTTTGCTTTTACTTACATGTACGAACTATATTCCTTCATTGAACTGCTCTCTTGAGTCCCTCATAATAACTATCCCAGTTGCTGTATTTCCATCCATATTTTTTCAAAACCTCGTTTATCTTTTCACTAACATTCACCAATGCCTTCTTGCTCTCATTATACACTTCAATTTCTTGATTAGTGGCCTTTGATTTGAGCTTCTTGTTTTGGTTCTTGGTCAAGTTCTCAATCAATTGTGCTAAATTGTTGAAATCATTGAGATATTCAGGATCCTTATACACCAATTTTGTCAAGTTCATGTAACTCAAATTCACAATATCCACCTCTTTATCAACTAAGCCTTTTTCAATAATCAGTCTCATCAAGAAATCCAAATCTTTGTCGATAGTGTCATCATTAATGATGGAGTAAAGGAGCTCAAAAACAAGTTTCCGGATCTCTAACCCTTCATCTATCACATACTTGTAAGGGCCCATGGGAATAGTTTTCTTGAACTCGGCATAAGGTTGTAACTTCTCCACGAGTTTTGGAATGATGATAGACCTGCTGTTGGCACTAAGAACATCTGGGTGGCTGTAGTATAGATTGATGAGGTTCTTGACCAACATGGTCTGAATATCGATATTGACCACATCGAAAAGCCTTATACTGTCAATAACCAAGCTGTTGATTAGCTGTTTGTCGTTCAAATCGAGAATCAAGTGGTTGATAATAACCAAATTGGTAAACGTGAGACCAATAGACTGTTCTTTGAGTCTAACCAAATTGCAAATTTCTTCAAAATTCTCTTGTTTGATAGATATGATTGACAATACTTCACCTATCAATTTGAACTCCTTCATTATTCCCACCACATTGACTTGATCAAGTAATATATTATAGATTTGCTCTTCAAACGCTTGGTCATCAAAGTTCTTGATGAAAAATTTGATTGAGTTAAGAAGGTTAATCCTAATGAGCTCGTTATCACATGTAATGTACTTCTCTATCAACAAATTGGAAGATGTGTTGGTCAAATACCCCAAGTTCTTGGAGATTTCAAATTTAACTGCATCATTCAACTCTTCCAAACTCAATAATTCGATCAACTCGCTTATATTAATATCAAGTTTGTGATCAAGATTAATGAAGCTCAAATACTGAAGAAGTTGAATAAAATTGTCATTGAACAGTTTGTGAGCAATCATCTTGTTCAATTCTTGTACCAGTGAAGTTATTTCATTTTCCAATCCCAAATGAACGGTAACCAATGATAAGAACTTGATGTTCAAAACTTTCTTGGGATTAAGCTGTTGCTTTAAAGTTAAAAATGTTTCAATATCAGAAAACTGCTCAATGACGGTGGAAAAGACTACCAAATCTATGTCTTCCAATATTTCGAGACTATTCATATAATCTGTGATCAATGACAATTCATCAGAAGAAAACTGAGTTGATCTTTTCCCCAAGTTCTCTAATACTTGATTCACTACCTTATAGTCCGTCTTGTGGGCTTTTCCATACTGTAAAAGTTTGTTGATCTCGACGATGTCACCCAATTTGTTAGTTAACAGCAAAATTAATGCACTCTGGTTACTTTCATTCAAGAACTCTTTCAACCCCCCTATCAATGACATGAACTCGGAGTTATTTGCAAAATCATTGAAATTGGGATTTCCCTCATCGAGGATTTTGTTCAAATTGATCAAGTTAGTCTTTAACGTGGACTCAGACTTGAGGTTAAGTTCAAACATGTCAAACACTTTAGCCAACTGCTCACCAGTCAATCTATTGTGCAAGATATAAGTGGTGAGACTGTTTAACAAATCAACTTTGAAGTCAATCAAAATTTTCGTATCATGCAAACGCTCCACCAAACTGTCAAAAATGACTGGATTGTTCAACTGGATGCTTAGTTGATCTAAAATCTTCAATACTGTGGAGACATTGGTAGAAGATTGGTTAACTTTGGCACATAATACAGGTACCAATTCACTTATCACCTTCAGTGAACTGATAGAAGTTGATTCCACGATTAACAAAAGTAAATTCAAGTTTTCAGTAATCTCGAGGTTCTTTTCATTTTGATTGATAAACCGTAACAACAGATCAACAAAACTGTCTTGGAACTCTAATTGCTTAATCACGTTTTCCAATAATGGCAAATAGTTCATCAAAGTCTCATTAGTCAAGTTCCCCAAGATTTTAGACTCTATTTCTGGCACAAACTGCTGTTCATTTGTCAATAACTTACAGACACCTTCAACTGCACTTTTCAAGATGATTTCATTCTTGTCGTCCAATTTGGCGATCAACCGTGGCAAAACTTCAACCGAATCCGAAGTTGTGGTGGAAGAAACAAGTTTAATGGCCTTGTACCTCAATTTCCAAGAACCATCATCAAACTCTTCTTGTTCTTGAATTTCGTCATCATCACTAAACTCAATCTCCTCAACATCTTCATCGGCGTCAAAATCAATGTCATCGTCATCGTCTGCTTTGAGTGGGTTATAGTCGATGTACTTGCTGATTATTTGCCCTTGAGGCTCTTTGAGCTCTATAAGGATGTCTAAAGACACTTCTTTGATTAAGTTATCCTCCAATATTTGGTCGTAGTCGAAATCCGTAAGGTCTGACAACAATATTGTTTGTACTTCTTCAATGACGGGGTCCATGTGTGGATTTAAGTGTTTGCTGTGTGTTATCAAGCGCAATATCAAGTGTAAGCGATTATACTTATCATTGAAGCTGGAATGAGGATACGAATCAATCGTGCCAAACAAATCGTTGTACACGTCTCTCATGTTATCTGCTAGCAACAAATCAAAAGCATAAACTGCTTTCTTGCTTATTCCACTGGAAGATTGCTTGAAGGAGACATTCACTAGATACTTCCCCGTGTCTAAAAACTCTTGAATTTCCAACAGCCGCTTAAAGGTCTTGATTACTTCAATCAACACATCAAAAGTCACCGAATCGATCTGGGGAACTAGCAAACGGTGAAGCAAACTGGATATAATGGAACGAGACAAGTTAGCATCGAATTTATAGTTGGAATTTAAGATCAATTTCAAGGTCATGGCAGCTATCTGATCGGGTTCGTTTGGGTTGCTATGTATCATGGCAAAAAGCTGGGAAACGATGTTGATAATGCAAGTATTGGAGATATAAGGAATCAACGTAGGGAATACTTTGATGGTCTGACTCTGCACATTTGCGTTTGAATCCTTTAATAGTTTGAACAAAGTATCCACGAAATGCTCTATCTGGATCTGGTTTGCAGGCGTAAGGACTTTCTTAAGGTCTTCTAAGGCCATGAACCGAAGATCGGGGTCCACGTCTAGGGCTTTGTCTCTGAGAGCTCTGAATGTACTCATATTGTGGCGAAAAGTTGACGACTCAAGCTATGAAAAATCAGTGAATCACTAATTGCGTAAGCACAAAATCACACTATCCTCTTGAAGAAATGCAGAACGTTGGCCTCACGAAGAGAGATGTATAATGGATGGCTAAAACAAAGTACAAATAATAAAAAGAATGAAAATTTACTAGGTCCGCGATCGTTTTTATATTACACAGATATTCTTTCTATCATGACATTAGGATACTTCAGTTGACCAGGCGTTGCGGTATCTGATTTCAGTTCTTCCTTCTCCTTTTTGTGTTTCTTTTCCTTCTTGTTCTTTTTATCTTTCTTGTCTTTCTTCTTCTTGTCTTTCTTTTCTTTCTTCTCTTTCTTTACATCTTCAGGTTTCTCTTGTGTATCTTCCTGTGGTTCTTCTACTTCGGATTCTTCTTGCACATCTTCTTTTGTTTCTTGTTCTGTTTCTGGAACATCTTCAGAAGCTTCTTCCTCTTCGTGTCCCTCAACCTTAACATCTTCACCCATCAGTTTTAAAATGGCCCTACAACGGAGAACATATTTGATATCATGCTTATTTTCCTTTTCCTCTTCCTTTTCCTTAGGTTCCTCTTCAGCAGTTTCGCCAGCTAACTTGGCGGCTATTTTCTTCTCTATCCTTTCCTGTGCTTCCAAAACAGCACTATTCCATTCGCTTATTACCTGCTTCAACTCTGTCAGTAATCTGTCTCTGCTTCCTCCTTGTATACTTCCCAAATAGCTGAACAAGTACTTTTCGAATTCGTCAGGTACTTGGGCGATATTCTTGATGACCCAATTCTGTTTTTGCTTACTGAATTTCCAGTTGTCTTTATCTTCAACGAACTGCTTTAAGTATACAAATTGATCCTTCACTGGGGGTGGTGGCCGTTGATCTTTCGGCACTTTTTGTCTTTTTGGTGGCTTCTTATTTGTGGATGAATTGGAAGGAAGATTTCTTTTCTTCAAACGTCTTATTTCATTGGGGTCTATAGTTTCGATATGTTTAGGTGCAGACTCATCTTGCTGCACTTTCAACCCGAGTTTTTTCCATGCTGGTTCCATTATAGCTGTTTGATATATGAAATCAAATGAGATGAGATAAAAAGATGAGAAAAAGATGGTGCGGCGGCCGTGCAAATCTAGCACGCGGTTCTTGGTGCCACAAGATATATCTCAGCAGAGAAAAACAAAAAAAATTTTTCACTTTTAACTACTTCATGAACACAGTTATTGCTGGTGATACCTGGTCGGTTTTGAGGTCAAAAAGACTAGTAATCACCTGTAATAGCTACATTATGTTTATGGCAATCTTTTTTTTTGACAACCTTTATAAACCCTTGTAATTGTTGTTTCACACATTGCCTATACTAAAATAGATACATTGTTTGAGTCTGGTACGAAAGTTTCTTCCACTTGTGCTAGATATAGAAATATGTATACAACCTACTTAAATTTTCTTCTTCCTTTGACTTAAAGAAGCAAAGCATGTTCCACAAGGCGTATGTACCCATGGACAGCGTCTACTAAGTCTTGACTCTCGACGAATTCGTCATCACCGTGTGCAACATGAATTGGCCCAGGACCATACAAGAACCGTTTTTTCAAAGGCATTAATAAGTTGGGAATATCGGTTGCATAGGCCAAAATGATCGACTCAAACCCTGGTACATCGTAGTCAAGGTATTGAGGATTGGATTCGTACCCAAAACTGTAACTTAAATGTTCAGTGGCCTCTAATTTATCTTGTACCATTTTCTTTAATTGAGGCAAGTCCTGAGCCACTCTGAAGAACATAGAAGCATTTGCCGAAGCAGGCACCACATTTGCTGCAACGCCAAGATCGAGTTTACCAATGTTTAACGTAGTTGGACCCAAGAGTGGGTGGACTGGGTAGTCCTCATTCAAAAAATCGTTCAATAATGGAATAATTATCTCTGATACAGATATACCTAACTCAGGATATCCTGAGTGAGAGGCTTTTCCGGTCACTTGTACCATGGCATGCAATGTACCTTTGTGACCCACACCGAGCTTGAGCTCCGTAGGTTCACCGAAAATCCCATACTCCCAAGTTGTGTTCAACGACTTACTGGCACTTCTCATCCCAACACCGTCTATTTCTTCACCCACGACAAACAACAATGCCACGTCCCCAGGATGGATACTTCCGTTTTTGATCATAGTCAAATAACTGAACACTTGTGCAGCCACTGAGCCTTTGGCATCACAGGTTCCTCTACCGAAGATCTTGGACCCGTGGACTGAGTATTCGATAAATGGAGGAACAGTGTCGATATGACTAGTAAGAAGAACCTTGTTGTCTCTTTCCTTGTAATAGCTGTACACGTTGTATCTGTCCTTTGTCACTTTTTGAAGCTCGACTTCAAGACCGGCATCGGTTAAAAATTGTTCGAGATACTGAGCCACTTCCAATTCATTGGGGCCGATAGACTCTCTGATAACCAAGTTTTTGTGTAAATCAATTAACGACTTGTCATCCACAACGTAGTCAACTAAACCAGCGTCATTTTCCAGGGCCGATTGGAATACGACCTGCGCAACGATAGTATGCAATAACCAGAAAATCGCTAACATAATCAGTAAAGCCTAAAGATAAAAAACGACGATGTTTCAGTGCCAGATAAAAAAGTTGGCAGAGCGGAACTGTTCGCAGCCAATTCCGAAACTGAGCCGCACCATTTATGGTTAGTAGAACCAGGTCCTGGTATAACACCGCCATACTAAAAACGTTGCTATAGATCGTACATCCTATTGTTTATTCCATTATTTTTCTTACATAATGCTCATCTTATACCCAAGTAAGTTTTAATATTGTCGTTGCTGTTGCTTAGTTAGCTTGCTCCTTTCCCTGCTGTTTCTTCTGTTCCTCCAATTCTTTTTGTTTCTTCTCCAACCATCCGGTGAACAGAGACACCATCTCGTCTGCTATTTCCTGGGACGTCTTGTCCTTGTCGTCACTTTTTTCCACCCGATCCAAGATATTCGTAAAATAGTTCTTTGTCTTCTCAATGTAGTCGTTGGCTTGAGGAAATTTGTCATTATCGACAGAAGTCTTGAGCTGAGAGGCTAACTCGGATAATTGAGCCTTTGCCTCCTGCGTCTGATCTTTGTCTGACACCTGTTGCGTTGTCAATGGATCTGATTGTTTCTCTTGTGAACCGTGGTCTTTCGTCATCTCGACTGTCTTCAGTTTAATACCGAAAGATTCTAGAAATGCTTATTGCACTATAAAAGTGTCTGACATCGGTAGAGCCACGCCAGATAACTTTTTCATATGATTTTTTTGTTGCAGTGGGAGGCTTATATGAACTACCGTATTTAGGCGAATCATCTGAGGAAGTGTCTCAAAAATCCCCTAGTATTACTTTCACCCACACAACCCACACTTTCTGGCACTCCAAAGCACCCTCTGAGGAAAACAAACCCTGTATCTGCATGACTGATAGGGCCGCATACTGTCAACGGCTGCGAAATGCAAGCGAGCTGCCAAAACTATAGCCGTTGAACCCTGTGGCCCCAATTCATTCCCCACCGGCATTAGACATAATTGTACATACATTAAGGTTTTATTTTGCAGTTTGGGCCTTTTTTTTTCTTTTTCGTTCTCGTTTAACTCATCCGTACTACATATAATAGTAATTTCCCTAATGAAAAACTATTTTTTTGACGACACAAAGAGGATAGAATAACTGATATGGTGTTCAACCTTCTAGGAACTTCTTACTCCAAAGTCAGAAATTGGTGCTCCCGGATCATACTGTTAAGCAGAGATGGTTATAATGGGTTTGTCGATGGTCTTCACTCGCGGCTGCATGATGCGGGGAGGTATATTGAAGATACTTTTGACACTTTGATATACTATGTCATGAATGGATGCATGTTGATTTTCCTTATGTGGGAGGTGGTACTAGAATCTTTCGAAAATGTGATGAAGGCCGTGAATTTGGTCAACAGTGGGTATAAGAATGGGTTTATCGGCAATATTAATTGAGCGATACGTATCTCGCAGCCATCAACGTAGACTGAAAAGTTGATGAATGTTTTAGACCATAGAGTGGAGGAAGTAGGCAGATGATTTGTGCTAGAGTCGGTGCTTTAGATTAGATTGATAATTGCAGTCAAAGTAAAGGTGAACTATAAGGCCCTTTGGGGCGATGCAGGCATTTTCTTATACTTGCCCATTTTTGAAAGCATATCATTCCTAAGCACCTTGTTAATATTTATTTTAAATAGAAGAGTTTGAAAATGTGCTTATAAACCTTCTCTGTAACATTAATATTCAAGTTCACCTAGTATGATACCCTTGGTATTATCCAAACCAGTGCCAGTGCAGCCATCAATAGAAACTGTGCTTGAAGAGTCTAACTATTCCACCACCGATTCAAGAGATGACAAAATCTTGGAGCCTTTAGCTCCCAATGCCACTATTAAAAGTACACTCTTGTCTGTGTTTAAGGGACATCGATTGTAGTGTATCTACATTATCACTCAAAGTACATAATCCATACGTACATATTTATAAACAACTTAGATCTTCTCTGGTGTAAGGTCGACGTCCTCTACCGTATCGAGCTCGTAACTAGAAAACTTTCTAGCACTGATACGTTTTTCGAACAAGATATCTAATTCTTCATAAGTCCTGTCTCTTGTTTCAGGCAAGCGGAAAAATGCCCACACCAAGGTAGGGAAGGCGGTTGCAAACCATACAAAAGCCGTTTTACCTTTCAAATTGGCTTCTGTTGGGTTAATCAAATAAGGTTCAACCACATGACTAATCAACTGGGCAACATTATAACTGTTTCTGGCTAATGAGATAGTGGGTGCTCTTAATCTAGTAGCACTCATTTCTGAAACAATAGTAAAAGCCAATGGACCAATGGTCAAAGCGTAAGTGGCCACCCATACCATACACAAACAAGCTTGTGCCCACATTATATTATGGTTTGACTCAGAAGGTTTATCTAAGATTCCAATAAGCAATAAGGTTAAGGTTAACATGGCGTACCCAGTAACGTAGATAGTCCTTCTGCCGAATCTATGCAATAAAAACCATGAGCAAAAAGTACCTGTAAAAGCAATACCTGTGACTCCCAAATTAAGCTTGTAAGTGTCATCAGGGTTTAAACCAGCTTGACGGAAGAAATATGATGGTGAATAAGCAAAAGCAGCTCCACTCAAAGTTTGACCAGCCATAGTAATACAGGAGATTTCAGTTCTTCTCAAGTTGGTTGATTTGAAACAGTCCAAGTAAGCAGCAAGACCTCTAGCCTCAACCTTTTGTTGTTCCTTTTCCAACATGTTGGTGTGGATCATCAATGCCACCAGCTGGTGTGCCTTGTAGTGGATAGCTTTGTCACTTAAACGTTTGACTGACTTGATAGCATCTTCTGTTCTTCCTTTTCTGACCAACCACCAGGGTGAGTCAGGAGCCAAGAATACGAGGATGAATAATGGTACAGGCCAAGCCCATTGGATTGCAAATGGAATTCTGTACCCCCATTCGGTGTCATTGTTGACCAAGCCTTTTAATACACCAGCAGCTATGAATTGGCCGATTGCCCAACACATATTGATGTAAGCGGTCAAGTACCCTCTTAAGGCCATTGGACATACTTCCGAAGCATAAGTAGGACCCATAGTTGCAAACACACCCCAAGGAAGCCCACACAAGACTTGACCGGCTACAAGCATCCCTGTGTTTTGGGCAAAGAAAGTAATAAAGATGAAAGCAGACATAACCACCAAGGAAGTCAAGATAACCCGTTTGTGGCCAAACCGTTCACACAAGTACCCGTTAGCAAAGACACCGAAAATGGTACCGGCAGAACTGGCAGCACCTAAACCACTTTGCCATGGTCCACTTAACTCATAAGTTCCGTCGCTGGTAAGTTCACCATACTTTTTTTGAAATGATGGGTACCCATAGAAACTAGACATTAACATTAAATCATAACCTTCCATAATGATGGTTCCAGAAATCACCACTGCCCAGAATATGGCCTTTTTGTGGTATTTAAAAGCTTCTGTAAGGGTCAAATCGTGTTCGTCAGCTGTAGCATCTTTGGCATCTTTGAGTAAAATGTCGTGGCGTACATCTTCCTTGAGAGAAGAAGCGTCTGATTGGACGTCAATATGCTCGACTTCAGGCTTTGGTTCAGCAACGTTCATAGCTTGTTGTTGTAAGAAACCTGGGTAAAAAAAATGGTGTTTTACCGGTGTTTTTATATGCAGACAAATTTACGAGATTTATCCCAACTGAAAAAATACTGGGGTAATTATGGGGTCATATCCCCCACGCTAAGCTTTGATGTTGCTGATCACACATGTACGTAATTCTCGGTAATGTAGTGCTTTGAATGTTGTCCCTTTGGCCGCTAAGTCAAATGACCGTTAGTTTGAGCTGTGTGGCTTGCTCTTGGGGGATAGAGTATCGTGATATGAGCGTCAGGTTGTATTTGAATCCCATATATCCCACGTTTCCACCTTCTAAAGACCACACATTCGGCAATGTGACTTAAGCCGTGCCCCGAAATTCGTTTTATCTCCACCCCACATTTTGCAACAATGCTTCCCCACCGCATTTCTTGATTATTTTTAAGTATCCCCCATATGAGATTTCATCTGGACCGGTGCATATACGGAAAGGGCCGCAATCCCGATGTTGCTGTCGGTTTCCAGAATGGCTGTATTTTTCGTGCTTTTTCGTTGTGTCTTTGGCCCGTTCTGTAGGGTTGCCAAATTTTCATTTACAGCCGCACACACAACTACCTAATCAACATAGACATAGAAGCTGTCCTTCCTGAAGGAAATCGCCGTGTTTTCAAAGAGCATGCAAGCTGTGCCTTGTTCACTTCCGTGTCGTCCCCCACGCTCCGCGTCCACCTTATCCTCTACATCAGTGACTCTTTGTCAATCATGTTTCCGCTCAATTTTCCGATGAGCCCCCACGGAAACTAGTATAGTATTTTTGTATCTCAACTATAAGTACCAAAAAGATTGTCCCCACCTCCCCAAGCATATTTCTTTATCAAACCCAATTGCATGAGTGAACACTTCTCTTTCGACCGTCACGTTGATAGTGACACCAAATTCACCCGTGGAAGATGGGAACTCAAGGCAGGAGTTAAGATTCTCTGGGCCACTGAAAATGTCAAGACTGAGGTCAATGATGATAACAGTATTAGATCGGTGTACAGTACCCGTCCCCTTGATCACAGAGGAGACACATTGAACAATGCTGTAATCACCACCAATTTGTCCAGTCCTCTTCCAGGAGTGATGAAATTAGAAACCTATCATAATAAATCGAGTTATAGACGGGCCAAAGAACCCAGATTCGAATTACTTGAGACCGCAGTGTCTCAGAAACAAAGCCAGGATTTCAAACCACAAGTGACTCGTGGTGATTTGGGTGATGTATCCATTACTACTGAGGGCCTTACTGCCACAATGCCAACAAACGAGGCTCCGGTAAAGACATTGTTCAATGTTGACTTTAAAGACGCTAGTAATAAGTTGGTGACTCAATTGGGGTCTCGTTCTATTGGGTACGTGGAGGATTCCAGATACACTAAACCCAATCTCACGGGCCACAAGGGAACAAACTACATGACATGTCAGCTTCATGTGTCTGTTGGTGAGAAGTTGTACGGTCTTGGAGAACGGTTTGGTCCATTTGTCAAAAATGGTCAAAGAGTGGAAATGTGGAATGAAGATGGTGGTACTTCAAGTGATGTCACTTACAAGAACATACCCTTCTATCTTAGTTCCAGGGGTTACGGTGTCTTCGTTGACTCTAGCTCTCATGTCACATTCGAACTTCAAAATGAACGGACTACAAGAGTCAATATCACTGTTCAAGGTGAAGGTATGAGATTGTACATCATCCATGGTCCTGAACTCAAAACGGTTCTCAATCGGTATGCCGCCTTGACTGGATTCCCAGCACTCCCACCTACATGGTCGTTTGGGTTATGGCTTTCTACTTCTTTTTTGACAAGCTATGACTATAAGACTGTGAGCTCCTTTCTCAAAGGAATGAAAGACAGGGACATCCCAGTGTCTACGTTCCATTTTGACTGCTTTTGGATGAAAGGCTTCCAGTGGTGTGACTTCGAGTTCGACCCTCAGTACTTCCCTGATGCCCGCAAAATGTTGTCGGATCTTAAGACCAATTTTGGCGTCAAGATTTGTGTGTGGATCAATAGTTATATTGGCCAAGAGTCGGCCTTGTTCGATGAAGCTGATGACAAAGGATACCTCATCAAGAAAACAGAAAACGATGCCAGTTATCAGTGTGATTTATGGCAAGGTGGAATGGGGATCGTTGATTTCACCAATCCAGATGCTTACAAATGGTTTCAAGACAAATTGGCACATCTTGTAGACATGGGAGTGGACTCTTTCAAAACTGATTTTGGTGAAAGAATCCCCAGCCGAGATGTGTACTACCACAACGGAGCTGACCCTGTGGCCATGCATAACTACTACACGTACCTCTACAATAAGTGTGTATTTGAAGTCTTAGAGCGGAAAGTCGGTCGTGATAAAGCATGTCTTTTCGCCAGATCTGCCACCGCTGGAGGCCAGCAGTTCCCCGTGCACTGGGGTGGGGACTGTGAATCAACATTCGATGCTATGGCCGAGTCTTTGAGAGGTGGACTTTCATTATCGTTATGTGGATTTGGTTTCTGGTCTCATGATATCGGCGGATTCGAAGGTTCTCCAGATCCAGCTGTTTACAAAAGATGGTGTGCTTTTGGCTTGTTGAGCTCGCATTCCAGGTTACATGGAAGCCACTCGTACAGAGTACCTTGGGCCTTTGACGACGAAGCAGAAGTGGTCTTGAGCAAGTTCACTAAATTGAAGTTAAGTCTTATGCCATATATCTGGTCTAAGGCAATAGAGGCTCATACCACTGCCACTCCTGTCATGAGACCATTGTTACTTGAGTTCGCTGAGGACCGGACAGCTCACAGCTGTGATACTCAGTTTATGCTTGGAGAGTCTCTTATGGTGGCACCAGTGTTCTGTGCTGAAGGCGATGTATCATTCTACGTTCCCAAAGGGCAATGGTACGGCTTGCTTGATGGCAAAATAAGGGAAGGGGGACAATGGGTTGAAGAGGTCCATGATTTCAAGTCGATCCCATTATTGGTCAGACCAAATAGCGTATTCATCAGCGCAAGCTTAGACGCAGATCTTCAGTCACCGGTTTATAAATACATTGACGACTTTGTGGTGAACATTTTCGCCGTGGATGGTACACATACGGTGAACATATATGCAGAGGAGTCTGACAAAGTTGCAGCTACTGTTAAGGTGACTTCCCTGGATAACGGCTATAAGGTGGAAGCAGAGGGCAAAGTGGGAACTTTCTCTGTAAGAGTCTTGGGAAGGAAGACTAAACAGCAAGATAGTGTTGATCACTTGGGCAATTCCGTGATTAAAGCCAAGTCATCTTTGTGTGAGATAGAGTTTAAGTAGTTTCATAAACAATAGTTTAAAAGCCTTATTATATTTTGGGTGCAAAAATCACACATGGAATGTAGATTGAATTTTACATACGAAAATTCTTCTCCCCAGAGTGTTATTGATTTCCCTTACTAGCCAAGTGTTTTCTAGTGAGATACAGGGTAGCCAATAACGACATAATGGCATTCCAGCTTCTTGCTTTTACCAAAAGTTATGCTTCTTACTATTTGCGTGCCTTTACCGTACACCGTATCAATAAGAAAAAAAAAAAAGGCGAGGAATACCAAAGAACAAAAATTTCAATATACTGACTTACTAAAGATGTCTCATACCCCAGAGCAGCAAGCTGTGGTCTTGAAAGTATTGTCATATAGAGCAGATCAGTTCTATGAGATACTACAAGTCTCCAAAACTGCCGATGAGGCAGAAATCAAAAAGTCGTACCGGAAAATGGCCATCAAATTACATCCTGATAAGAATCCCCACCCAAGAGCCGATGAAGCATTCAAGATGGTAAATAAAGCTTGGGGAGTCTTGAGTGATCCACAAAAGAAGAGGATATTCGATCAGACTGGATCAGATCCTGATACCAGATTCAATCCTTCCATGTCTAGTAATAGTGCCCGTACTGGTGGCGCTGCGGCACAAGGATTTGCACAACCTGGTGGTGATTTTGAAGATATATTTGATTTCTTTTTCAATGGTGGTCGACAAGGTGGCTTTGGTGCTTCAGGATCAACATTTACGTTCGGTAATAATGGTGGGTTCACGTTCCAATCGTTCGGAGGACCAGGTGGTGGATTCAACTCTTTCCCCAGCCACAGTGAAAGACAAAGACAAAGAGCTAGACAACAGCAACAACAGAGACAAGGACAATCGGGTGAGCAGGGTGATGTATTGAACATCTTAAAACAGCTCTTACCTATTCTCATATTTGTTATGATAACAGTATTGCCCCAATTATTTGGAGGTGACAATGTACCTGATTATTCATTTAGTCCGTCTGCCAAGTTTGATCTGAAAAGACAGACACCTAATTTGAAAATCCCCTTCTTTGTTAATGGGGCTCAAATAACCAAGAAGAAGTACAGTCCACAGCAAATGAACAGCTTTGATCTGAAGGTGGAAAATCTTTTTGTTCAAGATAAAAGGTCTAAGTGTTCTAAAGAACAAATGATGAAAAACGAGCTCTATGAAGACGCCCACGGTTGGTTCTCCGTAGACCAACAGAAGTTGAAGCGTGCAGAGAACTACCCAATGCCCAACTGTCAGATCTTGAGAAAATACAATTTGATATGATATTTAGTCATTTTTTCATTTCAATTCTAAAATCTATATAGATTAACTTAATGCATATAACTTTCTTTCGATGAATCGAGTTGAATGGAAACAAGCTAGCCTGAAACACACCTGACTCTAGGTTTAGGGTCAGAGTACGATGAATAGTATTCCCAATCTGACACTTGCCATTGCCCGTCAACAAATGAGAGCAGTCTTACCTTAATATCTTTCACTTTATCGAACCCAACGTCGAGAAACTGTACTACAGAATTACCCTCAATAGCATTGCAAGTGGCAGAAACTGATAATGAAGTGGAATACTTGTATGATCTTGTTTTCTTACGATTGCCGGAGAAGGTGAAACCAATAAAAGAACCTGGAATCATTGTTATCCAAGTAAGTTCAATCTTCGGTGATATATCGAACGAATTTGCAGCATTGAATTTGATGCTTGTTGAAACTTCTAGAGACATCGTTGAACCAACCGATCCAGATCCTTTACGGGTATTTTGTAGTAATTCTGGAGTTAGCTGAGTGCTTGCCATGGATACACCTTCCACAGAAGCATCATTGTAGTCCCATTCCTGAATTTCAAACGGAGAAGCTTTATCTTTTAAGTAGTTGTGCACGAGGTAGGTTCCAGAATCCTGTACGAACAACCTCAATTTGGGGTCTTGGTTGAACTTCTCCTTCAAAAACCCGACGGTAATTGTGTTTCTATTTGGGATCGAAATCTCCGTGGTCGTGGTGTCCAACATCGGGTAAGGCTTAGTCAAGTCAACAACGCCACCCAATGCAGCCACAGAATTATCTGACGTACAGTTAAGGTATTCCAGAATGGGCACTGAAGCCACTAATGGTGCCAAACTCAGGAGGAAAAACGGCAATAATGACAGAGTAATTTTCATTGTATGATTAAAGATTGAAAAGAGAATGCAACCACTTTATACGTTGGGAAAAGCATTGCAAAATTAGTGGCCATGAAGTTAAGGCTTGCTTTGGCTTAGCATACAAAAGTAACAGAAAAAGGTCTTAGAGCAGACTGTATAAAATCGAAATTAGGGTTTGCATAGCAGATTTTTATTTTTGCAGCAAAAAGATATCAAAGCACAGAAAGAATAGGAACTTTTTTTAGTATGTGATACGGTCAAGGCAGACTAAAAACACAACTAATGACAGCCAAACAAATTCGTCGTCTAAATTCTCGCTCTAATTGACCAACAAACTTTAATTTACGACAGTCTAGTTGTACATGTCAACAAACAATTTAAACAAAAACATAGATTATCAATGACTGGATTATTGAAAATTGTACCACAGTTGCTCTTATCTTTGGACTCGTCTAAATAAGCCGTTTAACGAGTCCTACAATGCCTTAATCTATAATGCACTATCACACAATGGACCCTCAAGATTGTGACAATGCCAGACTTTTTTTTGTCCTAGTGCAATTCTGTTCAAAATGTCGTTCTCCCCTTACATATCCTGTAGCCAGGACCATCGACAAAAATGTCGCCAGCTGCTGCGAAGCCTCTTAACAACCATCTCCAGTTACTGACTATCTGAACAGAAAACCATACGTAAACAGTTTTTCTAACACTGGAACGCTTTTTCCTTTACCACAACTTTCTGGTGATATTTGTATCTTTGTAATATTCTCTATGGCATTTCCTCTTCGGCCCTGTACCAGCTCTGACGTCAAACATGTGCCATTTTTTTTGGCGCGCATTTTTCCTATTTATAAATTTAGAAACAAGACCAATACAACAGTTTTTTTCTTGTTTAAGGGAGGTAACACCAAATTATTGCTGACTTTAACAATCAAGTCTTTATCCGCCAAAAGCAGAATACCTACGTTGTTGACCGGGTCGTATACTGTTTCCCAACTTATACGTTTATCTATTGTCTAGTGTGTCCGTGATTCCTTCAGTTCCCCGGTTTTTTTCCTGTTTCATCATTTTGAAACACAAAAAGTAAAACCATCTTTTATTACTGTCCTTTTTTTGCTTGTTTTTTACTTTTTAAATTTTTGGCTTCAAACACAACACTTGAAACTATCAGTGTATATTGCTGATAATCTGTTGTTTAATTTGAAGCGTCCATTTCAATCAAAATTATCCCCTCAACCAAAAGACAAAAGATTGAGGAGATGGGCTCCTCAGAATTGTTGAAAGTCCTCGAAGATCCTCATCTTTTCCAACAAAACTACGAATCCATAAGGAAGAACCTTGTTAGTCATATTAAAAGTCAAGATGACTTGATTTATGACTTAAATAGTAACTTGGAAACTTCCAAGCATGCTAATAAAGCCTTTAAAAAGGCCTTATCTGAGATTGGTACTGTGGTTATATCTGTTGCTATGGGTGATTTATCCAAGAAAGTGGAGATACACACAGTCGAAAGTGACCCAGAGATTCTCAAGGTGAAGATCACAATTAACACTATGATGGACCAGCTTCAAACATTCGCTAATGAAGTTACCAAAGTGGCCACTGAAGTCGCAAGTGGTGAGTTAGGGGGTCAAGCCAAAAATGAAGGATCGGTAGGAATCTGGAGATCATTAACCGATAATGTCAATATTATGGCTCTTAACTTGACCAACCAAGTGAGAGAAATCGCCGATGTTACTAGAGCAGTCGCTAATGGTGATTTATCAAGAAAGATCAATGTCCATGCTCAGGGAGAAATTTTACAATTACAAATGACTATAAACTCTATGGTGGATCAATTGAGAACCTTTGCGTTCGAAGTGTCCAAAGTGGCCAGAGATGTCGGGGTTTTGGGTATATTAGGAGGTCAAGCCTTCATTGGTAATGTGGAAGGTATTTGGAAAGAATTGACTGATAATGTAAATGCTATGGCTTTGAATTTGACGACACAAGTCAGAAATATTGCCAATGTTACTACGGCTGTTGCTAAAGGTGATTTGTCCAAAAAGGTGACGGCTGATTGTAAGGGTGAAATTTTGGACTTGAAATTAACTATTAATCAGATGGTGGATCGATTGCAGAATTTCGCTTTGGAAGTCACAACATTGTCAAGAGAAGTCGGTACTTTGGGTATTTTAGGTGGACAAGCAAACGTTCAGGATGTGGAAGGTGCGTGGAAAGCTGTGACTGAAAATGTCAATCTAATGGCTGGGAACTTGACAAACCAAGTGAGAGCCATTGCCACAGTGACTACAGCTGTCGCTCATGGTGATTTGTCTCAAAAAATCGATGTTCATGCTCAAGGTGAAATCTTACAGTTGAAAAATACGATCAATAAAATGGTGGACTCCTTGCAATTGTTCGCGTCCGAAGTGTCGAAAGTTGCAAGGGATGTCGGTATTAATGGTAAATTGGGTATTCAGGCACAAGTGAGCGATGTGGATGGTTTATGGAAAGAGATTACCTCGAATGTCAATACTATGGCTTCGAATTTAACGTCCCAAGTGAGAGCTTTCGCTCAAATCACGGCTGCTGCTACTGATGGTGATTTCACCAGATTTATTACTGTTGAAGCTTCTGGTGAAATGGATGCTTTGAAAACTAAGATTAATCAGATGGTGTTGAATTTGAGAGAATCTATTCAAAGAAACACCGCAGCCAGAGAAGCTGCTGAATTGGCTAACAGTGCTAAATCTGAATTCTTAGCTAATATGTCCCATGAAATCAGAACACCGTTGAACGGTATTATTGGTATGACACAATTGTCATTAGATACAGAGCTCACACAGTATCAAAGAGAAATGTTGAGTATTGTGCATAATTTAGCCAACTCTCTTTTGACAATTATCGATGACATCTTGGATATCTCAAAGATTGAAGCCAACAGAATGACCGTGGAACAGATCGACTTTTCTTTAAGAGGCACTGTATTTGGTGCTTTAAAGACGTTGGCAGTAAAAGCCATAGAGAAGTCTTTAGATTTAACTTATCAATGTGATTCTTCATTCCCAGACAATTTGATCGGTGACTCTTTCAGATTGAGACAGGTCATTTTGAACTTGGCCGGGAATGCTATCAAGTTCACAAAAAAAGGTAAAGTTAGTGTTTCTGTGAAAAAATCTGAAAAAGTGGCTGAAGATCCAAACAAGTTGTTATTGGAAGTGTGTGTCAGTGATACAGGTATTGGTATCGAGAAGGATAAACTTGGTCTTATTTTCGATACTTTCTGTCAGGCAGATGGTTCTACGACAAGGAAGTTTGGTGGTACAGGATTAGGGTTATCAATTTCTAAACAGTTAATTCACTTGATGGGTGGTGAGATTTGGGTTACGTCAGATTATGGAGATGGTTCCAACTTTTATTTCACTGTTAGTGTTTCACCATCTAATATCAGGTACACCAGGCAAACGGAACAGTTATTACCATTTAGCGGTCATTACATTCTTTTCATCTCCACTGAACACAGTGACAGTGAGCTTGAAGAGATCAAGGTGGGTATCGAAAGCTTGGGTTTGATTCCAATTATTGTGAGAGATATCAGCGATGCCAATTTGACAGAACCAGTGAGATACGATATCATCATGATTGACTCCATCGATATTGCTAAGCGGTTGAGATTACTTACGGAAGTCAAGTACATTCCGTTAGTATTATTACACCATTCAATTCCGGAATTGAACATGAGAGTCTGTATTGACTTGGGTATTTCTTCTTATGGTAACACTCCTTGTACTGTTACAGACTTGGCCAGCGCCATACTCCCTGCATTGGAATCAAGGTCCATTTCTCAGAATACGGATGAATCTGTTAGTTTCAATATCTTATTGGCTGAAGATAATTTAGTGAATCAAAAATTGGCTGTGAAGATCTTGGAAAAACAAGGGCATCATGTGGAAGTGGTCGAAAATGGATTAGAAGCATACGAAGCTGTCAAGAAGAAGAAATACGATGTGGTATTAATGGATGTGCAAATGCCCGTGATGGGAGGATTCGAAGCCACCGAAAAGATACGACAATGGGAAAAGAAGTCCAACCCAATAGACTCATTGAGTTTCCGTACCCCAATCATTGCTTTAACAGCACACGCTATGTTGGGAGACAGAGAGAAATCATTGGCTAAAGGAATGGACGATTATGTTTCCAAACCATTGAAACCTAAATTGCTCATACAGACCATCAACAAGAGTATTCACAACATCAAGCAGTTGAAGGAATTGTCGAAGCAAAACAATAACAACCGCACATCCACATTTGCTAAGAATTTGAAGAACGGATCTATTGAACTTTCCAATATGCCATCTAACGGTAGCAGTAACCAGGATTATTCCAACAACTCGAGTCCTGGCCCAACGGGAGCCAATGGTGCCAACACAGGGGCAGCATCCAACGGGAAGATAACTTTGTCGTTACCATCAGAGAATTCCAGACCTGACAGTCCTCGGAAAGCCAATTCCAACGATATCTTACCGGGTCCCACCAGACCTGGTCAGTTATCAAAGATGAATAGATCTACCACCGAGTCGCAAATACCGTTACTCTCTAAGGGGGATCAATAATGTTGTAGTGATAAATAAATTGTAAAGATTATAAATAATTACGCTGTATAATTGAAAACAAATACGATGCATTCACTTTACCATATAGTCTCTTGCCACTTTATAAGCTCTTGACTCTGTTGATAAACATCCTTTTGTGCCTTCTTTCTCATATAGAAAATAGGGCAATCATTATTAGAACATAAAACTTCTTGATGCAAAGATCCTTGACATCTTTGACACTCTGTCCATAGCCTTGAAAATTTGTTTTCCAAGTAGTTCATCTGTGCCAAGGAGTCACAATATAATTTCGGACCTTCGTCAATGCAATTAGGACAAAGTATACCTTTGTTGTTGGGTTTCAATGGAGTCTTGCAATTTTTGCATGTCTCGGCCTTTTTTGCAAACCTCATTAAGCCACCACTCTTGGGAGCTGCTTTCTTGACAGTTCTGGTGTGGTCACCAGTAAGAAGACTTCTTGCCTCTTTCTCTCCTAAGATGGGCTCGAAAATTCTCATTAAAGGATTGGCCAACTGGTTCTCCAAATAATAATTAACATCAATGGGTAAGGAATTTTCTAAGACGTACAAGGGATCTTCAGACTTGTCGTAGTTTTTGGCACCAGCGGGCCCATTAATGATGACATAAGCCACTCTGTCCCCTAAAGCCGGTGCAGAACCTGCATCTCTCTTCTTCATTCTCTCAGCCAAAACCACATGTGCTTGTTTTGCGGCGTAATCTTGCTTGGAGTAGGCTTTGGTGATGACCAACTGAGACAAATCCACTCTGTTCTGTAATAAGTCGGCAATAGTCTGCCTCACATACCTTTCGGCTTTCTTTACATCTCTTTCTTCTAAGATCAACTCCAACACTTTAGTAATGACGTTCTGCACCAACCGACAATTGTCTCTACGGACCGTTTCAATACCTTTGGTATCCATTTTATCGAATTTTTTAGGATTGGTCCAATATAACCCAGCATATCTCTTCTTGTTAATTAACAAGTATGGGTAATAACATTTTTCGAACTCCAATTTGATAGGGTTCTTAAATTTCGAAGAAACATACTCGGCAGCTTTTTCTCCAAGCTCCATACATGTTTCAAGGTCCTCGTAACCAAACTTGATCATAACAGAATCGGTATCACCATAAACAACTTGTGCGTCGTGTGGATAGCCGTTCTTCTTGGAGTAGTGCTCCTGTACTTCGTTCTTCGTCTTCTCAATCATTACTCTCCCGAAAGCAGTGACTGAAGACGATATTGCCAAACAAGGCAACTTCCCGATGGTTGCACCGGTGAACCCATAGACAGAATTGGCTGATATCTTCAAAGCCAATTGTCTACCATTCAACACCGATTTTCTGAACGGGTCAGTTTCCTTCTTCAAATCATTTTTGGCTTTCTTTCTTGCGGTCAACAACCCATTTAAGATAGTGGGTAAGATTCCCTTCCTCTTGTTTTCTTTGACGAAATAATCTCCATTTGGCGTTAAAGTGTAATCATCTTCTGTCAACCCCAATGACTGAATAGTCTGTTTGTTGGTTAAAGTGGTGTAGCACAAGTTATGAGCCATCATAATCGAAGGATACAAAGAACTGAAATCCAAAGTGGTAATAGGGACATCGTAATAGCCTCTGATAGGTTCAATGACTGTAGCCCCTTCGTATTCTTCATTTGATCCCTCACTCTTCATATTCGGTATGATGATATCATCTTCAAGACATTTCCGGAATAATTGACTAATGACCTTGATTTGTTGACCTCTTGAAAGCAAGTAGGAGAACGGTACACCCGTGACTCTAGCCATTTCCGTGTAATTAACAAGACACATCAATTTTTCAACTAACCTCATAGGTAAATATGCATCTTTCAAACAGTAAACTGCCAATCTTCTCCTAGTTTCTGAATCCCCATTTTGTAAATCTGTAATAATAGAATGTTGAACATCCTCTTTCTGCTCACCTAGAAAATGTGCTGACACGGAGTTCAATGTGTAACTTCTCAACTTATACTCTCTTTGAATGAATTGTAACAAATCCAACTGCATCCTTCCTTCTATGTTTACCACTTTGTTCTCTCTTGTACCATATGCTCTGGAACTGAACACTGAATCTTTAATTTCGTTTCTGATATACTTCATCCTACTGAAATACCCGAACTTGTTCAACTTTAATGCCGTAGCTCTGTCTAACAAATAAGGCAAATCAAAGTTACTGGTGTTATAACCAATAATCACATCAGGATCAGACTTGATTATGAATTCCTTCCAATGCATTAACATCTCTTCTTCTGTCTCGTGTGCAAAGATCTGAGACCCTATGATAGGGGAGCAGGATTTGACGGTGAAGACGTTCCTAATGAAAGGCTTTGCATCACCATAATTCAGCACAACATTCGCTATTTGGATAACTGGATCATGTTCTGCTTCCGGGAATATCCCCTTTCTACCAGCACATTCGATGTCGAAAGACAAAATACGTAAAGGTGCCATTTTAAGCCACTCCCCTTCAGACTCGTGTGATATCAAATCCTTGTAGTTGATGGTACACTCTATCTGACAAGTTGAGTCCTTGCGGTCCTTATTTGCAACTAACTGGTATTTACCCTTGGGTAACGTAATCCATGACATTCCTGTAATTTTACAGTCAACCATCAACCTCAACAAGTAGTTGATGTTATCATAAGTGAATGTCCCTGCTGGAAATAACTCGTCGAAATGTATGTCACCTCTCTCAAACGCACCCCTGAGACGTGTGATGTTTCTGGTATTATTGGCATAGATCTTAAAGTGTGGCACCTTGATATTATTATTGTAACCCCAAATGGACTCTTTAGAAGCAATTTCAATCTTCTTTATACCCAGGTAATTAGACATCAAATAATTGGTGAAAGATGTCATATGGTCTGTCACAGAAAAGCCTCTTGGAACAGCGACATAAAAGTAGTGAACAAACCCTACCACGTTACACAAGATAGAATTCCCGTTATCTGTAACCCCAAAGAACCGGGCCATGTTATCGTCATGGAGACTTGTCTCTTCGGCGTCTAATTGTTGGAAACTTATATCCTGCTGGTCATATCCCTCTGGTAAAGGAGGTCTATCCCAGCTTTGGTGTTCTTGGTCACTGGCATTACCACTTTGCATCTCCACTAATTCTTGCTCAAAAGTAGATGGCTCTTCTTGTTCATGTCTTAATTTCTTTAATAGTTTTTCCTGGCTTTTGTTAAAGCCATCGCCTAGTGTAGAGCCATGAGTCGCAGCTGGTAATGAATGTGCTGAGACCGAAACTTCATCTAAGGGCCTTTTCGACATGGTGGTTGATTATTATTATACTAGATGATAAATCAGAATTTAAAATTGATATTAAGTGACGCGGTTTTTTTCTAATTAGTTGCGCGTCTGAGAATTAATTCTACGTGGGCCATCACCAGATAGATCATAATGTACTATATTATAATTCAGGGCTAACGAAAGGGGGAGGGGACTGATGGTTATACCATGCAACTATGATTCTATATTACAGAATATCTATAAATTTATCACACTTGAAAGTGTTCCAGCTCTCAGTATCTATTAGTCAATAGCACACTTGTATTCGATTTTGCAGCCATTAAACCCTATTATTCAGCATTGGAAACCAGTCAAATCTGCCAACAACTTGTTGTGTATAAGATGAAGGTATCGCAGGACGGACTCGTTTGGAGCACCTGTTTTATAGTTGGTGAGAAGATTGAGTAAATCGGCCAAGTCCACGTTATACTTACCCATTTCATTCACACAATAGTCCATTGAAATACTCTCAAAAAGTTCGTCATCACGATCATCCATACCAGCCCCGTTATCTTCTTCTGCATCCCCATCATCGTTGTCAATATTGAAAATACTGGAATAGTGGTGATCGATGGACTTTTCAAACTTAACAGATGATTCATAATTGGTAGTATCACTTTTCAAATCAGTGAATCTCTTAATCCAATACTGCTTGTCTCCGTTACTTCTTACTGATTTATTTATCTCCAAGAACAACACCAAATCAATGAGAAATTTAATATTTTCCTTGCTGTTCGTCCTCGCAGTATTGGAGTTCAATGAGAGAAGGAAGTTCCTTATCAATTGTTGGTTGTTGTTGATGTAAGAATCAAGGAGTTCATAGTTGGCATCCTTTCCGTTGATGGCTTTGAAGAAGTTGCTTTCAAACTCTTCAAAGTTACAAGGCAGGAGTGCGCTTGATGCTTCATTATGTGATTTGAACTTACTAGTGATTAGTTCGTTGCTTATGATTGAAGGCGCTATATCGATGTGCTGTAAGCTCTCTGCCGCCGTATCGGTTATTATTTCAAGAATCACTTCACTTTGAATCTTTAACTCATTATTTGATTCTGACTTCACCTTATTCGTCATAGTGATCATTTCATTCAATACCAGCACATAATTTTCCATATTCTTGTTGTTAAGATTGATTTTCCACGCCAACCAGTTGACGATGGAGATATTGCATGGTAACAAGAAATTCTGGGATAAATAATCCAACCCATTCTGTAGGATTTTGAAATTGATCTTTCCATACACATACGCCAAAATTGCCTCCTGGTATATGAGTGGTATCAATTGATAAATCTGTTTGATATCAATAGACCTTATTAAGTCGTCACTTAATCCTTCAGAATCATCAAACAATGCCTGGATCCAATCTTTCACTAAACTATTGTAGTTGTTAACTATGGTTTTATCACTTTCAATAGAATCATCAAACTCTGGTGATAAGTTGCTGTAGCTTAAGTGATAGTTGTGAAGATAGTTCAAGGAAAATGAGTTTTTGGCTCTAAAATCCAAATTCACGTATTCAGACCATTTTATCACATACAAAAGCAAGTTCCCAAAGTAGCTGTAAAAGTCTTGAAAATTTGTATCGTCTGATAACTTAAAATCATTATCTATCACCTTCGTTAATCTGTAAATCGTCTTATAGTTGCCACACAAGTTGAAAACGTACAAGTCAAACAATTTCTTATTGTGTAGAAGAATAAGAACTAACCTATTCAACTTTTCAAAAGCTAATTCATTCACCAATAAGTCAAATAGTTCTTCAATAGACCTGACCAACTCTAATTGCTTGGACATCGAGAACTCGACCTTCTTGATGACCGCATCAAAGTACTCAACGATACCTGACTCCTCTACGGAAAGAAATTCACAGTTTATCTTGTAAAGTTTATCATCCAATACCTCATTGAACTTATCGGATGTGTTCATATTGGACATCTCATGGATCAAGGTCTGTTGATTAATTCGATTTTCATTAGGAAAGAACTTGTGAAATGACTTTATGGACAAAATCTTATTAAAGATCAACGACTTGATGAAAAACTGCTTGAAATTGTCATCCAATGACTCAAAACTGGCAAAAAGTTTGAAAATGATCTCATCAAGATTATCCACTTTGTACATAAGGATCAACCGTGGAAGCCTTGAACTGAGGAAATTCAACCAGTTATCTTTCGTTCTAGCACTTTGGCGAGATTTGTCACATAAATAGATCCCATTAAACACGGAATATATCAACTTGTAGCAATTCCCGTCGAATAGTTTATTGAACTTTTGATAGAGCGATTCGTTGGGCATGACATTGAATGTCGTGAACATCTGGTTGAAGAAGTAAAAGATCTTGATATTTTCAAAGTGACCATAGTTCTTTGTGGTTTGAGATATGCTAAGGTTATTCAAATTGGGCTGGAGACTGATATTCGACTTGTTATTGACGAACTTGCTGCAATAATGGAATTGTTTAGAGTACCCATTAGCGTTCAAATGGTCCAAAAACTTCACCATGAACTTCTTAATCGGCTCTTTTTCTTTTGCTCCTAGTTTTGTAATAATCAAGTCCCAATTGAAGATCAATTCATTCAATAGGCTTTCATGGTTTAATGTCAACGCATACTCAGAATAATCAATAAAAGCTGCCACCAATTGATCCACAAATTTGGCACGAGGTGAAGTATCTAGCGTCTTAAGCCGTGACTGTAACCCCTTTAAAATATGTACTTGTTGAGTGTCTGCCAATTTAGTAACAGCTTGCCAGAACATCTTCAAATTCTCCTCTGAATCCAAACTTAAGGCTATTAGATACTCCTCGCCAATATTGGATTCGAATAAACTAATAAAGACATGCTCCGTCATAGGATTAACTTTCGCCAATTGGTTATACAAGTGAAGAAACTGCTTGTCTGAAACTCTCCTTTTGGCAGAGAGCCGTAGTAATTTTGCATAATCGTCCATGACTATATTTGACTATGATGTAGTTTAAGAATTTTATATGAAAAATCGCACCTTCTATTTTAGGATCACTATTAGGTTAAATTAACGCGGCGCTCTTCAAAGTCTATAGAGTCAGATCACGACTGCTAAGATTTAAAAACACAAAAATGTATTATATTCTAAGTAAAACTCCTATTCCCAGGATATCCTTCATCCTCTATAACATACATAATTATTTCTAATTACCAAATACTTTTATCTTCCAGGTTGTTCCAGATCGATTTTTCATTCCAATCCCATTTCATGGAGTTCAAATCAATAGGATATTTAAGACTTGCTGGTAACGAATGGTTGCTGATATTAAGGTCACTATCATATAATGATGGGCCATGCGTCACACTTGTCAATTGAGGTGACTGGAATGTCTTGGATACTCTATCGTTTACCAATCGGTCATGATTATAGGTCTGCGTAGCTGCAGATGGCTGCAACGACACCGACTGCATGGACGGTGGTGAAGGGTTCAGCGCCACCGTCAGATTCGATGCCAGTCCATTAACAAGGGGATAACTTTTCAGTTGCTGGAGCGGGTCCAGGGTTGAGCCTGACCATGTCATTGGGTTAGACTGGGGTAAATTCTCTGCCAGCTGCAAATTCATGGCAGACCAATAGTTTGCCGCACCATTGGTACTGGCCAAGTTTAAGGAATGCAAGTTCACAGATGTTGAAGAATGTGGTCCCGTTGGTGATGTCATTTGTGGGGCCTGTGATTGGCTATGTCCATTGTTATAATATGACTGGTAAGGATACTCGGCACTTCTGTTATGGCTGTCCTGGTTACTTGTCTGACGACCCAATGCTGCACTGATGCTGTTGTTATACGCTTGCGTCGTGGTTGAGGTCAGCAGCTGTGCGTATGCATTCTGGTAATTATGATGTTTTTGTTGAGCTTGGTACTGCACTTGAGAATCACCATTATTTTGACCATACGGATACCCAGACTGCTGGAACCGCAAAGTGTTCGAATGAGCATGCTGTCTCTGCTGTTGCTGCTGTTGTTGCTGTTGTTGTTGCTGTTGTTGCTTGGCCATGGCCGTGGCAGCTATAGTAGCCAACGGAACTTTGTTGTCATTGAAATTCTGAATCCTGTAGTTGGGAGCAAGACTGGACGCATTGGCAAGCACTGTTCTATCTATAGCTTCATGCTGTTGGGAAAACGGGGTAATTATAAGATTCCTTTTCGGATACATAGTAACCTCATAAACGCTTCAAAAGTGAAAAAAAAAATGCAAAGTTAAAATTAAGGGAAAGAAATGCAATTTGGTATGAACGAAGGAATGCAGGATTGAACAAAACGACAAAACGAATGAATGGGAAAAGCAAAGAAAGTCGGGGAAACGAGTGTACGAAGCTAACAAGCTACAATTCAAATGAAAGTATAGTGTGAATATTATCAACTGAAAATTTTCGATGCGTCCATTACGCGGTAAATCTGATTTATATTATACTAGAATAGGTGGTAACTTTACGAGACGTAATCCCTCATGTGTTTAACTGCCATGCAGGGACACCTACTTTATTAATGGTATCTTTGACAACGTCATCTTGTTGCTTTTGTCTTTGTTGTTCCTTAAGTTTGTGCTGCATTTGCCATTCTGGAATTCCTCCTGCAGTGACACCTCCCACAGTGACAGAGTCAGTGATGCCTGGATGGTGTTCTGGTTCAACATCTTGAAATTTCACTTCATTAGGCACGGGAGTAGACGTAGCGCTGGCACCATTAGAAGCATTAGCATCCCCACTGGAGAAGTTAGTTGCCGCCGCTTGTGGAGCAATATTAGGCGTCGATTGTGTGGAATTGATTGGCTTAGTATCTGGTGACACAGACCCACTGGATGGAGGTGCAGCTTCTTTCTTGCTTCTTTTCAAAATTTCGGAGGCCGATGGAATAGCACTTACTGGAGGTATTTTCCTCTCTGTCTCTTTAGATGATCTCAACTTGACCAAGTTTTTTAGACTGTTCAATTCCTCATTGATTCCAGATAAATCGTCTTTCAAGTTAACCTTAGTCAAGTTCAAGTTCTTCTCCACAGAATTGCTTAAATTATCGATTTCCAACTTCATCAACCTTAAGTCATCGTCAAATGTCAATTTGTCCTTGTTGTACTTGGCCAAGAAGTCATTGACATTATTTATTACCACGTCAATTTCCTTAGCCTTCTCTTCATTACTCTGCTTGATTTCCTTCTGCTCCGAAGCCAACTCTTCCAATAATTTATCGATCTTGATGAACTCCTCATCTATCTGTTTCTTATCTTCATCGATGTTACTCTGCGTTGGGGGTATAATACTAGGAATCACATATTTGGATATCACTTGATATAACCCGTAAGTGACACCCGCTGTGGCCGTAGCCATGATAAAGTAGTCTTTCCAGCTTCTTTCAGGCACCGCAGGGGCAATGTTGTAATAGTCCATTGGAGGCCCGTATCCAGCACCGGCATTAGAAGACTGGGAGGTTGATTGCCCTGTTGATTCAGTTGATGGAGTGACAGCAGAACCAGTACTTTGACTGGCTCTACTTAAAGCGGCTTCGATTTCTTCTTCATTGAGACCCTTTGATTGCAAGAATTCAATCTTCTTATTCAACGGAGACGAAGTGACATTAGGATCCTTCAAGAACCCCACGGCACTTTGTATCAAGTCTTCGTTCATCAGTAAAGTGAAAAAAGTCGAGTAGTTATTCTGGTAATTTTTCCCTTATAAACTCCACAAATAATGACCGCGGAAGACTGTGAAAAATTGGGGTTGCAGCTGGCTATCATCAGCCTGTCAGAAAAAGACGGAGAGATAGTCTTTGCAAAGACTAGAGGTCACAGAAAGATAATGTAGGATGTTTCATAACATGCACTGTTGTGCGTCTATACAGGAATATCTATACAGATCAAATATTTACATGAACTTTTTTAACAACTCTTCATATATACACCAGCTAATACCTGCACTCATACCTTTTCTACCCAATCTAAGACTCAACCCCCGAAACAAGTTTTTCATTCCGCCAGGCTCCAGAAGTAAAATTTTGGTGGTCTTCACTATCCCCAGTGATCCCACAGATAACTGCATTCTAGTCTTTATAGCATCAAATGGGGCAGTGATTGTAGTAGCCATAGAAGCAGCCAAAATTGCAGAGGCCGAATTAACCACACCCGAATTGATATCCATCAACTGGGTAACCTTGTAGATGTCAGTTTTAAATGCCTCGTAGAATAATATGTACAACCCAGCGTAGGGGCAATCTCTCGATAATGTGACCACACTTCCTTTGAAAAAATTCCTCCATGAACCGTTTTTTTGGCCATCAGTATAAATATTCTCCACACTTTCATACATGGAGTTATAATTGTATAAGTTAGATTCGTATCTTGTCTTGATGATCGTTATAGGCATGGTGGCATACCCAGCAATGGCTCTAACTACAAACCCTAAAGACAAATTCTCAAGATGAGACAACTTAGGCAAGACGCTAGAGCTTGCGGCCACCGGTGAATTGATGGAGGTCTTGAAGCTGTAGACGTAAAACCTGGCCTTCGACAATAGCGTGAGGTAAATTGCCGACCCAATGGATGTTCTGAGGCACAGGGGAAGCACACCTCTCCATAATTCTTTGAAATCTTTTAGCTTTCGAAGCTCTTTTAGTGGGGTGGTCTGGTAATGGATATTATGCTGTTTTTGTTGTTGCAACCTCGTTTTTAATAAATCAAAGGGTTGAAGAATCACTGAAGATGTCAACCCAGCTATTCCACCTGCAGCAAACGACTTTCTGCTCGATATTTCGCTTGCCATAGTAGTGGTAATGCTTCGTGGTGTAGTAAAAGATTATGACAAATGCGCAAAGATGAGAAAAGTCGTGAAAAATGCATGTTGTTAATATTATGTACCATGGCTATTAATGAAATGAGCAATTGCTGTGTTTTCTGATATTTCGCCGTTGTGATAGAGATATGTGACTTTCACCATGACATGGAATCGATGGCCGCTAACAGCGAAATAGGAATCGTTAACAATGGGTCAATTTCCTGAAGTGACTCAGACCCTGCGAAATGCACAGAGTTTTTAACTAATGCAAGAGTGCAAATAGCCAAATATGAATGATATGGATCCGGGTTAGATTCAAAGTTTTTTGCAATACCACCAATACGGTGCTCCTGGTTCAAAAGTAAGAATTGGACAGCAGCATCCAAATTTGCCAATTGTAAGTGGTTCAACATCAGTAAAGCTCCCAAGCTCCACCAACTGTAACAAGCATCACCCGCTTTGTTTTCTCTGCCATTGAACCCACCAAAATCCTGGTGGTTGACATCTTGTCCGTCAAATAAAGCATCAGGGTAGTTAATCTGTCTGTGGAGTATCCAATTGAGACTGCTTTCCCACTTTTGTGATTTAAAATCGTACCCCATCAACTTCAAACTTGCAATTGCGCAGAAGGTGTACCCCAAATGACTATCACTATTATCCAAGCACCCAAACCCTCCGTCGACATTAAGTTTCCCTAAAACATACAGCTCCACCGCCTGTATGTCAATATCGTGTTTAGGGTCTATAGTCGTGTCGTATTTTAGTATTCTCCTTATGGCAAGGGCCATGTAGCACATTCGTAAATCAGTCTCGCCAAAACAGGACCCCCCATAACCTAAAGTAGGGGAGAAACTTCCTTTGTGGTCACCTTCTTTTATCTGGCAGTCTGACACAAACTTCATTACCGCATCACGATCAATCCTCTCACTTATAACATCTTTCAACATGATTAAATTTAAAAGACCAAAAAAAGTGGAAGAAATTGTGGGATGTCCGTAAGCACCGCTGGAATTCATCGTGTCTCTGAACCCATTGCCTAAGTAATAGCTGTCATAAATGAACTTGATCAATGCCTGTCTTTCGTCATCAGGAAAAGAAATGGCCCCCAAAAGTTCCAATCCCTGGAGACAAAAGTTTATGAGGGATAATTTGTTACAATCTTGATCCTGATACTTGGAAGGGAACATGTTCAAGCATAGAGTGAAATATTTCACGTGCTTTTCCACCAATAATTGATCCATGTTACTTGTAGCTGTGGGAGATTGATGTCACTAGGCAAACTCGAAACAAGCACTAGAAAAAACCTTTTGCCAGTCCGCACTACTTTTTTTTAGAACACCACGCTATTTTTCCCCGTATTTTTGTGGTGTGTCCCACGCGCTGTTCCGTCAAAGTTCCTATTTTGGATTTATTTTTTAAGCCAAATTTTGACAGGCACTATAAGCTATTTTTACCATGACATACCAAAAATAAATGTTAGAGCTAACACCACAGTTTTATCTGTCTTCAGAGGTATTGCCTCTTCTATAGTTGCGTCCCACAGTTTCGTGTCGGAACACTTGCACCACATTGGTTATATCACACGGGAAAAAGGTGAGCCCCTATACTAGTTATTTTCTTTGACGTATGAACTGTTTTCCCAATACAGCAGCGCCCCCTTTCCGACACAAGGTTTCTTGCACAGAGAATGTTTGAGCCATGTGGACTCGTCTGATTGTATTTGTTTATGCATATTGTGACAGATTAAAGTTGTTCCAAAAAGGGCGATGCTTGCTCTAATTAAACTCTCAAAATATCGGCAACTTTACAAAACCAACGTGCTGTATGATTCTATTATTAGTTGCGTTTCACGGCAACCTTACGGAACTTTTAACCCAGCCCCTTTCCTCATTGACTATTGGTTTAAGATTAGAACTCAATTGGGTTTCAGCAAACAGCTGTGGTTCAGAAAAATTGGTATAAATATGGGGCTTTCCACTTGCTCTACAAATTTTTGTTTACTAGTTAACTTTCTTACTACAACTTTTCTTCAATCACTTACCAAAAATGAGAACTTCTGCTTTATTACCTGCTGCCTTCATTGTTTTGTCTGTCAATGCTGACGTTTTAGCTCCTAGAGCTGCATCTAGTGCTGTGTCATCTTTGGCCGAAAAAGTAACCGGATCTGGTTCCGAATCCTCTAAGTCTACTGGTGGCTCTAAGCACAGTTCTGCTTCGGAAAAATCTAGTGGTTCTTCTGCTTCTGAAAAATCCAAATCTTCTTCCAGTGGTTCCTCCGAAAGTGGTTCTTCTTCTAGTTCTAAGGAAGCTGGTGCATCCACTTCAATCGGTTACGGCTTATCTTTTGCAGCCGTTGTTGCTGGGGTCTTGCTAATTTGAATGTACCACTAGTGCTCCCCTTTTAGGTATGTAGATTCGAGAATAAAAGAATCCATCATCTACTGGTTCGTTGGACTGTTGTCTCTATAACGTATGGTGCCTCTGTATCGTATCCCATTACTCAGTCACTACTAAAAAATTACATGCAGGACAAGGATATCGAGTATATATCAACTTTGTTTCCCCGTTAAAGTTTCTTAAAACTTCTTACATATACAACTATGGAGTTCCAAAAAACTATAACTGAAAGCGAAGAAAACCACTATAAGTTTGTATTCATCCCTCGAGGGTTTGTCACGGGTCATGTCGTGTTCTTGAATGACGAGATGGCTGATGAGTATAAGAAGAGAACGAAATCTAAGTCCGATGATACAAGCATAAATCCTCAGCAGAAAAATCCAGTAACACCGTTGTTGTCGTACACATACAATTCATGGCGATACAAAAGTGCCGAGATATCAAAGGCAGTGCCGCCACAGACTGGTAAATTTAACGAGAAAGAACATTTTCAAAAGTATGGGGATGTCCAAAAGACATCACGTTCCTTCTACACCATGTACACCATCCGCTTACCCTCCACAACTACCACTCTCTACCACCATGAGAGGTACCCAATCATGGATTTTGAGATCAATGGTGTGAAGTACCGTTGGGTATCCTACCATGAACATCATTGGCTCACTAATACGAAACCTTATGTTTATGCCCTATATGAGCTTGATCCTGACCAGATATCGCTTGTAGATGGCTTGATAGACAGAGAAGTCGACAAGAATAATGGTCTTGTTGCTGGATTGAAACCAGCTATATTCAAAAAGCCAACAGCTGGAGTTGGTACAGACTTTGTCAACTTCACAAGCGATAAGAAATTGGGTCAGTTCAAGGTCATATACAATAACCCGTGGACTAACAGGTGCAAAGCAGAATTGGAAATTGACTTTAAAGAAGAAATAAAAGGCCCATTGGACCTTGGTGATACAGCCATGACTTTCCTAAGTATCGCCAGTGTCATAAAGGGGTTAGAGGATGTAAAACAAATGCACCGCAACTTTCGTACTGGAACAGGCGGTGGTTCTTGTTAAGGTATGAGAGCTATAAGACGGCGTGAGATCTCATGAATTCGTGCTTGAGAGCTGCAAAATCGGAAGTGAGACCTCAATTCTAAGTATGTTTTTTATAATGTCATGACTACAACGATAGTGATTAAGTACGTAATTAATTTATATAAGTGTTAACAGCTGACAGCGATGGAGCAATGAGCTGCCCTGGGATCTCTAAACCCAAGATCTGCTAATATTGTCTTAGCAGAGGGACCGACACCTAACATTTGAATACGAGTGAAATTGATGACAGGGTCATGCAACAGCCGTGCGCCGCATGCGGAATATCACGAGATAAATGTGGAGTATATAGTTCTGACGGAAACCTTACGAATGGCATAATAGACCAACAGCTCCTTAATCATGGACGAATCGGTGGATATACCACTTGTTGAAAAGCCTTATTTGCTTGAGATACCCCTAGTTCCATCTGGTGATAAGTGCTACGTGTTCGTGGACCAAGATTCCAGTGAAAAGTTTGAGGCATTCAAAGGCGATGACTCCAAAATGATCAGAGATCTTCAAGGGCAGGGCAAACACCTACCGATATTTTGGAAGCATTACCGGTATTTTGGAATCAATGTCGGTACGATTTACGAGGCCAAGCTTCCAGTAGGTGAATTGTTCGATACAGCCAGACACGGTTCTGCCATCTGCAACATCGCTAAGACGCCCCATAAACAGTATTGGGCGTATACTTTGAATTTCAAGTCTATCAACATGTCTTTCTATCAGCATCGGTATTACCCCATAATTGACTTTAATTGGAGTGGAAAGAGGTACAGATGGGTTTATTATGAAAGAACGTGGATGAAAAGAAAGGTAGGGTTTGTTTATTCATTATTCATATTGGACGACTCACAGCCATCGTTAGCAGATGGGGCTGTGGATGGTACAGTGAGTCCGACGAATCCTCTATTGACTAGCAGCATTAAATCCTTGTTTCTAGGAAGTAAAAGCAAAAAGTTTAATATGAACACAACCCGTTTCAATTCCACTACAAAAATTGGCCAGTTGTCACACGTAAGATGGCAAGTGAGGACTTTGAACTTAACAACTTCTGTATTCAAGATTGGCTCAGATCATCCAGTTGAATATTTAGACGATGTGAACCTTGACTTGAAGTTATTTTTGATAATTGCAACGATATTCCAGTTCGAGGAAGAGGGCTTGTATTATCAAAAACCGCCAAAGAGCTATCCAGGTTTCAAGATTAATAACATTCAAGCTTAATATGAATGGCCCTGGACAAAGACAAGTGTGAGAAAAGTAGACTGGCTGCAAACTTTTTTTTCTTTCCACAATCATCCTTGCAATTCATGGATGCCCTAAAAAACCTAAACTCTAAACTCCTGGTGTTTTTCACTAGCCTAGAGCCTCGAAGCGTAAAGATCACTGCTAGGACCAATGACCCCGACGAAGTCCCTGTGAAGTTTATCTTTGCAAGCAAATGGCTCGGTTACGATACAAAAGTATTTATTTCCGACAAGGCTTACAAGAATTTCTATGGTTGGCTTCCCAAAACCAAGAAGCAAGAAACTGGTATAAATATTCCGTTGTTGTACAGTGAGTGCTTCGGGTACTACAACGATGCGTTCAGGAAGTCACATTATATTTTCGGGGATGAGGAGCCCTACTTAAGAGTGTACAAATACGAACCAAGTGAATCTGTATTCGACGAGAAAAGAATATTCTGCAATGTTAAAAGATCCAAGAGGAAGTGGTCGATGTTCTATTTTACGTTGAATTTTCTGGACGAAAGCGTCGTCCGTCTTTACTACCACACAAGGGTCCCAGTGGCAGATTTTAGGATTGACGGCAAAGGGTACCGCTGGGTATGCTATCACGAAAGAGGAAGCCTTTACTACAATTATTACTATAGCTTGTATGAAGCAGAACCAAATGATGACCTTATGGGAGAGGGTCCAGACTGGGAACCAATTTGGCACCGTAAAGCATCTGTATCTTCACATACTGCGCACGGCGAGTACAAGTTGGGCAAAAAAATAGGCGAATACACCTACTGCACTTCTCCAGGATTACTACCCACCATCAATTATCAAAAAACTACGAAGTTCAAGACCTTTCAAAAGCAGTTAACAGAGAATAATAGTCTGATAGACCTAACAAGTCTAATCTTTATTGTCACCGCATTAGTCCTAAAAACTCATCAGGACTTCAGAGGACCTCATGATGATGGGAATAATGACTTCGATGCACGACCACGTCCACCTCCAACGCGGAGGCACATAGACGGCCTATGAGGAGGTTCTCTTCTATGTGCAAAGAAGCTGTACGTCATCTTTACATCTTTATTGCAATAAATTCAGTGCGCTTCAAAATAAATTATCTTTTTCCTATCCTCTTAAATCATCAATGTTTAGGACACTTACAAGAGTTACCACACCTTTGGTGGCAGGTACATTAGCATTCGGTTTATTCCCATTCTCTAAGAGTCAGTTTCTGACTCATGAGCTCCAAAATAACGAGGCAATCTTAAAACAAATCAAAGATAGTGCCTTGTATAAACAATTAGCATCTGATCCCAATTTCAAACAAGAGTCAGCAATCGCTCAGTTTCCTAAACAGCATCACCATAATCTTGTTACAGCAGGTCTACTTTATGGAGAAAACTTATTTGAAATTGAACCAGTAATATTCAGTGACAAGGCCCAGAACTTCTTTGCCTTCCACTACTTGGGCAAAAAAATGATAAGTGATGATGGTAAGATTCATAACGGAATTACAGCAACGTTACTAGACGAAGGGCTTTGTGCTGCCGGGTTTCCATTACTACCAACCAAGAAGGGTGTCACTGCCAAATTATCAATTGATTTCCAAAATCAGGCACCACCTAATTCCGTCGTAGTGCTAAAGGCACACGTCGCAGAACACAAAGGTAGGAAAGTAGTGATCAACGGGTCACTTGAAACATTTTCAGATGATCCTATGACTATTGCACATGCATCATGCATACTTGTTGAGCCTAAGTGGTTCAAATACTTTTCCTGGTTCCTGTTCATTTAAGGTTGCTGTGGTTGCATAAGCTTTCCCAATTTTTGATTTTCCCACTTCTTTTAAGTTGCTAATAAGTGGAGATTCACTAACATGAGCAAGGTTACAGTGAAATTGGCGTCATTCATTGGCTTACTTCTAAAAAAAAAGTCTGTTTAACTTTCTGTATACGGTAAACGACTGTGGAATGCATGTACGAAGGATTGCTACCTTCAATGTGGAAATTTGTGGCCTGCTATCACTATAAATACTAATGAATTTCACCATATACAAGAAAAAGTTTATCATTAACACAAATAACAAATTATTACAATCATGTCAGACTTAGGTAGAAAAGATATTTCCGATAAAGTTGGTTCCAAATTAAAGCCAGACTCTGAAAAGTCTACTCCAGAACACTTCAAAGACAAGGTTACCGATAAAGTCGATGACGTTGTTGGAGGTACTGCACCAGATGAACAAAAGTCCTGGACTCAACAAGCCAGCGATGCTGTCTTCGGTGAAAAGAAATAAACTAGCTAGTATAGTTAATAAATGAAGTACTTTCATTACTAAAATAGTGCTCCGTTAATCTGTAGAACTCTTTCACATCTAAATCTAAATCATCCTACTTAATTGGTGATTACACGATATGGGGCTGCCATCAATATTATTTCCATTCGCGTACGCGTAAAAAAAGATCAAATCTATCTACAAGATGACAGTTACAGTAAACACTGCAGAACAAGAATATCTTGATTTGTGTAAGAGAATCATCGAAGAAGGTGAGAACCGTCCAGACAGAACTGGTACTGGTACCAGATCTATTTTCGCTCCTCCACAACTCAGATTCGACTTATCTAACGATACATTCCCATTATTGACCACCAAAAAAGTGTTTACCAAAGCAATTATCCACGAGTTATTATGGTTCGTGGCAGGATGCACCGATGGGAAAAAATTATCTGACTTAGGGGTAAAGATCTGGGAAGGCAATGGATCTCGTGAATACCTTGATTCTTTGGGGCTAACTGATAGAAGAGAAGGTGACTTGGGACCCGTTTATGGTTTCCAGTGGAGACACTTCGGTGCCAAGTATACTGATTGTGATGCGGATTACACCGGCCAAGGTATTGATCAGCTTCAAGAAATCATCCACAAGTTGAAGACCAACCCCTATGACAGAAGAATCATTATGTCTGCATGGAATCCATCTGACTTTAGCAAAATGGCATTACCTCCATGCCATGTTTTCTGTCAGTTTTATGTCAATTTCCCAGAAGGTAAAAGACCAAGATTGTCGTGTCAAATGTACCAACGGTCCTGTGACATGGGGTTGGGTGTACCTTTTAACATTGCATCGTATTCTTTGTTGACAAAGATGATTGCCCATATCGTCGATATGGACTGTGGTGAATTTGTTCACACTATGGGAGATTGTCATGTATATTTGGATCACATAGATGCTTTGAAGGAGCAGATACAAAGAGTTCCTAGACAATTTCCTAAATTGAAAATTAAAGAAGAAAGATTAAGCGAAATCAAGACTATTGACGATTTCAAGTATGAGGACTTCCAAATATCTGATTATGACCCATACCCTGCCATCAAGATGAAGATGAGTGTTTAGATTTACGTAATTCCCCAAGACCAAAAAATGATATATGTACATTAACTATTCATGGTATATCTCCTATTGGAACGGGCAGCATTGCCCACAAAATCAAAAATTGCGTTGTCATCTTTCCCGGTTTCTGGTGGTTGACTCTGCATTTTGGCATTGTCTGACTTGGCCTGCAATGGCTGCCTTTGCATCAATTTTTGTTTCTTTAAATTCTTGAAATAATCATCAGCCACGGCATCCACGAAATGTTCCGATTCTCTTCTTAGCTTTTTACCCAATGAAGGCTCCTTATAGCTGATCGCCGGTTTGGCTCTGGTAGCTCTTCTTTGTGGGACTTGGTTCTCTGTATCATCCAGCACTTGAGGTCTGACCGCTATCGTCCTCCTCCTGTTCACCTTTTTCACTGCTTTAGCTTGCGATTTTGGCTTTTCAGGGTCCTTTGCACTTTCCGGGATAGGGCTTGGTACTTCCATAGGATCCACATTCTCTTTATCGGAAGATCCCTCAGGCTCCTCGGAAATTTCTGGGGCACCCACGGATGCCAGAAGTTCAGGGTTTGGCACATGTTGGGCTTCTTCGACGACAGCTGTTTGTTTTCTTGCTGACTGTGGTTCATCCTCTAGTTGGGGCACTTCTTCAATTACAGGGGGAGTATCTTGAAACACCGTAATAGGGTTTATTGTCTGCCTTCTAAATGAAAAGCTCCTTCTCTTTCTTTGTAATGGTTCTTTGTGCCCCGTAAAGCTTATTAGACTCAACAGTTCCTCTTCTTTATCCGGCTTATTGAGAACTTGAGCGATATCTGTTCGACTATTTTGCTCATTGTGTGAATCAAGGTCCACCCCAGGGAACTGTACTTGCGAGGAAAGATTACCCAAGCCTTCTGATTCCCTAAATTCCCTGAATACCGCTAAGAGACCGTCAAACTTCTCTGTGACTTTCGCTTCTAAGACCTTCAATTTCTCATCAAGTTGTCTTTTGACATCTACCTCCCCCCTTCTCTGCTTCAACCGAATATTTTCCCCTATCAAGTCACTGATTCTTTTCTCCATGTCGAGTACTTTCGCCTGCAAGACCTTGTTATTCTTCGATAATGCTTTGTTCTGCAACAATTGCTTCTCTCTCCATTCCCGGTCACTAAGGGATGCGGTATCGGAGCTTTGGGTCATATTATGGTCATTTTCGAATTCAGTATCATAGGCATTTTCAGCCGGGGCAGTGGAACGGAGCTTGCTTTTCTCTTTCGCTAAGTTAACAAACGATATAGACCTTGAAGACGGTCTAGCCATAGGGATATTGCTTTATTATTGTTTAGTGTTTACAAAAAAGAAGGATGATTCCAAATCAAAACATTCGCGATACGCTAAAGAAATTAGTTTCTTTTAATACAAACGAGATGCAGAAATCCGCTCAAATATACCATAAAATAGAAGAGAAGAGGGCTGAATTGGCAAGCTTGACTGAGATAAAGAACTATACTGAAACCTTGACGGAACAGCTTGAAACATTGGAGTCCAAATTAGGCGAAATGGTCGATGGGGCAGAAAGTGTGAATTTAGTTTTATCCACCTGGCAGAATGTGGTAAGGTCCATTTCTTTGGCATCCTTAGGACTATACAACTACTCCTCTAAAGACTACGAGACGCTGGCCCCTTTACCGGAAGGGTTATTGAGAATACCTTTGAAAGATGATGCTGAAGAGGTTGATGGCGAAGAAGACCAAGAGGAAGAACATCATAATCAAAACACTAACGCAGACGAACAGCAATGAAGGGAATCCAGGCACAGACAGAACAGACTCTGGTGTCTCATGTATATTAGTCATGTATTATAGTACTTAAAGGTGGTTTAAATCTGCTTCAACTTTTATAGATTGAATCCAGTTCAATAGGTTATATTTTTCAACGTAATCCACAGCATTATTGAAGAACGATTTATTTAACTCTGACAAAAGCACGTCATTGTCCTCAAACTGTGTATCATTCTCTGTCAACATATCCTCCAATATCTTGATTTCCTTATCGTGGAGCAGCAGCACTGTCTTGTGGAGGGTAGAATTATTGATTTTCAACTTGACAAACTCGTCTGTATCTTGGTCGGTGATTTTGAACTCGTCCCAATCGTCGGTTAAATAAATCAATCTACTCCAGATTTTCTTGACTTCCAACTCATATGCTTTACGCCCAGAGATCAAGGACGCAACTTTGAAAGCATTAGCAAAGCCATTACTGAATTTGCTACTTGGTTGTGTGAATGTTAAGTAATCGATCAAATCTTTTTCACTTAATGGGTAATTATCCACGAAAGTGCTGAAAGATTTGCCAAAGACAGCGTTAGCAGTTTTGTCATCTATCTTCTTATTGATAAACTTGAGGAACGCATTGAAATTAACATCATGCCCTGATTCTGATTTCACAATGGCTTCATTGAAATGTTGATACAATGTCTTCTGAATTCGTATTAAAATGAGTTCAGTCTCAATCTTGAATAACTTAGTATCCAAGGAGAGCTTGTCGTTCGACTCCGATGCTAAAGCACTCAACTTGGCCAACGAGTATTTCAATTCTTGTGTAGTCTGCTTCTCGTTTGGTTTCAATTCCGTTGATCTCATTAGGTAATCAGAAGCAGCACCAAAGTCTTGATCAAGAAGCTTACTTATCCATGCCACATGTGAACTTTTGTCATAGTTTTGGGCCAAGTAGTCGTCTAATAAATACTTATACCTGGGGAATCCCGTCAATAACATTTGAATCTTCTCGTTTTTGATATAGTAATCGAATAGGGCATTTGTAAAAGCCTGTTGATACTTCTCAATGTACAAGTAGTACTTGGTCAACATTGCTTCATACTCTGCCGATGTAACGCCATATTTATCGATCACACTAGCCCGCTCATCCTCAAGGATAGCAGCAAGTGACAGAAAGTCTTGGTATTGCTCCACAAGTAACACTGCCTCTTCATTCAAGTTGTTATCTAACAAGCAGTTTATCCATTTGGTCTTGTTCATGTTGTACCATTTGACATAATTGTTCAAATTGTCATTTGACTCAAATTTCATGTAGTCGATAGCTTCATTGATGAAGTAGTAGAGCATATTGCAGACTTTCCCAATATAAGCTCTTATCTGAGGTGGGTTTGTGTCAGGGGTTTCGTCCTCGCAGAACTTTGCTTGAAAGAATACCACAACGTCCATTATAATGTCTGTATCGAATATCCAGGATTTCTTGTTCGGAATATCACTAGCATACTCTACCTCATTTAGAAGAATGCTGTCGTAGAACACCTTAGCTATCAATTCAATGAGGAAGAACAGTGAAATATCTGCTTTTACTGCTTTATTGAAAAAATCAGTGAAAACGACGTTGATGGAGCTGACTTCTGAGTTGAAAAATTTCCGTGTTATGTCAGTTTCACTGTCAGATGACTGTTTGTAATTAACAATGGCAGATTCAAGGAGCTCTTTGAGTTCTGATTGAAGTCTTCCATTCGAGTCAATAGCTTTCCATAAACTCAAAGAAGTTTCGGTTTTTTCTAATGCTTGAACTGCTTCAATTAAAATCTGGTTACTGACGTTAGGGAAGCTTTTGCAACGTTGGATCAAATTTTTGAACAACTGTGATTTCTTCTCGAGTAAATCAGTAATAGTGGGTGAAAATGAAGGTAAATAACGAGAAGTCGAGGTGATAATCTCCTCGATGATCTTGGAAACAGCAACGTTGACCAAAGATGTCTCAAACCTACCTGAAAGGCTGAAATCTATGGTCGATGATGAAGAATAAAAGATTGCTTGTTCAATGTGAGACTTCACTAACTCTAATGGCTCTGGAATTGGCTCATCCCCTCCTTGTTGTGACGAAGTGAACCTTTCCACTCTCATTATTCCAGAGTTGTCGGTAATCAATACTAATGCAGGGTTTGATTGTGCATCCTGATCTTCATGGCCGTATCCGATTATGTGAACAGCCTTATTGATGTTTATGATGTCCTCCCATCTTGGTTTATAGTACAGGACTGTTCCTTGTGACGAAATGTAGGAGAAGTCAAGATCGGTCAAAATGATGGAGTTATTCACCACTATGAGAGCGGTGGTTTGTGGTTTCGGTATGAAAAGTTTAGGCTTGAAATCACCTATCTCTCCACTAAACTTATTGCATCTATGAGAACCATACACTAAGATCCCGCTCGATTCGATTTTAGCCGTCACCAAAACCAAGTTATTTATATCGGTTGGGGACTGGTTGAATTGGTCAGTTATAAGACACAAGACGACATAAGTATTCTCTGCTTTCGAACTGTTCACCCTCCAGGTATCAAGGTATTGTACACTGGACCCAGATAGCTGGTGGAACCCATCTATACTATTTTCAACATACGCATCTAAATTATGGCTGAAAGACTTGGAAGTATTCACCACTGGTGTACCAGTTGCAGGAGATATCTCTACCACCACCACGTGAACTAAACCAGATACTTCTTGTATGAGTATTTGTTGCAGACCAGTGGCCAGATCGAAAGTTTCGCCTCTAATGCACACGATATCTTCGTTGACATCTGATAAATTGAGAAGCCTTGAAAAGAAATGGGAAGCAGGTTTCATAATTTCTATAACAGACAATTTTGGTTTGCTCTTGATATCTCTAAGACTCACCAACATGACTCGTTTCCAAGAGGTCACCACGGCTACACCTGCTGGCTCGACGTTTTCAATGATAGTTATAAACTCGCCTTTCTCTGTGTTTATTGGAAGTTGAGTTTCAAGGTTTTTGTTGCTGATCAAGCCCAAGGCAGGTGAGTGTTTTACGCTATCATAAAATTTCAACACGCCTGTAGCTGTGTTTGCAATGACAATCCCGGGATCTTTGGAGGTGCCACTAGATGGACTAGTTAATATTGCCAACGGTAATAACGCATTATCGGTGTTATCTATAGGGAATTCTATGGTGACTGGATTCGAATCAGTAGACTTGTAAGCCCACACAAACACTTGTTCTTTGGTCACAGCAACCGCATACTCCGTGTCGCCATCGGTATACCCGTTGAGAATGGAAGAAGTCCCATCTGCAGATATCAACCGTTTTGGAAGTCCTGGAAGTTTGGAGATACAATACTGATCATTCTTAGTCAATTCTTGCAATTGTGGAGCTGAGCGTTGTGTTTTCAACCTCTTCGTATCCTCTTCGGGGTGTGGTGAGCTTTGTTTCGATTTCCTTGGACGAAATATAGAAGATTGGCTCGTCATTATGGTTGTTTTCTTTCAAACAAGTACGCTTTCTTTTTTTTTCAATGCGATTCGAAAAACGCATCAATCACTAACTAACAAAATATATGGTCGTGTACACTACAATTTGTTTTCCTATAGCCATTTCATTTAGGTTGTTATTAATGTACATACAAAGGATGACTGATGCTGTAAGAGAGATAGAAGGAGAAGTATAAGACTTAGAGTTGTTCACTTCCAACTTACTTTTTTTGTTTTTTTGCAGCCGGTTCATCAGATTCGTCACCAGAGATGATATCATCAGCATCATCATAAAATTCATCACTATCACCTTCCTCTTCATCTTCGTCGTCGGACAATTGATCATACTTGGATTTCAAACCCTTCATCTTCCTGGTTTGTAATTTAGATAAGTCTTGGTTACCAACGTGAATTTGAGCAACCTTATCACCCATAATATCAGTCTTAACATTCTTCTTTTCTTTAGGTTGTAATTGTTTGGGTTTCATGTGAGCTTCCTTTTCGACCTCTGGAGCAGGTGTAGTTCTTCTACCTATCTTGAAGTCAAATCTAGGTCCAATCTCGTCAAGCTCGATTCTTGGAAGTTTTTGGTTAGATCTGTAACTCTTGAGTTTATAAACTCTAAAGTGCAAAAGTGGTAAAGTTGAAGAGTTTGGATCTTCTATCTCTCCAGTAGATAAAGCTATCACGTATTGTAACCCAGCAACATCTTGTAAGTCAGTCTCTTCACCTCTGAAGAAATCAATGAAAAGAGATTTGACATGTTGAAAAGCTGGAACAGAGTCAAAAGCTGGCCCGTTGAAGACAAACATTGGCTTTAACCCCACAGTGAATGTTAACTTTTTAAAGTCTTGCAACAATTTGTAGTTTTGCTGAATAGAAAGTTCGATCATATCGTAGATCTTGTGGTTGAAAAGTCTTGTGAAAATTAAAGTGTTTGGTCTTTTCTTGTTGCTAGAAGAAAACACCATCAACGAAGCATCATTCTTTTCACCAAAAAACTCTAAACTGCTTGGGTCTTCGAACGGTCTGATTTCGTTCTTCTTCGTGAACCTTTTAGCATGAGGTTTTTTGAAAGCCATCAAATCACACATAGAATCGTGTAAGACTTTATTGGTGGTGGCACCAGGTACAAACAAAGCAGACTTGGTGTTTTCCACTAACTTAGCTTCCTTTCTGGCCAATGCCCTCTTTGAACGGGCGTTCTTTGGCTTGACGGTTCTAATCATCTTGTCAATAAAAGTGGTATAAAGACCTAAAAGAAAAAAAGCGCTTCCAAAAATTTATTGCGATGAGGCTGCGAGATGAGATTTTTACTTTTCTCGTTAATGTCTTTATAATATAATAGTATATTAAAAAATGTGAATCTAATAAATTAAGATAATTAATGTGTTAGGGTATTATGCCCAAACCTGTAACTGTTCGAAGTAATCTATACGCTTACGTTCTGGGTTATCGATATGCTTACAGACCAGGGCTCTCAAGTCGTCAACCATAACAGGATGACCGCATGTTATGTAAGCCACTGATCCATTGGACTCTTTGATTGTCTCTTTCACGATTTGATCAATATTAGGCCTTCCTTCTTTAAACGAAATGAAAGATAACTCTTGCTTAATTTTGGCTATGATTTCATGGCCATCAAACTCATCCATGGACCCATAGTGGGATGTTTGACTGGTTGCCTGTATATGACTGAGACTGGAGGCCTCGTCTATCACACGCAATTCAACTGGTACATCAGCGTGGCTGGGAAACCGTAGAGGGAATTCCTCCAAACAGGCAAGGCTATTTGGCTTGGTAACATAAATTTCTGTTTGAACATGAGTATTTCTCAAACAGAGCAACTCTTCATAAAACCAAAGTAAAGATCGATACTCTCTCACCACCCAAATAAGTTTAACTTGAGGCTTAGAAGACCGTAATGTCAAATCCAATGCTTCTGCGTAGATACCGGGAATACCGTTACCACCAGCGACAAACACAGCAGAGTCATACCTGCTAGCTGGAGTGGTTTCCCCATAAGAACCTTCAATAGCCACCCTAATCTCTGTGAACTTGTTGGGATGGGTCAAAAGGTATTCATACATGCTGCGAGTCACACCCTCTTTGACCTTCATGAAGATAATAATCTCGTTATCGTTCTCACATGCCGTGGTGTAAGTGAAGGGATGCGACTGCCAGAAACACGAAGGTCTAATAAAATGTATAAATGCATGTCCTCCTGGCACAATTTCCCAATGATCGGGTTTTGGTATCACTACCTTCAACGCTTCATCAGCTAGCACGTACACCTTGGATTTGGGGAACCCAAATGAGTACAATCTGCCAATTCTGACTACTCTGTCAAAGATCCATACTGCAAAAGTAAAATGGTAAAACCACAAACAATATAAGTCAAGAACATGCATGTACGCTCCGAAAATGAACCCAAATGCCAACAAGATGTGAAGTAACAAGAATACTTCGTAGTATTTTCTACGAAGCACCAATAATCCTTGCACCAAAATAACTATACCACTGCCAAACGCTAATAACCCCCATAATACGTATGGTTCGGTGATGGTCACCCAAAAATGCAGTGAATAAAGGGAGTAAAAAGATGCATGTATCAAAACCAATACCATGAGGATCCGTGAAACCCACCTATGGAAAGTTATGTAGGTGGAATAGTCCCACCTAGTTAACCATTGTAGAAAGTTGTTTCTTCCTCCAAATAAAATCAATAATGGCATCATTGAGCTAGTCAATATACTGCATCTGACTGCGTAAAACCGCAATAAAGCCTGTCTCTTACTTTTAAAGAGTGGGCCATCCACGTAGTGGATTTTAGAAACCGTAAGATATGCTGTCAATATCAAAAATGCTGTCAATACAATTGTTTCCAACCGAGTAGGTACGAGCAAGTCAAGAACCTTCAATAACGGTTTTTCGTTAGTCTTCCTCTTACCACCAGTGGCAGGGGAAGAAATGTGTTTCCTGAACCAGTTGCACCCAGGTCCAACCAATCTTTTGTGGACTTGAGGGAATATGACCTTTGACCAGTTTGCTACCGATATTAAAAAGAATACCCCCATCCAAAATGCCACAAGATAACCACCATATATCACCGACAAATCGTAGTTTCCTAAGAACTGATCATAAGTTAACTTGAACTGATGGGCGTTGTAGGGATCAAGCTTGACAGGGAAATTCATTATTCCACCGGAAACGCCGTCCATATCTTCAATATCCTTAGCATATTTAGAGTAGTTGCTCAACGACTCCTGGAAGTCATCATTTGTTAGGAAAACATTGAAGTTCTTAGCACAGAACAGTATGTACGAGTCCTGGGCATTTCTGCTAATTATATTGAAACATGCCGTCATGGTAGCTCTGGCGTGTGGGTTTGTACAATAGCATGTTTGGACATCAGGGGAATCATCTTCACAAAACTTGGCCCGTTTGTAGAATAACTGCGACACACAACTATAGTACGTGATCTTGGACTCACCCATGAAATTTAATGGTGCTCCATGGACTGCCTTTTCTGGAGTTACCGTTATCATTGTGGACACAATAAACCCGATCAATAAGAACGTCCTTACTTTACGTAAGATGGGATTCTTTATTGAGACCGGTATTGTGAACGGCACCAAAAGCACCAAAAATACAATGGTCACATAGAACCATGAATAGTACATTGGTCAAAAGTAAACTTGAACCGTTAGCCTGTTTGTACTTTTTGTAAAACGTTTCTTATATGAGAATTACCATTAAAAACAACCCGAAGTTATTATGGGAAGGAGAAAATGCTTCGTTGTATTTAGAAACCAGAAACCTATGTAAAATTCTGGTGTGCTGTCCCACTTTGAACCAAACGATATGTGTCAAAAAATAACGGGCAAGCGTGATGCTTTATAGTTTTTTTTCTTGTAATTATGGCTTAGATTCTGGTTGTAAACTTAGTGAGAAGTTTTTTATTTTTTCTTCGCTGCGGTGAAACCTCGTAAACTACCCTGATTTCGGTGTAACGGTTTTCTTCAATTTGTTGCTGTGCAGTGATTGGCTACAAAACTAGAGTCTAGATGAGTGTAATTTTATCCGACAGGGGCGGGACGCTTAAAATGAGACGAATAACGTTTACGGAGTTCAATAGAAATAGTAAATTTTAATTTGTTCATAGCCAATGAGAAGCGAGGCCGTTGGTCGATCCGATGAAAAAGATAAAAATTTGGCATGCTCCCGGATTTTCGAGATGGTTTAGATAAAAAAGACGGAAAATAAGCACACGGAAATTTAACGCCGTTCAACCCCGAGAAGAGAATAAGAGGTAAAGTTCGAAACACTGTTGAGACTATGGAATAAATTGTGGTAAGCAAATAGCACGTTGTATTGTCATTATTGACTTTTTGAGACCTTAGAGTCGTATAATGTCTGTCTTCTTAATTCTGTGTAGCAAAGTTATTGTGTGATTTTCACTTTTTTTGTGAGAATTATTTCTTGAGTCTGGAGAAACAGGTACTATTTTCCGACACAGCCACTACCGCTCTAAATAACTCGGAAATCGAAAGTGTTTATGGTTGTTCGTCTACAAGTGAAGCAGACCAAAACCATATATCTTTTGAGCTCTCTGGTAGTACCCTTTCTTTCTCTGCTTTAAACTGATCATACATTACTCATCGCTTAATAATTGCTGCAATCCAGACCGCAAAACGGTCGCGGCTTCTACGAAAAACGAAATCCTATAAATACAAAACCACTTCCTCAGAAATTGACTGCAAATCCATCGTAAATATGTCAATCCAAACATCACAATTGAAAATCAGCGAAGTGCCTTTGAGCCAGATTAAACGTCCTATCCCACCTGTTCTTGATAGTCAAAAAATCGATGCTATGGTATCCACTTTAGGAGGGAGCCCTATGGCTTCTGCTACTTGCTCCATCGAAGAAATAACGCCGGGTGAATTACCACCCATTGATGTATTCAGAATCAGGGAAGAAGGTAAAGATAGCTATTTTGCATTTGGTGGATGCCACAGGTTCCAAGCTTATGATAGGATTGCTGCGAAAGAAAACAAAGAAGTGCTAGTCAAATGTAGACTTCTTCCTGCTACTAGAAAAACCCTCAGATTGTATTTGGGTGCTTCTGTTGATGAACTATTAAAATAGACCATTTATAGAGATATGTCCACGTAATGATTTTAGAATATATGATTGCTTTTCATCTGGTCAATGGAGTAGTGGAGTCTACACTAACTCTTGCAACTGCATCAGGAATCAACTTCTGGTTAGCTTTAAGTTTTTTCTTAATCCTTCTAAGCTGCCATTTCACAGGTATCACAGGCAAGTAGCCATGCTTTTCTTCGAATAAAAGCGACAAGAAAGCTGTTGTCACCACAATCCAGTAGACGATGTAGCTAATAACACTGCCATAGGTGGCACTGTTGGTCCACCCAAATATAGCGGTGACAATCATCCAAAATGCACCATCGTCTTGCAACTCACCATTGCAGCAATTGACATGCCATACGCTAGTTGAAATATCATAGGATCCTGGGCCATGGCCTGTTTCACTCACATCAAATCCGTCACATAAGTCTATGAACCTCTGAAGTTCGAAATTCCACACACCTTTTGAAAACAATCCGGCTGCAATCAAATATAAGAAACAAGTGGATGCAATCAAAAACCATTGTAAAGACAATGAATTCCCGGTTCTGTACAAAATGACACCAACAGTAGTACCTATCACAATGGCAGTACTAACAGAAATCAAAATAGCGGCAATTGAAGTATTATCGTTAATACCAATACCTCCAATGAACACAATAGCTTCCATTCCTTCTCTCAAGGTCGTGACAAATGGGAGAATGAACATGGAGTATTTTTCACTAAAGTTTTCAATTCTATCGCTGATGGTTTGGTTTTGAGTTACTGCCTTGTAGTTGATGGCCCTATCGAGATATTTTGACTGTTGCAACAAAACCGTTAACTTAGCCTTCCACTTTTCCTGCATCTTGTTGACTCTTAAAATTTTGATTCCCATCACGGAAATGATCACACTGGCCACTATGGAAAATGTACCTTCCCAATAATGTTCTGTAACTGACCAAAGATCATTCCCGATAACATAAAACACACCAAGGATTACCGTACCGAGTAGAAGACAACCCACGAGACCTAATAAACCACCGACCCACACCTGTAATCTGAGGTACCTATAGGTGGTTTGTAATTCAGCAGACCGCTCTACTGCTTGATCTGCATTTTCTTCTTCGGCCCCTTCCCCTTGAGTACTCTCATTAGTGCTTACTAGAGTATACCCCGAGGAATCTTTCTTCGGCGTGACGAAACTCTGGTGTAAGAATGCAAGAAGGACCGACACAATGATGGCCAGCTCTAAAGTCTCTCTTAACACTATAAGAAACACTTGAAATGAAAAGAAGTCATCAAGTGTGGCCATTTTGTCTCAACTGAAATGCTGAATTGAAAGAAAATCGATAATCCAGGATTTTGGACTTCTTATATTTTTTTTTTTGTGGTGCCGTTCAAGTGTAACAACGGGAAGTTGTGACAAATAAAAAAAAAAAAAATTATCTTTTTCATCAGGCCCGACCGAGTATCCGAATTCGGGAAAAATCGTATTTGATTCCTAATTTGGACTTTAAGCTTTGATCTATATATTCTTTGAGGTATAATACAAAAGACGGGTTATATATGCATTAATTATCGACAAAAGCGAGACAGATTCAACTTTTTGTGTTTTTGGAAATAGAGTACCTTTCCAAGTCTAATGACTTGAGCTTGTCGGTTGAGATATCCTCTTCGAAATCTGTCAAGTCACTTTCGAAGTCAAACCGTTCGCTTTTGGGAGTTTGGGAATTAGGAGTTCTATTAAGTTTCGTGGGTGTTGGTGCCTGCATCCTAGTGTTTTTATCTGGGGTGGAGGATAGTGACAGGGTCTTGGGAGGCATGCTTAATTCTTGAGCTTTGATTGGTGCCTGTTGCTTTTTCTTCTTTGGCATGAAAATTCCAGTCCCCGGTCTCAGAGCCGGAGGAGGCAAAGATGATGGAGGTTTATTGGACGGTTGTGGAACAGCGAGGAATGCCATGGCCAACTTTTTAGGGGGTGGTTCTAGAATGCTAGGGGAATTGTCTCTCGAAAAACTACGTTTTTCAGCTGCTGGAGTGGATGACCGTGACACATGTTTTGGCTCCGGTTGGTATGGTTTCCTGGATTGGCCCAGTTTTCTGAAACTCTCTTTATCAATTTCGTGACACTCTTCGAAGCGAAGTTGACTGGGAGAAGCAGGCAAAGGTTCTGTTGTGAAAAAGGAGTGTTTCAAAGCATCAAGGGCATTATAACGTCTGTAAGGATTCAACGTCAACAACTTGTCGAGAAGATTTAAGGCACGATCATCTTGTATTATAGGCCCAAATTCTTGTTCAAGCGATCTTTTGCATGTCAACCCGATGTTCAAATCTGTTTTGTTGGGCAAATCCATGACACCGGGCCAGTCCTTATTAGGAGGACCCAATAACTGGAAAATGAGTTGGCACTGATGATTATCTGACTTCCCACTCAATATTGGTTGTCCGGTGAATAATTCACCAAAGACACATCCCACACCCCACATGTCGACTGCTGTGGTATACTTCCGTTCCCCCAAAAGAATTTCGGGTGGTCTGTACCACCTTGTGACTACCAACGCAGTGTACTGCCTTTCACCGCCACCAGGGCCTAGACCTAGTTTCGGCACCTCTCCGTGGTATACTCTGGCTAACCCGAAGTCTGCAATCTTCAACACCCCTTTATCATCGATTAAAATATTGGCCGCTTTTATATCTCTGTGTAAGTACTTTGCTTCATGAATATATTGTATTCCCCGCAACAACTGCTGCATTAGGCACTTTATATCCCTCAAGCGTAGCACTACTTTAGGGTTGTGAAGGATTCCTACTAGATCGGACCACATATATGGGCTGACGGTATAAAAACACCCTCTCTGATGCACAGCATCTTGAGAAGTGGTTGTTTTGGGGTCTTCATAAATCATATCAATTATCTTCAATACATTATCATGATTCAATTTTTTCACGATGGTAATCTCTCTCATTGCAGTGATAGGGAACCCCTCCTTTGCCGAATGGTTCAATAGTTGTTTCAACGCTACTATTTGACCTGTTTTTATGTTTTTGGCCTTTTGAACTACACCAAACGTGCCCTTGCCAAGCTTCTTTATGATCTCAAAGTTCTTGAGCTTGTTCATATCACGGAACCTATCTATCGGCTGTATTTCGGGCCTTACCAAGCTCGGGGTTTGTGGTGAACTGGACATGCTGGTAAGAGTTTCTATTAAGTGTACTAACAAAAACTGAAGGCAGCGATTTTTTTTCTTTTTCGTTTCTGACGTACCGCACCATAAGAGTTTCGATACCGCTAAAATGCTATTAAAGCTAGGGCTTTGATAAATATTGTGTATATTACGTTAACTCGTTAGATAAATATTATGATAATGGAAATAATTGGAAACCTGATTGTTCAGTAACAATTCTAGACCAGTTGTTCAGTAGTTGAAGCGAATTTAGATCTACGTTGTCTTTCTTTAGATAATTTGCTAGCTTCTCTAACGTTGAATCCATCAGATAACAACTTAGTGGTTTCTTCCAATTCTAACCCTGCAACTTCAGGATAAAGGAAGTAGATGAAGATAAATGAAACAAAACACAACCCAGCAAAGAATGAAAAAGTACCGGTTGGTGTAATGTTTTCTAACATGGTCAAAAATGTAGATGCAATAGTTAAGGATCCAGCCCAGTTAGTTGCAGTAGCAAACATTGATCCCACAGATCTGACGTTGACATCAGAGAATAATTCGACACCAGTCCAAGCAGAAGTACCGATACCAATGGCGTAACTAGCCACAAACCAAACCATAGAAAGAATGATAACAATACCCCATCCTGTGATACCAGTAGACTCCACTTTGACGTCGTCCGAATCACCAAACTTGATACCCATAAAGTGGAAACCAATAGCGCAAACCACAAGTGAAATACACATGCAAGGGATGGCACAGCATAAAATCTTTCTTCTACCAATGTTGTCGATAATGCACATAGCGACAAAAGTGAATACAACATTCGTAGCAGCGATGATGATAGATACAGCAGTAGCATTATGGAATCCACAAGTTTCGAAAATGGTGGCACTGAAGTACATCAAAGAGTTGAAACCAGTGAATTGTTGGATACCTTGTAAACCACAAGCCAAGATCAAAGCCCTAAGGTTTGCAGGTCTGGTGTGAAGCAACTTGATAGAACTCCAAGCTCTGGATATTGGTCCATCACCTGGAACGTTAGAGTTAGAAGCAACCATTTCTTCAACTTCAGCATCAACAAAAGCATCATCCACGTCAGTGTAGATCTTCTTTAAGACAGCCTTTGCTGAAGCAAGATCATTGTTGATGATGTAAAATCTTGGCGTGTCAGGTAAGAACCAGAATAATCCAAATTGAAGGACAGGTGGTACCATACATAAACCGACGGATACCCTCCAACCATGATTCATGCTAGTCAAAGCCCAGTTGATGAAATATGCTACTAACTGACCACCAGTGATCATAATCCCGTTGGTAACAATCAATCTACCTCTGTACCGAGAAGGTGCTAACTCTGATAACATGAGGGGAGAAATCAATGAGGCGATCCCCACACCCCAGCCTAGCACGAATCTACCAATAATCATCGTCCAAACAGTTTTGGACGCAAGTTGAATGATAGTTCCAACAATAAATATGATGTTAGATCCCAATAACACCAATCTTCTACCCAATAAATTAGCCAAGAATCCTCCAATTATGGCACCAATCAATGCACCTAAAGATGTAGCACTTGTAATAAATTCTTTCTCTCCAGATGTCAAAAGTTTGTTAGACAAGTCTGTTCCTACAGAAACCAAGGCACCAGAAATATATCCTGTATCATAACCAAACATAAACCCAGAGATTGATGATGCAAATGTCAACAACAACACCATACGACTTGGTTTCGTTTTAGATTTGTCTGATTGTGTATCTTTGAAAAGATTAGAAGAGGAAGTCTCGCTAGAGAGATCATCATTGGTAGTGGAAGCATAATCCACCACTGGTTTATTATTATCTAATGACATTTTAGCAGTGTGAATTGTGATTGTTTGTTCTTTTTTTTTCCTTCTGATGAGGAGAAAAATTCAAATTTAAAAAAGGGAGCAGGATTTCGGCGTATACTTATACTAAAAGAAAAAATAAAAATAAAAAAAAATAAAAGAAAAATTCTCGCCGTCTATTCGCCGGATGGTGTTATTTTCGTGTCCCTTTCAATTTATAGAACGCCAAAGAAATCTGGCATTCAAACAATTTGCTTGACTACCCGTTTCGGTTTCTTATCAGCTTACAAGGATTTTCTAGCATATTCTAACATGGAACAACTTTGGATATCTCTATAGTTCAGATGTTTTTTCTCGATGTGAAAGATTTTGCTGTCCTTACCTCCGGCAATGTGGAGATAGCAATATGCTTGTTTAAAATTTTGAGACATAGTCACGTATAGATAAAGTTACGACTGCAAAACCCAAAACGATCTTTTTTTCGGCGGGGTCACATCAGGGTTAACCAGGGACCGGGCTTAGGCTCAAGTGGGGTCAAGTTTACTTGAGTTAGTGACGCCAATCCTAAGAGTGACGGAATCCCCGAGGAATGTCTCAGAAGGGCTTTGACGCAGCAATGACACATAGTCAATCGCAAGCAAGATCAGCAGGTAACCCCATCAAACCCCCTTCATAACGGCAATAGTTACCTTGACTGAGCTACACTATATTACCGTTAGCTCCACTCAGACGACCCCACTTCAAAAAAGTGGGTCTTTTGGAGTAACTACAATTTACATGACGTGCTACAAAAGTTACCTAGTAGGATTTATTATTGTTAATAGTAGCAGTAGTAGTAAAGTACGTGCCATATTTCGAATTAAATCATGTATATTGGGATATACTTTTCGACATATTATCTATGTTTTATACTATTTATTTCTTTGGTGGGTTGAATTTGATCTTTCTGTTCTTGATTGGTTGCCATTTGAATTTCTTGACCCAGAGAGACAAGAAGTATAAGGAAGACACAACAATTAAAGCTTTCAAACCCCATTTCTTTCTGTCATCATGTTCAGGTTCAGAAGCCCAGTTTAAGAAAGTAGAAACATCTTTAGCCATTTGAGAAGTAGTAGCTGGAGTACCATCTTCATATTCAACTAATTCATCAAACAACACTCTACCCATAGCAATAGCACCACCTGGGAAGTAAGGGTTGTAGTTAGAACCTGGTGGTAACACAACACCTGCAGGTGGTTCATCTGGGTAACCAGTTAATAATGAGAAGATGTAATCAGCACCTCCGTGTCTAGCTTTAACAATCAATGATAAATCTGGTGGTAAAGCACCTTGGTTAGCAGCTCTAGCAGCTTGTTCATTTTCGTAAGGACCTGGAATGTAATCAGCTAATTTACCTGGTCTCTTTCTTGGTTTACCTTCATCATCAGGTTCATCATCATATTCTAATTCTTCAGCGAAACCTTTAGCTTCAGAAGTGGAGTGAGAGACACCAACCAAGTTTCTCCATGCGATTCTGTCTAAGGAGTGACAAGCAGCACAGACTTCTTTATAAACTTGGTAACCTCTTCTAATGGAAGCATGATCGAATGTGCTAAACATACCATTGTGTGGCCAGTCATAACTGGGTGGGTGTAAACCGTGTTCAGCTGCAGTCATGGCATTGGCAGTCATGGAATCTTTGTACAATAAATATGAAGCAGTCAACCCGGTGGCACCGACGGATCCCATCACAACCTTGTGGAAGACGGAATTCGACGCTCTAATTGATGAACTAAACATTATGTGACGGATGGATGTTTTTCAAAATATTAATATAAATAAATATGATTGGAGATTCTGACACTTCTTTCTTTTTTGGAATTAAGCAAGTAAAAGGGTCTATGCTATTATATGCTGATGATTTTGTTGGAAATCTAGTAACCCAATTTGTATTATGTTGAATTCAATTATTGATCTTTTCGTTATGTTTTTTCTGAAAGAAAATATAAGAAAAGAAAGATTTTGATTGGGAGATAAATATGAGTTGTTTGAAACTATTTCAATTTATTCTCAATCAAGATGTAGTTCAATAAGAAAATCGAATGTTGTGTCAACAGGTGATTCAAATATTTATTTATATTGTTTCCTCTTTAACGTTGAATTTAAAAAGTATTGAAAGTTCAAAAGAAAAACTGGTAAAATATTTTTCACCTCACTTCTGTTTTCTAATGAACAAAAGGTATTCAGTGATTGGATAATCTGTTCTTCCTATTTGGTTTAAAACTGGTAGAGACACGTGAAAAATTATGGCAGTCTGTTACACAAAAGAAAAACACTCAACGTTCGCGGCGGATCACAGCGGTTGTCTCATTTTCTCATTTCTCAATTCACAAAATCTTGAAAATCTTAATTTTCGTAAACAGCCTTGCACAATAACTAGGTAGTGTACCTACCATTGTATTTAGGCTTCTTCAACGAGTGATTCACTCCATATCTAATCAACTTAGTACTGTATTCTTTTGACCTCTTCAACTGCACAGAAGTCTAAGTCCACAATTGTGACGCCATGTTCCTCTACGGGCTTCATTGGATCTAAATATACTCCTGCGATAAACCAAATACCCTTTTTTTTTTGGCAGACACCAGGGTACAGTGCCGGCCATGAAGTAAGTTCAATGATACAGCAGAGAGAGTTTAGCGTCTGTGTTTCTGCTTTTATAGCTATAGCTTACATATGTACCAGGCAGTATGTTTGAAGTAACGGCTGTTAACAGCTTCTGCTACAATATTTCAACAGGTAAAAATAAAAAAAAGAAAGAGCCCGACGCGGGAGTCGAACCCGCAACCTTTTGATAACCTTTAAATTGTTTTAAAAGTCAAACGCTCTAGCCGATTGAGCTAGCCAGGCAACTTGTGGTGGTTGACCCTCATATGAAAGACGTATATCCATGGACGAAGCCGTCAAATCGTCTTAAATGATGATATTTAGTCAAGAATCGAAGTAGAAGCACTAAATTGAAAGGGTCTATGCATAGCTGAGCAGAAGATGAACAGTATGGTACCGCTAGAAATCCCACTAGAGAACCCAGAGCCTTTTGGTGGCCATTCAATAAAAAAAAGCGGAACAGTATTACTACAAGCACATCAGTTACAATGATCACATTCATCTAGTAGAGAGCTACGTTTCAAGGAGAATTGTCAGTTTCACAGTATTAAGTGTAAGACTAATATTTCGTTCAAGTATATTAGAGCCTATTCTTATATTTACATATTATGCACACTGTCCCTATTCTACACCCATTTCTCTTCAGGGTTTGCCTTGAATTCCACATAGTCATCGTACTTGAACAAGCTAATCTCAGTTTCGTTTTCAATGCCTAAATCGTACAAAGATTGCTCCTTTTGGACTGAAGGAGATAAGATAATCAAATCCTCATCAGCATCGAAATTGATAACCAAATTCATAGACTTTGCACCATGTGCTTTGGTGTAAATCTTCAAAGTATCATACTCCACATTTCGGTATGGTCTTAAGCCACCCGTGGTGTTGATTATTTGCTTCATTTGGTCAAGTAGCTGTTGTGGAGTGGTTTCTTTTAAGTTTATGGAACGGATGATATGGTTTCTCACATTTCTGTATGGAAAAGATTTTATTATACGAACAGTAAGCACCGAGTCGGTAGCTGGACGCACATGCGATGTTAAAGGTTCTGCTTGGTCGTAGGCTGTGCTCATATTGTGCTTGTACTTGTTACCTTGTGACGAATAAAAAATCGGTGTGTTAGTAAAACAGAGAAGAGGTCGCTCATTTTAGATCTTACATACAACAAAAATTCAAAAAGGTCGTGTACGCGTTCAAAATTAAAATAGGTATAAAAAGTCATATAGGGTGATGGGCTAAAACTTCAAGCCGTTTTCGAATTGATCAAAGAAGTCCACCATGTCGTAAACTTTCTCAAAGCATAGTTGGCTGCCGATTTTGCGCCTTTGGTTCTCGAAAATAAGCCTCGAATTGTCAATTTCACTGTCCTCGTCTTCTGATTCTAGGTTGAGACTGAAATCACTATCATTGAAGTTGGAATTCACAGTCTTGGTTGGCACAAAGCTAATGAACTGCTTAATATAGGTCGGATTCAAGTTATCTGAAGTCAACAGCTCTAAGATCATAGTAAGCTCTGTTTCGTTGTTGATGAATTTGGAGTCAAATGCAAAGATTTCGTCTTTGAAATCATTATACTCTTGGCCAATGTTATTGGACTTGGTCTTGGGGATATCACTTGAACTAGTCTCATGCGAGGATGTAGCGCTTGAGGTTGGCTGCATTTTGGTTTCAAACTGTTGCAATTGTGCAATCATTTCCACTAGTTTTGCAGCCACTTTTTCAGCCACAACGCAACGGCTTGGCAGCAGCAGGGGGGAAGAATTGTATCCTTTCATCGACAGGAGGTATTCATATGCTCTTAAAGATGCTTGGTGAGCAAGAATGCGAGTAGATATCTCATATAGTTTATTTGTAGTTTGTGTTCTCTCTTGAATGAGTCTTGAGACTTTGGTTCTGAGTGCATCAATTTCTAAGCTTTTAGAAATATCAAAGGTAAAGTTCTCACCAAGGTGGTGCAAGGCAGACACGGAAGTTCTATAAATCACACTTAGCTGTTGGATTTCTGTATCACTTAATGTGTTCACAACTTGAGCGTGTTCTTCGTAGTACTGTGTGCTATTGATCAATATATCCACCTCTTTGTTTATGGAGTCTGCAATCACGTTGAACGACTCTTCATCTATGTCAATGGCTTTCAAGCCATCAGTTTCGGATGATCCCTGCATGATGTTTTGCCAATCGCTCAAAAGAAGAAGCATTTTGCTTGTTTCTTCTTCGAAATGCTGAACAATGGCATTAAGCTTTTTACTAGTCGATAGTACTTTATTGGAAAACCTCAAGGCTCTAGTTTCATACTCCAACTTGTTCTTAATCAACTCAGCCATCTGTATCACCACCTCATCGTAGGTCTTTGCTGGAACTATAGGGGATGCATCATCACCAGCGGTGTCAGGATTGACGACATCGAAGTTACCGAGCTCGAAGAACTTGAACCATTCCAATATATAAAAGAGAATGCATTTTTCATCGGGCACAAGATTCTTGAAATCCTCAATGTCAGCTAGCTTCGGTATTCCTAGGCTTTCAGCGTGTTGTAATATATTCTTCGTGTTTTGGAATTTTGATTCGGTGAGCTTGATAAGTTCGGAAGACGGAAGATATGCCTTCATAATAGCATAAAAGATAGCATCAGGAGAATTAATGTCTAAAGACCAATCCCTGTCGAAGTTTGTGACTGGAGACATCTTGTAAATGGAATTGATCCATTTCAACAAGATGGCTTTGATTTGTATCACGGAGTTACCGTCGTTCATCAACCCTATAGAACTGGTGGTCGAGAAAATGAAAAGGGACCATATAAGTCCTAAAATAAGTTTCAAATTGCCCTCTATTATGTTATCACTGCTTATGCTAGTGATATTGATCTTCAACACTATACGTATAAACTCCAAGAAGTCGTTGATATTCTCCATTTTTTGTAACATCATTTTCGGCTTTGCATGAAGTGGCTTTAATAAATATAGTTTAAGGTCAGTGGATTCCAAATCCATTTCAGTAATGATCTTATTGATTAACTGGATCAATACCAGACCATCACTCAAATCCTTGGATAAGTCGGTTAACTCCAAAGACAACTTGGAGTTGATCCATCTAAGCATAGTTTTATGTTGCTGCTGAACCCATTCTGGTGGTTCGGCTCTCCTTAAGTTGGAAGATGCGTTCATAGTGACATATCACTGGGTACGAATAGAACAAATAAACACAACTGAGTAGATCAAAAAGTAATAATTAGTCAGGGTTCCACAAAATTGATTAAAATTTAAAATTTAAGTCCCGTAATATTCTTTATATGAGAGGCAGTCCGAAATTCCCTAGGTGTATCTTCTCGTCTATTTTCATACACGCTTTTTGTTATTGTTTCAAAAATAATTTTTAGTTCTCGCGTTTCAGATCCTGCACCAACTCTAATTCCCAGAACCCCACCTGATTTTACTTTGTGTTTTGACGTCTTTGTTGACAGTTTATAAAAGCCCCATAGTTATCATTCGATTATATGGCGAATCACAATCATACAGTGTGCGTCTTGTAACGCGATTCTGGTCTGTTATGCTTTATTATTTTATGTGTTTTGGGCGAGGAATTAGATGAGTTACGTGCATCGTTACTTTTTACATTAGTTACATAGTCACAAAGATTGGTACCCTTTTCCAACACCCTCAAATGGGCTAGCATTACCAAATGACAAAGCACCCGGTGTTGTCGCGGGAAGGACGTTGTCCCGGAAAGTGATAGGGTGTCAGATTTTAGGTTTTTAGATTTTGAAGAAAGGGTGTTGCATGGCCTCTTGGGCTGTGGGTCGTAACTGGTGGTCATAAGTTAACAATTTATCAGTAAAATCGATTACTTCCTCACTCATCAAATGTTGATTCTCTTTGTTAATGAACGTCAGCCAAGGTTTCCTCTCGTAGTTGCCTAAAATATCATCATAATCGGAGCTTAGTTTGATACCATACTTGTTAACATACTTCATCAAATCTCTAGTACCTAGAACTTTTGCTATCTGAACAAGTTGGTCATTATTGGAGTCTCCTCTGAAGAATGGATCCTTCTTGAAGATTATCCCCGCCACAATACATCCTACCGACCATAAGTCCAATGAATAATCATATTGCTGCAAATTTATTAATAATTCAGGTCCCTTATGGTATCTGGAGGCAACCCTAACATTATAATCCATACCTTCATGGTAAAACTCTGCTAAACCCCAATCAATCAACCGCAACTGCTTCCTTAATGGATCAATCATAATGTTTTGGGGTTTAACATCTCTATGAATTATCCCCATGGAATGACAATAATCCAACGCTATTAATAACTGCGTAAGGTAGTATTGAATATCACTTATAGCAAACTTGGGATACAACACTCTGAAATCCACATTTTCAATCCTTTCAAACACCAACGCCGGGATTTTACTCTGCTCATCCCTTACAATATCCAACAAAGCAATGACGTTAGGTCCACCGGTCAAATTTTTCAAGATCTTTAATTCCCGGTATATCTTTTTCATCTTAACAGGCTTTAACACTTTTATTACACATGGTTCATCGTTTACCACATTAATCCCTTCAAAGACTTCACTATATTTGCCTCTGCCGATTTTACTCAAAATCTCATAGTTTTTTATGTTCCCCCATGTGATTTTATGATTCTCATAATCCCAGTACTCTTGAGGTTTACGAGCATTGACGTCTCTGTACACCTTCGCCACCGAATATACTTTGGATGCAGCCTCAACACTCATGCTATTATGTGATTACTGAGTCCCTTTTTTTGATAATCAAAATATGAAGCTTTTGATGCTCATCTTTTGGGGGTGGCGCGGGACAATTTTTATACCTCACAATTGCTTCAACTTCACCTCCCAGCCACCACACGGGTGAGCATTGTGGCTAATTGTAACATAGACTATATTGGTCGATATGCCATTGAACTACCTTGTGGTTGACTGTGTTGGACAAGATCTTCTTTTGTGGCATTGAATACCCTAATCTATACAAAGGAAGTTATGTTGTCGTCGTTGTGGAGGAGTTGATGGCGATGTGATGGCCAAAACGCCAGCAGGTGAAGTCGGGGGTGGGAAAAGGACCGGTTTCATAGCTAATTGTAAGTGGTGGTCTTTGCTAGAAGATCGGTCCACTAAAAGTTATATGGTGCTGCTTTCAATATATTGGCTGGGCGAGTCTGATTTGCACTACTCTAGCAGTAGACGAGTCAGCGGGCCCCAACTGATAAGGCAGCTCACAGGAATCTGTACGGCAGACCTCACTTCCGCTGTTCCTGCAGCTCTCTTAACAATCTTTTAAGAGTACATCTTTTGCCTTGTGGCTAAAATCTGAGAGAATACGCCGAAACTACTACCCATATGCAAAAAGCTCTTAGAGACTTGGAGGTCTCAAAACTCATATCTTCTGCATGGTTATTGGTATACTCCGTTCGTCCTGACTTACCTAGAATTAGTTAGATCAATTGTCCTCTTTCAGCTCCATCTCTTTTTGCAGTAATTCGCGTCCGATTTTTTAAATCTCCGTATAAACATTAAATGAGTCGATGAACTTCCCCATACAGATCCAAGATACCACCACTAATGGTGTGTATGAAGATGTACAGATATGGTACAAGCACAATCTTCCTATAAATCCTCAAGAATTGTTCAAAAATGTTGCCTACGTGGACTATCAGCGTGTGCCCATATATCTATTACAGTCGTCAGTGGTAGATGTATACTCTAATCTGGATGCTACTCAAGAGTATATAAGACAAAAACTTGTGAGGCATTTGGCTTCATTGAAGACCTTGGGGCTCTTGTTTCAAAGCTGTGTTCATGACAACATCTACATCATACTCTTTATTCAAGATATGAAGGTTAAGGGGTTCCTTTTGGACTACACTATCCTAGGCAAGATACAAGATATAGGGGACGATGGCGATAACAGCGAAACAAACCATATAATAGACATAAAGACGCGACAGAACACCGTGTATGCAATAGATAAAGTATTAGAGAAGAAGAAACGGAATAAGTCCACTACACCGAGTGCTCCAGTAGCACCATCAACCCACAAGACCCCGGACCAGATTAATAGCATGGTGTCGAAGGTGATACTATCGGGCCTTAGGTTGAGAGGACTATCTACGAATTCGTCTATATCACCAAGTGACAAGGTTCGAATCAAAGAAATATATTCGATGACTTACAAGTCCACATTATTTGCGTTAAGGAAGTTTGGATCCAAGTCCAGCAGCATAAAGTTGACTGACGTACAAGATATTGTTGAAAAATTACTTCAGATATACGTGGATATAGGAGGAAACAGTGTCAACCCATTTATAGACTAATGAATAGTGATGTATTTTCTATTTAACGATTTATTTACAAGTCAGCTAAAGAAACAACAGTGGACTGTTTGAAGTCTTTAACCTTATTATCAGAAACTAACTCCAACTGTTGGGCGATGTGTGATTTACGGGTTGTCTTCTTGGACGAGAGGGTCTGGCCTCTGTAATCCAACAACAACGAGGTATCTTCCAATAAGTACCCCTTCTTTTCTGGGTTGGAGTAGAATTCGATATCTCTTCTATGTGTAGGTCTTGGTTCTAAGGGTAACCGGCCGTATTTGAGGTAGTACCTGTCAGGGTTTGTGTGGACTCTCAAGCTGAAACGGGTGAAGTATTTGGCAGTGAACTTGTTACCTAGTTTTTCAATAGATCTGATAGCCCCAATAGAGGCTCTGGATGCTTCGATATTTAAAGGAACATTGTAAGTCTCTTTACCGTTTCCTAACACCTTGACACCATCTTTGAGGGAACCAGTGATCAACCCACATTCTCTCATCTTTTGTATGGTCAATAATTCATTCTCTTTCAAAGGTATTCTGTTGTTATCCCAGAATTCCTGAATTCTTTCCAAATTCAACTGGTTATATATACGCTTGTGTGGTCTCTTGAATCCAATGATAGGAAATCTTTTGTAGTAAGGAGTTTGACCACCCTCAAATAGCCTAGGCACTTTACTTCTTGCTTTTTGCCCTTTTTGACCTCTCCCTGATGTTTTACCTAAACCTGACCCTTGACCTCTACCGAGCCTTTTGTAGGAAACCACAGCACCTTCGTTGGGCTGTAAGTTACCCAAGTAGGAACTGCTGTTACGCACACCACCTTGGCGTAAGCCAGCCACAGTAAGTATACTGAATCTAGGTAACCTAGATGTTATACTTGGGAATAACATTATTCAAGTTGTGCTTTTAGACAGTATAAATTTTTCAGCAGTTTTTTCTCACTTTTTTTTTTGAGACTCTATATTTACGTGCATCTACCACATTGCAAAAAACCATTAAGTATATTTAAAAAGGTACAGACGTTAGTATTTACTTAAGACGTTCATCTTCGTCTGATTTAGCACTCGTGGACCCGTACTCCGTTTCAAACTCTTCAACTTCCTCTTTGGGTTCAGGTCTATCGAAGACTGTGAAAGGTTTGCCTGTAAAAGAACAGTAAATCTTCATCACCACTGCTCTCAAAAGGACACAAGCAAGGGCTAATACGATACCACCAAAAGGTGCAATCACAAAGGCACCGAAGGGGCCCCAGTCCTCTGAGTTATATAATCCGTTCCAGATCAATAACAATTTTCCACCTTCTTTGGCAGAGCCATAATAAACAGTACCAAAGATAAATACTCCCAAAATAGCCCCAAGACCGCCTACCATGATATCAAGACCAGTCAAGAACCAGAAGAACCGATCACTTAAACCTAAGAATAACACAGGAACAATGGAACTAGAGATCAAATCAGCAATCAAGTATATCTGTAAGATATTATCGGCGACCTTAATTGCCAACACCACGATTGGAACGATAATGATCACCACCATAGCCCTGATGTAAATCATCTTCAACTTGTTTCTAAACAAGTCATTCGATATGGTGGACACAAAGGCTGATTGCAACGAGTCAAAAGTACATGTGGATAAGAAAATGGTGAAAATAAGCACAAATGCCATGACCCAGTTGGGCATTTTGGCCAAAAGAATGAAGAAAGCGTTGTACCCGTTAGGGTCGCCCACTTCTAAATCGCCAGACCAAACGGCTAAGAAACCTGGTACACCCACCAAAGTACAGATAACAAAGACAATAAAAGCAGAAACCGAAGTACTGATGGCCAATCCTCTATCGGACTTACTAGCAAAAGTTCTTAACCAGAAAGAGTTTAAAAAGAAAGCATTGGTACCAACGGCCACAAACAAAATGTAGATCAATTGCCAACCTAATTTGTTTGCATCCAACAAATGGGATGGCCCAACTTTGGATGTGTCAATTTGGATATTTGATCCCATACCACAAGCACAGATAATGATCAAAAGAAGCACACAAACACCTTGGAAATTGTCAGTAATAAAACTCACTTTGAATCCACCGATGGAAGTATAGATTGTGGTCACCACACATTCCACAATCACGGCACCCAAAGCATTCAATCCAGTTAAGGTCTCAATGGCACCTCTCACGGCTGATAATTCTGCCAACATGTACAAAAACATGGTCAAGCCCGTGAAGAAAGACAAGTAAAGCGCTGTGACAATACCGTACCGATGTCTTACCCATTCTGTTAAGACGAATCCATCAGGACACTTCTTTCTGATAATAGGACCAAAAAAGCCAAATGAAGCAATTGGTAATGCTCCACAGATAGTGTACACCAATAATCCATGTAAACCAGAGATATTGGCAATTTGAGTATATGTGGTCAAGATCCCACAACCCATGGCTAAAACACATACACGTTAGTACTAAAGAAATTAACAATAAGAAGATTCTCACGCAAGCATTAACTTGATCGAGTCAAAACGGTATAATCTCAGCTGATAAGCACCCGCTTTCTTATTGCAAATTGGGAAACAACATTGAAAAAGCTATTTCCACATATCACACCCTCTTATCTTCTGTTGAATGAAGTTTTCACATACCAGAAGCCACAAAGTTTAGAATCAAGGGGATAGTTCTTTGTGTTCCATTTGAAGAGATAAAATTATCAGTCTTGGAATATTTGAACGCAATAAATAACCCAGTAGCTAAAAGGAAGGCATACGATAAATATATTATCGCATTATTCCCTTGGGAAGATATCTGTCCCATACTGAAGTTCTCTTGTAGAAATTGGAAAAAATAGGGAATTAAAAACCATATAACGTTCTTTGCTGATGGTTTTATGTGATTTTTTGAGCGTTTGATGCCTTGATTAATTATGCGCTTAAAAGTCTAATTATTTTGTCTTCGCCGTAGAAGATAAAAAAATACCAGTAATAAGCTTTTATGGGTGTGTAACGGTCTCCAAGTGGCGTGTTACTCTGTTACCTTAGAGTTACTTTTGCCTGGATTCCAAGAATTCACTTATGTTTTTAATCAAGTCTGCCTTCTTAGTGGCACTTTTAATCTTATTCCTATAGTTAGCCACAAACCCTCTTAATTGAACCATGTTGAATTGGTCTAAAGAACCATCTTTCCAAGCCCGTAAAATCTCCATTTCTCCCACTGATTCAACTTTCTGTTTCTTTGGAGCTGGCCCTTCAATGACAACCTCTTCTCCAGCCATATCTGACAATTTATCATTGATCCTTTTCACCAAAGGGGCTAGTTCTCCTTTCTGAAACTTGACAAAGATATCTTGAAGAGTTGTGAGTGATCTGTCAAACTTCTCCACATTATTATCAGTATTCTCAAGCCCTAAAAGATCACTTTTGATATAATGGTATAAGAAATTCAAGCTGGGGTTGGGGTAATCCGCTGGATTATATTCTTCCACACCAAGAGCTTCGACCAACTGCTTAAAGCTGGAAACTAAATCTGAAGGAATACCAGTTTCCTCTTCGACATTGGATCCGGCTTTCGTAAAACTAGGATATGCTTCCTGAAGCATATATGTAGGGAGAGTCCGTATGTCATCCAAATAAGGCAATCTTAACAACAAAAAGCCTTGGGGGAAGTTCTCTGACCTTGAAGATTTAGAAACATTAGTAGGATATAAGGCATACATGTTTGGCAAAGCATTCTTCTTGGTGCATCCAAACACTATGGCATATCTCTCAAGCTTGACACAAGATTGGTATAAAGCTCTGAAGGTTTCACCCAGATTGTTGTAGCCATACTGGGAGTTCAGACCATCACTCGTATCGTAGGTGATGAATGTGGGAGCAGAGACATTGTAAAACGGTTGGAACTTGGATAGCCTTCTGAACCCTAAGAGTTTCAAGTATGGAGGCTTTGTTAACAACACTTGAACGTCATCTTCATCGTCATCGTTCTCTGACAAGTCGTTGTCTTCTTCATTATCTTCCTTGGCTGTTTGCAGGATGGCATCACAATCATGATCGAATGTGAAATTTTTCAAGAACAGAACCTGCTCATTCGTAAAGTATAAGGAATCATGTTTATACCCTTCTGAGTCCTTATACTTGAATTCAAGCCCTTTTCGGATCCCAGCCTTGAGTTTTCTGTCAGCATCAGTAGGCAAGTTTTCATCATCAGGGATTTCCACAACCTCATCTGTTGCCTTTACTCTGATACTAGACTCAGTTTGCACCACCTTATACAGCTCTCCTTGAGTATATATATGACTGGCAGTTCTTGGTTTCTCATGAGTGTATAACGTGTATCCCCTGATAGCACATCCAAAATTCCCTGCTACCCCAGCACCGTCGCTCAATATCAAGTTACAAGCCAACTGAATCCTGTTCACTTGCTTTAACTTTAATATATTGGATCTTAACTTACTGGTCAACATTGTACCGGAATCGCTAGCATCTATAACTCGATCTTTCACCGTCAAGAAGTTCGTATTTGAAAAAATCTCCTCAAAGAACTTTATATCAAAGGCATCGTTATCAGCTGTACTCAAAAAGACGGGCACAATAAGTATTCTTTCGTCAAAATAGTTGGTGCTTGTGGCTCTGGTCTTAGAAAGGATTTCATCGTTGGTCTTGTTATCTGTTGTGAGATCAATATTATATGGATTATTATTATTAGTGAACCAGATCAACTTCTTCCGATTGAATGACTTCGTGTTGTCAGTTCGAAACTCATCCAATATGAATTTGAGGACCTCATTTACATCCACTACTGTCTCCTCGGCTGGAGGAAACCGGTCTTTTATTGTCCTTAAGTTTTCAAGCTCATCATCAACTAAACTATTCAATTTCTGCATGTTATCGAGGTTCAATTCATGTAATCTGAACAACCTGGTCGTGTTTGGCACAGGAAACCCTTTGTGCTGTTTCAGGGTATTGTAAAAGAAAATCCCTATGCCGGTGCTTGGAGCAGTTTTAACTAGTTCTTGAGTCAATTGATTGATACTAGTAAGTATCTCAAATATGTGTGACTTGCCATCCAATTCTTTCTTTGGCATATACATATCTTCATTCACCTCAATTAAAAAAATGATACCGTCTCGTACATTGTACTGCCTGTAAGAGTCATTATCCTCGTCTTCATCCCAATTGCTATTGTAATTCATGGTGTGATGTTATCAAAAGTGCAAACAAGTTAGGCGTTTTCTAATCGCGATCGTCTTTTGAATTTTTTGATTCATTCTTCCACTTCCATTCATAATACCGTTTGATTTTTCATGTCAATTCACTTCTTACTCATATTAAACAGACAGGGAAAGACCCGTCTTAGCCGATGGTTCAACAATTCGTTCAGCAGGAAAGACCAACAGAAAAAAATAGCGGAGATCCACCGACTTGTATCGTCTCGAGATCTGAAACATCAATCCAACTTCATTGAATTTCAGGAAAAGAAATTAGTGTACAGGCGGTATGCCGGATTGTATTTCATTATGAACATTGATTTGACCGATAGTGAACTTGCTTATTTAGAAGCACTCCATTTTTTTGTGGAAATATTAGACGTCTATTTCGATAATGTTTGTGAATTAGACTTGGTGTTCAATTTCCACAAACTTTACATTATATTGGACGAGATCTTTTTGGGCGGTGAAATCCACGAGATGCTGAAGAGTAGGGTGTTGACGCGGCTAACCTACCTTGATAGAATGGAACAATGAGAAATTTTGGCATTAGATATTATGATTATCACTACTTACGAATCTTTTAATACATCGTTATGGTTTAAGAATTTGACGGGCTCTTCGGTTTGCTCATTACACTGCCTCTCTTGGACAATTGACCAGATATCTGACCCAACATCTTGTATTGATTTGCCATTGACATCTAGGAGTACCACCGACTTATCCTTCTGGGGGTCTAAGAGCGATAAGAAGTTGGCTTTAACAATCTCTTGTAACCGCACATTTTCATATCTCTCCAAACCGAACTGACTTCGGCTTTTGATCTCTTCAAGATCAAGTGTCAAGAACAATGTCAAATCAGGTTTAGGTAATCCCAGGTCCGGCGTGTAGAGCCAATTGATATTAGACATTTCATTTTTTGAACCAGAAATTGTCAGCTTGGCCAATGAGTAGCTTATCCCCGAGTAAATGTATCTGTCAAGTATGATTGTAATGCCACTATTCAAATCTGCTATGATCTGGTCATACAATTCCCACCGATTAGCACAGAATAAAAGATGTATGGATTGGTCTGGTAAATTGATTTTGTTAGTTAAATAGTCATCAATGATCTTACCAATGGCAGTGGTTCTATCCGGAAACTTCAAGACTTTACTATTAGGTATAGCATCTGATAACTTGGCTACCTGAGTGGACTTTCCAGACCGGTCAAGGCCTTCCACCAATATCAAATGGCCCCTTGTCATATACGTTTTGGGTTAGCGTGAAAAATTCCATAACGCGTATATTTGTTAACGATGTGCACGATTGCAAAAAACCACGAAATTGATTTTGATTTTCAACTAGGTGCCAAGTGAATGGATACACTACGGACAACGCGCGCTTGTTTCAGCCGGTCGCTCGTCCCGTTCCCGTGCGGATGACGCCCCAAACCGATCACAGCCCTGCTGGTGTTATTTGTTTGTTTTTTAGTCGAGCCAAACTTTTAACATAGCCTTCATCTTCAGTTGCGACACCTGCAACAATTTCACAGCCATCGGGTTTTGTGTCTCATTTTTTTTTGACCTTGCTCTTTCGGCTCCTTTTACATTTGCTTTTTTCGGTGCACCAGAACGATTTTTGTCCCCGACAAAATTGTTAATCGTCGCCCTACGCCGCCGTCTCCGTCAAATTTTTTTTTGACTCTTGTGCTTCTTTTGAACTTTTTAAGCCATGGCGTTATTAATAGCTGCGAATTCTGTCGTAAAGTAATACCGGTCTCTAGGCAAATGCATAATGACCCCTTTATAAAGTCTTTAAGTCTTGTCAGAATATGCCAAAATTGTCCACATTGTACTTTGTGTCCTTTGTCACTCTATGTTTGCTGATTTGTAAAATAAAGAAAACAATAACGCCGTCTTTTGTGTAGATGCACTTCGGCACAATCAGGTTAAACCCCTTTAGAAATTCTCAAAAAAAAATTAAACATTTCATCCCAACGTCTCGAAATGTGAGAATTTTTTTTTTTTTCTTCGCTCTTTTAATATATTTGATTTCTGATTTCTGATTGAGCTTTAAATTTCTTCTTAGGACTTTTTTTCCGGCTTTATCTTGGTTTAATCATATACACTTATCTAGGACATTGTTAGTTCCTTAACTCTGTGTTCCCTTCGCTTTCCATCAGGTGTATAATTCGGAAGCTTTTAGCCCCCGTGACCTGCCCTTATCATATTTTTGCTGTCCCCATTGTTTAGGATCGTGTTTTGAGACACAACATTCAAAAAAATTTGCTTTAACGCCTTAACAAATCATGTCTGATACTATTGAAGTGTTGACCTTGGGTCCCAGTCCAAATTTATCATTCTATGCTTGGAGACTTCAAGAAACCAGAACTTGTAATGTCACGGTCGTCAATGAACAATTAGATTTGAATCATCCCATCGATTTTGATTCCAACATATTCGGTTACAGTCAGTTTCAGCCTTCAACTGTTGTTCATAGTTTAGACCAAGTGGCGGCTTACAGAGGTAATGATATCAAGTTTGATATAATAATCATTTCTTGTACCTCATTACAAGACTTTCAAACCATTTCCAATCAAATTTACCCATACCTATATCCCAATTCCCTTATTTTGATTGAAAGTACCGGATACATCAATTTAGAACCATTTTTAAAGTTGAACTTCAATGAAATGTGGTCTGATTTGGCTATTGCATCAATCATGAATGAATCCGATGTTAGATATGTTCCACCTTCTTCCAGAGCTGTTAATCAATACGTGCATAGATTAAGAAACACTGACAACAGGATCTATATTGGTTCTGCTGTTCCTCAAGATTTCAATTTGAACCAACATCCCAGCTTTCAGAAAGCATTCAAATTGTTCCAATTAGTCACCGAGGATTCAAATAACAAGATTGCATTATTGAAATCAGTTTTACCCAAAGAATTCATGACCTACCAGTGGAAGTTGGCATTATCTAGGATTATTCTTAGTCCTTTGATGGTCTTATTTGAAATCGCCTACCCTGAAGAGTTGAACTCTCAGATTTTGTGCAAACCATTGATCTCGGGTTTATTGAACGAACTTTTGAAGATCATCAAGAAAATGGATTGTAAGTTGGTAAAGGGGTATGAGAATGAAGCAAATTTGCTCAACTACTGGTCTGCCTCATTCCCTGCCCAAAAGGATGAAAAGAGTGCCCCAGCAAAATACTTGAATACTCCAGCGCTATTTTACGGGTATTATCACCAATTCAATTTAGAGATTGACCTTCTCTTGTTACAACCGATCTTGTTGGGGGACGACAATGGAGTCCGTACTCCTTACTTGGAGAATTTATACTCTATTATGTGTCAATTAATCAAGATTAATGATCCAACACAAAATTCCATCTTCTTCCAAAGGAAGTCTTTTTCCAAAAAAGATTCGATTCCAGACTCCCATATTTCCGATAAGTCAATGCAGTTGCAAGAGTTGTCACAAAACTACGATCAAAAGCTCAACCATATGAATGTTTTAACAAACGATTTGAACGAATTGGAAGGTCGGTTCAACAAATTATCCAATTCCATCAAAGAAAAGGAAATGCTTCACACACAACTTTCAAATGATCTTGAGTCGAAACAGTCGTTGTTAGCCACATTGAGCTCCAATTTAGATAAACAGCAACGTAAGTTTGACGTGGAACAAACTACCTATAACAATTTGGTCAGAGACATTGAAAACTTGAACTTACAAAAGAAGAACCAAGCGGCTCAACCACAACATGCTAGCTCCAATTCTGCTGACAGATCTATGGATGGCTCTCAGCAAGCGGACAATTCATTCAACGGATCAGCTAATAACCAACCACAAGTCCAGAATAATCCGCAATTAACACAACCTCCCAATAACCGGGATATGTCGTTCAGTAATAAGAATGCGAGATCAGCCATGAGAGATTCTGTTATGACAACCGACAATTTAGCAGACTTGACGGACATCGCAGTGTATGGAGCACAATTAGACGGAGGTGAAATTTCTGCCAGTTCCACACCACGCCAAATTTCCTCTTCAAGGTCTCAACCACAGAGTCTCAACCAAGCTTATGAACCTCAATCAAACGGTGCTGATCAAAACGGTAAAGCTGAAAAGATGCAAGGTGCTCAGTTTCAAGGTCAACAAGTTTCTGGTTTTCCTCAAAGTAATGGTTCCAGCCACCAACAAGAAACACAGCAGCAAGGTTATATGCAGAGCCAGAGCCTGGGTCCAATGCAAGGACCCGTTACCTACCAAGGTACCGGACCACAATACAATAAGCCCATGCAGAGTCCGCAAGGCTATAATCCTCAAATGAACATGAATCAAATGCAAATGAACGGACAAGTCAATCCACAAATGAATGGTCAAATGAATCCTCAAATGAATGGTCAAATGAATCCTCAAATGAATGGTCAAATGAACCCTCAGATGACTGGACCTATGAACGGTATGGGTATGAATGGTATGAACATGAACATGAACAATATGAACAGCATGAACATGAATGGACAAATGAATCGGTACTCTACTGCACCAAAAGGAAGATTGAATTCTTTACAATCAAATACTTACTACGACAATATGTCAATGAATCCTATGCAAATGCAAATGATGAATGGACAAATGAACCCCATGCAAATGCAAATGATGAACGGACAGATGAATCCCATGCAGATGCAAATGATGAACAACCCTATGAACCAAATGAATGGAGGAAATGGTGGTGGAATGCCCAACCCCGTTTCAATGCAACTGATTCCTTACCAGCAAAGACCTAGAGCCCAGAACAGAAGGTCTGGATTCAACACTATGCAGGACAATCTTTCGGGGATCGACATGGGAGGGAGAGGTGGTATGCCAATGCCGGGTGCCAAGCCCCAGAGAAAGTCTACTGCTGGTATTCCATTACTGAGCACAGCCAATGGTAGAGCAATAGGTGCGGATGATATGACAACTTCAAGACACAACAAGTCCATGAGTACAGGAAATGTTATGGAGAGTCATTTAAAAATTGACCAAAATCACCAGCACCTAAAACCACCAACCATGAATGAAAATTCTAGTGGATCTTCAAAATCCTCAGATGCTCCCGTGACTGTAGGACTGAACGACATTACCATCAATGTGCCGGAAGCCCCAAGCAAGCCTTTGGGCGGTGTGGTCGGATCTAATAAAGTCGACGACAAAGCTAAAAAGAAGAAAAAGAAGGGGTTATTTAGGTAATTGTATAACTATGTACTTTATATTCCGTTAAAGTTTTTTTTTAAAACACGCTCAATATTTTTGACACATTTGACGTACTCGTAACTTGCGCCTTTTTCTAGCAACAGAGAAAAGCGCAAGTTCCTATCCCCCAGATGCTGAAACCGGGCCTTGGCATTTCTATTGTATCATTCACATCCCCACCAGGTTTCTGATTCAGTATTGGCTCGAAGGTTAAAAGGTTTAAAGTATCCAATTGTCGAAAGTTTAGACTTCGTGTTTTTAATGCCGGCCATTCCTCGCTCGGAAATAAACTCCTTTTAGTTAAGCAATAAAAATATCCCTTGCTCCTTATGCATGTGGGCCAAATACGGATTTTTTTTTTCAGATTTCCAACTATATAAAGGAGTCCGATCCTCTCGAGCCTTTTTCTATTTTCGAATCCTTAACAAGTTCATTGCAATTGAAGCAAAACATTTTCTTTTTCCAGTATCATGACATTGTCTAAAAATTTCAGTCCTGAAGAGGTCGAGAAGACTATCATCAAGCAAACCCACAAAACTCCACTCAGTTCCCATGAGGAATTCGTATCAAAGTATGATTCTAATATTGTTATTCCCAAGTATCTGATTCCTGAAGAATCGAGTGATTCCGCTTTGGTTTTGAAGTACTTGAACGAAGAGTTGACTTTGGATGGTAACCCCACACTTAATTTGGCATCCTTCGTTAATACGGAATTAACTAAAAATGCCCAGGAATTGATCTCTGCAAATTTGGTTAAGAACTTGGCAGACAATGATGAGTACCCCAGTTTGATCGAGTTCCAAAACAGATGTATCAATATCATCAGCGAGTTGTGGAAAGCTCCCACGAAGTACCATCCCGAAATTGGAAGATCTCTTCCTTCCACGGTGGGAACCCCAACCACCGGTTCTTCAGAAGCCGTCATGTTGGGTGGATTAGCCCTCAAGAAAATGTGGCAAGAGAAGAGGAAACTGGAGGGTAAATCTACTGAGAACCCTAACATTATTATGGCAACTTGTGCTCAAGTTGCCTTGGAAAAATTTGCAACCTATTTTGACGTTGAGAATCGGTTGATTAACGTTGTCGAGGAAAGTGGACACGTTATCGATGTCAGTAAAATCAAGGAAAATATCGACGAAAATACCATTGGTATCTTTGTCATCTTGGGTTCAACTTTCACTGGATCTTTCGAACCTGTTCATGAGATCAGTGAATTGTTGGATGAAGTTCAGAAAGAAACGGGCCATGATGTTAAGATCCACGTTGATGGTGCCAGTGGTGCCTTTGTTGCTCCATTCATTTATCCTAACTTGAAATGGGGATTTGACGTTGATAGAGTCGTCTCTATCAACACATCTGGTCATAAGTTTGGACTCACCACTGCTGGATTAGGGTGGGTCATTTGGAAAGATGTCAAATACTTGCCTTCAACCTTGAGATTCAAATTGGACTACCTTGGAGGTGTCGAAGAAACCTTCAATTTGAATTTCTCAAGACCCGGATTCCCTGTTATACATCAGTACTATAACTTCTTGTCGCTTGGAAAGGAAGGATACTCGAAAATTTTCGAAAGTGGTATGGATAATGCCAGACTTTTATCCAAGTTCTTGGAAGAATCGTCGTATTTTGAGGTGTTGTCCAATATTCACAGACCAGTCAAACCAGGTATTTACAGTACTTCAGAAGTGACAGAGAAAAATTATAACGAGAAGTACTTACCGGGGTTGCCAGTTGTTGCCTTCAGATTCTCTAAGAGTTTTAGAGAGGAGTATCCTCAAATTCCTCAAAACATGTTGTCATTGTTGTTGAGGAACAAAGGTTTCATTATCCCCAACTACAGATTACCACCAAGTGAGCATGAAGTTGAAGTCTTAAGAGTGGTTGTTAGACAATCTTTAAGTTTGAACTTGTTAGAGAAGTTGATGCAAGACATTATAACCTCTACCAAGCTTTTGATTTCATCTTGTGAATCGGTCCTTAAGATTCTTGAGTTACAAAAGACCGATGAAGTCGATCACGAGATTGTTTATGATTTGTTATTGACAATTGCATCTGGTGGAATTGAAGATTTGAAGGAAGTCCAAAAGCAGTACGATGAAAAAGTTCATAAGGTTGATCACAAAAAGAAACCATCATACAGAGGTGCTTGTTAGTAAATCCTAATAATGATCAGGTTAGTTTTTCTAAAAATAGTTAGTTTGCAAATTCTACATTATATTGACTTACTTAGTTGGAAACGATAAAAATAAAAGTGTATTTGAGAACAAGTCTAGAGAACTCATCTATAGGCCGCTTATGCCTTGTTCGGTTGTCATCATAGTATTTCCTTTACTATGGTGTCAAAAAAGGGTCCCATGAGGGGTTCCATAACTGTGAAATTCGATTTCCGTTTTTGTTATAATTTCGCAGCTGATTTAAGCTTGCAACCATGTGTTCCTTTTCTTTATTATTACAAATAGTACAATACTTAATGCCCAAGACAGCTAGGACTGTTTAAATTCTTCACCAACAGCTTGTATAAGACGACCTTTCCAAGTCTCAAAAGATTTCCTTGTAGACAGCACTTCATATAACAGCTTGTGTTCTTTGTGTAGGTATTTGTCAAGCAGGAATGCAATTTCAATATATGTAAACTCTTTGAAGCTGTCCATCGCCTTTAAACTGTCTAAGAAAGAAGCAATCCTTTTCTTCCTCTTCAAAGTACTTACGCTTAGCCCTGGTAATTTTTCCCCGGCTTCTAACCGTCTCTTTGCGCATAAAGAATACACCCTACCTTCTTTATCCTTATGGTCATAAAACCATTCTCGAGCACAGTTTTCAAATGATGCAATATTGTTACTCAAAGGAATTCCTTTGAACTTTCCTCTTGATGGAGAGGGTAAGGCAGAGGAAAACTCCTCCATAGTTTGCTTCATCTGTTGGGCCAGGAGGTTAGCCATGTCAATTGACATCCTAAGTTTCTTAGCTTTTGAGTCTAGTTTGACCAGTGTTCCAAGCATGGGTCGTGAGCCGTGGGTGAGTACATGGTCAGTTCCAATTGGTGTCTTCAGTCTTGATATGGGCAACCCTGTTGGCGGTGACGAATCGGCATTCATGTTAGTTCTTTCATCCCTAGGCTCTTTTAGTGATTCCCTCATCTGCTTGAGAGCGGAATGCATACTTGCTTCCATTGAATCTAACCTTGTCCTAACCGTATCCTGTAACAATTCAAACTCCAGTTCTATCTTTGCTAATCTGTTGCTAAGCAAGGGAAGAGAGGACAAGACCTCATTACTCACTTTTTGGTACTTTGAAAGCATGTCCTCATTCAGGGCTGACGTAGAACGTAGTACGTCTTCAAAGTTACTAATCGGGGCTGGCGATACCAGAAGGACTCTGATATGTATATCATGTTTATCTGCCTGTGCCTCGGGCACATCAGATTCATCCAGTGCCTCCTCCGACAGCGAATCAGGACTTCCTACCACAACTGGGTCTTCTAGTATTTGTGGTTCTTCTGGTATTTGGGGCTCTTCTGAGAGTTGGGGAGACGATGGGGCCTGCAGAGACCCTTGGGGTTCTGACACTACCTCTTGCTCTTCATTCTGACTCTGTTGCTCCTCTGCTTCTCTGGCTTCCCCAAAACTTACTGGAACTGAGATTACATGCGGCTGATTCTTGTCTTTCACATGTTGCTCCTGTTCAGGTGTCCCGTTTGAGTTGTTCTTTGGATTCGCTTGGACTACAACTTTTCTTTTCTTCAGCTTATGGCTTAAGATGTCCTCGAATTGTAGCACTTTCGCTTTCTTGGGTTTGGGTTTGTGTAACGAGGAGAACAGTTTCTTCCTAGGAACATAGTCAGAATAGTCCGAGGCACTAAACGCTGGTTCATTAATATTCAGCGATTTATCTGCTTCCCGTTTGTCACTGTTTGTATCCATTCTGGCCTATGAAAAATCAGGCTATGCGTGATATACGGCTTTCTCTAATTATTCTTCGTTAAGGGGTTGTTCAGATTTCGTATGTTTTGGCAGCTAAAACAAATATAGGTGTCGGAACGTTGCAAGATTGTCAACAGTTTTCAAACAACTACCTAACAATGATAAAAATGGATGTTACGCAATACAGGACACAGTTACCGGTTTAACCTTGTCAGTATGAATAGATACTTTAGATCCCCAGAGACTTTTGAGACTTGTAGTCAGATTTGTTGAAAAGGGTCTGCGAGGGGTCTACGGGGGGTCTACGGGGGGTCTACCGGTCCCTTCCGGTCCCACAAGGGGTCTGCGGTGGGTCTCAGACCCCCCTTCCAGACCCATTCTATAAAACCACCCTTTTACCGCCAAACCTTCCCTGGCACTCCCTACAATACCCCCATCAGGCTTTGGCCCAAAATTGTCCCTTCTACTTGTTCATACAATAGAAACTATCTCCTAAAAAAGGCGTGCGGTGACTAAAATCGCAGTTGGTTAACAGATGTTACCAAACTGTTAACCAACCTGGACCGCGAAAAAATCAAAAAAAGAGGACCGCCGGTCCCATTTACATAGTTAAGGGGTCCTAAGTATCGGCTATGTTCCCAAGTCGAATCTAGGGTGTTCTTCCTTCAACAAATAGGTCCCTTGGCCCAGTTGGTTAAGGCGCGGAGCTAATAACTCCGAGATCAGCAGTTCGATCCTGCTAGGGACCATTTATTTTTTTGAATTTTTTTTTGGTTGCCGTTTTTGCTGCAGGTCGTTTGTTACAACTATGCTGAACTACATAATGTCACCAGTCTTATAGTTGGCCGTTTAATGATGTTTAGTAAAGTGCTTGGTGTTGCTTCCATGTTTTCTCTCCGTCGAATTTCTGGAAAAATCTCTAAGATGAGCTATGTTACCCGGATACAAAAAATATTGAGATATAAAGGGCATCGATTTTGCTATAATCAGAAAAATTTTCAAATACTTTAACTAACAATTCTTCTTTTCTTTTACTAAAAAGAAGTAGAAGCGACTTTTTAATAAGGGCTTAGTGATTACAGTTAACATGAAGCTGATGAAATGGAGTATCTTCTTGCTCTGTCTGACTCGACTATGACGACAGGGTTGATAATGCGTTGATATTAACTTTTGTTTTTATCAGCTTTTACTTGCCAGTAATTTTACAATTCTGATTCATTGTTTAATTGAATTACATTAAGCACTCATTAAAGAGTTGGGAACTAATAGTTAGACGTTGAAATCAAAAATCAACTGTATCTTGGAGTTTATTTTAGTACTTATATGATGAAAAGTCCCATTAACATTCGCAGTTTCCTCGGTAGCATACACAAAGAACCCATCTTAGTATGCCGGTGACCGCCCAATGACCTTCCATGGATGTCTGATAAGTACTAAAAATTTATTCCAAATACAATTGTATTTGAAAGTAGATGATGCTACGTAGATTGTATTACATTTCTTTAATTTGAGTTATGTATTTATGAGTTATCATCGTCATCTTAGATTCGTATACCAAGAAAAGGTACTTTTTATTAGCGGAGACACCAAAAGTAATATTCTGCATTGTTTCATATTCAGATCTTACCCTTGACATTTGGAGTAGTCAATGGCCATTGGTACGTACCTTCACTGGAAAAGAAGTACCCATGGTCACCCAAGTACTTTCTCAAACCTTTTGGACCTTTGGAACCATATGGATAAATTTCTGGAGTTGGTGCATCCTTACCTTCGAGATAGTTCAACAAAGGAGTGAATAAAGCCCAACTGATTTGTAATTCATCATCTCTGACGAAGTTGGAGTGATTACCCAAGAAACAGTCTCTAATTAAAGCTTCATAAGCTTCAGGAATCCAAAAATCTTTAGAGTATCTGGTAGCATAACTCAAGTCCAATTCAGTCAAAGAAGTTTCAGTGGAAATACCAGGAATCTTGGAATTGATCTTTAAGTAGATGGCCTCATTTGGTTGGATTCTGATAACCAATTCATTTCTTTGAATTTCTTTGAAAACACCTCTAGCAACAGGCTTATATTGAATTCTGATTTCCACTTTAGATTCATCTAAAGCTTTACCAGCTCTTAAAACTATTGGAACACCATCCCATCTCTCATTATTGATCTTTAATCCAAGAGCAGCATAAGTGACACATTTAGAATCCTTTTTCACAGTCTCATCATCTAAATAACCTGGTTTTGAGCCATCCTCGGATTTACCGTATTGGCCCAATAAAACGTCACTATGGTCGAAAGGCTGAACTGCCTTTAAAACTTTAACTTTTTCATCTCTGATAGCTTCTGGATCAAAGGAAGTTGGTCTTTCCATAGTTAACAACGTTAAAACTTGTAATAAATGGTTTTGCATGACATCTCTGATAATACCGATTTCGTCAAAGTAACCACCTCTACCTTCAGTACCAAATTCTTCTTTGAAAGAAATTTGGATTGAAGCAACGTGTTGAGCATCCCAAGCAGCATTCAATAATTGATTACCAAATCTTAAAACCAATAAATTCTTAACCATTTCTTTACCCAAGTAATGATCTATTCTGTATAATTCATCCTCGGTGAATAAAGGAGCCAATTCTTTTTGCAATTGATTGGAACTTTCCAAGTCATGACCAAATGGCTTCTCCACAATCAATCTCATTCTACCATTGGTTGGATAAACGTACTCTTTCAAGTGCTTACCGACGGTACCAAAAACCGATGGTGGCAAAGCTAAGTAGAACAATCTTTCAGCTTTTGCCTTAGAACCATGTTTTTGTTCATAAGCTTCAATTTCCTTATTTAAACCTTGGTAACCTTCAGGTGTATCATATGGACCTTGAACATAAGAACACATTTGTAAGAATTCATCAATCTTTGATTTTTGGTCGTCAGACTTGACTTTGAATCTTTCCGAGATTCTCTTCTTGAAATCATCGTTATCAATCTTGGATCTAGCGTATCCAATGATTTGAACAGTTCGTGGCAAATGGCCTTCACGGTATAAACCGAATAAAGCAGGGAAAGTCTTCTTTTTAGCTAAATCACCAGAAGCTCCAAAAACCACGATGGAAGTGTACTCCCCAAATGAATCAGACATGATTAGATTGCTAAATTGATAAGTTTATTCTTTTCAAATCAAAGGCTTAGATTACCAGACCACAATGTTCAATGATTGTATGATCAATTGAACTTAATTGAACTAATATATCAACAAGAAATCAAAAGAAATTAAATATAATTCAATTGAAAGATACTGAAAAAAATGTTGGTAATAAGTCTGATTATAAATTTTTTGAGCAAATGAATTTTATATAAGGATGGAAGAAAAAAAAAAAGCGAAACTCCGGCAAAGGTTAGAGAATTACTAATTAGTTATGAGGTATGGCCTAGACTTTTTATTCAGGACAAGAAGGTTTAACTAAGTAGACAAGAGAATCACAAACACAGGAGAAACACCTGTTGATCAGCTTGGTATCAATGCACATGTTCATTGCCAATCGTTAGCTAGGAATTGTTTTTAATCCGATTGTGATTTTTCATTTTGACAGTTCATTTTTGCAACGGTTTTTTTAGCAATCGGGGATTACAAATTGTTCTGGCAGATTAGTGATCAAAGTTATATTTTAATAGAGTTAACAGGTTCCAAATGATACTTACATGTCTCTAAAAACCGAACTCAAACAGCGGGTTCGTCGGATATGATTGTTATTTCGCTTTATGTTGCACCCACCAAATCGGAACCACCGTGGTTTTTTTTTGGTGAGGGCTTCATTTTTTCTGTTGCGACTGATTATTGTTCCGCATTTCGGTCAACTGTAGCACGGTTTTCGTCCTTCTAGGAAATATTGCGAGATAAAGTGTGAACTTGTGCGTCGGCGTGCGGCTACAGTTCGTAAGTGGGTAGGAAATGCGGCAGGTGGACATCACGGGTGCAGCGTGCACTTACCGATAAATTACCCGCAACCGGGGCGATGATTTAGGCAAGTTTATGGGGTGGGTGTAGTGGCATCTGAATCTTTACCTTCTTCGGCATTGCCAGTTTTGTCGGTTGTTTCAGGTTTCAATGAATCCACTGAATCTTTAAAGTTGACCTGCTTAGTGTTACTCTGTGCTTCTCTATTTGCTTGGTGATTGGATGACTCTTGTTCTTCTTCATCGCCTATTTTGAACATGTCGTGATCTTCGTAGTCAGGAAGATTGTCGGCATTGAATTCGTCATACAACCGGTCTCTTTCGTCGTTGACGTTGAACCCTTCGTCATTTCTATGCCCTAAGTCCAACAGATCGTGTGAGGATATGTCTTCACTATCACTGTAATCTTCACCGGGGATAATATCAAATTCAAATTCTTCTCTTCTTCTTCTTCTAGTACTGCCTGGTGTTTTATGATACTTCATTATCATCAAGATAATGATGAACCCTACACCTACCAATGCCATGAAATAGTAACCTTTGTTGTCCGAGCCATATGCCGATTTACCTTCGTCTTCTTTCTCATCATCACTGTCACTATCAGAATCTGTTTCTGTAGGTTCAGGCTTGGCTTTGGCAGTGGTCGTCTTGACCTTCTCGTCAGCTTTGGTGGTGGTAGTAGTAGGTTTGGCCTTTTCAGTGGCGGTGGTAGTGGGCTTCTCTTTTTCGGGGGCTTTGGTAGTAGTAGTAGGCTTTTCTTTTTCACCTTCTTTAGTGGTCGTAGTCTTAGCCGCCTCTGTTGTTTTGGTGGTAGTATCAGGAGATGGACCCTTCAAGTACTCTGCCAATCTGTCTCTTCTCACCTGTGCATAATCTTCATCGATACTGTATTTTTCAACCTTAGATTCATCAGCACATTCACCGAAGAACCGCAATTGCCAGTCGACAACTTCGATCTCGTTTCCATTAGTAGTAGGATCGTTGATAACTTCTAACGTCCATTCACCGATACCTTCCTCACCCCAGTGCGCCACAGATGAGAAAGTCCAATCTTTGAACCCTTCACCACTAGAATCTCTGGGTCTAAATGTAGCTAAATCACTAGTAACTCCGAATGGTGAAGTTAATCTGATCCCGACTTGACCTCTGAATGTAGCCTTGATATTAACAGTGACTGTAACGTGCTCAATTCTGTGAACGTTCATAACTTCTAATTCACGGTGATTGACCACAAGCACTGAAGATATGATCTTGGATTTCTCAGGGCTCGAAGGCGAGTCTATTTTAATACTTTCACCGACAGGAATAACATCTGAATAATACCAAGACTGGGGCTTGACATTCTTCCAAGTTTTGGCAAAATGGGCCATTTGATATGCATCAATCTTACCATACCCATACTTGTGGGAGTATAATCTACCCAATGCAGTTTTCTGGTAGTGTCCGTCCTCTTCATTTACAGGAACGGTACTTAAAGCAGCCACATATTGTAAATCTCTCCAAGTCAAGTTGGGATTGACCTGCAAAATTAATGAGAATATACCTGCAGCTAATGGTGCAGCAGCAGATGTTCCACCGTGCTGAGCAGAACACTTGCCGTGGATATCGGTGGTATGAATATGTTCACCAGATCCCGAAGAGTAAGTGACAACCATAACGGCGGAACAAGCTTCAGCATAAGTGGGATGTTCACCTTTGTGGTCAATAGCCCCCACGGTAATGGAGTAGATAGAGTTGGTGTACCCGTCAAAGTTACAGGAATCCTCAGATCTTCCACCATTTCCAGATGCAAACACATAAATTGAACCCTTCTTATCTCTACCTTCTTGAATCCCCTTAATCATGGCTTTCTTCACAATTTTTTCAGGGGCCAGTAATGTCTTACCATCATCAGTTGGGCCCCAAGAGCATGAATAAATATCGTTAACATCCAAGGCATATATCATGGCAGCTGCTTCGTCCTCTGATGTGATAGCACCAGACAAGATACGAACCCCACTAACTTGGGAATCGTAGGCAACACCCACACCACAAGCATCGTTCTTGACGGCAGCAATTTCTCCAGCACATCTTGTACCATGATAATCATTGAACAATCTAGGTTTGGGAAATTGTGTGTTATCGTTGAAATCCCAAGACCCTGCCAAATTGAAATTATCTTGCAAATCCTCACTTTCGTAGTCTAAACCATCATCAATGACAGCGGTGACGACCCCTTTACCCGTGACACCTTCGTACCATAAACCAGTTACATTGACGTCGTTTCCAGGGTAATTAGCATTAATTAAGTGCCATTGTTGAGAAAAGATTGGATCGTTGATTCCAAGCTTTTCACTTGCATCTTGGATAGGTATTTGTGAAGAATCAACAGCTTTGAAAGTCCTTGCCTTTGGCATGTCTTGCGATTGTAAAATTTGTACTGGCAAACGCTTACTCAATTGTTTTGGTTCCAAGAGGTGAATTGATTTGAGCGATTGATCTGTAGTTAAAATGTCATATTCCAGTTCAAAACCTTCTCTTTTCACCAACTGGTTACCATCGTTAGAATTGTAGTTACCCAAAAACGAGTTATGGGTGTGGTTTTTAGGTATACTGAACACAAAATGGTCGTCAAATCCACGAACTTGATGCTCGAAATCATAGACTGATTTGTGGCGGGTAATGAAATTAGACAATGGTTCATTTGACTGGGACGTGTCGATTTCCACTATGAAATAGTTCTTGTTGTCGTAGTCCCTTGGTGGAATCTTAAACCCATTGATTTTGGTCAAGCATCCAAGGATAAGCAAAAAAACGTTGAAGTTCATTGCCTATTAACCATTTATTGTGTAGGGCTACGGAGAAACAGTGATACCTGATCTCTATAAATAAATGAATGAAGAATGGAAAGAAAAAATGATCACGTTGAACTCTAGCACTAAACAGTATTACTTGATTGTAAACTTCGAGCCACTGTGGTGTCTAAGTGGGTATTTCTTTCGTGTGTTGGCTTCCTTTTTAAAAAGAACTTTAAAGTTACGCTTTTTTTTTTCAGTTGGTCGCATTATTTTTAGTACGTATAGTTTCTATTGTCCTTTCATTTTTTCTTCACGCTTGCAAAAAATCCGCGTAACGTGCATCTTCTTAAGTTTTCCGTATAAGTAAAAGCGGTATATTTGCAATTATCATGACACAAATCTCCGTCGTTTTACTCGCACTTTTGACAGCTGTTTTGGCAGACGACCATGAAGGTCATAGTCTGGACGATCATGATGATATGGATATGGGTAAGCCCAAAGAATTCCATCCCATAAATGCAGGGTCTAAGACTTTCCATTGGCTTTTGACTTTGACACTTTTATTGATCCTTCCTTCAATATCATCATGTTTGGCCCTTGCAAATCGGCTTTCGTGGTCTTTGTTGTTCCTGATGGTATCTACTGCTTACCTGGCATTCGAGTTTATGTTGTTGGATTTCCCAGATAATAAGGATAACCACGAGAATCGTACGTCTACTGGCACTTCATTTTTCCTTACCATATTGCTTGGAGTGACAATTTTCATTGGTACTTTAATTAATGGGTCAAATGTGGTGATAAACAAATTCTACCCGCACTTGGGTAAGGCCTACCAAGACAACGAACGGTTTGTTTCGAAAGTTTACAAGACATTAACAGTGATGGTGGTGTTAACTGGATGGGTTCGAGTATCCATAGCCCCCATTTCCTTGTTCGGCTTTTGCTACGGTAAGCATACGGGTCAGTGTATCGCTCACGGGATCATGGGGACTTCATTTATAGCCTATGGGTTTGTGTTATTCATGTTGGTAGTGGTTCCTTGGTTCCGACAAAGAAACACCGGTAAGCCACAAGAATACTATGATTCTACTGTGATGTTCGCATGGGGCATTGTCAATACGTTCACCGAGCACAGGTGGGGTAAAGAGCCATGGAACATGGGCGACTACGACCATACGTCTATGGGGATCGTCTGGGCTTGTGGAGGGTTGATGGGAATGTGGATATCGAGGAAGAATAAGAGATCTTTCATTCCAGCTGCATTATTAATCTGGACAGGTTGGTCAATGTCTCAGCACCACCAAAAATTAGAGATATCCACCAAAGTGCACGCCATGTTCGGCTTGGCACTCATGGCGGCTGGTTTTAGTCGGATCGTAGAGATTCTGTTTGTTTTGAAGGATAAATACTGCAGTGAAGATGGCCAAATAGTGTCATTCCAATATCTTCCTCCTACATGTCTCGTACTTTCGGGGATTATCTTTATGGCCGCTACAGAGGAACAGTTGATTCTTGTACATGACTTGGGAGCTACGTACGCGGCATATGTGCTTGTGGTGGTGGGAGCGGGGTTCATGATTTGCTTTTGGATGCTTCTTTTATTCAGTTTCTATTTACGGTTAGTGGGGTACGATGAGGATGGTCGGTTAATGGATGAAGAGGCATATCAGTCCATTGGTCCACACGACGTGGAAAATTTCGAGTTGGAAGACTTGACGGACGAAGAGACTCCTGAACGGGAAAGTAGATGAGCTCTATATAGTACGAAATGTAAGAAATGATTACTCCTAAACTGGTAATGATATCCCACACTTTTATGACACATCCTGTATATAAGCTTTCGATCAAATCCGCATCGCTCTGTGTTGGTAATGCTTCGCACGCAATTAGTCAGAAAAAAAAAAGATGATTAAGCGTACTCACTTTTTTGCATTTATATTTCTTTTTGTTATCATTAGTTTGTTCTTTTCATTTACTACTTCATCATGAGTGCTATATTATCAGCAGATGATTTGAACGACTTCATATCGCCCGGGGCGGCCTGCATCAAACCACCCACGCAGCCTGCCCCTCCTCCAAACAAGGGCGGTGACCTAGAGGTGCAAATAGGTGGTGATGGTGAGCCGTTTGAAGTATCCACAGTAGACGGTAGCACATCCAACTTATCGCCAGCACAGATCTCATTGGCGGACTGCTTGGCATGCTCAGGATGCATAACGTCTGCCGAAGAGATCTTGGTCGCCCAGCATTCGCACGATGAGTTGCTTAAAGCATTAAAAGATGACCTGGTGAATAAGAAACAGTTCGTTGCTAGCATCTCACATCAGTCCAGAGCATCGTTGGCTACAGCATACAACTTGACAGTAGAACAAGTCGATAGACTTCTCATAAACTTGTTTGTGAATCAGATGGGATTCAAAGCCGTGATAGGCACTTCCTTGGGCAGAAAGTTATCACTAATCAATGAAGCACACAATATTATTCAGAAGAAACAGTCTAACTTCGAAGGTCCCGTGTTATCGTCGGTGTGCCCCGGATGGGTGCTTTATGCAGAAAAGACTCATCCCTACATTTTGCCCAAGATGTCGGACGTTAAATCGCCACAGCAAATCACTGGTTGTTTGTTGAAGAATTTGATGGCTGATCAGTTATGTGTGGATAGAGGTCAGATCTACCACTTATCGATTATGCCATGTTTCGATAAAAAATTGGAAAGCGCTAGACCCGAAAAGGATCTGGCCGGAAACGAAGACCCCACCGATGTGGATGTTGACTGTGTCTTAACAGCCAAAGAATTGGTGACTCTTTTAGAACAGCATAACGACTTATTCCAATTAATACCACCTAACGTGAATAAAATCATCAACTCCAGTGTCCCACTTACAACTGTGTACAGAGAGGCTGCACCAGTAAACTGGCCTTTGGTCGAAGTTTCATGGTCCAACGATTCAGGGTCTGCCTCTGGAGGCTACTCTGAAAACTACCTAAGGATCATGAAAGATCACTTGTTAGCTCAAAATCCACAATATCAAGAGTCTCAGTTTAGCATTAAGACTGTCTATGGGAAGAATAGTGACATATACGAAATGAGACTTATGTATAACGAGGAGAAGGTGGCTAGTGCAGCCGTAGTGAACGGATTTAGAAACATTCAGAACCTTGTTCGGAAATTCAAACCTAACGGCAGGGCTAGTGGGAAATCTACAGGGAAGGTTAACCCGCTTGTGGCCAGAAGACGTGCTAGGATGAAACCAAGTGACGGCAGCAATCAACAAGAAGAAGATGTAGCAGATGCATCTAAATGTGATTATGTGGAAGTGATGGCATGTCCTAACGGATGTATAAATGGAGGAGGACAGATCAGTAATCCTCAAGATGTCACCGAGAAAGAGTGGTTGGCAAAATCACTTGAAAATTATAATAGCATTCCAGCATTCAACTTATCTGTGGATGCTAAACCAAACACATTGATTTTAGACTTGATCGAATGGAGCAAACAATTTTCAGACAAATTCCATGTGGACGAGTCCAGATTATTCAGAACATGGTTCAAAGAGGTTGAAAAACCCACTGATCCAAATGCAATTTTATTGGGGGCCAAATGGTAAAAGAAACAGTGTATTTATAGAGTAATAGCATTTTAATATATTTATTAGCATTTTATTCTTTCTTTCTGATAAGCGATTGTAGAGCCCAAGTAAAAGAAAAACGAGAAACAGGTTTTTGTATTTTTGAGTTGATTTACATTTAGAGATGACGTCTGAAGACACTCTGTTCACGTTGCCCAATTGGGTAACGACAGTGTCGTTCTATTCGGCTATAGCGTCTACGTGTATAGTGGTAGTGTGCATAATTTTTCATTTGTTGAATTATAGGAAACCTTTCCAACAAAGATTAATGATAAGAATCCAGTTGATTATCCCACTATTTGCGTTATCGTGCTACTCAATGCTAACAAATTCAGAGGCCAAGTTTAACAAGCTTGTGTTAGAGCCAGTAAGAGAGATATATGAGGCGTTTGTGATATACACTTTTTTTTCCTTGTTGTCAGACATGTTAGGAGGAGAAAGAAGCATCATTATTATGACAAGTGGTCGCAAACCTGTCAGTCATCCTGGTTTCTTACGATTTTTATTACCCGATATCGACATATCCGACTCGGCTAGCTTTTTGACCATAAAGAGAGGAATTCTACAGTATGTATGGCTTAAGCCGCTCATCTGTTTTGGTACTATGTTGACAGAGCTCATGGGAGTGTATAACGTCAACAATATGTCTGCACAGTCGATATACCTATGGCTCACAGTGTTGTATAACATCAGTGTCAGTGTATCATTGTACTGTTTGGCAATCTTCTGGAAGATATTGTGGAATGACTTGAAGCCTTTCAACCCAGTAGGGAAGTTTTTGTGTGTGAAATTGATCATTTTTGCTTCTTACTGGCAAGGGGTGATCTTAGCCATATTAAACTATTTTGATGTGCTCCCTGGATCAGGGGACACATCCAAGGCTAACTCCAATATTGGAGTGTCTATCCAGAATGCACTTTTGTGTGTGGAACTAATCGGGTTTGCAATTGGTCATTGGATATCTTTCCTGTTTTGGCCTTTCACACTTTCTCAGATTCCCAACAGTCGACTCCAGTTCTATTATGCCGTAAGAGACATGTTTGGAATCAAGGATTTGATTCAAGATTTCAGGGTAACGTTTTATGGTGATTCGTACAAGGATTACAAAACGTTTGACTCTGTCAATGCGTTGATGCAGCATAGTTCTAGAACCAGAATGAAAAAAATCAACCAAGGTTTAAGGTACCGTTATGATGGGAAACAGAAGCACTGGTTACCTTTAAATTACGATAACAAATCTATTGTGGAAAATGCTAATATTGGCGACGGGTCGTTGTATGCACCATCAATACATTCTGCTGGCACTTCCACCAAAACGTTGAATCCTGAGACCCCAAAGAACATACAGTCTCCCATGTCATCACCTGAAATGTCACCAGTGGAACCGGGGACAGCTACGTTCTCAATTACCGAAACGTTGAACAACGAAGAGTTCAATTATGACGAGGAATTACTAGATGGGGATGAGGCATTATACCACGAGGCATATTCTGCAATCAATAAGTATAGACTTGATCAGTCCGGGGTCAAAAAACTCATCAATTATCCAGTTGTGGATAACGTCGTGGATAGTCATTTATATGGTTACAAAGTGAAACGATTACGAGAAAGCAGGACTTCCAACGAGAGGGGAAGGTCGTTGCAAAGGAATAGCATGAATTATGGGAGTATAGTGTAAACTGGTATTTAATGATTTTAAAGAATATGTTTAATGAGCTATGTACTACTCTTTTGTTGGTTTATTTACAAGTTCATTTCTGGCATTAGTCTACGATTTTGAACAGGTATAAAGCGTCCAAATCCTCTTCTTCTACTTTTTGTGGTTTCTTCACCTGTTTCTTATCTGCCTTCTTTTTTGTCTTTTTTGCTGGTGCTTTTTCCGGAACTGATACCAGGTGTTGTACCACAGGTGGCGAACAGTTGAATACCAAAAGCCCTTCAAGGTTCCCAGTTTCCGTCACTTGCACTTTTTCTTCCTCTAGAAGCTGATGAAGGGTTTCTTGGATATTTACTCTTTTTTTCAATTCAAGCTGCCTCATACGCTCTTCTTCTTCAGACAGTTGACGTCCTCTCATTAAGTCTTGGCCTTGAATGAAAATCTGGAATTTTTCACCCTTCTTGACCCGTTTCATGATCTCAGCCATCTTTTGTAACTTCAAATCTTGAGGACTGATAGACCATTTCACATTAACGACTTTGGCAGCTCCACGTTTCTTATCTGCTCTCTCTCTTTGTTCTATGGCCCTCAAAGCAGACCGACTTCCTTGTTCTGCCAACATCTGTTCCACCTCCTTGGCTAACTTATCATTGTAGTTCTTGATCATATCGGTTAATGAAATTTGACGGACGATACAGTGCTTTTCACGATTAGGAAGAACTTCAATCCCGTCCTTCGATGGATCTAACTTGTTTATAATATCCACCAAATGTTTATCAGACAACTTCCCGTTTTGCACAAATTTGACCCTATAAGAGCCCATTTCTCGAACATCTTCGACTAGTGACTGTATTGCTTCTCTGGCTTTAGGAGAAAATCCTCTCCAAGACCTCGTAAGACGTCTGGTGTCATATTCACTAGGTGATTTTCTAGTCTCATCGAAACTGTTCCTAGCCCAGCTGTTTTCATTTCTGAACCGACCGTTACTGTAATTGCATGTAGGAACCACCGAAATTCCCCTATACACGGGAACCGCCCTCCACATACGCAAACTGTTCAGTAACATGATCGATTGTGCTTTCTGGTAGAAGGATCAGTAGTACTAAAATTGCGAATGTTTTAGTGAGAAAATTGAATCTACAGATAACTGTAATTACATCTCAGTTTTAGGAAAAAAAGCCATACTGATCATTTAATAAGCATCATTTTCATTTACAATAATTGCAATATGACAGCTGACGCTTGTTTGATTGTATCACAAGATGGCAGGGAGGCGCCATTTGACAAGACGCGACTCAAAGTGTTTTTGAAAGGTCTCTGCAATGGGTTAAATGAACTGTTTTTAACCTTAGAGCAAGATACAGATAAGGTTGCAGTTTCGTTGCCTGAAAAAGTCACCATAGAGGAACTTTACCAGTTTGTGGCGGAGCTGCTTGCTTCCAAGACGACAACGCATCCAGATTACGCGGTACTAGCAGGAAGAGTCGAGGCTGTGAAGATACAGAAGCTCGTAAGCAGGTCTTTTGCGGATAATATTGAACGGCTTTTTTCAAATGTACACAAAGTGTCACGCAAACCAAGTCCTTTGGTATCACCAGAAGTCTATGAGGTGGTGAAGAAACACAAGACCAGGATCAATAGCGCAATCAAACCTGAGAGGGACTTTGACCTTTCCTATTTTGGGATCAAGACCTTGGAGAAAAGTTACTTGATACCTGTCAATGGTGTGGTATCTGAGACACCCCAGTATTTATTTATGAGAGTTGCGTTGGGCATACATTTTGACGATATCGACCGTGTCATCGAGACGTACGATTTAATGTCGCTCAAGTACTTCATACATGCTTCACCTACGCTTTTCAACGCCGGTTCTGTGTATAATCATCTCAGTTCATGTTTTTTGGTGGCTATGGAAGAGGATTCCATTGACGGTATTTATAAGACGTTGCACAAAACTGCCATGATATCCAAGGCTTCAGGTGGAGTAGGGCTTCATGTCCATAATGTGAGGGCAACAGGATCGGTTATTGCCAGTTCAAATGGTCTTTCCAGTGGCCTTGTGCCAATGTTGAAGGTGTTTAATGACACCGCAAGATATGTGGACCAAGGTGGCAACAAGAGACCTGGAGCTTTTGCTGTTTATGTGGAGCCATGGCATGCTGATATCTTTGACGTATTAGATATGAAGAAGAATTATGGTAAGGAAGAGATGAGGTCCAGAGATCTCTTCTACGGCCTTTGGGTTCCCGACTTGTTCATGGAAAAAGTCAAGAAAGATGAAGACTGGTGTCTTTTCAGCCCAGATGTTGCACCTGGTTTGGATGACTGTTACGGTGAAGAGTTCAAGGCGTTATATGAGCTGTATGAGAAAGCTGGATTAGCAACCAAAGTAGTGAAGGCCCAAAAGTTATGGCTGGCTATTCTTGAAAGTCAAACTGAGACCGGTGGACCTTACATCTTGTACAAAGACGCATGTAATTTGAAGTCCAACCAGAGACATCTAGGAACTATAAAATCTTCAAATTTGTGCTGTGAGATCGTGGAATATACTTCCAAAGAAGAGACAGCCGTATGCAACCTTGGATCTCTTGCATTACCATCGTTTGTGAAGGAAGGTGAAGAGACGTTAGAATTTGATTTTGAAAAATTGCATGAGGTAACAAAGGTATTGGCAAGGAACTTAGATACGGTTATAGACGTGACTAAGTACCCCGTCGAAAGTGCCAGGAATTCCAATAAAAAACACAGACCTATTGCAGTTGGTGTACAAGGGCTCGCAGACGCATTCATGTTATTAAGGCTTCCCTTCGACTCCCCTGAAGCAAAGAAATTAAATATCCAAATCTTTGAGACGATCTACCATGCTGCTGTACAACAATCCATAGAGTTGAGTATAGAGAGGGGCCCTTATGAGTCATTTGAAGGTTCGCCCGCTTCAGAAGGAAAATTGCAGTTCGATCTTTGGGGTCACAAACCATCCGAATTTTACGATGACTGGGACACTTTGAAGGCTGATGTCAAGAAGTACGGGCTAAGAAATTCGTTATTGGTTGCACCTATGCCGACCGCATCAACATCTCAAATATTGGGTTTCAATGAATGCTTTGAGCCTTTGACATCAAACATCTTCTCCAGAAGGGTGATATCGGGTGAGTTTCAGGTGGTTAACAAATACCTAGTGGATGACTTGATTGCACTTGGACTCTGGGACAAGCAAACGAAAGACCGTATTTTGCTCGATGAAGGGTCGATTCAAAATATTCCAGAAATCCCCGATTTCATCAAGGAGTTATATAAGACAGTGTGGGAGATACCTCAGAAGGTCATTGTAGACATGGCTGCAGATCGTGGGAAGTTTATTGACCAGCTGCAAAGTATGAATATTTATATGAGGAATCCGACTTTTGGGAAGCTCACTAGTTGCCATTTCTATTCTTGGTCTAAAGGGTTAAAGACTGGGATGTACTATCTCAGAACCCAAGCCGCTTCTAAAGCTATTCAATACACTATAGAGGGTGGAAGCGCTGATTCAGGCGCTCGCAGGAGAAGCTCCACCACGTTAAAGAGGAAAAGATACGTCGAGGCTACAACTATGGCTGCAAAATCCAAAAAATCTAAACGACCTCAAAAAGACGTTGATATTTTTGATGATACTGTTAGATTCTGTAAATTAGATTCTGCAGATTGTGAATCCTGTTCTGGATGAGATGACGTGAACTGTATTTTATTAGACGAACAAGGAAAGAATGTACATAGAACACCACATGGGTTTATTACTTGTATATAGTTGTGGTAATATAAATTTTTTGTTCGTGAAAGATTATTATGCAATTATCGTCTTCTGTTCGTATAATCAGAGACTTGTTTCAACCCTTCAGGAGTAACAAAGAAAGTCTTTTGATTATTATCGGACCAGATTAAAACCCCTATATCATTGGCGTAATTTTTCAACAGCTCATATTCTTTTTGGTTGGCAAATCCTCCAAATAAGTAACCGTTATGGGTTTGGATTCTGTCCAATTCCAACTGCCATAACCTAATCTGATCAACCACATTTGGAGGCAATATTTCTAGCTTATGTGTGGCTTCTGCCACTTGTGTGCCAGTTCCTGCGCCTCCAGCGGTATTGATATTGTGACTTGCATCGAATTCTAATTTCTTATCTAGTTTCTCCTGAGCCAAAAGTCTCATCTGTGGATGTGCATGGGTTTCCAAAAACTTAATAATCTGATCAGCTGTGATTCCGTTGTATAATGCATTTCGTATAGACTCTCTTGTGATTTGACCCAACACCATATTAGCAAATCTAGTTTTGAGCTGGACGAATAAGTTCAAGATAGCAATCTCCAAAGGACTTTGAGTGTAAGAATAAATCTTGAAATTTGTTTCCACAATAATAGTGCCTTGTCCAGGACTAGTAGTGTCGATTTGCGTAGAAGACAGCAGCTGGTTACCTGTGTTTGCCTTATCAATAGCCATGGATGGAGTTTGGAGAGAGTGGGAATCTGAAGTTAAGGTGGTTGCCAACCTTGTTGGATAAAACCGTGCAGAGCTGGCAGATCTTTGATAAACTAGCCCGTAGTCTCTCAAATCAGATAACATTTCCACCTGCGTGTCACTTAAAGCAGAGACACTATAGCACTTTCCCAACTCCAAAGACCCTAACATAAAGATAAAATTCAACACATCCACAGCATCCATTTGAAGCTCGAGAGTCAAGTTCAAATACTGAAGAAGCAACGTCCATATCTGTGCATTTATATCTTGAAGCAAGAATTGGAAACCTTTATTGGTAATCTTTAAACCTTCGGCATGATTTTCGTTACCTTCCATCAACTCACCCAGTTTGAGTAGTTTAAGCACCGATTTAGAAGGCGTCAGGGTCAACTCTGTCCCTACCATGTAATGAAGAATAGTCTCCCACTTTGTGTATGCAAATGTATCCAAGAACTTCATATCTACTGGATGTTTATCGTCAGGTGGTATTAAGTTTCCAAAAGCGTCTGGAGCCTGACTACCGGTTAAACAAGCCCTAAAGTTTCTTCGAAACGTTGGATGTAATCGTATAAACAGGCCAGAATTGTCCAACTCAATCAAATGCAACGACTTCATTCTTTCCAAAGACTCGAACTGTACGTGCCTGGCACTTGGTTTGCACAATTTGTCCAAATCTTTCAAGGCCACTGGATTTTCATAGAAGAGCATCGACATTATATATAATTTGGCAATTGGCGGAAGTAACCTGTAAATGGATAAACAAGTGGCAGGTGCTTCATATAGTCGAGACTGGATATTCACATCCAAGCTTTCCAAATGCTTGATGACGGTGAATTTAAACAAATTCGTAGAAGACATTTGATTTCTGGGATTAAAGATGAATGAACTTAGTGTAGATGTTTTTTTGCGACCTGCTTACAATTTATTTTGTATAATAGGTATTTTTTTTCCTTACTCATCTTTAATTTTTTTCACATCCCATCTCTCACACAGGAAACCAGTGTCTGTTCGAACAACTGAAAACAATCGATGGCAGGTAAAAGAAAAGCTTCCAGCTTGAGTGAAGGCACAGGAACTGATGAAGCGTTCCAGCCGTTATTGAAAGAGGTGTATAAGGGTAAAAAGCTTACGGATCAAATTAATACCGCTGAAGATAAATGGAACTTGTTACCGGCTTTTTTAAAGGTTAAGGGTCTTGTGAAACAACATCTTGACTCTTTCAATTACTTCGTCGACACAGACTTGAAGAAGATTATCAAGGCCAATGAGTTGGTGTTATCAGATGTCGATCCAGAGTTTTACTTGAAGTATTTGGATATCAGAGTGGGCCACAAATCATCATCTACTCACGCCAAAGGTGTTTCTAAAGAGGTCAACTTAGTGCCTCATGACTGTCGTTTGAGAGACTTGACCTACTCGGCCCCAATATATGTTGATGTCGAATACACCAGGGGTCGGAAAATTATTGTGCATAGAGATTTGGAGATTGGTCGTATGCCTATCATGTTGAGATCTAATAAATGCTTATTGGATGGTATTAATGATGCACAAATGGCCAAATATGACGAATGTCCATTGGATCCTGGTGGATATTTCATCGTCAACGGTACCGAAAAGGTCATCTTGGTGCAAGAACAATTGTCCAAGAATAGAATCATTGTGGAAAGCGATGAGAAAAAAGGTATAGTCCAAGCATCTGTGACATCGTCCACTCACGAACGTAAATCCAAGACTTACGTGGTGACAAAAAATGACAAAATATACCTCAAGCATAACTCCATCAGTGAAGATATTCCTATTGTGATTATCTTGAAAGCAGCTGGTATCACTTCTGATTTGGAAATTTTGCAGTTGGTGTGTGGTGATGATTCTAACTACCAAGACTTATTTGGTATCAATTTCGAAGAGGCTGCTAAGTTAGAGATATTCACTCAACAACAAGCTTTGTACTATGTGGGTAAAAGAGTAAAGACCATCAGAAGGGCAGGTGCTCCTAAATTATCCCAGTTACAAGAAGGTATTGAGGCCATCGCCACCACCATAATTGCTCACATCACCGTTTCTGACCTCCAATTTAGAGACAAGGCCTTATACATTGCCATGATGACTAGAAGAGTGTTGATGACTATGGCAAACCCAAAAATGGTGGATGATAGGGATTATGTGGGGAATAAACGTTTGGAGTTGGCCGGTCAGTTGATGTCTTTGCTTTTTGAAGATTTGTTCAAGAAATTTAACTCTGATTTCAAGGCCAATATCGATAAGATATTGAAAAAACCTAGTCGAGCATCCGAGTTCGATGCGTTATTGTCGATCAACATTCATTCTAATAATATCACAACCGGGATGAACCGTGCTATTTCTACTGGTAATTGGTCGTTGAAACGGTTTAAGATGGAAAGGGCCGGTGTTACCCATGTTTTGTCACGGTTGTCTTACATATCTGCATTGGGGATGATGACGAGAATCTCATCTCAATTCGAAAAGTCTCGTAAAGTGTCTGGTCCCAGAGCTTTGCAGCCTTCCCAATTCGGTATGTTGTGTACTTCCGATACACCAGAAGGGGAAGCCTGTGGGTTGGTTAAAAACTTAGCATTGATGACGCATATTACCACAGATGATGAAGAAGAGCCTATCAAGAAATTATGCTTTGTGTTGGGATGTGAAGACATTTTGGGTGTTGATTCTGCCACATTACATTCAGAAGGTAATTTTGGAATCTTTTTGAATGGTACCTTGATTGGAACTTCACGGTTCCCAGCCAAATTTGTTAGTGATTTCAGAACCTTAAGAAGAACCGGTAAGATTTCAGCTTTTATTTCCATCTACACCAATACCCATCAAGCTGCCGTGCATATTGCCACTGATGGTGGTAGAATCTGTCGTCCATTAATCATTGTTGATAAGAACAACAAGTCAAAGGTCAAAGCTAAACATATTTGGAAATTGCAAAATGGTATTTGGGCATTTGACGACTTTTTAAGAGAAGGACTTGTGGAGTATTTAGATGTCAATGAAGAAAACGATTCGTTGATAGCTATCTACGAACGTGATTTAAAGGATCCTTCTATGCCAAACATCACTCATTTGGAAATTGAACCATTTACTGTTCTTGGTGCTGTTGCAGGTTTGATTCCTTACCCACACCATAACCAATCACCCAGAAACACTTATCAATGTGCGATGGGTAAGCAAGCCATTGGTGCTATTGGTTACAACCAGTTCAGAAGAATAGATACGTTGTTATATTTGATGGTGTATCCTCAACAGCCTATGGTGAAGACTAAAACAATTGAATTAATAGACTATGATAAATTGCCAGCAGGGCAAAATGCCACCGTAGCAGTGATGTCCTATTCTGGGTACGATATCGAAGATGCTTTGGTGTTGAACAAAGCTTCCCTTGACCGTGGATTTGGTAGATGTCAAGTGTTGAGAAAGAATACTATTACTTTGAAGAGATACCCTAATCACACCAAAGATACCTTGATGGGTATGAGAGTTGACGACAACGATGAACCCATTCCACCACATGCTTCCTTAGGGCCTGACGGTTTAGGAGAAGTGGGAATGAAGCTTGAAAACGGTCAAGTGTTTGTGAACAAGTGTGTACCTACAAACGCAGGTGAGTCAGTGTTGAATAATGCTGGAACTGCCACTGAGTCGGGTACACCAACTGAAAGTCATAGAGAGACTCCAGCCTATTACAAGGGCCCTGAACCAGCATATGTGGACCAAGTGATGATGTCTGTGAGTGATAACGACCAAGCCTTGATCAAAGTGTTATTGAGACAAACAAGAAGACCTGAGTTAGGTGACAAGTTCTCTTCTAGACACGGACAGAAAGGTGTTTGTGGTATCATTGTGCAGCAAGAAGATTTACCATTTAACGATAATGGGATTTCGCCAGATATTATCATGAACCCCCACGGGTTCCCATCTCGTATGACAGTGGGGAAGATGATTGAATTAATTAGTGGTAAGGCCGGTGTCCTTAACGGTTCTTTAGAATACGGAACCTGTTTTGGTGGCTCCGACTTACAAGATATGTCTGAAATTTTGGTGAAGAATGGGTTCAATTACAGTGGTAAAGATATGTTATACTCTGGTATCACTGGTGAGTGTTTACAAGCATACATCTTCTTTGGACCTATTTATTATCAAAAATTGAAGCATATGGTTCTTGATAAAATGCATGCTAGAGCCAGAGGTCCAAGAGCTGTTTTAACAAGACAACCTACCGAAGGTCGTTCCAGAGATGGTGGTTTGAGATTGGGAGAAATGGAAAGAGATTGTGTCATTGCTTATGGTGCATCTCAGTTATTATTAGAAAGATTGATGATTTCATCAGATGCGTTCGATGTGGACATCTGTAATAAGTGTGGGTTAATGGGACATAACAATTGGTGTACCGGATGTGCTAGTTCGGAAAATGTTATTAAGATGACTATTCCATATGCTGCTAAATTGTTGTTCCAAGAATTAATATCTATGAATATTGCACCACGGTTGAAGTTGGGAGAAGTGTTTTAGATCACTAAGTCATAAACAAAAATTGTACATAATATACGAACTTAATAATATGGTACTGTACTGTGTAAAGCTTGGAGTAAAAGTAATTTCTAACAATAAGGATTGGGTATACCTGCGTTCATAACCGGTAATAACGTTATAACTTTGAGAAATTTAGTCCAAAGTGCTACGTATCAGATCAGGAAATTATTTTTGAAGCACTATGTATTAACAAAGTTTTCTCGGAGACTGCAGAGAAGTATAATGATAATAGCAACATAATTGAACCTTGAAATTATGAAACTTCTGTTGTCCATCATCATACTGATAACAAACCTGGTTACGCGGCCAGGCTGCAAAAAAATAACCATCCTTCTCATGCAACAGCAGCGGTACTACTCGTCAACACCACAGTGAAACGAAGCAAAAGTTGTCACAGCGAACAAAATGTCTACACATGATATGCCAAGAGCTTTTAAAAGGTTAAAACTCATGAATGTAGTCCAGTATTGGGTTCTTTTTCAAAAAGATGACAGTTTGAACCGCAAGTAAAGGTTTTGCAGCGTTTGCAGCCACGAATAACTCTAACTCACAAGGTAAATGGGGTTATATCCACAGTACTTTTTACAACAAAGTATAAAAAAGCTTATGAGAAACTGCGTCACCTTCGTTACTGATATCAACAACCAACAGTATAGTGTTTGTCACGGGTTACTTTTTGTTGTCAATTAGATACAGGTCATTTGCTGCGATGTGGTTGCGGCGCGCAAAACACTTTTTTTTTCCTTCAGTGAGTAATAAAGGATAGATCAATATCGCCTGATTTTTGAAGTCGTTAAGTAACCAACGCCTGCTTTTTTATTGTTCATTTACTTGTTCGCCACGTCCCAACTCAGAACATTGGTAAGACTTTGTACTGGGCCTAGAGTAGTGTCGGATTGGATCACTTCATACGTTTTATTTTTGACCCCAGATTTGATGGGAATAAACACGAGACCCCATATGATCCTTATTTGATAAAGAACAAAAGAGCAAATATGTTGAAGGACGTGTGCCCATCACTCAAGAAGAAACTTGGGCTTCTTGTAGTTCTCGGAGTGATATTATTCATTCTGTTTTATGACCCTAATAATTCCCAGCTCAATATCGAAGATGCACTTTTCCTCACACGAAACTCCATCAAAGAGATAAAGGAGCAATATTTCCATCCCAAAAAGGGAGGTGAGGCAGAACGGGCGGTTGTTGCAAGCTCAGATCTGCAACTTGAGGTTGAGGAAGTGGACTATCCCATCAGCAATATGGTGAACTCTATTTTCCCTATAGATTCCACCATCTCATTCAATGTCTCAGGTGAGTTTATGGAGTTCAATGGTAGATACGCCTCTTTCAGTCCAATTTTGAACTTTCCTTTAACTGACCATTACCGTATATGGAACAGTAGTGGTTGTCATCCACTGAAAGACAGAGAAACTGACCTTAGCCAGTATCGTGATAAGATAATTGTGATCCTAAGAGGAGAGTGTACTTTTGTACAAAAAGTGCAAAACTTGATAAGTTATGACTTAAGTCCCAAGGCAATAATAGTTGCCAATAATGAACCTCACAGGGGGTTGATCACCATGTATTCAAATACCTTCAATGAGGACAGAACGTTGACGATTCCAGTAATGTTCATAACGAAAGAAGCCTACGATATATTTCATTCGTTCAACGTCAAGAATGCATTGATTACCATCAGCACTACTTCCTTAGGGAATTGGCTCAATATTGTGATATCGATGATGTTGTCACCTCCGCTCTTGATTTTATTGTTCTATGGGTTAGTGCAGTTCATTCAACAATTTAGAAGAATTCAGCGGAGCAAAAGCAGTAAGAAGATGGTTCAAAATTTACCGGTGTTCATTTATAACAAGAACCATTTAGTGGACTCTAGGAATTTCTATCGGTATTTGAATGACACAGGTCAAAGAGATGTTTTCCTCAATGATAACAGTTTGGGATCATCTTCCAATGAATCACTTTCCCTGGCCGAACAGATGGTGGTGCCAAAACCGACACCGTCATCTTCTGATAAGTCACTTAATGATTTCAAAATCAATGGGTTGGATGTCAGAAAGAAAGCAAAAGATTTAAACATTCTTTTGATGCATCAGGACTTCTATCCTACATTTAAGTGCTCTATTTGTTTGGATAGGTTCAAGCCTTTGAAATCGCGAGTGCTTGTGTTGCAATGTAAGCATTTCTTCCATGAAGCTTGTTTATCGAACTGGCTCATCAACTTCAGGAGGAGTTGTCCACTATGTAACAACGCGGTGGTGGGGAATGTGTCGAACAGTTTGATTGCTGGACAGTCAAGCAACAGTTACGGCAGCGTCGACGAAGAGTCCAGTATTGGCCTTGAACAGCAATCACAGGCCAGTGAAGGAACTTCAGTTTTTGCACCCAATCTTAGGACAGAACAAGAAACAGATGAACAAGCATCAGAACAAGAGACTCAAGACCCCACGCAGAGCTCTGAATCTGAACGAACAGAGGTACAAAACTGGCCAGTTGAAGCATCATCTACAAGAACACAAAGGCCAACGTCACTGGTGGCCGAGACCTTTGTTACAGCTCCGAGAGCACCCGCAACAGCTTCAGTCTCCACCAGAAGTTACTTTAGTGCACAAGAGCACTCCGACGACGAGTTCCGGACTTCTCAACCAATGGACTCCGAAATTTTGCACCATGATGTTGACGAAACTATATCTAATCAGTCTACTATTAGTTCCAGTAACTCTACTATCGACCTTCTGCGGGTTACTTAGGACAAGCATTTTTTAAACTTTCCCCTGCTAGTAATTATACGTGTCCTGTGTGTAAACAGAATATACCCCATCTTCATAACCCAAAAAAGTCCGAAACCAAACGTACAACTCCGAAATGTAGTACTGAAGGTGGGATAAAATTGATACGATTCCCGGCGACGTTCGGATCACCTCCACATTTTTGCGAAAGTACGGCGAGTATTAAGCGACGTGTGTTAACCGTTATTTCTCAAAAGTCGTTTTTTCCTAGTTACTTAAGAAGACAATCCCGCAACAGGCACTTTTTTTGAAACAACACAAGACTAGCCAATCTCACACCATTAAATTATAATTTCAGCTCAAAATATATACACGTCTGCAAAACAGTATATGACTGAACCACATTGCATTTCCATCACAAAAACGAACATTACATAATCCCTGTTCTGTGCACTATTTGACTGACCATTATAAAAACAAAATGTCTCTTAGTACAGACAGTCAGGCTGACTTAGACGTGAAAAAAGAACAGTCGGTGACTGCAAGTATGTCCGACCGTGAGACATCTGCTCCTGAGAAAGGAAAACAAGTAAAGAAGAGAAGAAGAAAGAAGGTTGATATAGCATGTGTTTACTGTCGAAGGTCTCATATGATTTGTGATGAGTCTAGGCCCTGTCAACGGTGTATAAAAAGAGGTATTGGTCATCTTTGTTATGACGAGCCTTCCAACGACAGACAAAAGAAGAAAGCACAGCAGTTGAATAGGGGTGACTCCACGCCTGGAGGAGTGACGCCTGTGGGCCGTGCTAATGAGTCTCCAATGATGAGTCCGCCTCAAATGGCTCCTGACCAGCAGCAACAGCAGCAGCCAATACTGGCGCAGCAGCAGCCACCACCGCAACAGCAGCAGCCACAAAAGACCAACGGGTTCAACAAGTCCGTTCTTTCACAAACTATGCCATTTAACCTCGAGCCATTCTTCTACTCCGAGCATGCAGGTAGTGAGTTCAGCTCTTTAAATGACTTTTTATCCATGATAGACGACCCTGATTTGGTCAATGGAGCTCTCAATGATGACACTCCTAATAGTCAAAATATGCTCAATTTCGGCATGAATGATGATAAATTCCTCCCCAACACTCCAGCAGCTACCAACGGTTTAAATGGGCCACAACAGCCTACGGGAAATCCGCCTATCAGTAATAACGCATCAGATGCCAATCTTTCCAACATTTTGTCATTTTCCCCTAATGCCAACCTTTTCCCACAGTACGCAGCGAATCAGCCCCAGCAGGTGGCAGGGCCTGGACAAGTTCAACCACAGTCTGTTCCTGCTGGTGCAAATAATCCTCCTGCCAGTGGTAAAGATTCAGAAGCTCATCAACCAGTGATATCAGACTCTGCTAGAGATAAGTTCTTCTTAACAGCAGCAGATCCTACTACCGAAATATCACCGGAAGAAAGATTGAAGCAGGTTATCAAAGCCAAGTTGGAAGCTGGATTATTGCAGCCATATAATTATGCCAAAGGTTACGCAAGACTTCAAAATTATATGGACAATTATATGAACTCCACCAGTCGTCAAAGAATCTTGAAACCGTTGTCGATTTTCAGACCTGCGTTCAGAGCTATTGCTAGAACGTTAAAAGATGTGGATTTAGTATTAGTGGAGGAAAGTTTTGAAAGAATGCTTTTGGATTATGATAGAGTGTTTACGTCGATGGCTATACCAGCTTGTTTATGGAGGAGAACAGGTGAAATTTATAGAGGAAACAAAGAATTTGCTTCATTAGTTGGTGTCACGACAGATGACTTGAAGGATGGTAAATTGGCCATTTATGAGTTGATGAGTGAAGAAAGTGCCGTGAACTTCTGGGAGAAGTATGGTGCCATTGCATTTGATAAAGGACAAAAAGCAGTTTTGACCAGCTGTAATTTAAGAACAAGAGATGGTATCAAGAGAAAAAGCTGTTGCTTTAGTTTTACCATCAGAAGAGACAGGTACAATATCCCTAGTTGTATTGTTGGTAATTTTATCCCTATTGATTCGTAGGGACGGGTGTTGGCAAAAGAACGTAATAAAGAAAATGTATTTTTAATATTTGACTCGAACAGTTGTAACTTCTACGATGTCTGCTTGAAACCAGCTTGTATAGCTTTAATTTATTTATTTATTTACTCTTCGTCATCCTCTTCTTCCTCTTCTTCTTCTTCATCTTCATCAACTTCAATATCACTGTCGTCATCCTTGTTCTTTCTTTGGCTTCTGGCTTCTTCTTCTTGTTCAATAGTTTCTCTCAAGAGTTTCATTCTTTCTTCCTTAGACCTTCTTTGAACAACAACATATGCCCCTAAAGGTGTCTTTTCCCAGTTGAACTCGTTGAGGAAGTTGGCGACCTCTTGCTTGTTGGAAGGACCGTATTCCACATTAGCTCTCTTCCCGGCAATGAATTTGGAGTTTTCATTCAATTTTTCAACCAACTGACTTAATTGCTTATTGAACTTGACGTTCCTTGAATTCTTCACGAATCTTCTCAAGGCAATGATAGCTGGTGTGGCTAATTCTGGGAATGCAACACTCTTACAGTATAACACGAAGAATTCGTAAGTTAATTCAACAAATTGTTCGGTTAAACCATCTTGGTAGACCTTTGTGTCGAGATACTGCTGGTTGACCTTGATGTTATGTTCAAAGTCAAAAACAGGTAAGTTTATCCTCTTTGGGTTCTTGGTGATAGCAGTGGAGTGCAAAACTTCGATGATCAATGGGAAGATAGGAATGTATACACCAGTAGACTGTGATAATCTGATCAAGGATCTAATTAAGTAGAATCTTAATGGGAAGAACTGAGCAGTTGGGATCAATCTGATGGCACCCAAAGTGACTTGGACTAATGGGTAAATTAACTGTCTTAAAGGACTTTCCTTGTTTTTGTGGTTTTGCAACTCATTTTCTGGGTTACATTGTTGACTCAACACTCTGGACCAAAAATCCAACGAATGACAATATTGCCAGTTGTAAATGATTTTGTATCCTTCTTTAGATTTGGATGTGGCACTGATACTGTTTCTTAAGTGGATGGCTAATTGTCTGACATATTCAAATCCAATTTGGTACGACACAGTCTCGTCGATACCATATAACTCAGCAGCAGAATTCTTACAGAAGTTTAACAAAGGCATAGTGAAATGGTTTGTCTTTCTACTGTTCTTCAAGAAAACAGAGTAGGTGGACTTCAACACGGTTTCCAAAATGGATTTAGGGAATTCTCTGGAAACGTTGTTTAAAAATGCAAAAGTAGCGATCTGGACTTGAACCTCAGTGGTGGAAGACCAGATATTCACCACGGCCCCCAAAAGTTGTTTCAACAATCTTCTGTAGGTCAAGTAGTATGGGAATACTTCTTGAAGGGAGAATAACACTAAGGTTGCGGTCTCAGTGTTATTGATATCATCCAATAATGTGATAAATGAACCAGCATGAGATTTTAATATGTTGGAAATAGCCTTAACATGTTCGTTCTTTTGGGGTACTATACGTACGCCATTAGGACCGGTTTTGTATTTAACAATTTTTTGAATGGCTTCAGGAACCTTTTGTAAGGCCAACACCATCAACCCATTAAATGCTTTAGGGTCAGTGACGACGTATTTATACTCTTTAGATTCATCATTAACGTTAATGGCCGCTTTGAAAGCAATGCAAATCTGTCTGACTATTTGTGGGTTTGGCTTATTGCTGATTTCCTTGTCCCAGGAGTTGACTAACTTTGCAGTAATCTCTGCTTTCTCAGCCTTAGCTTTTTCTTTTTTCTGTGGGGCCTCTTGTTCCTCTTCTTCTTCTTCTTCAGAATCTTCAGACATCTCGTCGTCACTTATGGCATCCATTGGGTTAACACCTTCGAAATCTAATAAGTCTTTGTCGTTATTCTGTAAGTATTTGTAAAATTCTGGATCTTTTTCCTTCAAGTTCTTCATATCTTCTTCCATAGCTTCAAGATCTTCCTCTTCAGAAGACTCGTCATCTTGCTCATCGCCTTGTTGACTTCCGCTTGGTTCGCTTTCGTTATCGCTATCTTCGCTTCCAGTCTCTTCACTCTCGCTCTCGTTGTCGCTTTCTTCGTCGGTCTTCTTTCCCTTAGCCTTGGGAACGGTGAATCCACCTTCAAAGAAGTCATCTACTGACATGTCTTCGAAAATCTCTTTTGATTTCTTTGGGGCTTCTTGCACATCGTCGGTTGTTTTCTTTTTACGGGAAGCAAACTTTTTGTTATGTTTCTGGACCTCTTTCCTGTGGTCAATGGTATGTTTCAAGTGTTTCTTTTGAAACTTCCTAGTGGATTTTCCTGTCTTAGCCATTAGTTATTTACTATAGTTATTTTTCGTAATTTTTTTTTTTTAGAGATGAGGTTTAACATTCGCGATGAGCTTCACCACCTTATCCGATTTTATTTAGTGTCTATACAAAATCGACGAATTTATACATAAAGGCATCTTGCAACCAGTGAAGAAGCTTATCATAAACTATGACATCTGAATTATGGTAAGTGATGCCATGGTCGTTATCTGCAAAGAAATGAACGTCATAATTTTCTGTACCATCGGCATTGAACTTATCAAGTAGCCACATCAGATTTTGAATATGAACATTATCATCAGCAGTACCATGCATAAGCAAGAACCGTTCCACTTTTTGAAAAGCTTTGGTATCCGTAATCAAAGATTGGGTCTTGTAATTGGAGTTATCACTTGGCTTCTTCATGTACCTTTCGGTGTAGAATGAATTGTAGAATAAGAAATTTGACACAGGTGCTACCGCCATGCCGTACTTGAAGGTTTTACCTTGATCTAGTTCCAATGTCTTCAAAGCTGTGAAAGCCCCATAGGACCAGCCCCATATAGCCACGGCATTTTTATCGACCAATTTTTTATTCTTTTTCACATACTCTGAAGTAATAGTAGTGATATCTCGAGGTTCCCAATGGCCTATATTCTTGAGCCCGAATGTCTTATAGTTCCATCCTCTGCCATTTGTTCCTCTTGGGTCTATTTGAAGAACTATAGCATTCAACTGCGCTGATACCACATCCTCAAAGCCAAAGTTGCATGATTTGGAAACGATTTGTGACCCTGGTCCACCATAAGCGTTCACAAGCAAAGGGTACTTGGCCTTTGGATTAAAGTTTGGAGGTAGAATTTCCAATACACTGACCTCAATACTGTCAATGTTAACCGTTTTAAAAACTTTGGTTGGTAAGTTGACTTTTTGTGCTTCTTCCTGTGCCCGTTTGTATTCGCTGACCATTGGAAGCTTCTTCAAGTAATCATTAAAGTTCTCTTGAACATGCAACTCGCCTGTATTAATAGTTTTTTGCCATGGGATATCGGGACCAAGATAGCTGAGGGTTATAAAGCGACCTTTATTTTCAGCTTTGAACTCAAAGAGTCCTTCTTCTTCATCAGCTAGGACGAATTGGACTTTCCCTTCAAGGTCTATGGCCATCAAATGTGCATCCATAGGGCCCTTGATGTTCGACAATGTATAGACTACCTTTTCCGTCCCATCATATATTACGGGAGCAGACTCTAGTATGTCCCAATCTTTGGACGTGGTAAGCATCTTGGGAGTGGTAGATAATGGTGTATCGTAATACGCTAGATGCGTACGGTTGTTATAAACCACCTTATCCACATATCCTTTTTCAACTCTGGTTATGGAAGAATACTTATCAAACCAGCCTCCAAAACTAGCAGCGTCGACTGTTTGTATTTCTTTGACTTCTTCCCATTTTCCATCTTTGATTGGTACCACTTTTTTGGACTGTATAGAACTGGTACTGTCAGTTATTTTCACCATGAAGTGATCATCGTCTATCCATGATGCATCGTACAAGATATAATCCAGCCATTGCGACTTGATATCAACTTGTTCCAGCTTCTTTCCTTTGACATCGTAGCTGTATAACAGAAGTCGAGGCGTCTTGGTCCCAGGTTTGGGATACTTGATCGTCTTCTTAACAGGGTACTGGTTAACACCGTCGACTTCACTAGCAGAATTGTCTGTTTCGTACGTCATACCAATGTCATTGCCGTCCTTGACATAGTAGTTAATATCGTACTCCAACACTCCTGTGTCGTTGACAGAGCCATAAACTATTCTGTCACTTTTAGGAGACCACCACACCATTCTATCGGAGCTCAATATTTCTTCCTCATAAACCCAATCTGGTTTCCCATTGAATATGTCAGGCGACCCATTTGAAGTGATAGTGTCAACCTTGAGGTCTGCAAGGTCCTGAATGTAAAGATCATGGTCAACGCCGAAAACCACCTTGGTACCGTCGGGGCTGAACTCTGCAAAATGAAGTTTTGTTAAGGTGTCGCCTCTTTTCTGATTTGCTTTTGGTGGAGGCTGAATGGGGGCGTATTCGTTGGTAGACGGTCTGAAAAGCCAGTAAAGTGCAAAAGACAGATGCCTCCATTGAGACAACACATCTGACCTCACCAAGTGGTACACATTGGCATCATTGATGGCCATTGCAGGGTTTAAGATCAACTTGTTAATGTAAAAGAAGTTGTTGCTATAAGAAAACTGTTCAGTGCCCATGAAGGTCTCTGATTCTTCATATCCATACTTCTTCAACAAGTATAAGCCTCTTCCAGCACGTTCGAGGTAATGGCCAGCACTTGCTTTCTCCCCCACAGGCACCTGGTCCTCATTTAACCAGTGAATGTCTGCAAACATAGGGGAGAGACGGCCGTTCCTTAAATAGTTCATTGTCAAGTTATTGTTGGACACGCTGTATGGGTTCAACGAGACATTTTCACCACCCAATTGAATGGTTGTATGCCATCGGAGGTTGGAGCGCACGTCTTGGAATTTCCCGTTAGAGTATATCACCAATAACATCAACCATGCAATAAATGCCGCCGCCAGGATCAATAAGCATCGACTCTTCCCTGAACTTCCCCTTCCCATATACTCGGCAAACACTCCTTGGAACACCACATCATCGTGGAAATTCTTAGTACCGTTGTTCCCATCACCATCGCCAGGCTTCTGCGTTTCTGTGGTACTGATTTCCAATTGTTCAAACACACGAGACGAAACGCTTTCTGTATCGGACTCATCAAGAAGCACTTCTCTAGATTCATTGGAATTGAGACTCGAATTGTAATGGGTATTGTGCTGCACGTCCACCATTTCGTACTCTTCAATGGTACTTGGACTTCGATTATATGTGCCTTGTTTGCTCATATCAAATAGTTCATTGGCCGTATTCAAAGGGTATTTATAGTATTTTCACAATTAGGACAACGTTGTTGAAACTTACCTGATCGAGGTTGCAAAGGTACTATTGAAAAACGCTTTTCCTTTGGTAAAGACACGCCCCCACACACGATCTTGGTTTTGGAAACCGCAATGGCAATGGCATTAGATTATTTTTCCAAACTCTACACCCAACAAAAAAAACAATATAAGCATGTTGTTAGAAATCAAGTCTAGGTCCAAATCAATTAAGAGCATCTCTACAGATGAGTTCTCTGGGATCTCTTTCACCAATGATATTGTGGAATTGATTTCAAAAGAAAGTGGTTTAAACAAGAACCGAATCAGACTTTCTATTGAGAAGGATGGCAAAAGAGTTTATATGCCCATTAACACTCAATTGAAGACATATCACTTGATTGATAATAGCACCATCTTTGTGAAGGACTTGGGACCACAGATTCCATGGACCACTGTGTTTTTGGTGGAATATTTTGGGCCCATTTTGATCCACTCTTTATTCTTTTATGGTGTGAGAGAGTACTATAATTTGCAGGACAAGCAGGTGTTGATGTCTTTGACTCAAATCGCGTTGTATGACTTGACTATCATCCATTTCTTCAAGAGGGAATATGAGACCATGTTTATCCACAAATTTTCCAATGCCACCATGCCTGTGTTCAACATTTTCAAAAACTGCACCCATTACTGGGGTTTGAATGGGTTATTATGTGGTGCTTTCACTTACGCTCCTGAATGGATCAGATACTCTAACAACAAGGTATTGAGAAACTTATTCCATGTGAATGACTTTTCTGCCCCAACAGTCATTGCTTTAAGTGTGTTTATCTTGATTATGGAATTCTTCAACTACTTGACCCACAAAAACTTGGCTGATATCAGAGCTAAAGACCCTAAGAATTACGCCATTCCTTATGGTTTTGGTTTCGATTGGGTCACTTGTCCTAACTACTTCTTTGAAATCTTGGCTTGGGTTGGTTTTATCGCCTTGAGTGGTAATTGGACCTACGTGGTGTTCCTCGTGGTGGCTGCTGGTCAAATGTACATCTGGGCTGTCGGTAAGCACAAGAAGTACCTTAAAACTTTCGGAGATGAGTACAAGAAGTTGAACAGAAAGGTTCTTATCCCATATGTTCTTTAGACTTCTAAAGACCTGCTGTATATAGGTTTCATATATGAGATTATTTTACATACTAATTTTCTTCAAGCTTTAAACATATACTGTTCACACAGTGTCTGGCGTCTGTAGGCGTATCATACCCTTCACCTTTGAAAATATGGCCCAAATGTCCGTCACATTTAGCACATCTCATTTCTTCTCGTTCCATTCCAAAGGACCTATCTACTTTGGTGGTGATGGCACCTGGAATGGCAGTGTAAAAAGCAGGCCAGCCACAATGAGCTTCAAATTGGGTAGATGCCTCATAAAGTGGATTATCACATCCTACACATTTGTATGTGGCGTTTTTATTCTGTGGAACTTTAACATACTCTCCGGTATGAGGAGCTTCAGTACCGTTTTCTCTTAACACTTTAAACTGCTGAGGAGATAAAATTGCTCTCCATTTTTGTTCTGACTTCATGTTGAATGATCTGAAAAATGATCTAGAAACTGGCACAAAAGATGGTTTAAATAATGAAATAGATGCCTGGCGTAGTACAATGAATCTGGTCATGCACTGTTTTGTTCTTAAAATGAACAAAAAGAAACGAAGTTAAAAGGAGTTAAAAAAAGTGGCAAGAGGGCAACGGTGATAAATAAATGAAGATTCCGATTTGAGAAATTGTTCCCCCATATATTCTTTTTTTTTTGTAAGGCAAAAAAAGAAAAGTAAGTAGAATAATACAAGGACACTATAACAAAAGTGTCGGTGCAAAGAAAGAATCTAAATAAACAAAATGTCATATCTCTAACGCATAAAGTAGTTGTATTTCCCTTTTTGTTGTCTGGACTTATCGGAAGTAACTAATTCCCAGCCGATTTCCACATCAACTTCTCTAGGGTTTTTGGAATTTGGCCTAGATGAGATTCTTCCCTTAATAGTGTCATTTTCTTTCACGTCTAACACTTGGTCCATGTAGAAAACAGTTTGTTTCCAATGGGTATATTGGTTCATTGGTCCGGTCTTCAATTCGACTTTTTGGTCTCCGGGGAACTCACAGTCCCACCAAACAATAAATGCATGACATAACTCATTAGTAAGAGGCTTTAATTCGAACTCTCTAGTGTATTCCAAGCCTTCTTTAGTGACAGTATTGATATCAAATTCAAAATATTTGTAAGCATCAGTGATCAATGAATTGTTGTTGACGGTGTCAACCAATGGCTCCACCATGGCCACGTCGATAAATGGACTGTAGTCAAATCCATAAACGTCTTGCCAGTAGTTAATTTTTTCATCTTTGTATTCACCATCTTCAATACCAGCAATGTACATCGAACATTTATCAGGTAAAATTAATCCACCTTCCACTAAGTATTTGTCTCTAGCGTATAAGACGGTATCCAACATGGATTCGTATAACAAGAAGTACCCCATCCATTCAGATACGATGATATCCACTTTTTCAACTGGTAAGGTAATATCTTCTAATTTACCTTGAATTAAAGTGATTTTATCAGCAAATCCATTCAATTCAGTGATTTCTTTGGCCTTATCAATGATATTAGACATATCAACAGCATACACGTGCTTGGCACCAGCTTTACTGGCAAACATAGATAAAATTCCAGTACCACATCCAACATCTAACACAATCTTATCTTTGAAAAGATGTCTGTTTTTGAACATAGCAGATCTGTAGGATAACGTACGAGACGTATCTTTCAACATTTCTTCGTGGATCCCAAAGTGATCATACGATGAGAAGTAATGTTGTTCGCTGAATGGTAATGCTTGTTTATCTGTGGCAGACATGGTTGATGTATATAATTTATTTTTTCTGTGTGGGATTTTCATCTCTTCTCATCGGCATCAGGCCGTATGGTTGGGGCACGTCTTTAATTGGTCCGGTCGGTTTTTGACGTGAGATACTTGGAATGTGGAAAGTGACTAAGGATGTTCAGAAGGCCATATGGCCTTGACTAGCCCTTAGAGTAGTTTGCTGGTAGAGAAGCTGTGCGGGCTGGCTAAAGAGAGAAAAATAATGGCATCATATGATATATTTTGGGTGCAAATTTTACTAAAAATAAACTATTCTCAATGTACGCCAAACCTGTCCATCATCAGAGTTGTAATCTGTGCAAATTCCACGCTTTGGTCAACGCAGAAACTATGTGTAATACCGTCGTCGACCTCACCCAATTGGAAAGAAAGGTTGTGGTTGGATTCGTCATGAAACTTGGACAAAATATACGACCTTGTATTGTCATGCACCCAGTGGTCAGAAAATGCAAAATAGGTCCATATCTTGACACCTGAAGCAGTTAAGTCTTTAAAAAACCAATTGTTCAACTCGGTGTCGTCTAAAATCATATCCATTTCCTCAATTGCCATTGTGAGTGCTTGTTTGACGATTCTTGTGCTGGTAACCAACTTATAAGAAGCGTCGATCGAGTGCTGTAGTGCCTGGATAGACTCCTCTGTAGGGGAAATAGGCTTTGGGAAGATCCAGTTGGCAAAGATCCATTTGATGGCAGATTCTGGGAGAAAAACGGTTACAAGCCAGCTAAATAACATTGCTGCTTGCACCACTGGGAGATATTTCAGTAAGAAAGCCAATTTTTGGCCCGATGACGACTCTTTTATATTGATGACAGTGGGGCATATCAATCCAATAAACTTCAATTGCACCATTGGGTTTTCGACAAGCCTTTTGGCCACTCTTTGGGTAATGAAGGCGCCCACAGAATGGGCCATGATGGACACATTAACCGGACCTGTTTTGGCAGCCACCACATCAGTAATGAAGGTGTATTTATGGTCAACTTGAGACTGCAAGTTGTACACAGGGTACCTATTGTACGCCTTAGAACGGAAGTCATCGGTCGTTTGGTAACCGGCTTGGGAAATGCAGAATATTTCGTAAGTAGGACGGTGTTTCTGCAACAATGTCAAATAGGTGATATAATACTCCACAAGACCAGGGTTTCCGGGTATGAAAAATAAGATATCAGGAGTTTTAGACTCTTCTAATGGGGGGAGATGAAATACGCTCGTCAATGGGTACGAGGTCGCCGTACTTAAACTCATTATATATCTCTATTGATCACTCTTTATATATTTTATCAAAGAAAAAAAAATCAAACCTACTAGCTCTCTTTTTTTTGGGGGTTGGGGAATGGATGCGAATTATAGCTTTATGGCTAGTTGCTATTGTTGGATCTGGAAACTGAAGTACTGTGTTTTGGGGACTTGTTCCAGCAAGTCATCAGTGTAATGAAGATCTTTTTCATAATAGTGTAACACCCCGGTCTTATCTAACATGATGATGGTTTGGGTTCGTGTACCATAATATTTCCCCATTACTGGGTTCATTTTGGATTCCTCGTAATTCGTTTCCAAGGGTGGAACAAATATAGTGGACCGGAGCCCCATAAGCTTGTCAATCATAGGCTTGTCGTTATACGACTTGTCGAATGTGTCAACAGAAAGCACTCGAAAAAGCTCTTCTACTAGTTCTGCTTGCAGCGAATTCTTTGATGACTTAACAACTCCAGCTAAAAGCTTATTGCCCAAGCTGACCTTTTCCCAGGGCTCATAGAACAACGAGTTGGAGAGTCCAATGGTGGTCTCACTGGAATGGTACCCCTTTTGGCCTTCACTAGCTTTGGTATCGAAAACAGTGCCCTTATCACCTCTATTGCTGATGATGTTTAGTTTCTCGATCTTATTATTTGCATTGAGTCGAAGCTTCCCATAGAGCAACGAAAAGCCCCCCACACGTTTTAGAGGTACAGAAGGAACATCTCCCTCTACCCTTTTAGCCAACGAGGTCTCTAAATTGTTGTACCATTCATCATCATCCTCATAGTCACTTGTCAAGTAGTCCAATGGGAGTATACCCCTTGAAACATCGCTAATGACAGACACATCCATTTCTCTATAATTCACCAATACTGCAAGTCTCCCTTCTTTATTGACACCAATCCACGTCCCATGCTCTTCTCTTCCCATATCTGCAGGCGAAAGAACCTTTTTGTTATTGATGATGCGGAACCGGGCATTTTCAGTTGGCCTTCGAAAGTATTCATCTCTGTTAGATAGGAGAATGAACGGGTAATCCTCACTTTCTGTCGTAGCTAATAGTATGCACATGATGAACTAGTATTCAAGTAGAAATAAAGCTCAACAAAACTAAAAAACAAGAAAAGGCACCTCTTTTTGTGTCTAGAATTTTTCCTTTAATGTGGGGTGAGATAAATTCTTAGATCATGCTGCAAATGCCAGCTAAGGCCAACAAAAAACAAATCAGCCAAAAAAAATAACGATTGTACCGAAGTCGGGGAAGATAACCCAGATTCAATCCCGATGACCACGTAATTCTCTTCCATCACCACATAACTGGAAAATTCTGTACTCTGTTATCAACGGGATTGTCGTAAAGATCTTCGGTAAGAGCTTCATAATCCTTGACCGTTTGCGGTTCTTGCGTACCCCACGAATACTCATTATCATTTTGGATGAGGTCCCGGTTGATTAAATGGTTGTGAACATCAGAATTATATGACTCCGTTTCAGTGGCCTCTTCATTAGTGTCACTTCTGTGGAGATCGTGTTCCAAATCGACGTCGACATCTGCCACGACATTCTCGTCGTCGTTGCAGGTGATACTGTCAAAAGAAGCCTTCCTGAATAACGTGTAAGGGTCATGGTTCATAAATTGGTTCTCGTAACCGTCATCGAAGTCAGTATAGATATATCTGTTCTCCTTGGCAGTTTCTTTGCTGCCCTGGTCATGCTTCCATGAGATGGTATTCAATTGGCGGACGAAGTTGCTTCTGTTGAAGTTGTGGATCGAACCCATCTTGGGTTCGTAGGTACAGGTGTTCTTGAAGTAATTGAACGAACTCAACGTAGCAGCATCTGCCCTACTGTCTGGATCCCACACCAAACAGGCTTTTATGACTTCCTCTAGTCCCAGCCCTTCATATAATTTGGTGTCAAAAACTTCATGTATGGACTGACCCTCTTCATAAGGGAAATGAATTCCTAATTTGGCTCCCAAATGTTGTGTTTCCTTCCAGAACCCACCCAAGGGGATAAAATAGTGTGTTTGTGGAGTGATATAACGGACATCGGGTAAAAGAGGGCACCCTAAAACTCTAAAGATTTTCCCCAACTGGTCGAATTCAGATGCTCCGGGGAACAAGGGCAGGAAGTTGATCAATTCCACTGCCACTAAACCAAAAGCCCAAATATCAACAGCACATCCTTGGAAGTCTCTTCTCAACAAGATTTCTGGAGCCCTGTACCATCTGGTTGCAATATAAGAAGTATACGATTCTTTGCAGCCAACAGGTCTGCTCAATCCAAAGTCTGCGATCTTGACCATGTAGTTGTCGTTAGCACGGCTAGGTGGGATATTTGCCTTATTGCCGTAGAATTGGCTTGTGGGTATAACCAAGATATTCTCGGGCTTGATATCTCTGTGTAAGAAATTGTGTTTGTGGATATGTTTAAGACCATTCAATATCTGGCTGAGTATGCTTTTCAAAGTCTTGTGGCTGAACCGGGTAGATTTCCTGGCAGTCATTAGCTGGAACAAAGACTTGTTTAAAGACTCCATGACAATATTGATCTTGCAGCTAAGTGGATCAACAAAGATGTCAAATATTTGTACCAAATTGCTGTGGGATGGCACCGACAAGATAAACCGGATCTCTTTTTCCTTTAAGTGGTCCCTAATATTTGTCTGTTCTTTATTCAAGATCTTTATAGCCACCAAGGGCGTTTTGTTAAACCTGCTTTCAGGACATGGTTCCAATAACGTGTTTTGGACTCTGGGCCAGTTGTCGGTCAAGTGAGCGGTATCACAGTCACTTTTGGCCAAAATTACCTGACCAAAACTTCCGGAGCCCAATAAACTAATGAGTTTGTAATTATCGTGAATTGAATGCACTGGAAGGGGAACCGGAATGGGAAATAATTCTTTAGTGTGTAGCTTCTTTTTAGAAAAGTAACTCATCATAGTCATAATTCCAAATGGGAACACTAAAATATGGAAATTGGTAGGAAATATATATCAAAACAATTGGAAGATATGTTATGTAAAAGAATTGAAAAGGGGGAAAAGTTATACGTCTTCTAGGTGTTTGTGGATATGACCTGTATTTAAACTTTTTTTTGCAACAATTTTTGAGATGATAAGGAACACATTAGATGTATAGATTGTGGTAGATGGGAACATAAATAAATGGGAAGAGACTCATTTTTACAGAAAGTTTGTGCTTGAGGTAGTAGAGGAATGGAGGTATATACAGTACTTCTTTTGAATGATAAATGCCCGTAATTGGTGAACATAGAGGTGATTTATGTCAAACTACAGGTAGAATGCACTGCGCAGACAGAAACGGAGATTAAAAGTGCACTAAATGTTGGACAACTACCAGTAAAAAGACATAATTGTACTATAGAGGCCATGATGCAGTAGTGGAAACAGTTCCATAAGAAATTGAAGCGTTGTTGCTGATTAAATGAGCCTTCATGATGCGTCAAGTTACTCGTATTATGGCGATGGGAAAACCGTTCCAGAATCGAACAGATGGCCTTTAGGGCAACCAAAACCACCTTTTCGCTTAGGGCAGCCATGAAGTACCATTTTCCCTTGCTTATGCCACAAAGACCTCCTAAAAATAAGTGTTTCACTGGTCCTTATAAACCGTCTCGTGCGATACATATAGTGGAAAAACCGGTGATGCGAAATCTATCAAATCAGTCATGGTGTCCGCAAAAGAGAAGCTATCGCTTGCCAATGATATAAGCAACATTATCCCATTAGACCCTGAAACATGCAACCAGATGGTCGAGTATGCAATGACGCTACCTGATAATGAAGTCAGTGACCATTTCCTCAACTTGTTAGGTGAAAGTGATGCCACAGCTGCGTTTCTTAGTCGATTCATGGACATACGAGCCAGTTCCAAGAAAGCGCCTCAGAAGACCAAGAACATACCAATAAGCAATCCTGCTCCAGTAGGACCACGTAAAAAAGCTAGTGGAAATGTTTGGGAAGCAGGAAAAGGGCTGGCAAGCCCTAGTCCTGGACCGTCGTCTGATAAACCGGCCAAAAAGCCAGGTGCCAAAGTGGTCTCAGATTTGATGCCCAACAAGCTGAAAGATACAAAGAAAGACAACAGAAAGGCACGGAAGAAGCAGACTGACAACTTAAAAGACCTTGAAAGTATATTAAGTGCACTCGAAGTCAGCGAGGCAAGAGATTCTCGTGCCAGATGTTCCTGTAACGCCACGAGGCATCCGCTATTTGAAATAGCGCCAAATTGTTTGAATTGTGGTAAGATCATCTGTGCTAGAGAAGGTCTTCAACCATGTTCTTTCTGCGGGCACGAACTTCTTTCAAGTAAAGACCGGCAAGAAATCCGAGATATTCTTCTGAAAGAAAAAGATGAGCTTAGCGGGAATAAGAAAGTGCTGCTGCCCACACCAGAGCCTGTCAAACCACAGAAACAGAAGAAAATCGTGGTGTCTATGAGGCACGGAGAGAATTTCTGGAAAGCACAGGAAAATGCCCTCAAATTGGCAGATGAAGAGAAGAAGCTTCAGAAACAGAATCAAGAAGAGGAAGATAGGCGAAAGGAAATGGAAGAGAAACAAGCAGCTGAATTGGAGTATTACCAGAACGCCAAGGACGTTGACGAGGACTTATTGGCTGCTCAAGAGAGACTTGATACATTATTGCTGTTTCAAGATAATGGTGTAGAGAGAACAAAAATTATAGATAATGCTGCTGATTATGAGTTGGCCACTTCAAACAGTGGGAACATGTGGCTCTCTGCAACAGAGAGGGCGTTGAAGTTGAAGAAGCAACAGAGACAATTGCGGAGGTACGAAGAAGGTGAACAACGTAGGGTTGGAAGAGGTAAGAGATTTGTTGAAATGGTCATAAAAGATGGGAAAGCCACGATGGTGGAACGGTTTTCTAACGAGGACGAAGAAGGCGCCGAAGAAGAAGATATCAAAGCCATTGAAGACGAACTTGCAGAGAGTAAGAAAAAAACAGAGGAGTCCATGGCCCAAAATATATGGGACTATGAAGCAGACAAAAATAAGTGGGAAAAGCCGGTATACTCAGGAGGCAGCAAGACCGCAGAGTATGAGCTTCCTGCTTTGAGCAAAAGAGTTCAATTTGATACAAAGGCAGACCCTAACGAGCTTGTGGTACAACTGTATTAGTAGGTCTTTGTATATTGCTAGATCTTTTTGTAACTATTAATGCTGTATGTCTATCTCCGTCTACCAAATCTATTATTTCCTCTTTTATGATGTATTTTCAACCTCTTATAATTATGGCTGATAGGTGCAATCTTCTTTCCTGTAGGCTTAGTGATAGTAGTGGGCAAAGCAGGCTCTTCAAATTCCTCGTCTGAAGCGTCTGGATCTGCCAACCGTTCAAGTTTCTTTGATTCCACATCATTGATATCTTGTAGCACTTTATGGATATTCTTAGATTGTAACCCATCATCTTCGGGAATAAGAACATTGGGTCTCATCTTCCATCTTCTGGTGGTTCTCTTCTGTGTCTTGGCCTTGCGTCTCTTCAAAGGCAGGGCCGTGCTGTCAACATTTGTGGCATTATCATCAGATTCTTCAGATTCTTGATTTTCTGCTTCGAACTGTTCGTCAATGGTTATTTCTTTATGTTCCTGGAAAATATCCATTAGCTTCTTAGCCCCTAAAAAGCCTGGTCTTTTGAACGGCGAAGGGGACACTTGGAATGCTACTTTTTGTGTCGTGGGTGTCGTGACTTCAGAAATGGGCTGGACAGGTGTAGTTTCAAAAGGGGAGCTTTTCTGGGTTGTTCTTATGGGGCTGCCATCAAAAGGGGAAGGTTCCGATCTCTGCAGTGATATGTCAAACTTCTTGATGTTACGGTTCAAGTACTGAGGCGTTTCTATAGGGATGTGTGGATTCTTCGTTCCGGAAGTTTCTCGTACTGGCGTTTTTATAGGACTACTGTTTTGAACCATCTTTATCTTATCCATGAACGATTTCTTTCCCGATTTCATGGGCGTCATTTGGGAGATTGGTTTTAACTTTGTGGGCGTTTTGAATTCTGCACCATTGGCTAGGGACTCGGTAGGGCTTTTCACCATGAGTCTGGCTTGTCTATCTTTCAAAGGAGAAGATTCAGGTGGGGTCATCTTCACATCAAATATCGAGAGCACTCTTCCACCCGCTTGTGGTGTAGGTCCCAATTCCGTGTTTTTTGCCCATAATTGACTCGACGAAGACTCATCTAAGTCGTCGTCTCCAATTTCTTCGTCACTAAGGCCCTGTATAATGTCAATTTGTGTAGGTTTTGTCAATTTAGGAGCCTCCTTAGGTGGTTGTTTTGCGGGTTGTTGTTTTTGCACCTGTTTGGCCTTCAAGCTTTTATACACTTTATAAAGTTTCAGCACCTTTGCGTTTTGCTTGACATCTTGCCTTGAGGGAGCACGTGAGTTCTCCAGGACGAATGCATGTTCCCAGTCCTTAATCTGTCGTTTAAGTGTATTTATGTCCGCTTCTAAAGACATCGATGGGTATATGATATAAAGAAAAAAAAACTTACGCGTATTCGCGTAGAACATTTGGCTGCAATCGGAAATAGTTGCAAAATAAATAGACAATGCTAGAGATATTACTGTACGCTAGGACTAAACTTATAAATTTGTTTATTTCAAATACTAAGGAATAAGCTTTACCAAAAAGTATTCCACTGGTCGGCCTTTTCAACTTTAGCAGCAATATCTAGGTGATTTTTTTCAAGCAACAGGGCAATCTCTTGCATCTTAGGTTTCCAGTCATCGAACCATGATTCAAGCTCAAACTTGACACCATGCTGGCTCTCTTCATACTTTGGTACCCCGTACTTTTTGAAGCAAACATAGAATACAGGATTGAAATTAGTCACTAAACTCTGCCACAACCGGTAACGGTCATTCTTCTCTGAAGGATAGAACAGTAACTGCCTGACAAACAGCTGACAGACCAAAACTGCCACAGATGCATTTGTGATATAGGGCCCAATCAAGCGGCTTGAAAGAGTTGTTATGTTCGTGGTAGTAACGGACTTAACTATCTGGTCAGCAGACAAAACTGTATGGCCCCCAGCAGATGCGTAGTTGTAGGAAAGGTGACGAACAATCATCATAATGAAGGGCCAGTCGTAGAAGCCATTACTTGTGTTATTGACAAGGTTTACTATACCCAGGACAGGCCAATTGCTACCTTTAAGGCGTTCGACGACTGGTGTGAACTGGATAAACCATTTCCTTATACGGCTATCAGAAATATGATAGGAGTACTTGAAAGTGATCAACCCTTTGAGCCACTGAACAAGATCACGTTCGTCAACACTGAGCTTTGAATACATGAAAACGGGGATATTGTTCCACTCACAGAATTTCTGGTAGACGTCACAAAGATGTTCGTACTCTCTGTTGGAACTCACCACGGCACATGAATAGAAACCGGCAGTTAACATTTCGTCCAACACTGGCTTGGCCCAGTCATCAAGTACTTGTTTCAATTTCTTTGCAATGCTAGAAGCTTCAGCATCTGGATTCATGCCAAGCAACAGGGTAAGGGCAGCACCTACAGGACTCCATTCGTCGCAATCAAGTTGCCTTTTAACTAGCTTTTGGACATTGGCAGAAACGTTATCCTTAACATCCCGAACCACACAATGGTACAGGTCAGCAGTACAATCTATAGCCGTCTTCACTTTCTTCAATTCTGTCAAAAAGGGACTGGTTGGTAAGCGTTGGAGTTCTTCATTTGACACCCCGCGATCCGTCACTGAGGCCCGGTCTTCATTTAACATTGGAATATCTTCTGTTTCCCCTATTTCCTGGAACAGCCAAGCAGACCCAGGTGTAGAGGGGGCACTGGTAGTCTCGTCGGGTGGAAGCAGTAAGGTACCGAGTGACTGCGTCAATTGTGATTGGGACAGCAGTTCCACTTCTTGGAGTCTTTGTTCTAACTTCTTCAATTTGACGCTCATAGCTGCAAATTCTACAGCACTGACGTTTGCACTCATGTTCGAAATAATGATTCTGATTTCTACAACAAAATTAGAGGGGGAAAAGGGGGCTTTATATAGAGTTTATGCCTCCAAAATATAGCCATTCGCAGCTAATTCGAGAAGGTATGAGAGGAGAAGACACGAAATCCTGTATGTAGGGACCCAGAAATAAAGTCTCAGTTGTGTATATAACCTAACGACCCCATAATTGAATATGGCAAAAACAAAACTGAGGCGGCTCTATATACAGTACACCGCGTTATATACAGTCCTTAACCACCACTCATCCCATCAGAGTGCTTCTATAATTGATCGTATTTCGTCAGTCTTGGCTAAAGTTTGTGACAGCAACAGTGATTCTAAAACGGACAAAAGGCTTCTTTTGAGTTGAGCCCTTTCTGCTGTGGAAAGTTGGTGGAACCGGGCCTTGAAATCCGAGATAAAACTTCCAGACACTTGGGTGGAGCTAAGAAAGTATTCTTTCAAGAATGTGGTATTGGCACTAGCATCATTTCTTAATGCAAGATACACAATTAGTCTGATCCATCTTTTGATATCATCTTTGTTCCCCACCAAGTTCATGGCATTCCACGATTTCCAAAACTGGGACCATTCTCCGGCGTTCCCGTACGAGAATAATTGCAATTCTTTGACCGAAGTACTGAGCTGCACGTTTTGCGGGTTCAAATTGATATAATAATCAATGAGATCAGTAATGTCTCTAGCCCTATTTTCCGCTAATGTGTCCGTATTGAATTGCAACTGACTGGTGTCCTTGTTCTCGTAGATGGTTTGGTCAATAATTGACGACCCGAGTTCCGGATATTGGGTTTTGGCCACAAATGCCAATTTCCATAAAAGGGGAATAATTTCCGGTACTGCTCCAAGATCCACAGTATCGCCAGTAAGTCTGTAAAGATTGCTGGTAAATTTAGAAAGTAAGTCATAACGACGGTCTGCAGTCGACTTGGAAGGCGGCTGCACGTTGACCTCAGGCGAGTCAAGCAATATCTTCATGTACGTTACCAAATCTTTGACTCGTTCTTTTTTGAGGTCCGCAGCCACACTGAAACCTAAATCAGCATACTTTTCAAGCATCACGTCGGAGACTTTAGTCAAGGTCACAACTTTTGGAGCAACAAGATGCAAGGTTCTGTAGAAATCGGTCTTCAACTGATAATCAGGGGAACTTTGAATGCTGAAGTTGGCTTCAAACTCTTTAATGTGTCCTGAGACAAGCTCATCTGTCACTTTTGAAGAGATAGTATCTTTCACTTTTTTAAATACCGTTTCTGGAGCACTGCTGTTCAGCACCGCATTGAAGCTCGTGGCCGACACGTGCAAGTACCTTCTGGAAAGGAAGAAAGGCGGTACGTTCTTTGAATCCTTTTGCTGTATCATTTGGTCGTAACTGTCTGTCTCAGGCTGTTCTTCTACCCATAGAGCCTCCAAATTGAGTTCTTCACGTCTTTCTTTAGTAAGGAAATGCACACAGACGTTATCCACAAACGTCTCACACATTACCCAAGAATTTGCAGCCAAACCATAGTTATTGTCAGTGGCGGCTGGGGCTTTGTTGGCTCTTTTAAGCATTCTTCTTCTGGCCACAGGGCTTGGGGCTGCTGAAACCAACCCGTTGATCCGTGCTTGCTTGGAGTATTCATGCTTCAAGAAATGTTTCAACTCTTGCCCTGCCTTGTATATGTGCTTCTCTGATTTCCCAGATGCTATGATTATATAGTCAAATGGCTGATTTTGTGTACTGTGAGGATGACTAGCATCGAGAGTGTTTAAATCAAACACTTGTATATCTTCAAGCCCATAATCGTGCCCAACCAATCGTAAAAGGCGAGAAACCGACTCTGGAGCACCCGAGGGAACTTCAGGAAGTGCTACGTCTTCTCTTTCTGTAAGAACATCGACTTGTTCCCTCAAATACCACGGCAAATCGTCGGCGGTTGCTGCTTCAACGGCTTCTTGTTCGACGACTTCAACATCTGGTTGGTCCATGATCTGGTGCTCTTGTGGTTTCGTAGACATTGCTCTTACCACCACGGCGGCAGGTACCCTATTACAGGACCTTATGGCCGTGCTTAAAGCACTTTTGTGTAAGAATCTAATCATAAGTAGTTAATTTTAGAGAAAGAAAAAGTCTCAATAAAAAATGTAGATACACATAATAAAAGATCGCATCTCATCTTTATTTTTTTTGTATACCATTTTTTTCAATCAGCATGGCTAAATTAGTACATAATATCCAGAAGAAACAGCATAGAGAACGTTCACAGACGCTGGACAGAGCCAGGTTCGGGCTTCTCGAAAAGAAGAAAGACTACCGTTTGAGAGCGGATGACTATCACAAGAAACAAGCGGCATTAAAAGCGCTTAAGGCCAAAGCTGCACAGTACAATCCAGATGAATACTACCATGCGATGACCCGAAAAAGAACCGATGACCGTGGGATCGTTGTTGCAGACAGGGGGAATGAGCTGTTGTCGGTGGATCAAGTAAAGCTTCTTAAAACGCAAGATGTCAACTACGTGCGTACGATGAGACTCAATGAGTTGAAGAAGATACAGAAACAACAAGACACATTGGCATTCAAAAGCAAGGGGAAACACACGGTGTATGTGGACAGTACAGAAGAACAAAAACTGTTCGACCCGGTGGAATACTTTGACACAGACAAGGATTTGTTAACCCGCAGAGAGAACAGGGTAAGAAAAGATCAGCTTGAAAGTAACAGGAGGATTATCGCCAATGACATTGACGAAGTGACACAGGAACGATTGAATGAAAAGAAAGTGAAGCAGTATAAACTCATGAAGACCAGGTTGGAAAGAGAACAGCAGCTTCGTGAAGTGGAAAGCAGAATGAATCAGCAACGGGAGTTAATGAAAAAGGGTAACAAGAAGAAGGTAGTGGATGGAAACGGCAATGTGCTGTTCAAATGGAAGAACCAAAGAAAGAGGTGATTCACACGTCACACATGAATGTATCATTTAGTCGTCATTATTTAAGTTCCGGGTAACATAATCAGCAAACATGGGAGTGATTCTGTCAGTAGAAACACTCCTCATTCTATTTAATGCAATATAAGTACGTCTCACCCTTTGTAATTGGGCAATACTGACAGTGTTAGGAGGCATTGTCACATATATCTGGGCATCTTTGTCTATAATAACTTTCCCTCCCACGCTCTGCAATTGTTGATGCTGCAAAATTTTGGCAATAACTTCATGAGTCAGTTTTTCTAACTCCTGCAAAAAGTTGTTGCCCGAAGTAGCCTTAACTAAAGTGGCGGTGTTTGGAGGAGGTGGCCTTTTCAACACCAAAGCGTCCCATATTTCGTCAATAGGTAATTGTTCCTTGTCATCACTCGAGACCACAGTGAAAAGTGGACTATCCCATCTATTGGTATCCACCGGCTCCTCGTACCGCATGCACAACTGGTCGATCAACTCATCGTCCCATTTAGGGCTGCTTGACTGCAGGTTCCACTTTTTCAGGTCTTCCTTAGAATTAACAACGTGAATCACACAATGGGGTGTCACTACACCTTTAGCCTCCGTGAAAAGTTGGTACCTGAACCCCTTAATGTACGCCAAAGAGTCCAAGATCACAAACGTAGAACGAGACAAGTCTCTTCTAACGGCAGAAATCTGCGTGCCTCGACTGTGCTTCTCTGTAGCAGACTCTCTGTAAGTTTCACGGCTGATACCAAGCGTATCGTCATTGTGGTATTTGATGTTATAGTTATGACCTGGTTCGCCAGCCTCTTTTGCAGCTGCAATTTTGGCCTCAAGCTGTGTTATGAGCTTCTCGGCCCATGTCGTTTTGCCCGAACATGGAAACCCTGTAAGTGTAATCAAAGGCATTGGAAAACTTTAGATGTAACTAAGTATTTTTTTTCAAGCCGCGAGAAGACATCACATTTATACTACTTGTTTGTGAAGAGCCAGTTGCAATAAAGGGCCCATTGAAACACACTTCGAAATGTCGTTTGTGCCTAGAAGAGTGTTCCCGGAGTATAATATTCCGCTAGCCAACTTTAAAGGCCATCATCAGAAGGCGTTAACGAAATTCAGCCACTTGGCACCCCAGATCGATTATATACTAGAAGTGAGAGACAGTCGAGCGCCAATTGCCACTACTAATGTTTTATTTGACCGTGTTTTGGCCAGAAAGCCCAAGATGATTCTATACAGCAAGAAGGACTTGTCTGTGTTGAGCACACAGCTTTTGAATACGTGGCATAACAAAAGAAACGAGCCTTATATGGTTATAGATGCTAGAAGCAAACAAGATGCCAATCGCATCATCGACGCTATGAAACAACAATACGATAGAATGAACCCTCCACCACCGTTAGGTATGAGATTAATGATTGTGGGGATGCCCAATGTCGGGAAGTCTACTTTGGTCAACACTTTGAGAGACGTAGGCTACACTGATGAGGTTATTGAGGACAGCATCTCGAGTAAGAGGAGGAAAGTCGCTAGAACTGGGGGTCAGCCTGGTGTGACAAGAAACACCAGTGAGGTGATCAAGATCTGCCCATATCCTGAAATATACGTGCATGACACTCCCGGGGTGTTTTTGCCCACGGTGAAGAGCAGCTATACCATGTTATCGCTAGCATTGGTGGGATGTGTGCATTCTAATTTTATTGATCCAGTGGTGCAGGCAGACTTCTTATTATTCCTCTTGAACTTGCAAGATACCCCTGGATCCAGGTACAGTGAGTACATGGACCACCCTACAAACTCGGTGGACGAGTTATTATACAACATCGCCAAAAAAAGGAACAAATTACGTAAAGATGGGCTGTATGACGAGTTGGGTATGGCCAATAGCTGGTTAAACCTTTGGAGACAAGCTAAGCATAAGCAGTACAGAGGTCTCTTTGAGCAAGAGACCATTGATGCCATAAATGGTAAAAAGTTTAAGGAGATCGTACAAGGCGAACATGAGCGTGTCAAGACTATGAATGTGCATAAGAAAATTGTGGATCGGTTGGGGGAAGACGGGACTGGTGACTCCCATAGAAGAAATAGAACCGCCAAAGATAGAGAGTATGATAAGAGAAACCGTTTGTTCAAACTTTAGGTGTACGAGGCTAGGGTTTGATCAACGTTTAGGGAGTAATGTAAATAGGACAATTCATAAATCATTAAACTTAAACCAATTATTCGAACAAGGCATCTATATCGACAACCTCCAAGGCCTCATTCTCACCGTAATTGCCGTAGCCTTCTCTCTTGCCTTTCTGCTTCTTCTGTTTGGTTCTGAAGTTGAAAGGTTTGGAGGTAGAAGCAAGCTTCTTAGCGACCTTATTAACAGACTTACTCTTAAAAAGAAGCCAGTCACTATCGTTCACAAGATGCCTGTTATTGAGCACATTTCCCAAGTTGAACAAGTTTGTTTGACCTTCAGAAACCATATGCTTAGTGACAAAATCGGGTTCGTTAATGAACTGGTTGAGATCTTCTGCTTGTGCTGCCTTGCTGATCAACTTATACAAGTTATTGTTGAACTTGTTTATGGCAGGGTTTTGCGACATTAACTTATCATTGGTGGATGGTACCGATGCCTGGACCTTCTCCGGTATGGTCTGATGGCCAGTCATGGCTAGTTTGTCGTTACTCAACCAAAAGATGTCGTCTGGGTGCTCGGCCTTGACATCGTCTAAATCCATACCTATCACGAACTGGTCCATATCTGGATTACCCGATTTTCCTTCCCCTACCAAGTCAGGAAACCGGCCGATCTTTTCATCTTCCTTGAACGGGAGTCTCACCATCTGCATGCCGTACACGTAATCGTCATCGCTAATCTTGGCCTTGCATGGAATCATACCACATATTTTCACCTCATCGTTCTGTTTCTGCACATACCGTACGAGAAGGGCTCTTTTAGTGTCTACCAAAGCCCGGCACAAAGCATTGAAGCTGAGGATATTTCTCTTAGCCAGAAGCTTAGCCGGCACCGTATACACTGAGTCCTCAGTGAAATACGCCACAGGGAGGTCGTCAACTGCAATGGTACCAATAACGTCAATTGACGGATTGCTAGGTAATTTCGTAGCATCTGCGGCATCAGGGCTGATCACGTGTATGTCTTTATTGGTATAACGGTACCCATTTTCCCATTCACCTTTCTCCACCACCCGTTTGGTAGGCACTTCTGCATCCTCTGTTTCGTCTTCCACATAGTAATTATACGCCGACGTCAAATCCACCACCTCCTCATTCTTCACAAGAAAGTTCTTCATCGATGGAAGCTTCTCTGTTCTCACAGCCGGGAACACCTCGACGTCCATGCACACACCGTCCAGGTCGACTCCTGACACTACAGGATTAGCAGCCATGCGCAAACTTCCTTTAAACATAGATCTGGGGTCAATTCTCTTCAATGGAGGGCATTTCTCCAATACAGTAGACACAGCCAGTGCCTCGACCATCTTGATAGTCTTGGACGCCTGTGCTATATCCTCCCAAAACAGCACGTTTGCCAACCTCGTCTCGTCATGTTGTGTCGCGGACAGGCTAACATTCACGACTGTAACATTGACATTGGCTCCTCCAATTGCTCTTACGGTAGCCGCCACCAACTGGTCGTTGTCCTTAGAAGGAATTGGCAGCACCATGTCCAGAATCAACACGATGTTCTTGATGAATGCGCCCTTGGCGTCCTCGGCCATCAAAGCTACGGCAAGCAGGAGCGCTTCCACACAATCTGCCGCCAGTTGGACGGGCGTATCCACCGGTTCAAGATGAGTTTGGTACCATTTAAGAAGCCCGAAAGTGGGTGCCGTCTTCCGAGTGACCAAGTCCACGCCCTGTAGCTTTTCTGAGTCTTCTTCGTCATCGAAAATGTGGTTGGTGCGAGACGAATGAAATGTGATCACCGACACGTAGTCTGTTACTCGTCCTTTAATCATTTTGGAAATCACCAGATGATAGAAATATCTCAATCCCACATTAAGTGCAGAATCCCCATCACAAAGAGATGCCATCGATGGCGCCAAATCAATGACAAATGCTGTCAATTCTTTGGACATAATTAACAAGCAATCGAATATGTAACTAACAAACCAAAAATAAAAATTATCAAAAGCTCAATGCAACATTTACGGTAAACGGCAGTTTGTCGCGATTAGCCCAAAAAAAATATTAATTTAAAAAAAAACCTGAGTTTTTAACAAAGAAATAATACAACAAAAACTACAACCATTGAAATTCTGAAATTTTTAAAATTCTTTTTCCCAATCTCTTTCAATCTTCGTTTTGTCAGATGGGATCCTATAATGCGTATGGCGCAGACCCGACGCAACAGCCGCCGGTAAGCCAAACTGTGCCGCCCCATACAGACTTCCTGTCACAGGCGGCGTCAATTCTGGGGACTCCAAAGACGATTCCATCTTTGCTGGCTTCTAATGCTGCCAATGGGTCGGAACCGCATGACGTGCGGACAGAGGGCCCTGGCGCCAGAGACCTGTTCCCTTCGGTGCCACCTTCTGCCGGCGTTAGGCTGCGGTTACATCCACAAGAACAACTCTTGCATCCTCAGCAGCATCAGCAACTACAACACAATCCCCTGCAAAACATCCAACAACAGCATTCCTCCTTCCTTAATTCGTCCAACATATGGTTGATGCCACCCCCACAGGCCATAGGCAACAGAGGGTTCCAATACCAACTCGCTGACCCCAATATGAGACCTGCCGGCAATCTGCACACGGGTCACACGAGCGGCGTTCAAATGCCATTGTATGGTGTTGGTTCCGGTAATGTTTACATGCCGCCACTCCCAATGCCTCCTCCTTTCCCCAATGCTCAGCAGCCCCTGCACCAACAACCCCTTGCATCACATCAGCAACATGCCGGCCCTCAATTAGGTCTGCAATTGGGTTCACAAGTCCCGCAACAGATCCATCCACATGTGCCTCAACAGTTCCCAATCCTGCTGTTAATGCCTCCACCCAACCCTGCCGGGGCAGCCACTCACCCTCCGCAGGCTGGAGCTCCATCCCAGCTCCCAACACCGACTCCTCCACATGCACATCTGCAGCCGCAACCGCAGCCCCAAATCCAACCACAACCACAGTCGGAGATAAACAACGCCCATATATTTGCGTCACAGCTAGGTCCTCCGTTTAGCGAAGTTGATTTGAGTAAGGAAGCCCGGTCGCTTCAGCTGGGGATGGCTGCTACGTTTAAACCCATTACACCTAAGAAAAATTCTCGACCTCGGATCAACAAACTCAACAATCAGGTAGATAAGAAAGTCATGAAAAAAGTGTTGAAGGTGGATGATAATGATTATCAGGAGGCAGAACCATCAACAGACCCATACTTTGTGCATTTCCTCAATTCTTTGAAACTTGCTAAGGAAGAAACAGCACCCACGTCTCCGGCCTTTTACAGTGTGGACTCAGTGCTTGAGAAAAAGCTTTTTGATCTTTTCATCCACCAAGTTTCTACAAGTATGGACATGTTCATGATGGGGAACTTCTTCTCAGACATTGTTCCGGAGATGGCATTGCTTGATGAGTCAGGGTTGATTTTGAGCTCTATGTACAGTCTTAGTGCATTAATGCTTCAAAGAATTGATCCGGATTCTATTGATCTGTCAATCCCCATAAATTATTACCACCAGACAATCAAATCTATACGACACCACCTCAGTTTGCCTGGAAGTGGTAATGTGAGTGCTGATGAGCATGATGGAATCATCGCTCGGTGTCTTTTAAGTACCATCTTGCTTTGCGTCTACGAAATGTTCTTTCTTGCTACTGACAATACCTATGTAAAAGGAGCAGTGAGTTTATTGACATCCATTATCAGCAAGACAGAAGACAAGAGTCCGTTGAAGAATTCGCCTTTTCTTCAGATGTGTTTCTGGGCGATGTTTGTGTGTGATTTGATTTTGTCGTTGAAGTTCAATTTGCCAACAATGTTTTCTGTAAAACAATTTTGGTTGCAAATAGACCCTGAGTTTATTGAGCAGTATATCAATCCTATAGTGCCCAAGCCCACGCCGTCTCCTGATATCAATAATGGGTTATTCATCGGGAAAAAAGAGGCTATTTGGTGGCTTCATCGGGCATTGATTCTGTTTAGTATCGTTAATGAGTTTAACTGTCAAGTTACGGTATTGACAGATGAAGAGTTCAAAAATAACAAAATCTTTCATGACTGGTTGGAATTAAGTGCTAGTTTGGATGAGTTTGAGAGATGTTTACCAGAGGCACTCAAGCCTATAATCTATAAACCGAGCTCCACTGATTCTAATGGGTCGATTTACCCAACCATTTATTTCAGAGACGAATTATCGGCATTAATATCATTACAGTTCAAATTGGCTAAAGTATCGTTATACCAGGCACTTATCCAAAAGACGAATCTTGACTCACCTGAAGTGCAAGCTTATATAAGCACGGTACCTCGGAATCATGCTAAGTTACTTGCCAAAGACATTATTGGTACTTTGATAACTTACGATTTGAACTTACAGTTGTGGCCTATTAATATTCACACAATCAGACAAGTGGCCCGGTACTTACACGACGATCAAAATGAGTATCGAGAATTAGAGTACTTAATGGAACGAGTCATTGACACTTGTCATTTCATTTTCCAAACAAAGTTGATTATTGGTTAAAAAGGAGGGGAGACAAAAAGTATATAAGAAGGGAACAAAAAGTTTGGCATAGGCGTTTTTTTATAGAAATAGACATTCGATTTTGACATAATTTATGAATTGAAACCCCCCCTTATGCCCGTATACCGTCAGCATAAAAGGAATTGCTTTGACAGCAAAAAAAAATATAAATGGCAATATAGGCAAGGGTCCAATGCCGTCAATCGCAAAGTATCATTTCCTTAAATAGAACGTGAAAATCACAAAATGTCTCAATTTTATGAAAAAGTCTCTAAATTTCACCACATTGCATGGAGTGGTACCGTAAAGAAAACGGGACAATTGTCCACTATGATATAACGACATTGCGTCAGCTCTCTAAGAGTGTGGCGTATTGCAACAATGTGCAATCTCAAGAACTCGACGATATGGTAGGACTCGTATTCAATGGCAAAGTCAAAGGTGAAGATGTGTACAAAGTGGTTGCGTCAATTTCCAATATCGTGCTAGTTAACCGAAACTTGCATATGTCACATTTTATACCCCAATATGCCACAAAAGCGTTCCAATGGTGTGGTCTGTTTGCATCGGAAGGTGGCTTTGACGTTAAATCCATTTCTTTTGCAGACCTGTTGGCGGTATTTCGGTTCATATTTCTCACGCTTTACGGTGGATTGGCGGAGGTGGAGAACGTGATTATTGAAAAGGTGTTTGCGGTGTTGCTTTTGAGTTTGAAAGACTGTGTGGATGTACTTGAACAAGAATGCAAGAATGAGCCATTCCAGTTGGTGTTGGTGGAGATTTTAAAATGTTTGTTCACTTTACACCATAAGCACCATTATGGAGCTCGGTTATTTGAAAATGAAGAGTTTACTGACGATTGTTTGAAAATAATAAACCAGTACTCTGCTGAAGACATCACCAAAGTGTCCAGGAGCTCTGAATTACTAGTCATAAAACACACGTTCAATCTTTTGTTGTTATTGTGTGAGGAACGGGAAGAAGCTCATACCGAGGAGTCCTACAAGGGCCCCATGCTGTTGTACACAACTTTCTTTGAACATATGAAACTTCAATTGGCAAACCAGTTAAAACTTTTGCACACGGCAACTGATGAGAAGAAGGTTGAATATTACCCTTTGTTCTTGAATCTGTTGGTGATTTTGCAGCATATGTCTACGCTGTTGGTGGATGACATCAAAAAGAGTCCAAAAGACCCCAAGTTCCACCACTTATACAGCGTCTTACAATCAGTGGTGATCCCTACTGAAGGGTCTACTTCCGTTTATAACCAGTTACTTCAAATATTGGCAATGCAGGCGTTTCCAAATTTGACTTCCAACCACACTTTCCAGCACATGCAGCAGTTGTCGTTCATCAAAGACCGGATCCTAATGTTATTCTATAATTTGACATATGTCGCCGACACCAAGGCACACAATGAACGGTTCTTTGAGTTGGTAGGGTTTATGAATGCTAATTTATTTATGGAGAAGAATGAGTTCCCCATTGACCAGGGCTTGGACTTGAATCATCTTGCAGAACCAGAATCAAAGTATCTAGATAAAGAGGCATACTTAGCACAGAAGCCAGACTTTTTGAAACAGAACGATACAAAACCAGCACTAGATGAGTTGACAGAAGAAGAGAAAGAACAAGAAGCAGAGAAGTTGTTCACTTTGTTTGAGAGGATGGAGAAATTAGGGACATTTGAAAATTTCCAAAATCCAGTGAAGACATGGCAGCAACAAGGTAAGTTTGAAGAGATAGAATAGAAAGAAGAACGGATGAAAAATTTTATAACGAAATACAAGGCACTTAAACGAAAGTCTCAGACTTTATCTTCTAACTGCAACACTAAAGCAGTTCTAGAAGGAATGTAAATGAACAAAGAATTAGCTCTGTCGTTCCATGGTTCGTCATTTGTAAAGAACCTCAATGGTTTACCCTCTGCATCAGTATCACCAACTCTGCCGTGTCCGCCAAATTTGGTGTCGTCAGAGTTGAGCACAATCTGATACGTTCCAGGAGTTTGCACACCAATCTTGTAGTCAGGTAAAGATTGCGTGGCATTGAGATTGAAAACAAACAATAACCCATTTCTTTCGAATACAATCACCTTATCCGACTCATGTTTGAGGGAAATGTACGCTTGTGGAGCATTTAACACATTATACTTCTGATCCACATGTTGCATAGCACTATCGAATTCAAACAAGAATTTGTACCGAAGTAAATCGTCTTCGATTAAGTTAAACTGTCTTCTGGCGTAATGGTAAGACTCTCCGTTACCAGCCCTGGGGAAATCCAACCATTCTGGGTGACCAAACTCATTACCTTCGAAGTTCAAGTACCCTTCACCTCCCAACGCAAAAGTGATTAATCTGATAAGTTTGTGTAAGGCAATTCCTCTGTCAATTACCGGAGTGTTCTCTGTTAACGTCGACATATTGGTGTACATCTCTTTATCCATCAACCAGAACGCAATAGACTTGTCACCTACCAATGCTTGATCATGTGATTCGCAGTAGGCAATACAGTTTTCTCCGTGTCTTCTGTTGGTCAATGTATGAACGATATTACCGAGATCCCATTCTTCATCCTTCAAATGCTTGAGAATCTTAATCCACATGTCGGGGATAGCCATGGACAATCTGTAATCAAACCCAATACCACCTGATTTAATAGGCACACAAAGGGTGGGCATCCCACTGACGTCTTCTGCAATAGAAGTGAACTTGAAATTCTCTTTGTCTCCAATGTCCACCAAAAGCTGATGGGCTAACATAAAATATAAAATAGCATCATTATCGACCCATTCTGGGTTGAAATACTCATTATAGTCACCACTGAAGCCGAAGCCCAACCCGTGATGTTTGTACAACATACTAGTGACTCCGTCAAATCTGAACCCGTCAAATTTGAACACATCCAAAAAATATTTTAAGTTAGATAATAAGAACCGTAAAGTTTCATAATTAGCGTAATTGAAAAGACGTGAATCCCATTGATCATGGACTCCCTTGCTACCTCCGTGGAAGAGGTAATGATCAGTGCCATTGAACATATTTAATCCATCGTCCACATTCTTGGAACTGTGAGAATGGACCACGTCAAGCAACACTCTGATACCTAATTTATGAGCTTCATCAATAAGCTCTTTTAACTCATCAGGAGTCCCGAACCGAGAAGAAACTGCAAAAAAATTGGTCACCTGGTACCCAAAGGAGGCATAGTACGCATGCTCCATAATGGCCATCAATTGGATGGTATTGTAACCCAATCGATGGATTATAGGTAACACGTTCTCTTTAAAGTTCTTGTATGATCCAATGGTTGGTTGTGGGGTAGATATACCCACATGTGCCTCATAGATTCTTATCCCACCATTATCCTTGATAATTGGTCGCGGATGCTTGAACTTGTAATGCTCTGAAGCAGGTGGGTTCCAGAACCGGGCTTCATATAGCGAATTTTCTGTGGATGCAGTCACTCTATGGGCCCATGGACAAAGCCTATAAATAACCTCACCAGATGCCAATGTCATAGCAATTTTGTACCGAGAATCATGGGGGATTGCAAAGTCACCGTTGTATGGAGGAATTGTCAACTTCCACAATGAGTAGTCGTTGACCTTAGTCAATTTGTGGGCATTAACGTCCCAATAGTTGAAATCTCCCACAATCGATACATTTTTCACATCGGGAATATACTCAGTAACAGTAATCTCTTTGGTGTCCCAATTGGGCTGAACTCCGTAGACATTGTAGGAAGAAGCAAAGTCACTTAAACTTTTCTCTGACTCGACAAGTTTTTTGTACCAGTCTTTTAAATTTGCCTGTCGTTTTATCAACTCGCCTGAATAGGGTTCTAACCAGGGATCGAGATCTAATACGCCTTTAATAGTTTCAGCCAGCGGCTGGGATTGAACTTCTGACATGATGAACAGATGGACTCAATTTACAGTTGCAAACTCAAAAATGACGATTATTCTCCAATTGAAGAAAAAAAATGGCAAACTATCCTTGAAAGATATTATTTAAAATTATATGTTGCCCTGTTTTATGCCCTTACCTTTTTTTTTGGGGTTATCACAAATGGTGAGTACACGACTTTTCGTCCACATCATCAACTGATACTTCCAGTGTATTTGCAGACAAAATCTACACCGATTAAAAGAAATTGAACGTTATATTATATTACAAAAGACAGAACATCTTATCTAAATCTCTGGAGGAGGATTTTATCGGCGCCGGCTTCCTCGTATTCTTGTTTTGTTACCCACATTTGGTGGAATGTTCCCAAAGAAGCAAGAACACTTGCTCCAATCCAAGCTTGGTTGACTCTTTCGGTAGAGTTCCCCACCGCATGGAGTCTGATTTTGAGCCCTGGGTTCAATGCAGACAACTCATTGTACAACCGTTCGGTCAATTGGGGGATTAATGATACACCACCGGTGACGATAATATTATGGGCCACTGAAGCTCTCAAATCTATATCTATGGTGGACAACACATGTGAGATCAATTGCGTCAACCCTCTAGCCTGTGTGCCCTGAGTAGCGTTAGGCCCAGAGGGTGGAGGTGTAGCTTGGTTGGACTCACCTTTTCTAGCTCTTTTCAATGGTCTGTAATCATCTTGCTTGGAGTCAATAAGTATGTTACCAGCTTCAACCACGTATTTCTGAGCCAATTCTTGGCTGGTGAAACTGTAGTTTGCGGGCTCGAATAACGAGTCGGCTAACTCGAATCTCTCAATTGATAACTCCACTGATTGTCCGTTTGGCAATTCAAATAACCGTTTATTCTCTGATTTGGAATAAGACTCTGAATTTTCGTCATTTATGGTTTTCTCTGGCACTTCCAATAATGTTTCTTTCATTTCATGGAATAATTGTTCCCTCTGGTACTCTTCATACGATTTGGTGATACCTGAAGGCAAATCTCTAGCAGTGAACTGAGGAGCTTCTGGGAAAACCGTAGGCTGCTTAGTCCTTATTTTATACTTAGGATCTAACGGCAAGTTGGGGAATTTCGATGAGAATAAGTCTTGAAGCTGATCACTCAAGTACTTACCGGAGTAATGAGTTCTCATGGAGTTTTTAAGTAAGGAAATCCCATCAATCACTGGTGTCACACTAACGGTGTCGTGTCCCACATCAACAATCAAACAGTTTGGTCTTCCTTGCTGGAAAGATATACAAGTAGGGCTTCTGGCCAAGTATAAAGCTGGGAAATCGAACTTCTCATAGAAGTTTTCCACCATTGTTTGACGTTCTTTGGTGGAAGTCCATATTGGTTCTGTTATCATTATTGGTTGGTCCTTGTAATCAATCACCATTTCTTTGTCGAAATAATACTGGTATTGCTCAATAGCACTGTCCCAGTCCAATATGACCGAGTCCTTTAAGATAGGCTTGATATCGTAGTCGGGCCTAGGCACGTTAATGGACTCCCCGAATATCTTCTTTTTATCAGAATCTTTAGTATTCTCAGCATAGAACGAAGGCGTCACTACTTTGGGGAAGTCATCACCAGCGTACCCTATCCTCGTAGAAAGGGAACCTGGATCAAGAATTATGGCATTGATTTCATCTCCTCCGTAAACGTTGGTGGTTGTATTGGCGGTAGCCATATTGTTGATACAGAAAAAAAAAATATGTTTGAAAAAAAAATAGAGCGCTTTTTGGTGGAGAGCAGTGGAGGTAAACTAATGGCTGCAACAGAGATACATCGAGATATCTTCATCAGCTGTTGCACCCACAGCTTCGGTTTTGTGTCATAATATTTGGTGGGGTTGGTATGTTGGTGAGAGTTCGGGCATCAGACGGTTGTTCGTAATGTTTAATTGAATAAAGTACTCTAATTATACGATTCTTGATTCGGCTTCAAGAACACTTACTAAAAATTGGACTTCTAATCTTTTTCTTCCTTCTTTGACCCAGTCGTCAGCCAACTTTCTAGGCCATCCCTTTAAGTTAGCAGCTTCTTCCACTGCCACGTCTAAGTCACCTTTAGCCAAGGAGTTTTCGATTCTACCAATAACAGATTCGATATCTTTACCGTGTGGTTTAGAACCTTTGACAGGTAATAATAACTTGGAGAATACAATGGAGGAGAAATGACCCAATAATCCAGCATTAGGAGGTAACAAAGAAGCAGATCTTAATTCTGGCGTTAATTCTTCCCATTTGTTGAGTAATTGGGAATTAGTCAAGATGGAATGAGTAGATTCGTTGGCCACCAATGGTTTCAAATCTTTCAAGGTAAGGGAGATCAATTCGTTGTTGAAAACAGATGCAAGTTTAGCAATCTTGTCGACGTAATTAGACAAATCTTTTGGAACTTGGGTTTCATCAGAAGATGCTAATGCATGTTTCAAATTAGATACCGATTTCAGCAATAATGACTTGTTATGGTTAGACACCAATTGGTTCTCTAAATTGACGGAGAAATCTTCCAATTCCTTTAATCTGTCGTTCAATTTGTCAAGGTCAGCCAATCTTCCGTTTCTTTCTTGATTAATTCTGTCACTGATTAACTTTTCAAATTGTCTGGTCTGTTCAATTCTCATCATGGTGACAGCGTTGACAGCAGCTTGGGAAATGGCTTGCTTAGAAGTTTCAATTTCATGTTTCAACCTTTCGTTTAATTTAGATTCCAATTGTGATTTTTCTCTATTGAATTGGTCCAACAAAGTCTCAGTCAATTCCAACTCTTTCTTGGTGTAAGAAGTCAACAAGTCAGTTTGGGAGTCTCTCAATTTGGCTTCTAATTCTTTATCAAAGTTGGTGGTCAAAGAGTTCAATTTTTCAGACAATTTACTGACATTTTCACTGATAGCTCTAATCAAAGTCTCTTTACCGGCGGAGTTTTGGGCACCAATGTCAATGGAAGAAATTAAATCGTTGAAGGAGTCAATAGTCAGTTTAACAGAAGCGTCAACTGAGGACTTAACGCTCTTGTTAATTTCAATCAATGGTAAGTGTTCGATTGCCTTTTGCACAGTTTCCACAGGCTTTTGCAATTGCTGAGCTGGGGTGGCATCTTTACCAAGACTAGCCACATCCACAGTAGCTGGCTTACCGCTGAATTTGTTTTTGGTCTCTTCGAAGTATTTTTCACTCTTGGAAGTTATTTCATTGATTTGATCTTTAGATGGTAACTTAAAGTCTAATTTGGAGACCTTGTTTTGCAATTTGGTGAAGTAAGCCTTCAAGTCATCAATAGAGCCCTTTTCGTAGATATCAATGATCTCTTCGTAGTATGGCAATTGTTTGTCAATGACAAAGTCCATTACCTTGTCGTTCTTGGTGGCCACATATAAAGTACCTCCATAAGCCACACCAGCCACAAACAACGTCTTGAACAAGAACCAAGTCAAAGAGAACTTCTTCTTCTTTGGTGGCAAAGGTGGAGGAGGTGGAGGAGCTACAACGGTTGTAGTTGCAGCAGTTGCTGGAGGAACAACGGCAGTAGGTTCTTTCACAATGGTGGTTTCACCAGTGGCAGGGTTGATCTTAATTGAAGCCTTTGGATCTAGGTTCTTGACGACCTCATTCAACCGGGTGGCCGAAACCGTCAATTGACGAGTGTTCCGGAGAATGAACGGTTTAGTTGAAATAGAACGAAGCATGTTTACTTGTAATCCAATCAACGTTATTTATTTCAAAAGGTGGTTTTTTTTTCGTTCGCTATTTTTTTCTTTTGGTTCGCGAAATCCGAGTCACTGGTACTACCATATTTGCTTCGTTCACAAAATAACATACAACAAAAAAGAATCATGTCAAGTATTACGCCAATTGACCTTTATCCGCCCCATCCTGCCACTACACGGGCCCAGAGTGTGTCAATTGCATACGACAAAGCACATGACCGTGTTGCCTACGCACTGGGCCGGTCTGTGTTCATCAAACCGGTCGATCCAGCCGCAAAAGACGCCCAATCGTTCCAGCTTTCTAAGCACACCGCTATCACCACGGCGGCTGCTTTCTCACCTAGTGGGTTCTACTTGGCCACCGGTGATGAAGCTGGGCAGGTCAAAGTGTGGAACACGCCCCACATTAGCGGTAGACCTGAGGATAGTTTGCCGAGCGTCAAAAGCGAGTTCCAAATCCTTTCGGGACCTATTAAGTCAATTGCATGGGATGCAGACAATTCTAGGATCATAGCTGTTGGTGACGGTAAAGAGAAGTTTGGGCACTGTTTCACATTTGATACCGGGAACTCAGTGGGGGAAATCCAAGGCCATTCTGATACTGTTAATAGTGTTGATATCAAGCCTCAAAGACCGTACAGAGCTGCTACTGTGGGGAACGACAAAGCCCTAGTTTTCTACACGGGACCACCGTTTAAGTTTGATAGGAGTGTTAGAGACTACCATACCAATATCATTAGACAAGTGAAGTTCTCTCCAGATGGGAAATACTTGGTGACAGTGGGGTCCGACCGGGTGGTTGTGGTTTATGATGGTAAAACTGGGGAGTTTGTGCATAAGATCGACAATGCCCATGAAGGTGGTATTTTTGGCGTCAGTTGGTACGAAGACAGTTCGAAGTTTGCTACTTGCTCTGCCGATAATACAGTCAAGGTATGGAATGTTGAAACATGGGATGCCACGTCTACTCTTAGTGTCAGTGACGACAAGGGTACCAGCGTGGTCAACCAATTGGTGGGAATAGTGGTTACGTCCAAGTACATTCTTACTGTTACTTTGGGTGGCCGCTTGGTGTACTTGTCTGAGTCCGAGCTGGTGCCAGTTAAGAGTTTGCAAGGCCATCAAACCGCCATTTCTGCATCTGTATTATTTGGGGACTATTTGGTCACTGGAGGATCCGACGGGTCCTTGTACAGATGGAAAATAGAAGGAGAGAAGTTAGCTGCAGAGCCAGAATCCATTGGTGACAGTAAATCTCAGCACTCCAACTACGTGGCTGATTTGCTTAAAGATGGCAACAAGTTGGTATCCATTGGCTGGGACGACAAACTCAAAACATGGGACTTTGACAGCGGGATAGTTGACAGCGAAGTGCAACTCAAGTCTCAGCCTAAGAGGTTGGTCAAAAAGGGAGACACTGTGAGTGTTGTGTTCGAGAACGGTGTCGAGAGCTATGCTGACTCTACTTTGGAGAACGAACAGAAGTTTAAGTACGACACCAACGACATTGACGTTATCAGCGAGAGGTTGGTGGCCACCAATTTGAACGACAATAAGCTTGAGTCCGTGGACGGTTCTGGAACCGTTTTCGAGAGTATTAGAGGTACACCATGTCTCGTGAGAGCCTCGCCTGATGGCCAGTACATCGCATTGGGAGACACTACCGGAAAGTATACGGTCTACAATGCTGACGGAACCGTCAAGACCACGCGGTGGGTATTCCATACCAGCAGAGTCAATGATGCTAGCTGGAGTCCAGATTCTAAGTTCTTATTAAGTGCAGGTTTGGACTGTGGAATCCTCATTTATTCAGTGGACAAATTGAGCAAAGTTACCAAAATTGCACTTGCCCACCAAACTGGAATTACAAAAGTTGAATGGGTGAGTTACGACTTTGAAAGTTCTGGGACTGCCGTGGTTGCAACCACAGGATTAGATGGAGCTGTGAAGTTATGGAAAGTGGATCTTAAAGGGTATAAATAGATTACAATATACGAGACAAGAGACAGAAAAAAAGACAATAAAGAAAAAAAATGTCAAAAAAGGCAATTGCTATAAAAGCCGCAATGCTAAAAATCATGCATTACAAGGAGAGTGAATCAAAGTGACAAAAACGGAGAAACCGAGCAGCAATCAAAGCATAACAACGTCCGTCGCAAACCGCCTCGAGGATCCGAGTTGACATGATGCCGTGGGCCGTGCCAATTAATAATCGCCGTTGGATTACATAAGCAACGATAAAACCCTCTGCTACTGAAAAAATATGTTACGCTTTTTGACAGCATCACCGTTAAACTCCAGATGGAAAAAAATTACAGAAAACACCATAAATACGACCCATTTTCCTGGAAAGTTTTAATAGGCTACTTTTTGTCAAATGTCAGAAACCATGCAACAAAGTGCAACTCGCCAAGATAATGGCACGGAGACGGCACCCAAGCTACAAAAGCGGCTTTTCACATTCTTACTTAACAAGAGAGTGCCGCCTATTCCAGATGAATCGGAAAGGCAACCGTTTCGAGAGAAGAAAGCAAATGTATTGCTGAAGTTGTTATTTGCATGGTTGCTTCCCATTATGAAGGTGGGGTACAAGCGGACTTTGGTTCCTGAAGATATGTACTATTTGACAGAAGATATGAAGGTAGAGCAACTAGCACAACGGTTTTATGTCAATTTTGCAAAATTATACGATAAAGAACACCAGAAATGGCAGAAGAAACACCCTAACGATTCTGAGGTCTCGCAGTTCAAAATGTCCAAATATGCCATGGGTTTTGCCGTGTATAAAACGTTCATGGGGCCATACAATTGGTCTTTTATCTTCCTTTCGTTATCGCAGTTATCGCAGACGCTAAATCCATTATTGATCAAGAAATTGATCCAGTTTGTGGACAAGCGTGCACTTGGTGAAGAAGTAAAGTTGGGTAAAGGGATAGGTTATGCTTTTGGTGTCACAATATTAATCCTTTTCAACGGGTTGGCGTTAAACCAGGCTTTTTATAGGGCCATGACAGTAGGGGCCCAAACCAAGGCAGTGCTAACAAAAGTAGTATTGGATAAATCGTTCAAATTGGACGCTCAAGGTAAGCACGACTTCCCTGTGGGTAAGATCACCAGTATCATGGGAACTGATTTGTCCCGGATAGATTTTGCCTTGGGACTTCAGCCTTTTGTGGTGGTGTTCCCAGTTCCGATTATCGCAGCCATTGTGGTGTTGGTGACAAATATTGGTCCTGTAGCATTGGTGGGTGTGGCCATTATGGTGTTGTTTCTTGTGGGGATGAGTTTCTCCACCAAGGCTTTGTTCAGGTACAGAAAGAGTGCCACTGTCTTCACCGACGGCAGAGTCAACTATATAAAAGAGTGTTTAAACAATTTGCGGATGATCAAGTACTATTCATGGGAGATTCCTTATTACGATAACATCGCCGGCGTGCGGTTAAAGGAAATGAAAATCGTCAGGGTTATGCAGATCTTGCGGAATGTAATCACTGCTTTGGCGATGAACTTGAGTGGAATATGTTCTATGGTGACGTTTTTGGTATTGTATGCGGCTGGAGGAAGCAACGATCCTGCCAATATCTTTTCTTCATTTTCGGTGTTTAACGTTTTGACACAGGTTCTTTTCTTGATGCCTATGGCTTTGGCTGCAGGGCTGGACGCTTCAGTAGGGTTGGGAAGAGTGGCTGAGTTTTTGTCTTGTGGAGAGGAAAGTGACAATAAAGCTCTTTCGGATGCGAATAATGCCAGAGAGTATATGGCTGCAAATAATTTGGCCATAAAGTTGGAAAATGCCTGTTTTGAATGGGAGGTTTTCGAAAACACTCTAGAGGAGTCAGACAAGAACAAAGGACATGAAGATAAAGAAATCAAAGAAATAGACGAGAAAGAATCAGATGTTCTGGAAACCGAATGTCTGGGCCTGGAAAAGCTGCCTGAAATTCAGGAAAGAACCCAGCAGACTTCTCTACAAAGTTCATCTGTGGAATCAGAACTGACATTACAGGGTCAAGCATTCCCTGGTCTCAATGACATTGATTTGGAGATCCGGAAAGGTGAGTTTGTGGTGATCACCGGGGTCATAGGTTCGGGAAAGTCCTCTTTGTTGCAGGCGATGGCCGGGTTTATGAAGAAGACCGGGGGTCTGTTGGCTATAAATGGTTCCTTATTGTTATGTGGCCAGCCATGGATTCAGAATGCAACTTTGAAAGAAAATATCGTGTTCGGCAGTAAATTTGACGAACAGCGGTACAGTGAAGTGGTGTATTCCTGCTCTCTTGAAAGCGATCTTTCAGTTCTTCCAGCTGGTGATAGAACCGAAATTGGAGAGAGAGGTATTACTTTGTCAGGAGGACAGAAGGCCAGACTTAACCTTGCTCGTGCTGTGTATGTGGATAAGGACATTATTCTTTTGGACGATGTTTTGTCTGCAGTGGATGCCAGGGTCGGAAAACATATTATGGAGAACTGTATTCAAGGTATGTTAAAAGGGAAAACTAGGATTCTTGCCACCCATCAGTTGTCGTTGGTAGACAGTGCCGACCGAATTATTTTCCTTAATGGAGACGGATCAGTATCTGTAGGTGATATGGACCTGTTGTCTGCCAATAATGAAGGATTCAGACACTTGATGGCTTTCAATAAGGCTACAGAACAGGAAGAGGAAGAAGAAGTGGAGCATAAAGAGGAAGAAGAAGTGAAGCTTGAACAGATTCAATCTCAAATAAAAACCCAAGCCCTAGCTGGCCCAGGACAACCTAATGTGGAAGAAGAAGCTAAACATAAACAATATAACACTGATACAACGGCGGACGGCCGCTTAGGATCATCTGAGAACAAATCGGAGAGCAGTACTAGTCGTCTAGTGTATAAAAGATATTTCACTAATGGCTGCAAACTGATTCACCCAGTGGTGATGCTCATATTGTTAGTGGTGAATGTTGCTTTGGCTACCTTTTGCTATTTCTTTACCAGTGTCTGGTTATCATTCTGGACAGAGCACAAGTTCAGAATGTCCGACGCCAAGTACATTGGAGTATATGCCACATTGGCTATTGGGGCATTTCTACTTTTTTTGGCAGAGTTTGTTATGATTGTTAGCATTTGCAACCGACTGGCTACTATTTTAAACATCAAGGCCATGGAAAGAGTATTGTACTCCAAAATGTCCTTTTTGGACACAACACCTATGGGAAGGATTCTTAACAGATTCACAAAGGATACTGATGTTTTAGATAACGAGTTGGGTGAACAAATAAGGTACTTGGTTTTCACCACCGGTAACATTATTGGTATTTTTGTGTTGTGTATTGTGTTCTTACCATGGTTTGCATTAGCCATTCCGGTAGTAGGACTTGCCATTGTCGCAGTAGCTAGCTTCTACATGTCATCTTCAAGAGAAGTCAAACGACTTGAGTCAGTACAAAGATCGTTTGTGTACAATAATTTCAATGAGAGTTTGAACGGGATGAACACTATAAAGGCATATAAGGCCACAGACCGGTTTTTGGGATACAATGCCCATTATATTGATAAGATGAACGAGTCCTATTTGATCACTATTGCAGTACAGAGATGGTTGACGTTTTACCTTGCATTGATTGCAGGTCTGTTCACGCTTATCGTGTCTATGTTGTGTGTGAATGGTGTATTTAGCATTGGTCCTGCCTCCACCGGTCTTTTGTTGTCTTTTACACTTCAGTTGACAGGTCAGCTTTCCATGTTTATTCGGAACTTTACCCAGGTAGAAAACGGAATGAACTCTGTGGAAAGAATATGTGATTTTGCATACGATCTTGAAGAGGAAGCCCCATATACCATTTCTGAAACATCCCCACCGCCCAATTGGCCCGAAAGAGGTGAGATCACATTTGATAACGTTTCGATGGCTTATAGACCAGGTTTGCCCTGTGTGTTGAAGAACGTTAACTTACAGATCAGAAGCCAGGAAAAAATCGGGATTTCTGGCCGGACAGGAGCCGGGAAGTCATCAATAATGACGGCGTTATACCGAATCGCTGAGCTAAATGAAGGTAAGATTGAAATCGATGGTTTAGACATTGCAAAACTCGGACTTAAACAGTTTCGTAGCAAATTGTCCATCATTCCTCAAGATCCTATATTATTCAAAAGTTCTATTCGGAGAAACTTGGATCCATTTGGTGAAAGCTCTGACGACAAGTTATGGGATGCTTTGAGAAGATCTGGGTTGATTGATGCCGACCGTTTGGCAATGGTGAAACAGCAAACTGGAGACGATGAGACTCTTCATAAATTTCACTTGGACCAGATGGTGGAAGATGATGGAGCCAATTTTTCACTTGGTGAACGTCAATTACTAGCATTTGCTCGTGCTTTAGTCAGAGACCTGAAAATTTTGATTCTAGACGAAGCCACATCGTCGGTGGATTATGAAACAGATGCTAAAATTCAACTGACAATTGCTAGGGAGTTTGGCCATTGCACCATTTTGTGCATTGCACATCGGTTGAAGACCATTGTGAATTATGACCGGATTTTGGTGCTTGATCATGGAGAAGTGGCCGAGTTTGATACCCCATGGAACTTGTTCAAAAGTGATGGTATATTCCTGCAAATGTGTCAGAAATCCGGTATTGTGGCTGGTGATTTCGACGACCGGTAGTTAATTTAATACGTAATAAACGATAATGATATAATCGAAACCTCTCAACATCGTCCAAGCTCTTCATTCCAATGTTTTCTCAAATCTTTGGCTCTAAAATTCATTTGCCAGCCTGTAGTCTTCTCGATCTTCTCCAACAATAACAAAATCACTTCATGCTCTTGTTCACTGCTCAAGAGCTGGCCTGCTATCCAAAGAGGCTGCAAAGAGTTATTCCAACACCCGTGGTGTTCATTATATAAGCTGATAGCCACTATCTGTTTTGCATGCCATACGGGTGACCTTATGTCTTCGGAGTATGTAATCTTGTGGAGTCTGGGCTTGTTTTGGGTCATGATGATGATGGCCATATGATATAGTTGATTTGCTGAAATGGCTGGTCCGTTCACATACATTATAGCAGGGAAAAGCTCAGTGCTATTCTTTTGTTGCATAACTGGCATGAGTTGAGATGGCCGGTTCTGATGCCATTCTACTATTTCGTCCCATAATAAAGTCCATTCTTTTTCGTAGTTTTCTTGAACTTTGGCTATCAAATTAAGTACCCTAGAACAGAGATACACCATATAATTGGCGTACATATCCTCTTTGTCTCCGAAAGTGGTAAAGAGTCGTTTCAGGTCGTAGATGTCTGCATTCTCCGGAAGCCACCTCTCCAATGGGATCATGGTGCACTGTTCACCAATTACTGCAGCAGAAACGTCCATTCTAGCATAGCACCAGAATAGGCCTCTTTCCAAAGGCCCAGCAAACCCATGGATGCGATGTTTCTTGAAAAGGGCAGCACAACCTTCTAGATGGTACCGCCATTTCTTAGGAGACGACGACATCATCTCAAACACACACAAGAGCACACAGATAATGATCAGTGGGGTGTCCATGGTTTTGTTCACCGATGGAATAAGGTGTTTCAAGATCTCCTGGTATAACCGAACAGACTTATATATGGGGCTAGTTGACGTCACTTGTTCAGATTGCCGAGAAGCCACCGCGTAGATGGCATTGAGTAGTACCGGATGCGTTGATGCTAGGTAGGGGATAGTCAGTCCAAACTGTTTACTTTTATCAAACATGTCCAACCACGGAGCCACCTCATAGAGGTAGATCTTATACAACTTGATCTTTTCTTCGCCCGTAAGTTCAGTTGACTCTTGCGGCAGCACAGCAGTGGTATTGGACCCTTTTTGCAGAGTTGTGGTGTATTGTTGGGGAGGTGGCATCATCGAGTATAAATCCTTGTCGTCAAGCAAGTCCTGGAGGTTCTTAGTAGAGCTTTTAGGGTTGAAAAACTCAGGCACAGGCAGCTGGAGTATGTTTTTGAAGTCCACATCGAGAAGATCATCGCCATTGATAGCAGACGTGGATGAGGAAGCAATATTGGTGAATACATAGTCTCTGAATGTGCGATGGAGCAGCGAGTAGTCGAGAAATGGCGGTATAAGGGCATCGGGAGAGATTGAACCCGAGCTACTAGAATCTTTTCGAGAACCGTCGTGGGAATTGGGACTATGTTTGGGTATATCGTTCATGGGGGCGTTGTAGTCTATGTGGGGCACGTCCATGGCCAAAGTTACCTCATCGAGGGCTACATTTTGGCTCAGTTGGGGGAATGCTGGGTCCTGTGTTGGCATTTCGTCTATCTTATCGACCAAATTGTGAAGACGTGGAGACGTACTATGGTGTGAGTTGGTGGTGTTTGGATTTGGAGCCATGTTGTTGTCTGTGGAAGATATGAGACTTGTTTTGGAGACATCTGGGTCCAATGTCTTTAGAAGTCTGGTGGAGTACTTATGGAGACTGTCGCCATCTTCATCTTCTTTTGCAACCTTAACAATCCGGAAAGAATTTTTGGTGACCCGGGGAGTGGAATTGGGCCAGGTGCAAGATTCGCTTCTTTTGGAACAAAGGCCGCAAACGGGTTTGGACTCATCACATTTCTTGTGCCTCTCTCTGCAGTTTAGACACCCAGTCTTTACTCTTTTACGACGGGGCTGTATAGTTACCATTGGTAGATGGGGTTGTGGAGAGATACGGGGAGACGGTTTAATAGGTTATGAGGTTGTTTATAGTTGTGGCGGACTTGGACTTGTAGACGTGTCAGATATGGATAATGAAAAAGTGTTGGAGAATCAACATTTGATGATATGTGGGGAAGGAGTTGCGGTAAATCTCGCTGTTTAAAGATTAGGTGGGGAAGATTGTAGCGGGGCGGTTTCGCGCCCTGGCGGTGGGAAATTGTCGGAGGAACACAGTGAGGCTGGGACTGTATACAACGGCTGCGCAAACTTATTTATTGGACCAGACCTACAGAGTTAGCACTGGCTAAACATATACATTGGCTTATGTGCGGACTAATTATATCTACTGATTTACAAGTCTTGGAATTCGTAGCATAAAGATGGGTCTTCCTTCCAGGCTTCCAAGTACTTTTCGATCTTTGGTGTAATGACCTCAGTGTCGAATCCAAAGTATTTGTACACTTCGGCTCCAGGCAATGACTTTCCAAAAGTTCTCATGTTGATCCCGGCAGTAGCGTATCTTTCCCATCCGGTGGGAGCATAGGCTTCGATGACGACAGAAGGGATTTTTCCTCTTTTCAAAAGATTCCTCTTATATTCCAATGGTTGGGCTTCAAACAATCTCTGGCAAGGGAACGAAATAACATTGGCAATGATGCCCTTCTCCTTCAATTTTTCAGCTGTTCCCACCGCCAAAAACATCTCTGATCCACTGGAGATAAGGTTCAACACTGCATTGGGCTGCTCTATGAACAAATAAGCACCTTTAGCCACCCCTTCTTTGCTGGCGTATTGAGGGTACTGAGGAAGATTCTGTCTTGACAAAGAGATGATGGAAGGGGTATTCTTTGCTTCCATGGCTATTTCCCAAGCAGCAGCGGTCTCGTTGGAGTCACATGGCCTAATATAAAGCATATTTGGCATGGCTCTGTAAAGAGCAGCCAACGCAATAGGGTGGTGAGTAGGCCCATCTTCCCCGGTTCCAATAGAGTCATGGGTAGCAACATGAATTACTTGGAGATGCGATAATGCCCCGTATCTGACAGCAGGAGCTGCATAAAGATAGAACATGAAGAACGTGGAGGTAACAGGAATAAAGGTTCCCTTGTTGAAAGCAGAAATCCCGTTAGAAATTGCAGCCATGGCGTGCTCTCTGATCCCATAGTGAATAAACCTACCAGTGTAATCACCAGTGACACCACAACCAGGCTTGTGATCCGGCTTCTGGAAGATCTTTCTGCCTTTCCATTTCAAATTAACGGAAGGATCCAAATCGGCCGTTCCGACTATAAGCGAGTTGACCCCTGCAGCTAAACTGTCGACAACGATCCCGCTGGATTTTCTCGATGCTGTAGGAGTATCGGGGAAAGTGGAAGGGATAAGAGACTTCCAGTCCTTGGGTAACTGGCCCTTAACTCTGGATTGGAATTCCTCTGCAAGTTCAGGGTGCTCCTTCGCATATTTTGCAACCAATGAATTCCACAGGTCGATGGCCGCTTCACCTCTGGGAATGACATCGGAGAAAAAGTCGTACACTTCCTTTGGAACATGGTACTTCTTATCCACTGAGAAGCCATATAACTCATGCAACTTGTCAACTTCTTCCTGGCCATAAGCAGCACCATGAGCAGCAGCAGTGCCTGCTTTCCCAGTATCTACTCCGATAACGGTATAGACAATAACCAAAGTTGGTTTGGAAGCAGACTTTTTCAGTTCTTCCAAAGCAGCCACAATACCATCTACGTCATTGCTTCCGTCTTCTACTTCCAACACCTGCCAATTGCAAGCTTCAAATTTGGCTTTGATGTTCTCGGTGTTGGTAATGTCGACAGTTCCATCGCAGGTAATTTGATTATTATCGTAGATAACCGTCAAATTGTTAAGACCCAAATGGCCCGCTAAAGAGATAGACTCAAGTGCTACACCTTCCTGTAAGCACCCATCCCCAACCATGCAGAAAGTGTGGTTGGACACCACATCAAAACCGGGTCTGTTGTAGGTAGCTTGTAAGTTTTTAGAAGCGATGGCCAACCCCACAGAATTGGAAATACCCTGGCCCAAAGCTCCAGTAGTAATTTCCACACCAGGAAGCTCGATCTCTGGATGACCGGGACAGAATGAGTCATGGTCTGCGGAATGGTAAGTCTTCAATTGGTCCATAGTCATGTGTTTGTACCCCACAAGATGCTGGAAAGCGTACTGGAACAAGCAAGTATGACCGTTAGAAAGCACAAACCGGTCTCTGTTGAAGAAATCAGGAGATTCAGGTGAGTAGTTAAGCACGTACTTGAAAAGCGCAACACCAATAGCAGCCATTCCCATGGCACCTCCAGGGTGTCCCCCATTAAATTGTTGGACGAGGTCTGCGATGAGCACACGGAACGTCTTGAGTACGAAATCGTGAGTGTCTGTAGTCATTATTGACGGTGGCGGAAAAGTGGTAACGTAGAAAAATTTGGTAGTTATATAAATCAGGAGTTTGCGTTTCTTTATAGAACTTCTGAGGCGGTTTATGGAAACATTATCGGTGATTAGTCGAGATGTGTTGAAAGCAAGAACTGGTTTGGGGTAGCGGTTGCGGCAAATATTTCCGGATTCGGACGCGCTGTAGGCGATTGACATCTGCGGTGGGGCTGCCAAATATAGCAGATTACGTCAGGGTTCCCGTCCATGAAGGTACGGTTCCGGGGTTTGGAGACTAAAGAGTGGCATACTCTGGAAACGGTGTTTAACGTGGTGGGGCTAACCGTCGGGGTTGTTCTCGGTTGTGTACGGGCTTCTCCACATATGAAATCACCGACACCACCGACCATACCACCGAGAAACAAGTACAATGAACGTTTAGGGTATCCGGATATAAAGCCTTTTGCTACCCGGTTTTGTCGTTATTGGCCATTATGGGGAAACGATAAAGCTAAACATAGAGATTTGATAGTTGCAAACTGCAAAGTACCATATAACATCATAATAGCTGCAAAAAAACTGTTCATTGACTACATACATTTATACTAGTTCTTAGGAATATGTTCCACGTACTCAACGTTACCCTTCTCCGACTTGGAAGCGGAAATGTCAGATTCAAAGTCCTCTTCATTGGCATTTTTAATCTTGACCAATCCCATAAACACAGTTCTATTCTCAGAGTACAATTCGTCAATCTTTTCCAACGTCATATTTCTTGTCTCAGGATAGAAGAAATAGAACTGGAAGATGAACACAAAGTTAGTCACTGCAAATGGGATATAACTCAACCCAGGCTTTCCTGCATTGACACCAGCATCAATAAGAGCAGGTGTGATTTCCACCACCACGAAATTCCATAACCAATTGGCCGAAATCCCCAAAGCGGTTCCTTTTGCACGGGCTTGCAATGGCAAAAGTTCAGGCACAATGACCCATGGGTAACAGTTTCCTGAAGCTCCGAACACCACTTGAAAGATAAAGAAAAACGCAATGGCTCCGTAAGTGGCCCCTTTGTCGTCAGGGAACGATAAAAGAATGGTTACCATTAAGAAGCAAATGAAACACCCAGCGTAACCGTACACCATGGGCAATCTTCTTCCATACTTGTCTGCATAAACAGCAGGACCAATGGACCCGAGGGTGAAACATAAAACGTTAATCCCACCAAGAATCATAGCCAAATTATGAGACAACCCAACACTCACAAGGACTGAAGAGATGTAGTAGTTTAATAAATTGATACCTCCCATTTGTTGAGCAAACATGGCCATGTAACTTGAAAGTATTCTGAATCTAGTTCTGGCTTTGTCTGCCTTGAAAAGTCTTTTCCAATTAAAGTCACCTTCGGCTGTCTCGATCTTGATAGCTAATTCGATTTCTTCAAAGTTAGCCACAATGTCAGGGTGGTCAATTGGTTTCCCGAAAACATACCCCAAGGTACGCAAGCACTCGTCTTGATTTCCATTAACATACAAGTAACGAGGAGATTCGGGAATGGTGAACGTCAAGCCCAACACCACAGCTGCAAAAATGATCTGCGTGGAAAGAGGGAACCTCCAGGCAACACTTCCCTCAATGAAGGAGAAGCCATAGTCGAGCCAGTAAGCGTAACAAAGACCAATACCGACAAAAAGGGCTTCTGAACACACTAGCCGGCCTCTAAGATGGGGTTTGGCCATCTCCGACTGGTACATGGGCACGGAACTGGTTTCAAGCCCGGTTCCAAGCCCGGTAATAAACCTTCCAACCATCAAGTGGGGAACGGTAAATGCTGTAGTTTGAAGAGTAACTCCCACAATAATCATGACCATGGCTAACGCAATGGCTCTTCTTCTTCCTAGACCGTCACCGATGAAAAAATTAAGCACACATCCAAAAAAGCAACCAAGGGTGTAAATCGACACAATAATACCCAAATAACTACCTGTAGGGTGACCAAACTGGTTTAAAAAATTCTCACCAAGAATCAAAATCCCCACGATACCTTGTTCTACACCGAAAAGAATAAATGCAAGTTCACAAGTACAGGCTATAGCCCAACTGACATTTCTGCCGCCTTTCCATACTTCAAAGTACTTCATATTTGCAGCTTTTTGTTATTTGATTTTTTTTGCAGTCTTTGGAATTGGGCTTATTTATACATCTTACCAAAGTATGTTTTGGTGTGGGGATTACCCCAGATTCATGCGGCTGATTTTCCGCAATGGTGTTTTTGCGGTTAATAATACCAATAACGGAAGCTGGGTTCTAGGAGACTTGGGTTCGTATTTCAGGACTTATAAGGCATAGGTGTGTAGTATCTGGCAATTGTGTGGTTATAAGCGTATAGAACGTAGTGGTGATCATTGGTCAAAGATTGAACTCCAAAACTACTTCTCTTTGGCCAGTTCTTTCACCTCAGATTGCCAATGAGCTAAGCGAACAACACAAGATTCACACAAGGATGCATGTACAACTGACCAAGCCGAAAACTTAACTCCACCTTCGGATCATTATACACCCCCATTCTATCTGCTAAAATCTGGGGCTATTAACACTTCAAGCTCGCCCAGATATTTGCGTTTAGTCAGGCCGAATTAGGCAGTTGAAACGTGAAATGTGACGTAAGAGATGGGTTGTCACGAAACTAAGATTATGAGAGAGTGAAGGAGACGTAAGCAAACATTAGCGGCACAGTTTCCCTGGAGTGGTACGGTTATTGTCGAGGTTGCTGGCGTTTTTGTGGAATTGTGTGTTACTGCAAAATTTCGAACAAAAATGCACATACGGCCAACTACCCCATATTTACCCCATTTCAAAGGCGCCTACCGTTGTAATAGAAGTGTACACGACGTTTCATAACTTTTTGGGTTTAGTGTCTGATGCCAGAGTTTGATGCTTGACTAGGATCATGCAGTTTAAGAATCACCTGGAGTCCTTATCTCTCCCTGTCTTACACAACTCAAAGCTTTCGGCAACTTCAACACTGGTACAGAGCCACAACTGGCGGTCGCTTGCATAACACTGCCCTTTGTCGTTTCGCTGCCGCAGCCGTTGGTGTTGGAGAAGTAGATCCCATTCACTTTCTACCCCACAACCACACATCCTTACACCAGCTCTTTACCTTTCCCACATAGAAAGAAGTGAAGAGCGAAGAGGTGTGGAGACGGCTCTGATATCTTCTTGCACTTGCCTCGAGTGGCTAGTGATTTTATGCCTGTTGGAAAAAGACAGAGCCGTGCGGTGAACGGAAAGACATCGCCGATAGTCAAGATGACGAGTTATCTATAAACAGCGACGTAACAACGGTGCCCCGTGCCTCAAAAGACATTGTTGGCAACTTAGCCTTCCCCAAGAATCCAACAATAAGGCATCAAAAATGGGTGGCTGAAAAATATCGTTTGACGTTTATTCAAAATGGGAATGTATTTGCGTATCTAGATATAAAACCTGAAGGAGTACCACTTCCGAAGAAAGGCTTAGACAAACCTACGATCTGCACCTGTTCATGGCGTTTTGTGTTACACGAAAGTTTAGAGGTATCAGTAAATAGTAGGTATTAGATTTGGAAGTCGGCAGTGAATACCACCACTAAGTGCCCCTAGCCGTAGTTGTTTAGGGCTTATACATACATCCGTCACGTGTGTAATAGCTGTGTGTGTTTAGTGGTATGTTACGTCACTCAACAGCGTCAGTACCCTAATTCCTACTTTCATAGTTTAAGTTTCCAACCTAAACGGGCAGCTGAACCCGTTCTTATCTTCTTATCTCAAAAAATAGAGCCGACGAATTACATGCAGTACATATTGTGAAACAAAAAGAACAGGAAAAAAAAGAAAATTTTATTTAAGAAACTTGACAGATGATATAAACCCTAGGGTACAAGAACAGTTTAATTTTCCTGGTTTTTTGTACTCTTAATATCCCACACAAGCTAGACTTGACTTTTTCTTTTTTGTATGGGTTTTTTCCTCTTGTGGTTGTTAAGTTAGTTTGTCTGTCTGCAAAAATTTGCAAGTGAAAAAGTGAAACAAATCATCGAGTCTGTTGTGCCATCATGGATTACAACAGCAGAAACAGTGACAACTTCATTCCCGGCACTTTCAACATCTATGCCAATAATATCACCGGAGATGTGGCTGACAATAAGCTTAAAACCGATGGAGACGTCATTTTAGTGCCCCAGCCATCGGACTCTCCTAATGATCCCTTAAATTATACCAAGACCCGGAAACTTGTCAATTTTGCAATCTTGGCGTTCATTACAGCATTCACCGCCGCTACTTCCAACGACGCCGGGGCCACACAGGACGATTTGAATGAACTTTATGGTATCAGTTATGATTCTATGAACACAGGTGCTGGGGTTTTGTTCATAGCCATCGGAACCAATACTTTCTTATTGGCACCTGCTTCTTCATTATATGGCCGGAAAGTGTCGTATTTCCTCTGTATCTTGTACGGTTTGGGGGGTGCTATCTGGTTGGCTCGGTCTAAAACCACAAACGACACCATTTGGAACCAACTTTTCGTCGGGGCCAGTGAAAGTTGTGCTGAGGCCCACGTCCAGCAAAGTTTGAGTGATTTATACTTCCAGCACCAGCTTGGTTCTGTTTTAACGGTGTACATCTTGGCCACATCGGTGGGGACATACTTGGGGCCCTTAATAGCAGGGTTCATTACCGAATACTGTGGGTTTCGGTGGGTTGGATGGACATCGGTGATTATTTCTGGTGTCACTTTGGTGGTGATTTTCTTCGTTATGGATAACACCTTGTTCGATAGAGCCAAGTATAATAAGAGGCTTCTAGAAGATCGGGATATTAGAAACATGGAGACAAAACAAGATAAAAAAGATCTGTCAGAGATTCAACGTGATATCAACATCATAACCTCGTATCAGGAATCTTTTGTTTCTGACAACGGGATCCAAGAGCCGATGAACAGTTACTGGTACGACAAGAAGCTTATTAGAAGAGCACCCACCGTGGTTGGTTGGGGCTTCAAGCAGTATCTCGTGTTGCTTAAGCGTCTTTTTAAAGTATTTTTGTTCCCAGGAGTTATTTACTCGGGTCTTATATGGGGGATTCAGGACGCATTATTGACTTTCTACTTGACTGTGGAAGACGACCAGTACTACGATCCTCCTTACAGTTACGGCAACACCGGTGTGGCGCTCATGAACGTCCCATGCTTGATTGGGGCCATCATTGGGTGCTTTTTTGCTGGTGTTATTTCCGATAAGTTCTCTTTATGGATGGCCAGGAGAAATAATGGAATCCAAGAAGCTGAGTCCAGGTTATATTTTTTGTTTGTACCTGGAATATTATCTCCTATTGGTCTAATTTTGTTTGCCGTGGGCACAGATCAACACTGGCCTTGGTTTCCTACATATTTTGGCTTGGCCTTGATTGGTTTTGGTTTCGGTGCTGCAGGAGATGTGGCCATGGGGTACTTGATGGACGCCTACCCTGATATGGTTATTGAAATGATGTGTGGAGTGAGTATCATCAATAATTACACGGGAATGGTATTCACTTTCGCATGTTCTCCATGGTTAGATGCCATGGGGAACACCAAGACGTTTATTATTTTGGCAGTCATTGAATTTGTGGCATCCATGTTTGCTGCTGTGATGATCTACTACGGTAAGGCCATCAGAATAAAGACCACAAGATGGTACTTGGACTACTGTAGAGTCAGAGACGGGATTTAAGACATTCGAAAAGAGCATGATGATAATGTAATGTGGGAAGGAATGGATAAGGAGGGTCAATAATATGGAAAGTTGAAGTTGCATTAACGACCATTAGGTAACCATACAACAATAGACGTGGAGATACCTGCAGAATAATATACGAATAATTTATTGATAGTTGAGATGAACTATTTAACTGAGATCCATACACCATCTTGTAATTTCATGGTGGCATTGGCAGCAATACGCGGTGGGTACACTTCCTCGTGAACTTCAATGGAAGGGAACAACTGACTGAATCTCAAGATTATATAAGAAGCTTCAGTTATTGCGTATTGCTGTCCTAAACAGATTCTAGGTCCCGAAAGGAATGGCATAAAAGCACCAGGATTCTTTATAGAAGCCCAACGGTCTGGGTTAAACTCATTGGCATCCTTTCCGTAATACTTCTCTTGTCTTTGAAGCGAATAGAAAGACATGAAGATAGTTTGGCCCTTTGGAAGGAAGATCTTATCTTCACCTTTAGGACCTCCACCTCTTGGCAAGGTCAAAGACTTCTTGGTACATCTAAAGTTTTGAGGCACAGAAGGATATAACCTCAACCCTTCATTGATAACATACCTTAAGTAATGGCACTTTTTCATGGACTCGATGGTTATTTTGTCGTATTGGACGTTGTCTCCATCACCGAAGTGCTCATATACTTCTTTCTTTAACTTATCGTAGATGTGTGGGTTTCTAGCCAACTCTAAAATGATACTCGAGATCAACGCAGCAGTGGTATTCCTTCCTGCCAACATAATGTTGATCAAACTATCATGGATTAACTTCTTGTCTCTGGTGATCTTAAGCAACTCGAGTAAAAAGTTGTAGTTATCCTTGGAGTTTTCTTCTACTTCAGCAGGTGAAAGAGCTAAGGCTTTTGACACAAAGTGATCAGTAAAGGTATGCACAACTTCTAAACATTCTTTAAAGTCCTTGGGGTTATACAACCAGTAAAGACTTTGTAAAAGAGTTCTTCCAAAGATATATTTTTGAACCTTGTTAAAAGCAGACTCAAAAGTGTACTTCCCCATACGATAATCACTGTTTACCAAAGCATTGACACTCTCTCCAAATAAGAACTCTGACGAAGAATCTAATGTGAACTTCAACACTAAATCTTGTACATCGAATTTCTGACCCTGGCTTTCACGAACCTTTGCAGCAAAATTTTTGACGTGCACTTCCAAATGCTCCAAATTACTGATTTGGTCTCTAGTGAATTGAGGACGTAACATCTCTTTACTGTGTCTCCATACCTGGCCCTCTGTAGCAAAAATACCATCACCTAAAAGTGGCTTGAAAGCTTCGTGTCTGTACCCGATATTGAAATCATTAAACTGATGGTGCACGATAGCTTTGATGTTTTCAATGTTGCAAGTAAAAAAAAGAGACCTACCAAAAATCGTCTGCTGTAACGTGTCTGTGTTATACTGCAAAAACATCTTTCTGGACTCTTGAAGATCAACACCCTTATTTCTGTTTTCAAATAACTGTTTTCCCTGAGATATTCCAAAGAAGTCCTGCTTCACTTTGATAACGGGACCACAATTCCATTTGTAAGCAAGAAACTTGTAATATAAAGCCCGGGCCACAAAAAGGGCGGCAATGACTACTAAGTAATTGGCCACACGGAGATCTAACATCTGGTAAAGTCGCTTTTTGCAAGTACAACCAATAAAAAAGGTGTCGGGGAATGCAGCCTCTTATATACCCAAAAGAAGACAGGGCAAAACCAAAAAAACTGAAAAGCCTGGGAAAAAAAAAAAAGAAAGAAAAGACCTTACTTGCACGGGTCCTATCGAAGGGTACCTTTAATGAAAGTGTCGGTAACATAGATGTGAAAACGACGTTTAAACTAAATACGGCAACTTGAAAGATCAACTAACAATTGAACAATCAGGCTTATATGCACGCCCTGCCGTTTTTAAGTAAAAGTACATGAAAGGAACGTAACCAATACAGCACATCCATTGTGATCTGGGCCTACGGTTTCAAGCCAGGGGGGAGGGGTGAAGAAAAAAGGAAACCCAGGTTGTGAAGAAGGGTGTTCATGCCGCTTGGAAACCCAAGAGGCGGTCTGGAAGTGTTGTTGGTGGGTGAAGCGTGGAATTTTTCACTTTCTCAAGTAGGACAATCGGTATTGTCAAAGTGCCGAAGACAATAACATCGAACGTCGGCAGGAAAAATCGAACTTTCACAAGCCCACAGGAGGGGAGGTTCTTTTGATCTTGATTGTAATAAGACCGTACAGTTCCAGACGCTGAAACAGTATTGTGTACCTTAGGTTTTTTCTTATTTGTTTCATGTAATTGAAAAAAAGTATGGCTGTCGTCAATTACGAACCGGTACTTTTTTTTTCAGTAGCAAACTGACAATATACGCTATTAGGGGCCAAAATAAGGACAATAATTAGGCCAGGAAATTAGGAACAATTACCTAATAAGGAGATGTGTGCTCTAACCATAAGCTTCGGTTGGTTGTAGGACTGGGTGGTTGGCAAGAAAAGGATAGCCAATTTTTATTGGACCAAAAGCAGTTTAAGGTTTGAGTTTAGTCAGATTAGCTCATAAAAAAGGAATGTCGTAAGATCCCAATAACAAAAAGATCAGCGCAGACGGTAATGTACCGCTGGAGGAGGAGCAGATCATGATTGCGTAGGAGGTGTTTGTGACAGGCTTCAAAAGGGTCAAATGAAGGAAGATCGGGCGCAAATTGGAACGTAAAAGCCGACATTTTCACCATGCTACGCCGTATAGGATCATAACCAGCGCAATTCCTATACCGTGGGGGTTCGGGTACTGGAATAGGGGTTGGTAAAGGTTCTAGTTAACCAGCGTAGTTTGTGGTTGGTATTGGTAAGACTGGATGCCAAGGGATAGGATATGCGCATAAACTTGCAGCAGAATAGTGGTGCGTTGGATAAACTTTATGCAAGGTTTTAAGTTTGCATAATTGGCGTTCAGATAATTGGTGCTTTTGGATGTTAATAATTTTTGGCACTTCCATATTTGCCTGGCCCGTACAGGGAAATGAATAATTCTGCAGCGTGTGACTTTGACACAGACACTTTGTGGTTTAGAAGTCCGGTACTTATATATGGTATAGCTTTCATATCCTTCATTTTTTGAGGATCGGCGTGCCGAGGCTAAACTTGCCTTTTCTATTTGTACTCATTTTTTGCAGACATGTTAAGGTGCAAAAAAAAAATAAGTTATACCACAAAATATCACACATGTTGTATTTGACCGCTTTCTTAACCACCGTTCTTACTGCTGCTTCGGCGATTTACATCCCCGAAAGAGGAGACGATTGGACCACTTTGAAACCTGCTGAGTTGGGCCCTGGATTGGCCACTGTTGATTTCAATTTTGGAATCCTGGTATCTGTTTTAGATGCTGAATTCAAAGATACTACACCAGGCGCTAAGGCTGTCTCATGCAAATCCGACAGTACACTTCTGATGAGCTTAACTGGTGGGATATTGCGAGATGGTAACAACCGGATCGGTACTATTGTTTCTAACCACCAATTCCAATTTGACGGCCCAACACCTCAATATGGTGCTATTTATGCTAATGGATGGTCCATCGATGACCTGGGCAACTTGAATTTGGGGAACACATCTGTGTTCTATCAATGTGCTTCAGGTGACTACTACAATCTCTATGATGAAAAAATTGGCGACCAGTGTGTGGAGGTTGCATTGAAAACTGTTGGGTTGATGGATTGCGAGTAGTTTAAAAGATATAATGCTTAGTTTTCGTAGACCTCTGGCGAACGGGGCGTGAGCTAGACAATAGGCTGCAGTGGCATTGGTTTAGCTCTCCGCTTCAAGTCTGAATCTGTCCCAACCCTTTAAAACTCTCAACGTTTGGTGTCTAGAAATCAGGTGCACCGTCAAATCCTTGGACCTTCTATTCAGTAATTGCCCAACTAGCGAAAAACTGTGTATCTTTGAATTAAGTCCCAACAAATCCTAATACTGTATCTAAGAATGAGTTTAACCCAACAGAACACTCCAGATTCGTGGAAGACCCCAGACCAACAAGGTTTCACCTAACGGCACATAGCTCTCGAACATCCCCGTAAAACTACCTTTTTAACCACCAAATGTGGCAACACTGACCTCATACCTTAAGCAACATCGGCCCTTCAAACACACCCTAAACGTACGTTACGCAACTTCTTTTACCTTTACTTACAAAGTTTATCTTTCCAGTCACACCGTCCTCAGCAAACCGATTGTCCACGTTTCCATAGATTACACTTGCAGATATTAAACTTTACCGACATACCATAAAGGCCAAATACACTGACTCTTTGAATCACACCATTTGTTCCCCGAAAACCCCTAAATAGCCTCGTTCTCTGGCCTATTATAATTATCTCGTCTAAAGGTTATCGGCTCCTTACACCAGACCTGCACCTCACATGATAATTTCGGCCAATTTACCAAAACTTAAAATACCACAAGCTAAAAAACCTCACACCAGCGGCCAACATCCTCACACCACCACCGGTCCGGTGAACCCATCTATGATTACAAGCCATGAGAATTTTATCTGATTTTCCCGTTATGCACCATAACTGTAAAAAATGGTTTAAACCTTGTTCTCAAAAATCAAAGCCGACCTAACGACGTCAAACGCAGTGCTATCACCCTTTATTACTAATAAGCCCTAAATAAAGCCATAGCTCCAGCTTATAAGCGAGTGTCCCTGCAGGCGTCATCTCGTCAAGCCAAAGCATTGTTTTCTTTTTCAAAATTTGATTTGTCCGATCCGGCTGATAAGCGTAGTAAGTAGATCGCTTTATAATTTCAGTTCCCAAAATAGAAATATAGTTTAAACAATAGCAATCAGGTTGACATAGCATGAGTCAGAGCGCAAAAACACTAATAACCGGTAATGCCACAGTTCTAGCATCTGCGAAGTCAATGAAATAGTTTGAAACAGCAATAGCTGCTGAAATGAATGTGAAATAGCTTTGAGATAAGCCAGACGTTGAAAATGCAGCACTTACGATATTTGCAACCAAAGAAAAAAATGATGAAGTGATAAACAAGTTACTAAAGCAGCATAAAAAGGGGTAACTGGAAATACAATACCACGCCAAAACAAAGAGTGGTGTCAAAACCAAAAGGCTGAACTATTGTCTCACAAGATATGTTGAAGCCGGTTGTCAGGGTCTCTTGAGCGATTTTGATGGCATCATGCTCGGATGCAAAGTTTATTTTTTAAATATTATTTTATATATATAAAAGACGCATGAAAGTAAAAATTGAAACTCATCACAGAGTACCAGAGGGATGTTGTTGATGAGAGTGGCCAGGAGCCTTAAAAGTGTGAAAAAAAGGTCGCAAAGACATATCAAGGAGAGACGTGGCAACCTTAAGCATAGCAGCCAGAAGCACGAAATGGCGCACAGATCAAGAGACCCACTACCATCGTACGAAGACGTAGTAGCGGAAGAATGGGCTAGTTTAGCATGCAAATATGACATTTTGCCCAAATTCAAAGAAGTAATAGAACGAGAGGAGCTGTACGGAGGAAAGAATTCGAAAACAGAACACAAAATAGAGACGATGCCTAAAGCTGTTAAGAACGATAAGGTGACCCAGTCACGAAATATAAAGATCCCAAGGGCGATAAAGACGGCCAAAGCCACAAAGGCTGTGCCGGGCCCCACAGAGAGCCCCACGCTATCGCCCGTATCCATAATCCGACCAGCCCCAGCCGGTATTACCACACCGTTTGCCGTTCCTTCATCGTACCGCATGATTCTCGACCACCAGCAGATTACTCAGCTCCACAGACATTATTTCGCATTTTTCAAATGGGCAGTTCTTTGCAGTCTCATATGGTGCGTTTTCAGCCCCGCCATAACCCCCGTCTCCGGCACCTTTTAATTTCCCCAGACAATGAAGTTGTACCTTAGTGGCAAGAACAGTCGGTTGCCGGTGCGGCGCCGCGTCCGTTGCGGACGGAGATCGCGCGCGGGAATAAATGCGTAAAGGCGCATCACCAGCGCCGGCGCAGTACTACACACTTAAGTTTTAGACTATAATACGTAATAGAACCGTAAATGAATAACTATGACCCCATACTACCGTAAAATAAACTAACTCAAACCTTAAGGTTTCAACGGTACAATATTTTCAGCCGTTAAGCGTAAACAATCGGCAACTAACTAAAAAGTTAGGAGTTTAAGCCGTCAAGTTAAAAGAGCGCACCGGCTGTATAAGTACAACCGACTAAATATTTTCTACAGTGTAAGATGAATTTTAAACCGGTGTTAAAGATCTATTCATAAGCTATAAACAAGAAATAAATACCGTTAGTCATTAGTCGTAAGTCGTGAAAGTGGATAGTAAGGGTCGTAATTCGTAGGCTTTAAGCCTTATGTGTGAGAAAAGGTGTTGCTGTTTTTTAGGCTTTACCTTTATAGTTTTTGGTTTTTGGTATTGCTGAGTTTTAGCAGCCAGTTGCTATGGTTCTGGACCTAATATACCTCACTCACACTCACCTCCCTGTTAAACAATGACATATTCTTGCTGCACACGTTTAATCCTAAGTTGTGGCTGCTAAACACTTCTTCGTCATCACTATCATAGTCACTTTCTTCACTATCGTCTCTGGTCAATTCAGGCATCTCTTCGATGGTAGCCAACTTGAAAGGTGTAGCCACCGCTTGCTGTATTTCTACGTTTTCTTGTTCTTCCTCTTCTTCCTCGGAGCTGTAATAGTAATCATCACTATCAGATGGAGAATCATATTCATCCAAATCAGAATCGGAGTCGGATTCAGAAGATACTTCATATTCCGTTATTTCTGTTTGAAGACCAGACCTTTGTCTTTGTGGCATTTCAAACTTGACTTGGTTCAATTTATCTAATCTCTTGTTGTTTTCATCAGCGATGTGATCCATAAGGTTGTCTAACATATTTGCTTGAACAACCAAATTTCTTAATGGCACATTGGCATTGGATGCATCTTTAGTTAATTTGGTCCTTACTTTAGAGGCAAGTACATATGTTTGTGCAAAGGACATTGTTTGTGTTTCACTCATTTTCTTTATGTGTTTGTTATGATAAGATCGAAGCTATTGATATTAAAAAAAAAATATATCATCAAGAGAATTCAGGTTATATTTATATTTTTTTATAGTTTTGCAATTCGGTAATAAAACCAATTTAACTTCATTACGGGAATCGGAGCTCGGTGGTTCTTACTAATGAGTTCTCCGTCCTGTATATTAATTTCTTTTCTTTTCTTTTTTTTTTTTTTATTTTATTGCATGTTATTCTTATTTTCTGCCGGCTTCTTTTTTCTGTCTCGGGTACAAAAATTTATACCTCATCCGATGACACTTCCGTTGCTAAAATGAGAGATTTACACTTCCATTCAAGCCCACTAACAACTCCACCAACCCTATAGTGTTGCCTAAATCAACGGGCAAAAGTACATTAATGAGAATTGCAATTGAATTCTTGGATTACCCACTTGGTTCAATTAGTAATTTCGTATGACTAATGATTAGTGAGTAAATCACATTTGCGATGCCAGAAGCCTTTCATACCGGAAATGGAAGCGGCCGAAAAACAAATTGACCTCACTGTGCTTGTGCCTGCATATAATTCCGCGTAAAAAACGATTTTTAACTAATGTGAGGGTAGCCGTTAATGTTTCTCCGTCTCCGTCATACATCAGCTACTATCAATCTACCATCGCTACTCACCTAACACTTAACGGATGAGTACTAGCCGGCAAGTGTTCCGGCTAAGACTGCCAAACGGCAACGTTTGGCCAACTAATCAAAGCTACTTTCCCTCAGTTGCTCGTGGAAACAGTTCAATCTGTATACACACCTTCTGGAACATGTGTCCTGCATATACTGCCGCGCTATCCCCATACTGCCTCATCTGATGTACACCAATTTAAACTACCAATATGGCGTGGAGTATTTCAAGCAAAGCCCATCGGTACAGCAATATCATAAGGTGAAGGCAAAAATGGGCCCATTGGAGGTAGGGATCAAAAAGAGATGGAAACCAGCCGCGGTATGTGACAGCAATAGAGGAAAAGGCTAAAAAAAAAGGAAGAGTCTAGATTACGGTTGCGTAAGGGTAACCGCAAAATAGCCAATTGAAAATTCCTCAGGGTTTGCCATTTACAGTTGGATGTTTCCCCGGTAAAAACAGCTGTGGCAGATAAGATGGGTTGAGTAATTAACGGCTAAGTCTCGATTTGTACGGCCAGATTTTGACATATGCATAAGCTCGGAAAAGTGGTTGCCCGCGTTTTAAACTGAAACCATAACCTTTCCCGAAACAGAAACAGTTCCACAGCCATGTACCGGCCACAGATTAGTAATTTGATGGTAAACCTTATCGAGGGGCCAGTCTCTTGGCATCCAGGACGGGGAACGTTCCCGGCTTCCAATACGGGGTACTAAGACAAATTGGGGCTGGCCAGCTTCGATTGTTATCAGCAACCTTCTACGATTATCTGACAGCTTCTATGGTGATCTTTGAACCCAAACACCGAGACTTATCCAAATACCGTATTGTCTAAGGCTTTTTCCCCTGATTATCCATGAAATACCCAACCTCCTTACACCAGCACTGAATACCCGGTGTAAACTTGTCGAGCCTTCCTCCCGTGTAATTGCCGTGGCTCAGCAGACATTTCACGCTAGTGGCTTATCGGAAAACCGCTTGCTTTTGCGTTAGTGCTAGCGTGCTGCTGCTACGTACTAATTTGTGTTCATTTGCTTTGCCTGATCCTGGTTTGGCCTTGATAATTATTCTTGTAGCTGCAGAAACCATATAAAGCTTTCAACTCAGACAATTTTTTTTCCGGCTAACAGCCCTGCATGTTCCTCAATTCCTTTACCCGATGGTATCCAGCTATGAGAAACCACAGTACCTTATCTCTCTATGCCAGACTCATACCACACATTCCTACCTTGCCTAACCACACCCCATTAAGTCGTATCTGCGGTCTACAATATGGTTGTTTTCCCTTGCTCATAATCATCCGCCTAATCAAACTCATAAGCCGTGAATTAGCCGTTCTGTATATAATGCGATGTTTCTCGATCTTTTGACAGGCTTCATCGCTCTTACCCCATTAGGAAATCAGCCCTAGATGCAATTCTCTTCTAATTTGTAAGCCGTATCATAGTTCCGGACGCGCGCCTTTTTTATATGCAGAATCCCTCGGCCCCGGATGAGGCTATTTTTTTTGTAAAACCGTTAGATTCTCCAGAACCCTTTTTCCGCCGCAAATTTGAATAGCACGGCCGACGGGAATACACGCGGATTCCGGAGTCTAAAATCAACTGAAGTTGCGTAGCCAAGAGGATACAGCAACTGAAAAGCGGTGTTGAATGGCAAAACCAAGCGGGGATCTGTTATCTTCCTTGGAGCATAGCCTTAATGAGGTACTGCCTTCTCATTGATCTTCATGTACAACGAATTAAGGCACCCGCAAAAATACCTTAACCCAACATATACACAGCGCTTATGTAAGCATCTGCGGTGATTTTTACGTAATCGCTCTCTTCATATATAAGCACCAATATTTGCAACTGGCCGTAAATGCAGTAGAGGCTTAAACGCAAGGAAAAGCTTGTATATGGACCAGAGTAAAGTCAGAGGGGCAGTGATGATAAGAAAAGGGGTTGCCAAGGTGACTAAGAATGAGAACAGGGAAAATCGAAATATGAGTAGCAATATAAGAATGGTGATATAAGAGTAGTGATATAAGAGTGGTAACAGAAATACCATTGGAAACGATTGGCACGGGACACAGCCAATGGAGAAAGGAAAAGTCACTAGGAAAGCGCAAAGCATGAAATGCAAACCGAAGCTCAACTTGGACGGTGGGGTCCATTGAGTGAAATACTTGACACATCTGCTCCTTGGCCGTCTTTTTATTCACTGTCTCTTCCTTGTCTTCTTCCCTTTCCATTGACTTCAGCTATCTTGATCTTTGATTGTTTATATTCAAATTAATTATACAGGAATAACGCAGTTTATCTAATCGAATAAACCGAATCCCATGTCATCATCGGATTCTTCAGCTTCTTCTTCAGCGGCTTCTTCGGCAGCTTCTTCGGCAGCACCACCAGCGGCAGCACCAGAGGAAGCGGCACCAGCAGCTGGAGCAGCAGCAGCCAAAGAGAATAATAATTCCTTTAAGTCTTTACCTTCTAAAGCTTTGGCGAAAACATCGGCCCAGACGGATTCAACGTTGGCGCTGGCGGCCTTGGTGATAGATAATAAGTTGTCAGCAGTGACTTCTAATCCAGAATCAGCTAAGATTAATGCAGCGTAGGAAATGGAGGCTTCAGTAGACATATTGAAGTTTTGATTTATTAAAGAAAAATTTTCGATATAGTTGGAATTTTTCAGTGTGTAGTGGATTTCGCGACGATGAATTGTGTGCAGGATATTTAGTCGTCGTGCATAAACCGAAAAATACTTAAGTATGGAGCGGTAAGCGAGGGCTAGTGCCCTAGACATAGGTTATAGTCATCACTACTACATCTGATACTACTACAGCTAAAAAGAAGCCAAAAAAAACCGTTAACAATTTAGTCTATTTACAAGTGGGATTCTTTAGTGCTGGCCCTTAGAAGAAGTTGGTGATCTTGTTCAACCAAAGTCTGTATTCGTTTTCCTCTTTCAATTCAGAGTAGTTTAAGATGAAATCAGCCAAATCATCGTTAACACCAATAGATTCCAAGTATTGTTCGAATCCAACTTGAATAGATTCATCCAATTCAGTAAATCTTGGTCCTTGGTATTGGAGTTTGTCCAAAAATTCACCTTGAGACACTTCACCCAAAAATTTACTGACATCTGGCTTGTGGCTAATGAAATCCACCAAGAATGAAGATTCACTGGCTTGTAAAAATAAGTTAATAAATAACCCTTCGTTGTTTGGCTTGGCCACCAATACCTTAACGGAGCATAATAAAGCATCCACGTTGGACATAGAAGCATCAAAGTCCAATTCTCCACCTTCTTCTTGTTCAGCTGCTAATTCGTCTACTGGAATGTCAGTAACTTCATCAATATCGAAGAAAACAGACAAAGTTTCACCGTTAGCCAATTGCTTAGTCAATTCAACATTGGATTCACCGTCTTTGGCCTTCAACTCAAACTTGTTTTCACTTAAAAAGTCTTTGAAGGTGTTGTCTAACTCGTTAGGGATCTCTTTAACAATCTCAATTTCTTCTTTCAAAATCTGCTTCAATTGTTTGTCAGCGGTGGAGTAAAGTCTCATACCGTTGAAAGCACTGATTCTGCTTACAACTGGAGCCACAGTTCTGGCACTGACAGCATTTCTGATTGGTAATCTGGTATATCTTAAAGCTCTGGAAAACATAGCGATGATGTGTATTTTGAAGTTTTTTTACTCCTCACTTTCCATCGCAAATTATAGCATTACAAAAAAGGTCGTGCGATGTGGCTGCAAAAAGTATGTTTGCTATGTTTTTATTACTATGACTTTTTATAGATGCAATTATATGGTACAATGTGCCCCCTGTAACTACAAGACCGGGGTATGATGGTGGTATAAGAAAGAAATTACTTAGGTCCTCATTGACTCTAAGCATTCCTGCACGTAAAGCGAGCTTCTTCTATACTTTCTTTCTTGGTACTTTTCAAAGATAGCTTTATGGTTGGTTTCAGCATTTTCACATATTTTGAGTAAAGTGGTGGCCAAAGGTTTTAATTGGGTTTCGGTGTACCCACTGTAGAAAACATGGAGTTCTGTCCAGTCGCCACGGTTCAATAATTTCCGGGATAAATAATGAGCTCCTGCTGCTAACCAACTTGGTTGAGACGCCACAAACCTTGAATCCATAACGGTAATCTCCAAAAGGTATTTGGCTAAAGTTCTCGTTTCGTAATCATAATCATCAGCTTTTGACGTTCTTCTTAAGAAGGACATAGGACCAGGCCAGCCCATATCGAATTCTAATACGTCAATCATAAATCTTTCTGCTTTCAAAAAATCATCAATGGAATAGGCATTATCTGCCATATATGCTACTTCCTGTATGGTTGGACAATTAATTTCCTCATATTTGGCAGCGATGAATAATCCCACTGCACCAACTAATTGGAACCTCGATAAAGACACTTTTCTTTTACTTAAAAATCTGTCAATATAATTGACAGTCAAGTATAATGTCTCCGGTAGTAAATTAAACCTTGAATGAACTTGCACTACCCAGTCAATTAACACACTTCTCATTTCCCATTTCAATTCATCTTGTTTATCCATGTAATTGGCATCTGGGAGTAACTTATATTCGAGTTGGTGCATGTAATTGAAAATTTCAGGGCTATATTCTGCCACCATTGTTACATCGTATGTATCTTCATCATTTTCGTCCAAAATCTTACTGGAATATTTCTTCATGATGGTCTCAAGTTCCTTGAATATGGTCTTGTTCCACATGGCCTCCATTGGCGCGTGTGCCTTGAGTTGTGCCTGTTGTTGTGATTGTGGTTGTTGATGTTGCAGATCGACACTTGGCTTAGTTTCAGGGTCTATATTCTCTTCATTTTCTGAATCATCTACCACATCCACCTGCGCTTGGGCTTTAGCTATGCGCGTGCCTTCTTCAACTTCCTCGAACTCCTCGAGATCGGAGATGTCAAGGTCATCATCAAGACCATAATCAACGTCTTCTTCATCTTCGTCTTCATCATTATCGGCACCTTCTTCAACTTCCACATCGTCTTCGTAATCATCGTCGTCCAGGTCATTAATTGTGGCATCTTTAGGGTCTTGAAGCTGTTTACTGTTTCTGTGATCATTGGAATATGGTAAATTATGGGCTGCTTCAAAGTCTGACACTATCTGGGAATGGTCCAACTCTATCTCTTTATCATCATAAGAAGATATATGATGGTAACTAGTATGATCCTTATGTAACTTTGGTTTCTTGTCGAATCTTTCAAATCCTTTGACGTTCTCGTTCTTCGTCAAATCATTCAAGACCTTTCTGTGTTTATCGGATCTGTAAGACTTCATGATACTAATGCAATTGGGAAACGAATGTGTAAAGTTGGATTAAAAGAAGGTAAGGAAACAACAGAAGTAACAAATTTAAAAGAAAAACAACAAGCCTTGAGTAGAAAAGGATGAAGAAAACTATATTTTTGCAAAATAAATTGGTTTGTTTATTTTGTTATTACGTTGAACCTTTAATTTTTTTTCTTTTTGAATGGTGTTTTGTGATTGCAAAACAAATCGCGATTGTTTTAAAATTTCAAAAAGATGCGTAAACAATTGAACAAAAGCGTAGATTGGAGCACCTGATACGGCAAACAAAGGATGGTAAGTGGACCGAGCTATGTTGACAAAGGGTCTGGCAGTTTTGGGGTGTATGGTGTCTTTTTTTGGATATGTTTTGCAAGCTTTTAGTAGCTAATTTCAGCGACAGTGTTGAAACTTTAAAAGTTTGTGGGGTTTTGAGCTGCAAATTGGCTACAATCCCAACACAAAGCGTGAATTTGGGCTTTTGGTGTTGGATTCACCGTGCAACTCGTCTGGCATAAGGCAATGGATGCTTTTTTTACACTCGTATTGAAGTTTGACGGGCTGAATTCGTGGTGTTCTTCCTTTGTTTGGCGTCCTGCACAGCACGCGAGGCTGCAAAACAGTAGGGGTGGTAAGGACACGATGCGACCGTAAAAAATGGTAGACCGTGGCTCGTGTTGCAGCTAGGCGAAGGATCTCGCATGTATGTGCTAAGACGGGGGAAGGAGTGTGTCTTGAGAAAAAGCAGAGTGCAAGGAAATTGGTTGCAAAAAAAAAGTATGGCCAACATGAGGTATTGGCTCAGTTAACAGTAGCAGTTGAAAGAAAAAAAAACCCCATCGCACTATTAGACATGAAGCTAGTGTCGTTAAACAATAACGAGATCGAGCTTGACGGTCGGCTCGTGGACGACCAGACCCGCTGTGTGCATTACCACACGGATCTTGATATAATAGCCATCAAGTTTAAGTGTTGTGGCACGTATTATCCGTGCTACCAGTGCCACAACGAAGTCACGAACCACGAAATTGAAAAGTACGATGTTGCCGACCGAACAGAATTAGTGGTGCTCTGTGGCCAGTGCAAGTTGGAAATGCCATTCCACGTCTACAGCGACTTGACGTGTCCGCAGTGCCACAGCAACTTCAACCCTGGATGCAAGCTCCACTACACCATATACTTTGAAGGAACTACGGCAAGGTCGCCGAGTTGTTCGCGCGCAACCGCGACAAATCCGCCGTGAGTACCGAGTTTTTTAGCGACGGCCACCGCTAGCCACACACCCATAGGGCAACACCAAGCCACTTCTCCAAAGCCACATCTACCCGCAAAGCCCCCCGTTCAACTGCACCGCCAGCACCACCGCAGACGTGCCAAGGTTGCTGACAGGCCAGGAACCAATCTTGGCGACGGGGTTAAACGGGCACATGAAATGAAACATCGGTGACAATGCAACATATCACTAAAAAAAGAAGTGCGGAAAATCGGTGACTTTATTAAGCCACACAGTCAGCGAAGTATGTTGAAATGACGTTTAAATGAAACAACCCAGTAATTCTCATAAACTGACAATGTTCAGCCTACAAGTGAGGGCCTGACTGTGGTCATTGCTAGTAATTTGTGGGTGAAACTTTAATGCCTTTTTCTTGGAGGGCATACATTAAACTTCCTAATCCGGGTTTTTCCATTATCTACGATTCCGCCTTCTTTTTAAAGTGTGCGGCCCATAGGCTATGCTGCAAAAAATTTACTAAGGAAATAAAAAGAAACACCTCCGGGGGGAAAAAAACCATATAAGCCTGGTACAATCCCCGTAAAAAAGTTTAACAATCTAAGACACCACATTTATTCTGCAACAAATCATGAAGAACTTAATTATCATTTCCAATTTACAAAGAAGCGATTTCTCCACCAAGGTCAAGGCATTGAAGACTAAAATAAACACTAGTCAGTTAGAGAACTGGACTAACTTACCATTTTTGAGCAGAGTGATAATAATAGCCAAATCTGAAGAAATTGGCGCTGCTTTGTACCAATACCTCACAGATAACAAGGAAGCCCTTGGATTACGGGGTAATAACATCACTTTAAAGGAAAACTATCTTACTACTGATAATGTGCATTTCAAACAAGACCTCAAAGTTGACACTTCCATCGACTACCATTATGAGAACAAATTGTCCAGATCCCCCACACAAGAAGTGTTCAACACAGCCCAGTTGCCCAGCCCGGCCAGTCCTACCATCACCATCAATGCTTACGAGTAAATTCCACGGTTATGTGGCTTAAGAGGCTGCGTCTGCTATCTACACCTGCACAACCCCAAAACGTCTGAAAATCATTACTTCGGGCCCGGTGCCCACCATGCATTATTTATTAACTTAATCACACGTCCAAGATAGACTGTACACTTCTCTTTTTCTGCTTCTCTCCTTAGACTCCCGTCCCCAGATCCATCTCCAGAACAACCCACAAGATCCTTTGCTATGTCAAACACACTTTGAATCCAATCACATTCAACACTTCTCTCCAGTCGACTCGTTCACTAAGATCGTAGTTCTTCCATATCAACTCGATGGCTGTCTTCACTATAGTCAAAGAACTCTCGGGCCATATTTGTTCAAGCAGCTCCATCACCTCCAAGATCTTGATCCGACGTACATCATGGATCTCCTTGACGTCGCTTACACTGATCATAAACAATGGCCATGTGGGAAAAAGTGTAAACCCTGCATCACTTGCAATGCTGTCCAAGATAGGTATAGATTGCGCTATTAATTTGCAGCTATTGAAATCGAGCCGTTGATTATCGTGTCTGACCCCACCAAAGCTATTTTGGAAGTATAGCCTGGTCGTAAGATGGTATAAGGTGGAACATTGAATTAGCCGTTCGTCTTTCTCGAACCCGTGGGCATCTTGGACCAAGTCCACTAGTTCATCGTAGATTCTCATGATATCATCCGTGTTTGAGTCATTGTTCCTGTAGAACGTTATATCTCCAATTATTCGAAGCAACTGCGGTGAACACCCGAACATGTAGTCTATAGTGGTGCTTGTGAAGAAACTGGGGATCATCTTCATGGGGAATGACGTGGTTATGCTGTGGTACTCTTGTTTGGTAAGTGTGGAAAGAAGAAGCACATACCGAAACGTGAAATATCGGTAACAGAACAATAGCGGTTTAGATTCAAGTATAATGCCATCCTCGACGCTTTGAAAGATCATGCATCCCTGCTTCAAGTAGTTGATCCAGTTATTGTTGCCATTTTCGCCTATCTCTAGCGTGCAAAGCATCAAGATGCATATACCGATTTCATTCAAGCTTTCGGGGCTTGGGTTATCTAGCAAGTTGTACATGGTGGAAATTGCCTCATTCTTGTACTTAGACGTCAATTTGGAGTAGTAACAGTCGTCTCTAGTGGCATTTTGTCTCCTGTTCAAATCACTGGCACTCAAGGCGATGATTGTTTGAAACAAAGCCGGTGAAATAATGCAATTGGGGATTACCACCGATCTGAACTCGTTCAAGACTCCGTCACTAAACACCTTCTTGCCACTTATGACCGTCACGTAGTACTGGAAGAGATCTGTCTCCACATCAACGTCATTGTTGATGATACTTTGGAAATCGCCATCTTCATGGATCGATTTCGTAGGTATTTTAAACAGGTCCGGCAGAGCATCGGTGCCAGACCCGGTTAAGTACATGTTGAGCTTCATATCTCTCACTGTAAAGACCATCATAAATTTTGAAGCACCTGAGGCTAAAGCCGTACTACACCTTATCTGGTTTGTATCGTACCAGTACAATTTTTTTTTAGCATAAACACATTCTAGACCAAGCCTCTCACACCCACCACACCGAGGGTGTATCTCGTCACATTTCCGGCGCCTGCTCTTGCATGTCACACACCCATTCCGGCTTTTGAAGTTGCTTTTGCGTGTTCTCTTCATCAACACAGAAGAAAGTTTCAAGATCGCTGCGACCGAAGTGACATGATGTCCGCTTTTTTACCGATCTTTGGGGCTTCGGGCATTCGGTGTGCCTGTATATAGCCGGCTGTGGGTGTCTCTACAAGCTGTGTCTTTTCTCTGGGTCTTGGGCTTTCCTACGAAATATGCAATCAAATATCTCATTCTCTATACACAAATCACTCTACTGTCCGTGAACGGCTTCAACAAACTGGCCCAAACTACCACCAGATTTCACCACCACTGGTTTTTTGTCAGAAACAGTCACTGAGTCCAATTTCTCGTCGTCAACAGCACCGTATCCTCCACCACCTGGCGTAGAAATCTTGATAAGGTCGCCCACATTCAAATCGATCTCTGCCGTTGGACCAATGTACTTCCAGTCTATGGTTTTACCGTCTTGTCTGATTCTCCCCAATCTGTTTTCTCCACGGCCACCCTCTCCACCGCCATTCATCCCGTATGGCCGGAACACTCTTCTTTGTGTCAAAATAGAAGCATGGCAAGGCGACGTAAATTGCAACTCTCTAACTAAACCTTCCCCACCTTTCCACTTACCTATCCCTGCACTGCCAGTTCTGACGGCGAATTGCTTAAGTACAACAGGGTACCGTTGTTCCAACACTTCTGGGTCTGTCATTAACGTGTTGGTCATATGGCATTGCACTCCGCTGTAACCATTGAACCCTCTTCCAGCCCCAGTTCCACCTGCAATGGTTTCACAGAACCCGAAACCAGGCACCATCTCGCCAGTGACGGGGTCCAAACCACCTTGACCGAAACACAAACAGTTCATGCACCCGTAGGAGGCAGCAACTGTACCGAAAGCTTTCATAATCACATCAGTGATCTTCTGAGAAGTTATCCCGTTACCTCCACTAACCGCAGCTGTTTCACTAGGGTTAAGAACAGTTCCCTTTGGAATAACTACATTGATGGGCTTGAGCACACCTTCATTCAATGGCAAGTCTCCCTCGGTGATATGGCATCTCAAACAGTAAGTGATACAGGCATATGAAATGGATGAAGGTGCATTGAAACAATTGAAGGTCTCTTCAGCAGTTCCGGTGAAATCAAACGTAGCATCTCCAGATTCTGGGTCAATGGTAATTTTCAATTGTATTCTTGCCCCGTCATCCATGAAATCTACCGCTTCTAAAGGCTTGTAGTTTCTTTGTTTAGCAAGTCTTTTCAAGAACTCTCTAACGGCTATTTCACTGGTTGTTTTGATTCCGTCCATGTAATACAATACTGTATCCACATCGAATTCTTTGAACAAATCGGTCAATAAGTTGATCCCCTTTTGATTTGCAGCAATTGCTGCTTTAAGGTCAGAAATGTTATCTGAGAGTTTTCTGGTAGGTGAAACACCCTTGATTTTCTTTAAATCGTCCACAAAGTACTTCTGAATAGCTTCTTCGTTGAACTCCCCATTTTCCACAATCTTGAACCCGATAAACTTGGCTCCTTCTTCGTCAAGACTTGTAGCAGAACTATCCATTGAACCTGCCACAGTCCCACCTATTTCGGCGTGATGAGCTCTGGCTGCAACCAATAAACGGAGTTTACCGTCGATAAATAATGGTGAAATGACAGTTATATCAGGTAAATGGGTTCCGAAAGCCACAGGGTGGTTCGTACAAAGAATGTCACCTTCCCTCAAGTTCTTGCCCCATAACTGGAGCTGGTACTTTACAGCAAAGGACATGGATGCCAAATGAACTGGGACTCTAGGAGAATTAGCAATAAGGTCACCATGAAGATCAAACAAAGCGTTACTGTAGTCCAATCTTTCCTTGATATTAGCTGAAACAGCAATTTTTTGTAAAGTGGAAGCCATGGAATCTGCAACTGACATGAACCTATGGGAGAAAATAGATAATTGGATAGGATCGATGTGTGATTTGGATATCTCTTTCTTACTGGTGGAGTCATCCAAGTCGATGATCACATGTCTTGGGAGAACGGTTAATTTGCATTGAGGTTCCACCAAAAGCGTTTGGGTGGAGTCCAACACCAAAGCTGGGCCTTGGATAACAGAACCAACAGGAACTTCATCAAGCAAGTACACTTTGCTGTCGTGGAATTTGGTATCAAAGAACACAGGAGTGGTCAATTTAGATAAGTCTTCGTCCACTGGTGTCTGGGCAATGTCCTTCAAGTCTTCGTAATACGATCTTTCTTTCAATCTGTTGACTGACCCACTTCCTCGGACCCTAATGTCACTGACTATAACGTCTCTATCAAAATTATTGAAGGAGAACTCTCTCTTGTGGAGGTCGTAGAACGACTTGTCAATGGGTTTACTTTCAGCATGCAAAATCATCAACTTAGAATCGGATCCTTTGTATCCCATGTTGAAGAACACCTCGTAGTGGATATCCTGAATACCTTGCAGTTTCAATTCAGCAGCCACTTTAGCCTTCAAGATCTCACACTTGTCCAACAACGTAGCTTCTGTCTCCTTGGTGTACACCGACAAAGTTGGTTCTTGAGCTTCGTGCACAACGTCAGCCAAAGCGATCCCATAGGCAGACAAGATGGAGGAATATTTGTGAATAATAACTCTCTTCATCTTCAAATTGCGGGCTATTGACACAGCGTGTTGCCCACCGGCACCTCCAAACGAAGCCAAGTTGTGTTTGGTGACGTCCAACCCTTTGTTCTCGGTCAATTGTCTTATGGGCTTGGCCATGGCCACATTGGCCACATTCAAGAATCCAGCAGCCACTTCGTATGGTGTTTTAGCAGGCAAATCGGGGTTCTCGCTGTTGATCTTGTCTGCTAACTCGGTGAACCGTTTCACCACCAAGTCCTTGTCCAAAGGCTGGTCTTCTGTGGGTCCAAAAATCTTAGGGAAGAATTCAGGCAAAATTCTGCCACACATTAAATTAGCATCAGTAATAGTCAAGTTCTTCCCATTCTTTCTGTAACAAACAGGACCAGGGTGTGCCGAGGCTGATTCTGGTCCCACCTGGTACAACCCATTGGTGTAGCTCAAAATAGAAGACCCACCGGCCGCAACAGTGTTGATATCCAATTGGGGAGCAGCCAACTTGATCCCTGCAGTGGTGGTCTCAAAAACGTGCTCATAAGTAGTACCGTTGTACCGGGACACATCGGTAGAAGTACCACCCATATCGAAGCCGATGGTGGGCACGTCATCTTGGCTGTCGTAACAAGTACGGGCCTGGCCCACTACCCCACCAGCAGGACCTGAAAGCAAAGATTTCAAGCCTGTGAACTTCTTGTAGTCACACAACCCACCGTCACTCATCATGAACTCGACCCTGGTGTGGGATTCGAACCCAGGAGCAAACCCACTCAAAAGACCTTTGATGTACTCCTGCACAATAGGAGTCAAATAAGCGTCCACCACCGTAGACTGGCCTCTATTTACAGCCTTTATCATGGGCAACACCTGGTGAGACAAGGTGATGTTGGTGAAACCGATTTCTTGTGCCAACTTGCCAATTGCCTTCTCGTGGTCCTGAAAGTTGTACCCATGGATCAACACCACTGCCACCGACTCGATGCCCTTATCTTTCAACTGGTGCAACTGTCGTCTGGTTTTTTCCACGTCCAATGGCTGTAATATCTGTACAACCTCTTTGGTGCTGCCCACAACGTACTCTTTGCCGTCAACCAAGCTGGCACAATCGTTCCCTTTAGCATCTTCGGTATACGCAGGCAACGTCACTCTTTCGTCCACTTCCACCACTTCCTTGTACAATGCGGAGGGCTTGATGATTTCCAACGCAAACAACTCGGGACGCGACTGGTTACCAATATGAAGGATATCCTTGAACCCTTTCGTGGTCACCAAAGCAGTGGCAGCACCTTTCCTTTCCAATAACGCATTGGTGGCCACAGTCGTACCCAATTGGATACTCTCAATGCACGAGGTGTCAAGCAACTCACCTCTGGGGATCTTTCTCTTGTGTACATGCTCCAATACTCTTCTAATCCCTTCAATGTTGGCGTCTTTGTAGTTATTTGGATCCACCGATAAGAGCTTGAAAAGATAGTCTGGTTGGCCCGGAATAATGGCCAACACATCTGTGAATGTTCCACCTCTGTCGATGGCAATTTTGATTCTTTGTTCAACGTCCTGAGTCATTGTATTTTTGCCACTAGTTTTTGTGGAATCAATTGGGAATTCATCTCTGTGCCGGGTTCCTTTGTATATATATAACGGATAGTATTATAATTTCGGTTTACAGGTTAACTATTTTAGGAGCGATCTGAGATAAAAGAGAATTTTACGGAATTGGATACGCTTTTTGAAGAGGAAGGTGGATACGCCGATTGGGCCTTTGGAAAACTGAAGTGTTTGCCCGTGAGGGGATATCGGGCCAGTCTGGTGCATGCAGTCCGTAGACTGATACGGTATTTTCTATAATGAGTTACGTTGTATTTTGCTGGTGATTTTGGTAAATTCCGTGATGGGAATTTCCTGGTGTAAAGGTCTGCTCACCCACTTGCTGGTCAGCCTTACTTCCACTTTGACTCTGGGCTTTACCACTCTTCCTCACCCTTCTTGATCGTACTACATGTTCTGGCCTTCTCGTTCATTACAACTTACTATTTATTTCAGACACCCAATCGACGGTTGCAAAATCAAGCAGTTCGGTGGAAACACGCCATTCACAGGCCATAGGGTCAAATGGCTTGGAGTCATCCTTCCACTTCCACAACTGGGCCAACTTGGGGTCCAATGTCTTCTCTACCTGCTGAACTATGTACTTCCCAATGTTGGGCAACAACTTAAACGCATGGCCACTATCACCTGTGGCCACCATCACCTTCGAAAACCCAGGAACTCGGTCAATGATGAAATTGGAGTCTGCGGTGTCTGCTATCCAACACGCCTTGTGGTCAAAAAGCTTATGGTATGCTAGCTCAGGAACGTATTTTGCCAACAATTTTTTGGCCTCTTGTATCCCCGACTTAGGCATAGTGTCACCAGGATTCTGGCTCTTGTACCGTGGGAGCGACTGCTTGTCACCAAAAGGACTTACAATATAGTTTGAAGCTCCACTACCAGCCAAAGCAATTTTTACCACGTTTGTTGCCTTGTCTGGTGGGAAAAAGTACCCCATCTCGGAGTCAAAAATAATGGGTATATCTTTGTATTTTGCAGCCTCATCTTCTGTCAACCGAATGTGAGTCACAAAAAGTCCGGTGGCCGCCTGCTGCTGCTTCAAGTCCACTAGATTCCCTGTTTGGGCTCCACTGCTGATAATTATATGGTCTGCTGTGTACAAAGACCCGTTGGCAGTTTCAACATACTCTATGCCGTCTTTTACCACTACTTTTTTGGCCTCGCCTGCAGCCCCAAACCGAAACTGCACGCCATTATTGCAACATTCGGCGAAAACCGCTTTCAAGGCATTGGCAGCGTGTCCAAATCCTCCTTCTGGGTTCCATTTCATCTCCACGGAGGGCTCTACTGTGTTATATTTCAAGGCGTCGAATTTTTGGCCCAACTTATCTCCTCCAGTGAAAGTCTCAATCTTTGTGCCTTCTCCCAACTTTTGAAGCAAGGCAATACTCCTAGCTTCAAATTGTTTCCGTCCAGTGTGCAGCTCTGGCGTCACCAAAACCCGACCACACTCTTTGTACACATCTTTGAACATCTTCTTAGATCTCCACATGTGAAGGGCCTCGATTGAGAGCTTGGCGTATACCTCATCGTCGTACTCGGTCCTAATAATTTTGTTGTAGTCACAGGCAGCAGACCACGGTGAGGGGACTGGGTAAGCATCGATAGCGATGACTTCATAACCTTTTTGTGAGAGTTCAAGGGCCGTACTGAGGCCAAATACCCCACATCCAACAATCAAAGCAGATGGCATCTTAAATTAAAGTTTCTCACAGATCAGAGCAAGGTGTGCTGTATTAGTTATTTTAACGCACCAAGTATACCTGTGGAGAAGACGTGGCTTTGACCTCTGTTGGGCATTCATATACGCCTGGTTGTTTGTCAGGTTAGGCAGTTGAATACGCTTTGAAAGGCGTTGATTGCCGATAACAATAAGGGTAATCGCATACGCCGATAAGGTTTTCCGATGGCAGTTGGATACGCCTAACTTGTAAACTTTGGATTGGTTATATGCAGGATACAGATTCAAAGATAATGCAGAAGTAACTGGTAGGGTGACCATCAAGTAAGTGAAATCGTATGAAAGGCCATTAGGGGTATTCTATCACACTTGTGTGTGACACTGTGAGGTTGTTGGCTTTTTTGCCTAAAAGTTTTATTTTCGGCGAATGTGAATATTAGCTGCAAAATTTACAGAATATTTAAAAACTAGTTCAAAGTACTACAAGATCTTGGCATTCACAAATCACATATATTCCAATTAACACAATATTACTCATCACTACCAAGTGTATCTGAACCACTTTTCCTTTTCTCTGTCGGTCAAGTCCAACATATCCAAATCAGGATCGATATTGTCCTCTGCGTTTCCGTACAATTTGTCTCTTCTCTTATTTTCAATGTAGCATCCCACTCCATAAATCACAATAGTGATGAAAGATCCAGAAGAGAATCCTAAAATGGAATGATAACCTGTTCTGTAACCAGGTGCCTCTGACGCAATAAACAACTGTGGGGCAACAATGTTAGATACACAGTAACTGGTGAAATTCAACCCATTGATAATACTTCTCTTGGTGTTCCCTGCGGTGTTGGCAAAATTAATTGAGGTCATTGCCACATAAGGCCCCCAGTAGAAGTAGAAAAAGTAGTATGCTGCTAACAAGTTATCACTGTCGAGCTCCATCATTAATGAACAACAGATAATAGGCACCAAACACACACAAGCCGCAGAAACAGTTCTGTACTTGGTAGGGTAGAAGAAACTGACAGTAGCGATGATCCATGAAGATAATGTCATAAAAACACCGGTTGGCATACCCAAAAGCGTAGTGTGTAACGGAGAGTGTCCCCTACCGATATTACTGACAATCTGTGCCGAAAATGTCACCAAACCACCATTGGAGATGTTATTACAGAAACAAAATAACACCATGACCCAGGTCTTCCAGTCAGACAATGCCTCAATAACCTGGTACTTTTTAAAGGTCTTATTCTGGATCCCTGTTCTATTGTCTCTTGTTCTGTGAACAGCAATATATTTTTCACGTTCCGTTAACCACCAACACGTCATAGGAGAGTCAGGCAACACCACTATTCCAATGATGGTGAAGAAAAGGGTGATAGCACCGAAAATGATGAACAAAAGTCTCCAGTTTTCGATTTTGACATCGGCATGGCCAATGGCATACGATAACACCCCAGTAATCACAGAAGAGAACCCAGAAAACCAAATGGCCGTACGGAAAGGTTGCTCTTTCTTGGTGTAGAACATGGCGGTGATAATGGAACACGCTGGGAACAAGAAAGTTTCACCCACTCCCAATAAGAATCTCATTGCTGCTAACTGGGCGAAATTTTGGGCTGCACCCATACACATTAAGACGATATTCCAAAGCACAAAAGAAGTCATTAATGTCTTTGCCACAGGGAACTTCTGCAATATCAAATTGGCAGGAATTTCAAAGGACAAATATCCGAAGTAGAAAATAGACCCAATCCAAGAGTATTGGTTACCAACTAAACCAATTGAAGCACCCATTCCATACACTTGGGCGTTGGAAATCACAATTTTATCGGCAGCAGCAAGAGTAATTAACACCAACATGAGAGAGGTGGTGATAAGGTCTATTTTCCAAAGCACTTTTCTTGCTTCTTTATCAGTATAATCAGCATGCTGTGGATGGTCTAACAAGAATCTGGCACCAGCATCGATTTCATGTTTGACAGAGCCTTCTTCTGCCAAATGTTCAAGAGATTTCACGTTTGCAACAGCCTGCTGTTTCTCTAAGGTAGAAGCGTCTGACATTTGGGTATGGTGGCTCAACTAGAAACGAGATTCACCATTATATTTATAGGTTTATGTCCCACCATTGATAATACCCGTTTGCGAAATTTTGCAGGTTAGGCGTATCGGCTTGCTAAAATAATTTTGCCGATAAGAAAATCTTGGGTGCAAAGGAATTAGCTTCGTATCAACGGATTTGATGTATGGCCTTCGGTCGGGATTCTTCTGGCTTTTGAAACAACAGGAAACACAAAAAAGATGAAATACAGGAAGACAAACACAAGTTAGAACAAAAAGAGGGTTAAACACAAAGCCGATGTAACACAAACAGTCTAGTACCACAAAACCGTATCCACATACGCATTAATCACTAGAACATGTAATCTCTAGTCTCTGTAAACACTTTTTCTACTTCCTATTTGCTACCATGCCACCGTGCTTGCAGTGCAGGGACACTGACGCTTCCGGCAATGAAACTTGTTCTTCCTGTGTCAAACAGAAGCTTGACTGTGGTATTCCACCGTCTCCTCAAGTTCAATTCCAGAAAACATCTCCCAAGGCTACACAGAAGAAAAGATCTGCACCAGATACGCTGATAGAAACATCCAGGACACCCAAAAAGCGAAGAAGAGCTCTCAAAGATGAAAGATATTCTAAAACACACAAACTTCCACTCAGAGGGAAACCGGCCCCAAGACTAAATGCCAACCCTTTTGCGATTTTGCAGTCAATGGTTGAAGAACGAAGGACCTCTTTCACGGGCACTGTTCCAAAAACAGCCACAGTTGTTAAAAAGACAGCTCCTGTTGCTAATACTATAGATGGTTCTGGTGCCATCCCCACCCAGGCTTCAACAATCACAGCCAGTGAAACAAAAGCAGCACCTACAGGAACAGGTTCTGAGACCACCAAACAAGAAGCAACAAGCTCAACCACTGACGCTGGAGAAAAGAACGCTACAAAAACATCGGAGGTTGCAAAAACACACCCCTTTGTGGCTCCAAACGAGACTTCTGCCACAATATCTCCTACGCCCGGTCCCAAAGCTTCTCCAGATGTCACTATCCAAGAGTCCCAACAGAACTATGAGCATATTCTCAAAATACTAGAAACACCGCCCACTGCTGCAGAGCACGTCGACCAAACACAGGCCATTGATCCCCTGTGGCTAGTGCTCCCACAGGTCCCAGAAAGGGAGTTGCAAACACTGAACGACTGGCTTCTGGAGATGTTGCACGATCCCCAGCCAGAACTACCAGCAGGTTTGTACTTCGACAATGATACCAGCCAGTTTCTTTTTGACGACGAGTGCCCAGAACAGCCTCCCCCACCACCACTGGACTTGGACTTTTCCTTCGATGTGGTTAATTGCCCCAACTTAACTGCATCCTCAAGGAGTTCTATGCCTGAATTTCTTACTATGTCAGAGTTTGATGCCTTGCCTGATTGCATTGATTTCGACCACGACACATTTGACTTTAGTGCCCTACTCCACCCACCATGCGAGCCTCACTCACCATGCAGCATTTCTACCCCGCAAGGAGCATCCTCGTCACCACCAGACCATCTCCCGGGTCCTGCAGCCCACAGAATGCTGCACCAGCACCAAGAAGATTCACAATCACCTCATCTGAGACAATCACCAACAACACCAACTCCCCTGGCTCCACAGCAGCTAGAACCCCTTCAAGTGCCTCCAGTACATCCGCTGCCATCACTATACCACCACCAAGCAGTTTCGCCGCTTCATTCTTCACTGTCTCCACGAACACCACCACCACCTCCAACTACCCCAGGCCCCCCAGTGTTAGACCGCATTGCAGCCGCTGCTCGTCGGTCCCACACCCTTCCCGGCACTTTCACGCCCTCCTGGACTGTAGAGAGACTCCTCCACTTGATTCCTGCCCAGTTCCGGCAGCGTAGCATGTATGATAGGCACGCTATCTTGCAAGAGCTTGAGCTGCATATCGAAGGAGAAACCCGGCACAAGGCATACCTTGAAATGCAAATAAAACGGCTAGAAAAAACACAAGACCTGCCCATGCTACGTATTTCCGAGTTAAGAACTCAATTAAGGCATGGAGTCATGAGAACTATTCAGAACATGCAGGACTTGCAGTATCAAAAAGGTGTCTTACATAGCTATATTTCGCAATCGTAAAAATTAATCTATATCTAACATCTTTTTTCTGTTTATAACCTTAAAGACGGCAAAAATGAATACTACTATTATAATATCGGAGTTGTCCAAGGACGACTTTGTGAAAGCGCAGGGAGAATCATTGTCGTTGGTGGACCAGATCAAATTGGCTATTTTGAATGTGGACTTACAAGGCGATGAAGATTTCTTCCTAAACAGAATTACTACGTGGTCCAATTTACCGTTCTTAAGCCGGGTTGTTATAATTTTGAAAGACGAAACCACCAGCAAACTATTGTACGAGTACATTTCCAAACACAGAGAGGCATTGAAGTTGAATGAAGGTGTCAAAGTGTCAATTCAGCCCAATTTGTTGCAGCGGTCTCGGAGTTTTGACGGCAAAATCGATGACGATCTACTTGTGAATGACCTCCGCAGATTCAAAGCCACCAACAAGGAATTGCCTGATGATATTGAAGAGTACAATGAACCTACACCCAAGAAGTTTGATTACAGAGATTTGGGTAAATTAGGCATTGATATCGACAAATTAAACGGTGAAACAACTAGTTCAGGCCTGAAAGATGACTTTGATATTGGCGGAGGAAGATCAGATACTAAAACGCTTTTCAGGCCATCCTTGAGTGTGGCTACCAATGTCGGCAAATCACAAAGCTCCATTCAGTCTCCTACCATTACCCTTGACGAGTCTGGGTAAGTGTTGCATTTCCTAGGCTGCCGTCACTTTCAGACTATAATAACGAATATGCGTGTACACACCAATTTATATCATTATCCCACTCGGTCAAATTCGAGAAAAACTAAAGTCAACGAAAACTTTAGACTAAGGAGAGATGAAGATTTTAGCACTCAGTTTGTTTGTTTCAATCTGTGTGGCTGCTCTAAGTGACTTATCGGTGTATCATCTTGGAAGAGAGCAATCTCAGCCAGTGGTTTCTGTTTCCGCCGAAGATGCATTGCTTTATTTCACCGATGAATTTAACTTGGATATGTTCAAATTAAGCGATTATAACAAGCAAGAATTATTTGAATTCCTTGAACAGCAGAATGCTGCCAAAGTGCCTAGCAACAAACCAAAATTGGTGTTGATGCTTAATGGTGTGAAATTGAATGCACAACCTTCTTTCACAATCAAAGATGGCAAGCAATTTTATGAGCAATTTACATCTTTGGTTTTAAATAAGGAAAACAGCGTCACTGATGAAATCAATATCATTAACATTGACGGTACCAAACCAGAAGACTTAAAGTCTCATTTCAAGTACTTCAACCACAAATTGATGAAGATCTGGGATGGGTTCAAGCAAACGGTGTTCTCATCTGAAATTCATCACGTTACAGACCAATTCTTTATCAATGAAATCAGTCAATTGATACATTTGAACGAGTATGAATTCAACTCCAACGATGTTATCGCCATTAAATTGAACTCCTTGAACTCCTTGTCTAACAAGATTGGTGACGATAGTTCAACTTATAAGTCTAGTGAAAAAGTGTTACACGACTTACTCCAATTCTCCCAATTCGATATCTTGGTCATCGACAACTTACAACCTCAATCTCACGAGTTATCCAAAAGAGGTGATGACTTGAGCAAGATCTTCAAGAAAGACAAAACTGTAAGTGCTGGTGGATGCTTTGACACGGAAGAAAATTGTCAGGTCAATACCGAAAACTGCAATTCCCATGGAATTTGCTCTAAACTTGCCAAAAACTGCTGGTCTTGTGTTTGTTCTGCAAGTTTCAACAAAACCACTAGCAAAACTACCAACTGGTCTGGGTTTGATTGTGGTAAGAAAGATATTTCGTCTACTGCTAACTTACTTTTATGGTCTTCTTTAACACTTATTTTGATGTTTGTTGGAGGGGTTAAATTATTGGTTTCCGTGGGCAGTGAACCATTACCCGCCATCTTAGACACAAAATGAAACGTTGATAGACTTTCCATCACATAAATTACTAAAAAATCAATATATATCATCGTCATGGATTTAAACTTTAGCCATCTGTATAAATATGCGCTCATTTTTTTGATATGCGTTTTCTTTCTTTCAAATCATTTTCAAACACCGTATGATTAAACAAACAAGAAGACCTCTACTTTTAACGGTCTCGTTATTAGTAATAATCGGCTTAATCTATGCGATTTCTGGATCCAATAGCCCCGTTGAAGGAATCAAACCTGTGAATTTGGCTAAAAATGTGGGAGATTTTAGTTTGACTAATCAGATTCCTGAATCAAAACCTATTGCCTTAAACAATGGGTACAGTGAAGAATCTGTGTTGGATAACGATAAGGAAATCGCCGCCGACGAACATGAGAAGGAAGTGGTAGATAAGGCAGCTAAAGATGACACCAAATCCGTAAAAGCAGCTGCTGGCGCTAAAGACGACACGGTTTTGGCAGATGGATTTGGCGAGTTTACTGATACCCCATTCATGCCTAAAATGGCCAACGAGACTTTGAAAGCTCAACTTGGTAACGCCGCCTGGAGGCTCTTCCACACCATTTTGGCCAGGTATCCAGATAACCCTAGTGAACAAGAACAGACCACGTTACGGTCGTACATCCAACTTTTTGCACAGGTTTATCCATGTGGGGACTGTGCCAGACATTTTCAGCAGTTATTGAAAAAATACCCACCACAGGTGAGCAGCAGGAAGAACGCCGCTTTATGGGGGTGTGCTGTTCACAATAAAGTGAATGAAAGGTTACAAAAACCAGAGTATGACTGTACCACAATCTTGGAAGACTATGACTGTGGTTGTGGAGACGACGAGAAAGAGGTAGATGTCACTTTAGGAGGTAAGACTATTGACAGTTTAAAGAAGGTCGAAGTTGAAGAGGAAGACGAACAGTACGGGAAATAGGCTTTAACTGTGACACTTGGATTTTTTAGGGTGGCTATTAATTAACTTTATTTCTGTCCTACATAATGGTGCAACAACCAGACGATTTGGGAGCCAATCTCCTGGTTGTCTTATATATCTGGTACTTCTGATATTTGTTCTGGTCAGGAGGCAACTTCCAAAGAGACGGAATTAAGTAGTCTGGTGTACTCAATGTGTAATTGATAATGCTAAATATTTTGTTAATATCAGAAGATTGAAAAAATAAACTGGGGTATTTTTCAGTGAGTTGATTTGGGTTACATACGATAAACATGCCTGGGAAGTATGAATGCGGGGCCGTAATAAACTCTCTTTGAGTTTTAGGTTGAGTTCTTGGATCCTTTGTAGTTTAATCCTTTGGATTTTGTACTTGATTTCATCTTCCATGTTGAAAATGTGGTTATAAATGTGTTAATTTTAGATGTGGTACTTTTTCTTTTAACCCCTAAAATGCTAGATGCAGGATAGTCAAAAAAGGGTCTTATCTCTGAGCTCATATAAAGAACAACAAAATTATGCAAACGGCGATGACCGTGGCCAATATAAGCGTATCCCTTCTTCTTCTGGTGTTGATTCTAGATATCAAGACATTAATGCCTGGGATTTGTTGGATAGTACCGCTTATGGTCATTTGGGCGTTATTCAAGTATCCTCGCTGGTTCATCAATTCGTCTCTAGTTCTATAGGCACTGTTCAAAAGGCCCTGTGCTATGTCATTGAATGAGTTGGCCCGTACAGACTCTTCGAGTATATAGTCATTGGAGTCTATTTGCTGGGGTGCCGATCTGGCTTTGTGGCTATCCAAATCAGACCTAATAGAGAAAAGAAGGTTATTCTTATTCTTGATTTCATTGATCAGATTGGTCAATTTGGTGATGATCCGCTTATGATCAACCAAGATCTCCTTGTGTCTTGTCAATTGTTGGAGTTTTGACGTCGAAAGGTTTTCAAATTCGTTTATCCGGTTCAACTTCCCAAGTAATTCGTCTCGCTGGTTAATACAGTTGTTTAAGTTAGTTTTGATGTTTTCTTCCTCTTCAACAGTCTCTTTTACAGCTAATGATTTCTCATATGTGGACAATTTTGTAAGCCAAGAATCGGTTTGCTTTTCCAATTGTAAAATCTGGTTTCTTATCTGAGTAAATGTTGACATGTTTCTTTGACAGCAGAAAAAAATAACAACTTAGCAGAAAAATATAAAATTTTGCGACTAGAAAATTAAGTACTGCTTTTAAACTACAGCCAATTAATAGAAAATGAGCCTTAACCAATTGGCACAGGTGGTGCCGGAGCCGGTCGACCTTAAGGAAGATACTCCACCGCCTTCAAAACCGTTCAAGAAAACCCTTTTGTCCATACTTTACAAGTTGCAGAAATACAGTGCGTATTCGTTCTTGGGATTCTACGGACTTCATTCCACCACAGTTAATGTTTTACCAGGCCTCCAATTGCCCATGGATTTATGCCAGGAGGCATTTGAAATGGCCAGGGCAGTGTACACTGCCACTCCAGTGGAAATGTTGATCACGTCGTCGATGGTGGTGCATGTTTTGGCAGGAGTGTCTATCCGATGGTTGAAGCCATCGCCAGCCAATCACAAGCGCAGAATTAATAATAACAACGACTTGATCGGTCCTAAAGACACCGACAGGAAAGAGTATGGCTTGGGAGGTATAACCACACTTGTGGGTTTAGGCCCCCGGAAATCCATCATCTCCAGATTCACGAACTTGACACCCATCAGTTTTAGTGGGTTCATCCTCATACCATTAATCTGGTTCCATCGGTATAAGTTTAAACTTGCACCCATAGAAGTTGACGGTGACCGCAGTCTCGTGAGCTTGCAGTACATTGGGGTGGTGTTGAACCATTCGTTGGTGAAGTATGGCAATGTGCTCAATCGGTGTGCCCTAGCAGCGTTGATTGTAGCGTCCTCATACCACTTTGTTAGTGGCATGTTACGGTTTCAGCACAAGTTCCTGGAATACTGGAAAAAATGGGGATATGCCATCATAGGTGCTATCACCACTACAGGGTTATTGAGCTTGACCCGTCTCAAATATTACGACTTTATGAACGACTATTTATTAAAGAGTTTTATCAAGTATGTCAATTTCACCAGAATTTGATTTACAATGACTCACGACAATACACAAACGAACATAACCAAAGATTATCACATCTCCGGTAATGAATATCCGCCTCTACAAACATGCCTCTTTTTGTACAAATCCTTGTAAGAGCATTACATATCTACCGAATGGCTCATCGTAATTTTCATTGTTCCCGAATTTTTCAGCCAATAGATGAAAAAGATTATTTTTTTATCACATTTCGAATACAACACTTTCATTCTTCACTAAATACATGCACAAGTCGTAAAATAAATAAAACTAATATACACCTCCAAGGAGGTCTGAGTCACCTGTCTCAAGCAGTTTGAGTTTGGACGGCGTCAGGACCTAAAGTTGGTTTAGTAACTCTCTTACTTCTGTAATCCTTAACAGCAGACTTGATAGCATCTTCGGCTAACATAGAACAGTGTAATTTGACAGGAGGTAAACTCAACTCTTTAGCAATGGCGGTGTTCTTGATCTTCAAGGCTTCTTCAAGAGACTTACCCTTGATCAATTCAGTGACGTATGAAGAAGAAGCAATAGCTGAACCACAACCAAAAGTCTTGAATTTGACATCTTCAATGACCCCGGTTTCTTCGTCAACTTTGATTTGTAATCTCATGACATCACCACAGGCTGGGGCACCCACTAACCCAGTACCAACATCAAGGTCATTCTTGTTCAAAGTACCAACATTTCTTGGGTTGTTATAGTGATCAAGCACGTTATCATGGTACAGTCTCTTGTAGTTCAAAGACCCCATTGCAGGTTTCATCATTCCGTTGTAAACAGCTGGTAAGCTTCTGGCACCAGTGACCATACCAGGTCTGGCAGCTAATCTTGTGGTTCTCATTAATGTTCTGGATAACATGGCGTAAGTTGTTCTTTTGACAGTACAGAATAGATTATTTGTAATATATATAAGAAAAAAAACTTGTTTCTGCGGGATCTAGTCCTTATTTAAATTAGTGAGAAAAGAAAAAAGGGAGGCAGACAAAAAAGTTTGATAGCCAGTCGGTCCGTTACCGTCGCGGCACCGATGTTTTTTCCACCGAATTCTGGCGGTGCGGTATGGCCAAAAATCATGCCCCTCTTCGCACCGCACGTCGACCTAACTTAGTTCTCCTCCTCACCAAAGGTCATCAATGGTTTGGTGCAATTACAACAAAAATTGGGGAATGAACATATCGCGTGTCTCTACCATTTTTATCTAAAACCAGATTTTATCTGAGTTTCATTGGCCACGTGAACATTTAACAATAGACGTTCCTATGTAAAGGCTTTTCTTTTAGGGGTCTTCACAGAAAAAAAATCGTCACTTAGTTTGTTCATCCACTTCCCAATATTATTTAATTGAGCAGCGCCACGACTAGTAAATCAACAAGTGCCAGACAAAAAACTGATGGCACTCACCCCCCAAACTTCATTTTTATCAACGTATTTGTTCATTTACCTAGTTTAAAACCTGGGTTTATTACTTATTGTGCTTTGTTTGTGTATTTAAACACATCTTTTTGCAATCTCACCCTATCAGTCCGGTGGTTTTTTTGTCTATAAACATTTTTTTGCTGACTTTGTTTTCTGAGTTTCTCGGTGGATTATTATCGAAATATAGATCTGTTGCAGATGTCGGACCCATTGACCAACAGAATCGATCCTTCTGTGGATGGGTATGATTCTGGGGTCTCTAATGGTGATGTGGATTGGTTGTTTAGGGGTAAGTCCAAAAAATTGACCAAAAAAATGAACTTGACTAAGGACTTGGACAAAAATACTGATTCTGACAAGTCCCCCGAGACGAAGGCTTCAGAAAAGCCTACCGCGGAGAAAACTGCTCTGTGTGACAAGGAGAAGACCAAGACTTCGCCACCCAAGAAGCAGGAGCTGCAGGAAGATGAAAAAGACCGGACCAAGCCTAAAGACGTCGACGTGAAAAAAGAAGTCAAAAAGGAAGTGAAGAAAGACCCTGAGACCGTCCCACAGACATCAGATGACAAACCGAAAGAGGAAGTACGACAGCCCTCTAAATTGGACAAGTTGTTTAGACCAAGATCGTCATCACAGTCCAAAAATGATGCTAAGACAAAGACGAAAGAGAGACCTAAGGATAAGAAATTCAACTTGATTAACTACTCAGGGTCATCATTTGATGGTGCTTCCATTTACAACCTGAGTTTCGAACATTCTTACTTAGATTCTCTGATACCCCTTGTCACTTCTGCTGGGCAAAGAGTGCCTAGTAATGGCAGTGTGGGGTCTACAGGATCAAATTCTGGTGGTTCACCTGCTACTAAAGCCACAGGAGCTGAATCCCAACAAAAAGAGTCCATTTCTCCCAAACTTTCGATTGTGACCTCCAATGGATCAGGCACAAATTCCATGCCTCCTGTTTCGCCTAAAGTCCGCTCCCGATCGTCGTCTGTGGGCTCCACATCTTCACAGACCAAAGAGAAGAAATCTATTTTTAGCTCTATTTCTGCTAAGTTTAAGTCCAACCCTTCTCCAAGTTCATCTCCAGTTTTACCTTCATATATGTCTGATGGGTCCCCCCACGGTTCTCCATCCATGAAAGAGGATTATTCTAACAAGCTTAATTCCTATTCTATGGGAGGTGCCTCAAACCATGGCTCAGGGAAAGACTTTGACTCCTTATATAATAGTCCTAGACCTCCTATGGATATAAATGGAGTTCCCATAAAGAGAAGAAATTCGGTGCAAGACCAGCCGGCCAGCTCATTGGACAAGTTATCGTCGTCAGCCAATTCATTCAATTCCCTATTCAAAAGAAGGGCTTCCACTTCTTCTAATGCATCTACATGCACCAATACCAATAATGCTCCATCGAGAGTAGTTTTAAACAAGAACCCCAACAAATCCAAATCGCCTGTCAAAGAGTTGTCCGATGTGGACCTTAGAAGAGTCAATTTTGCTATTGACAAGCTTGCTTATGATCCACAACAACAAATTCCTAGCAGAAGACCAAAAAAGGGAAATGTGTTAATACCTGAAGAGTTATTGGCCCCTCCACCAAGGCTTGCGCAAGGAATTTCTTTGAATGATGGTAATAAAACGAACGACCAGGCTCCCAAGTACTCCGAGAAGGAACTTAATTTGGCCATTGAAGCACAAAGAAGGGCGTTGGTTGAAGCAGAAAAGCATGCCCAAGAAGCACACTTATCTGCCAAAAGGATAGCACATGAGGTCAGTCAGTACAGAGGCAAGTTTAATGTTCACAATCAGACTATTCTTGAAAGTGATGAAACAATCGGTCCTATGGAAATGGGCACTGATGACGTTCTAGATGAGAAACAGGATACACAGGAACGTGTGGATGATATGAAAAAGATTGAAATTGACAACCCATTACATATGCACGAAAACCATTTTGCAGAAACCACTGAAATGGTTGATGTTTCTTCTTTATCGTTAGAGCAGATCTATACTAGATGTTGTCACTTGAGAGAGATTTTGCCCATTCCTGCCACTTTAAAACAGTTAAAAAACAAGAGCAAACCCTTGTCGGTATTGAAGTTGTTGAATCCAAAGCCCACGTTGATCGACATCCTTTCCTTTTGTGATTTCATTGCTATTGTTCCTATCACCACCGTTATTTTCGATAATGTCACCATGACCACCGAAATGTTGAAACATATCTTATCGGCTTTGGCTGATAATAAGGCATTAGAAAAATTATCCTTGAGGAATGTCCCAATTGATGAGATGGGTTGGAAATACTTGTGTAAATTCCTTTCCAAAAACGAGTCGATCAAAAAGTTAGATATAAGTCAACAGAGAATCAAAAGTGACACTAAACCACAACTTATCAGATCTTCCATGAACTGGAAGCTTTTCATTAAGTGTGTGGTTGCCCGTGGTGGTATTGAGGAGTTGGTCATAAATGGTTGCAAACTTACAGACGAAATATTCAAAGAGTTGGTTCAGTCAGCCGTTTCAATTTCAACGTTCAGACTAGGAATTGCCAGTTGTGATTTGAATATATTCAAGACTAGTGTGGTTTGCGACTGGTTGAAAGACCCTCACTGTAAATGTGTTGGTGTGGATGTTGCTTTCAACGATTTGAGTCAAGGACAATTGAAGTATTTCATTGACTGCTTCAATAGCGGTAATGTCAACCTTATTTTCTTTTCGTTGTACCAAACAAATCTTTCAAACGTCGAGGAAACGGCAGAATTATTGAAAGCATTAACCAAAGTCAAGACGCTAAGATTCCTTGATTTATCATCTTTGCCTGAATTATTTCCCGGTATCATATCCAAACTCAATGCCCATTTGCCCAAACTTGAAAGTTTGAAACGTATCCATTTTGATTTGAATGAATTGACACCTCAATCTATGATTGCAATTGCAGAAATTCTACCAAAGATCAACGGATTATTACACGTTTCATTTTTGGGAAACAGAAACTTGAACAGTTCAGTGGCTGGATCCATTTACGGAGCTATCAAGAAATCACCTTCCATTTTCACTTTGGACTTGGACTATGACTTGGTCAATGATGAGTTGAATCAAAGGATTGCATTCTATTTGATGAGAAACATGGACAACATTATCAATATAGACAAACCTTCATCGCATAAAGAAGGGTCTAAAAATGTTGAAGAGGAGGAAGAATTGATGTTTGACGGTTCGTTGCTCATGGAAACTGCTGAGAAGTTGTTAATTGAAAATGAGAAGAATGCCTCCACAAAGGTCGAGGACATCAAGTTGAACAAGATTATCTCTGATGCCTTGATCGAAAGAACTAGAGAATTAAGAAGCGGTATCCACAAGACCATCGATACCCTTTTTGAAAGGCGTAATAAAGGTACACTTTCTTTGGAAGGAAAAGAGAGTCTTTTGAGGTTTTGTTTACTCGATTCCTCGTTAGAGAAGCTAGTTCATTTATTTGAAGAGCAGGCCAACAAGACAAGCTCCATGGCTATGAGCCCATCTCCTTCAATGGAGGAATCCAATTCTACTGAGAGCACCAATTCCAAACCGGTATTCACAGCTGCTGATTCAGATAATAGCAATACTCAAGTAACAGATATGGCTATGAGCTCAAGTAGGCTTAGCTCCATTAAGAACTCACTCGCTTCTGCTACGGGGTCGGGTTTCTCCAGAAAAGCACACCCTGTTATCGATTTGGATGATAAAGTACTTTTGCATCAAAGTTCTTCCGAATTGATCACCAGTGGTCCTATCTTGTCCCCTCGTAACACTGAGACGTTGAACAAACTTGGATTCTTCCCGCAAGTAAGTGAATCCTCCACTTTTGAACCCCATCAAGTGGTGGTGGAGTCTAATTCCGACGGTCAAAGTGTCCCTGTGGATAACGAGACCGGTAGGCCGGTGTTAATGAGGAGTATTTCCCAAACTTCTACGCATGCCAAAGAGCAGGAATTGGAAGAAGGAGAGTTCCATAGGTGGGGATTCTTTATGGAACAAAGAAATAACAGTTCTAACGACTTGAACAAGCTCGGTAAGGAACAAGTTAGTACTTCTGACCACAGTAGTGAATCACACACTCCTGTGACCGACGACAAAACTAGTAGTGGTACAACAACCGCTGCAGTCGCCAATAAGAAGACGGGAGATGCAGCCAAATCACTTCCTACTTTGAATGTGTTACCTAGTGGAAACGAATTAAGGGAAGCCATCATTAAGGCGAAGGGAATAGAGTCTATAACTGATTTGATCGACAAGATAAATAATGATCGGATTAGTTTGGACAAGATATATTCAATCACCGACAAAGCTCAGCAAGCAGAGTTGATAGAGCATTTTGAGAAGATGAAGCTTGAACAGGACAAGTCCAAGCAGAAAGAGGAAGAGAAGAACGACACAGATGCAAATCAAGATGATGCTGCAAGTATTGATTCGATGGAAGAAGACGGCCATCAAGTAGATGCCGTTGTTGACGAAGTTTATGATAAGCTTTTAAATGATGCCGAAAGAGTCAGATCCAATAAGTGATTATTATTACATAGCATAAAGTATCCAAGAGGTTATTAAATTTTTACTTCTTTTTTTTTGAAAGATATTAGATTTTCTGATTAAAATATACAGTAGGATATATTAACAAAGAATTTACTTTTCAGCTTGGAAAGCAGCAATCTTTTCAGCAATCTTAGCATCTCTTTCAGCCTTGGTCAATTTAACTTGTCTGTATTTCTTAGATTCAGCAGCGTATTGTTCCTTGGTGAATTTCTTTTCAGTTGGCTTGAAAGATGGGTCAGCTCTAATCTTTTCGTGAGCTTCAGTGTAGATGTCTTCGATGTCATCAGCTTCGATTTCATCAGCCAAGTAAGATTTGAACAAAGTCTTGTATTTTTCTTCATCGTCATCTAATAATTCTTCCATGTATTCAGCAACGTGACCACCGAAGATGTATTTTCTCAATAATTCACCGTCTAATTCTTCGGCTTCGATATCCCAACCTGGGAATCTGTTTGGAGAGTGAGGAACGTATAATCCACCGTCAGAAGCACCTTTCAAGACACCGAAAACTCTAGCACCAGTGGTGGTTCTTTGTAAACCGATATCTAAAAAGACTTTGAAAGGTCTTGGACCGTCTTCGACAGCTTCAGTTAATTCGAATTCACCTTCGACTTCTTCGACACCCTTGTAAGTTTCGTCTAAACCTAATTTTTGCAAAGCTCTTCTGGCGACTAATAAACCAACAGCGTAAGCAGCGGACCAGTTAGTTAAACCGTGTTCAATTCCGTATCTTGGTAATTCGTGAGCGTAAGCAGAAGTGAAAACGACATCACCAGTGATTTGAGAAGAGACAATTTGGGCAATGATGTCCTTGTTGGTGAATCTAACAACCAATCTGTATTTTGGAGTGTTGTATTTAGCCTTGTGTTGAGTGACTAATCTCTTTCTTTGGTAGTAGTCAGTTTTACCTTCTCTTCTTCTACGGAAGGGAGTTTGGAATCTGGAGTGGTAAGCAGAGCTCTTTTCGACCTTTTGGAATGGCATCTTTAAAGTTGATAAGTTAGTAGAAAGAAAATTTTTTTTCTGTCTCTATACTTTTGAGGTAGGAAAAAATTTTTCAATTTGGTTGACGAACGACTTTGAATGAGAAGTAATGAAAAAAAAATGCTACTTGAGTAGTGATGGATTTTACGCGTCCGTGTTGAAATGTACTGATCAAAGGCTGCAAAATACAGTGGATGAGGGCTAAAGGACCACAAAAGGATATGAATAGATAAGAAAGACAAAAGTGTCAATATTAACTACTTAGTAGACATAATTAATTGTTGTTAAAGAGAAGAAGCAAGGTATAGTAAAAGATTTAGCTTACTTTAATAGACTCCATGTCATGAAAAGAAGTATAGCAATGAAACGCGAGAGCTATACAGTAATGGAATTACAGTTTGTTCTTTGAGTCGCTTACCATTTAAAATGATTTGGCTTGATTATATATGAAATATAAGTTAATTATACTTGGTAATTGTAAAAGTAAATGTGGAATAACGTTTAGCGTATAAAATAGTGTGATTTTTTTAAAGTGTGAATTTCACAGTCCAAGATAATATTTTTTGCAACCATAGGAGTTACTAAAGACCCCATTTGACTGTACTATCCTCATCTCATCTCACCATTACCACCATCTGTTGCATTGTAAAGCCCACCGCCCATCTAAACCAGCTACAAAAGGACGTTGGTCGTAATTGGCTCCAGCCCCAGTTCCACACAATGCGCCGCACTATCCCGCAAAAATTCCCTATTTCCTAACTAGGACCCTAATAGCAATAGTTTGAAAAAAGTATAAAAAAGTCAAAAAGAACTTACATTGAAACTACTTGTTTAAACCAATAAAATGGCTACTACAAACGAAGTTTACAACTACAGAATTGTCAGTATTGGGTCAGTGTTGATCTCATTATACGGGAACATCCAATTATTGTTTAATTACAGTAAATTAAGTAATGAAATTAGTGTCACTCCATTTCTGAGTTTTCTTATTCTTTTGATCATTTATTGGGGGTTCCAGTACCTCGTTCAAATTGTGTACTTAGACACCATTTTGAACACCAACAATCAAATCCCCGATGCCAATATCATCAAGATTTCTCACAGTTTGATTGCTTTTAACTTAATCAACTTCGTCTGGGGAATGTTGTTCAAGTACAGATGGTATGTCGTCAGTGAAGTAGTGGTTATCATTGAGTTTTTCATTATATTGAACAACTACTTGAATAACAAACTCTACTCCATTACCCCCTTGAAAAACTACTTGATCATCAACTTATCCAATGGGTCTTTGCCTTTAAGTTGGATTCTTTTCCAGTTATTCTGGAACGGTTCATTGATGGTCCACTCTAATGGACTTGTTGCCAGAATCCTTGCCAATATTTTCATCTGGGACTTTTTGATCATTGGTGCAACCTTCTTGTTCTTGTTCAATGACTATACTGTTGGTCTTGCTTTGAGTTACTTGGTGTTTGGTATTGCCTTGAACCAGTTGTTTGTCAAGGTCATTGCCTTGCAATGGATTTTCGGTTTCGTCATTGCTGGTGTGTTATTGGCATTGAGTATCGGCACTGCTGTGGCAGCACCCAAATTGAAGGATGAGACTGTGGTTGAAGAAGAAACTATCGACAATGCTACCACTCCTTTGATCCCCAATTAGGTTCCGAGTTCTGTGGCAGGGACCGGCCCAATAGCCACAAGGGACAAAAATGAAACAAAAGTCATAAAAATCACGTATGATCGGACATTTTCTTAAGTAGCTCAGTTTTATATAGTTTAGGATTCTTGTTTGTAGCCAAAGAGTTGTAATTCAATATATGCTTGTGCTGAACTATAGATGAAAGTGAATCCTTGTAATAAGTGGCCAAAAACTCTTCCCTAGTAGTATCTTCGTTTCCTATACCAGGATACTTGGCCTTGAAGTAACTATATTGGTTGGCTTCTCTTACCTTGTCAGACATTGTGTGAAGTAAGGTAAAGAGATTTTTTGTGTGTCTTGCGCGAAGACTGAATTTAACATAGTAAAAACGCTAATCCGCCTGCATGCCCGCCTTTTGCAACTAAAAGGCCCGCTCTCGAAACACAAAGCCCGCTCTAGCCAAACAAAAGCCCGCCTTCTTTCAAAGGGTATACTACGGTAAACACACGCCACAATGCAAGTTTCAACTGATAGTGACACCCCCCGAAGGAGCCCGAGCGAAAAAAACGAAATAGTGAAAGCATAAATAATGCACGGTGAGTAATAATATTTCAACGTTGATTGGCCAAGGTTCCCCTCTATCTTTCAAAAGATTAACAATAGGTCTAAAACCGTTTCATCTTTTGTTTACAGTGGTTAGGTGCCGTTCTTTTTTTCAACTTTAACACTGTATTCGTAAACCAGCATGAGCATGAGACTATTAGAAGTCTGACAAGTTAACAAACAAGTCAGTTAACTTACGGTTATAAACAGGGTTGTTTACCAATCAACATTCCCGCTTGTCATGTCTAGGATTCCCGAATTTTTCATGCTTATCAACCCCCCCTTATGCACCCGATAAAAATATTTTTTGCAAAAAGACGCCGAATATGCGTGCCTGGACCAGTGAAAAATTCAGTTTACGACCCGTTTTGGTCCTGACTAATAGTGGGTGTTTGTACGGTTTATTTTTTCAAGTCAAATACTCCACATATAAGTTTTGCAGTCATTGGGTATCCCTCAACCCCGTTCCAAACTGTTGAGTTGGCCCCATTGTGAAACAGATCCCCGCCGTAAGTGTGGTGCGAATGGGGGGCCGGTTTTTCTTTTTTAGTTCGTTTCCGCAACCGTAGGCGGACTGTGCGTTGTTACAATAAATTTGGCTTTAAAACCAAAAAAATAATATATATGCTTAAAAAGAAAATTATCCTTAAAAATTAAAATTTATTAAGTTAAACAGATTTTGTCGTTTTTTTCTACTTTGTATATCTGGGAAGCAATCACTAATTTTTGAATTTTTATTAGAGACAAAGTCCCGTTATAACAAACCTATAGTATCCATTACGGCAAGGCCATATACTTTCCCCTTGCGCCGTTTTTCCCAGCCCTTAATTTAAAGTTTTCAAAGAAAGGTGGAGATCAAACGATTCTTCATATTTAATTGAGTCATCCCCCATATTTGTTTCAACCCGAGGCGAGTCTAATACTAAGAACCCAGTAAAGTTAAGTTAGACCTGCCATTAGTCCTACGATGTCATCTGATAGGAAGTTTTCCTATAAACCCATGGAAAAGAATCATCCAATAAATATTGCAGAGCTTATTGAAGATGAAGATAATTCCTCCATTAAAGTGTTCAAAATGTACCAGAACAAACACTATTTGCCATACAATAAACGGATATCCAATATAGCTTGGAGAATTCAGAATAGAAAAGTATTGAATAAAAAGAGGAGAAGTGACCCTAATTTGGACGAGTTTGACTATGTGGCCCATATTAGAAGAATAACTCAACAGGATGATTTTGAACCAACCCCTTCTTCTGGTTTCAACAACAACGGCTATAATACGTTCAATGTTTCACCCAATTCCAATACTGGTACCAACTTGAGTTCCAGTTTAACTTCCAACAACACCCATATGAGTTTTCAACACCAGCAACAACTGCAACCACCAGCAGCTTCCATGCAAAGTTCCTCCACCAGGCATTCCCCTACACTGTTCTCGATGGCGAAAATACAAAAAACCAGTCCCGAACCCAAAACCAATAAGAATTTCCTTTCTTCATACATCAACTCACTTGAAAGCTCCTTGAAAAACGACTATAAGTTCAACGATTTTGAAAGCAGTTTCAACCATGAAAACCTCCCTCACGGAAACGGGTCCAATCAAACTGGGTCAGTTTCGAATTTTCAAAGTATTACACCTCCTAAATCTGTGGGGTCGAAAAAATCACCTGTTGAAGATTTCAACGTCACCAACAAGAAACTTCTTCAGTGCTCCAATTGTCAAACCAGAACTACACCATTATGGAGAAAGTCCAACGATGGCGATCTTCTCTGTAATGCATGTGGTTTATTCTACAAGTTACATGGTGTTTTACGTCCATTGAACAATCTGGTTGGCCAACACAGCGGATCCAAGACCACCGTCCAACACAGTAATCTTTACAACTCCTTGCACCAACAGCCAGCCACCAAAAGAAACAGTGTCGCTAACCGAAGGTCCATCCATTCGTTACCTCCTCTGCACCAGCAGCAACAACTGCAACAACCATCGCAACTGCAGCAGCTGCAAAATCAATCGTTACCACACAAAGATTCCATTCATTCTATGATATCTCAACAGCATTCGCCGGACTTTATGTTCACTGGTAGTGGGTCTACGGCATCAGCTACCATGACACCATTTCAAGATAGCCATGGTCAATTATCACAGTCGTTACCCATGTTCCGTAATGACTCACTCATCTCCAACCAGAATACCAATTTATTTAATACTGTTAATGACAATGATATGGCGTTGGATAAAGATGATGAGATTGATCGGTTATTGAATATGAACTTGTTCCAACCCGACAACTTCACTATTGATGGAGATAAAAAGGACGACCATAGTTTTATGGGAATTAACGATGAATTAATAAGTAATGAGGCACACGACAACAAACAATGGAACTGGTTGGATTTTGGACCGGCCACTTAGGATGGCAATGTATATTATATTTAAAGAAGTAGAGTAATATTAAATTATAATAGTAAGTAAGTGCATCAACTGTTTGCTATTTGAGCTTGCAGCCCTTTTTTTGATCTGTGAGCCTCGATCTGCCTACATCACAGGGCTAAAAAAAGACTTAGGCTTTGTGATCCACGTCTTCTGTTTTAGGCGGAGGTATACCCCCCCCTTGTAAGGTGGCCCCGTCCCAGCCGGCAAGCGTACCTAAACCTTATTTTGCAAAAAATGTTTTTTTTGCCTCACAGCCATCCTATAGGCACTTGACCATGGTTGCGAATTCCAGTTTACTTACAATTGATTTGCCATAATTGTTGTGAAATTTCCCCTATATGCCTAGCAAGCTTAATTATAACAAGGACCAAGAGGTCCCACGGGCTCCAGACTTGAAAATCTAAGACTTGTCATTTGTTATTGTCTTTGCATAATTAATGAGCCTACAATAAGGTTCTCATGTTAAAATAAAATTGTTTTGAACTTGTCTCTATCTGGTAAAAAAAAAAACTAAAACAGAAAAACGAGCTAAATAAAACATTTTAAATTTAGCATCCATTTGCAGTTATGTAATAAAGGCCCTACAGCACTTTTTTTTTGTGGTGTGAAACATAATTTTTTAATTTCGAAACCACTTTTTTCCTTCTAACTGAACTTTCCCTTATAAACAGCGTGGTCCATGTTTCAAGCGCTTGATAAACCGTCCACCGAATCTGTGAGTGGCAGTGAGTTTAGTGCTTCAAGCTACAGAACCAATAATACCGAAGTTACTGATTATAAATTGAACAAAGATGGCAGTGTGGATTTTAGCCCCGTAGGTGCCGCCCACAGTCCACAGGGGTACTACAATTTCTTCCAGCAGCAGCCACGTTACTACAACAAGGAACAAGAAAGCGAGAGCGAAGAAGACAGTGAAGAGGAAGAAGACGAAGACGACGACGAGGACGACAGCAGCGACGATAGCGATGAGTCGGAAGAATCTGATTCGGAAGACGACGACAGGTACGCACAATGGCGTGAGTATTACAACAACATGTACCGGAGTTCGATGTACGGTATGTACCCATACATGAATTATATGATGAATCCCCTGTTGATGCAGATGATGAGTCCACAAATGATGGGGCAGATGAACCCACAAATGATGTTCCAGATGCAGCAGATGATGATGAACCCTATGATGGCAATGATGGGACAGATGGGGCAAATGGGGCAGAATGGTATGGGACAGAACGTCAGTCCCATGAACCAAGATGGTACCACAATGAACGGCACGAATATGAACATGATGAATGGTATGAATATGAACGGCATGAACATTAATGGCATGAACATGAATGGTATGAACGGTATGAATTTCAATCCGGCCAACCAAATGAACATGAATGCTGCAAATCAGATGAACCAATTGGGTAATAATATGGGCACCACCTCCCAGGCTTCTGCCACCGATGATATTAGTCCCATGAACCTCAACAAAGTCACTGAACCTACAGATTCCTCACCTGAAACACCAACCCCCAACAAAACCAGAACAGTGGAACCCAACAGTACCAGTGAGTTGATAAAGAACTCCAGGAAGTCCACCATAAAGTCCAACAGATACTCCTCCATGCCATCCAGCATAATCGAAGACGCCAGAGATAGGACCCACAAAAGACTGACATCCATGACTCCAAACTTCAAAGAGAGTCCTACCGAAGACAACAACTCGTTTGAGCACATTGACAGAATAGAAGGAGTGGCGTATGGGTTACTGGACTTGAAGATTGGTGATAACGAAGAAGGGGAAGCAGCCGACCCTGACTTAACAATTAGTCAAGCACCAGTTACTGAGAAGGACAACAGACCAATGCTTCCACCTAAGACCGAAGACCAAAAACTGAAGTCTAAACTCACGAAACAGACCAGAGAAAGCACCACAGAAACCCCACAAGGTTCTGATCCCCACCAACTTCAGCCACCAGACGATTCTGTGTACAGGTCGAGTTCTACAAATTCCAGCGCATCGTACGACTCAATTGCAAGTGGGTCTTCTTCTAAATTCAGAATTAGTCACAAGTCTAACAAGTCCCTAGACACCCCCATGACCAGCACCGACCACACGCCGATGATACATCAGGCACCTCCCATTACGCCACCTCCAAAAGACCTCTCTATGCAAGCAGATGCTGAAACCACAGAAGCAGACGAAACGGTGGTGATAAAGGACCAAAAGAAGAAAAAGACTAAGAATAAGACCAAGAAGTCCAAACATAAGAAGCTGTTGCCCCCACAATCTCCAGGGTCTAACTTCTCTGGCTTTTCTACACCAAGCAACTACACAGATCCTTCTACGATGTCCAACTTTAGTGTTCCTATGGACATGCAGTCGATGTCGTCCATGTCTTCAAATGCCGATAAACGTCACAGTATAGCTACTGCAGATTCAAAACGTCAATCGATGATGATGAATAATAACATGTCCAGGCAAATGAACCCGATGATGATGTCACCTCCTATGAACGCTATGAATGCTCCTTTCATGAATAATATGAATATGGGAGGGATGCAGCAGATGAACTATGGTGGGTCTCCACAGATGACATCCCAAATGAACCCACAAATGTCTCAAGTGTCACCTTCTCAACCTAAACTGCAAACGAGTCCCGAAATAGCTAGACGCGTGGAAGAGTTCAAACAGTTGCGTCAAATCATTGCTTCAGGAAACAAATCCTATGAGTACAGATTAGCATGGGTAAAGATGTTGATAAATGCCACTAACTACAAGTTATACACGTTGATCAACATCAAGGGAGAGCCAGTGACTATGAACGATGCTGCAGTCAACAAAGCGTTGTTTGTTAAGTCAGCCAATCAGCATATTATCAAACTTGTGAGAGATTTGGATGTCAAAGGTAAGATTACCGACGAAGTTAAGTCAGATATTTGCTTGATTTATGCCAATTTGTTGAACAACCACTACCAGATATACGGCCAGTCTTTCAATGTAGAGAAGAATGTCGCTGAAGCTATCAGGTACTATGAAATGGCAATTCAATTCAACGGTAGTAACTCCAAGGCTCTTTACAACCTTGGTGACTTGTACGAATTTGACATGCCTGAACAGTTCAATACTGCCATTAGCTACTACAGACAGTCAGCAAAATTGGGGTACAACAAGGCAATTTATAAGATGGCATTGCTTTACCTCAACGTTTCATCTGTAAGGTCTATCAAGTACATGAAGATTTTAAGGGACTTATCTAATATTGATGTTGAAAAATCAGAGCTCATTGGCGAAGATAAAGAAGAGTTACAAGAAATAGTTGGATTTTCTTGCTACGAGTTGGGTAAGATTTATGAAGGAATATACCCAGGAGATTTGAAGATTAATGACGAGTTTATTGTCAAGTCACTCGAAATAGCGCCCGTCAATTATGCTAAAAGTTTGACATTCTACAACAAGGCTGCAAAATTGAACTGCCTCCTTGCGCAAGTAAAATTGGGTAAAGTGTATGAGTTTGGAGAACTCAACAGGGCCCCCAATGCCAATAAGTCAATCCAATGGTACATGAAAGCTGTCAATTCACCATTATCCTTTAAAAGACACCCAGATGCCATGGTTGGTTTAAGTAGATGGTACTTGAATGGAAGTGAGGGACAATCGAAACATATCCCAAAATCCAACCCCGATAGAGCTTTAAAGTGGTGTGATCGTGCGTTGAGAGAGTTTAATACGCCGGAAGCTTACTACCAAATGGGTCAGCTTGCAGAAGTGGGACTCAGCGACAGGGCTCCGAACTATTGGTACCAAAGAGCTGCTGAAATGAACTTCCCACCAGCCATCGAAAAGTTACAGACCACCCCTGCCTAAGAAAGGGGAACACTTATAGGCAATTTTATATCACTAGCTTGTAATTATGACATACGACCTACAACCACAGCTTCTCTCCCAGTTCTAGACGCCTTTATAGACTACATGCAACAGTAAATCTTCTATGGTAGCCACACGATAATGCCTATCAAACTAGATTATTTTCTGTAAGGATGTAACAGCTTATGTCAGCCTTTTCTCAGTTGGGAAGTTCCAAGACAGGCTTTAACCTGCAGATCGTAAAAGTCAGGATATCCAGCCGTATTTGGGTTGCAGATCGCCCAAATTACCCAGCCGTAAATAAGTTGCAAATCATTAGTGACAATATTTAAGGCCATCCAACTCCATGGGGTTTGGGATATCAATGGTGTTTGAGTTTACTGACACGGGAGAAGCAGCTTCTGTCTTTCTAGCACTTTATGTCGTTTATTTAGCAACAGCCGTGTACATTCTCTACTGCAAGAAAGGGTTCAACAACCCTTACACCACCCTTACAGTTTATGGCCTCATAAGAGTAGCTGGGCAGATTTGTGGGGTGGGATTTGCTCTTGAAGGAGACAAGCACTTGGACTGGTTAATTGCGTACATGATACTCGGAGCAGAAGGATATTTTACTCTAGTTTTGTCTTCCATGTACATGTTGATTGGACAGCAAAGAAAATATTTAGGGTATTCAGCCTTGAAAGATAAGGTATATGGGCCCCTGTGGGGAAAATATGGGTTCTTTGTGTTTAGACCTAAGTCTATAAAGAGTTGGTTCCATATGGTTTTAATTGTTGCAAATGCTTTATTGATAACAGGCAGTAGTATGCTCGCAGGTATGAGCAGTGAAGAGATAAAGGAAGAACATCACGAGGTGGTGATATTTAGAGCTTTGAGGACTACGGGACAGGCTATTTTCTTAGCATTCAGTCTATGTATAAGTGGCCTAACCGTTCACTACTACAAATACAAGAAGATGAGGTCTAAAGTGATGACTATTCTAGTTGTGGTGATCCCATTTTTAACCATTCGGGGGATTTTTGGAGCTCTTTCAATTCATATCACCCGAATGAACTATATGGAAGTCAGTAATTACGTCATTGCTGCTAATCACCGAACTATGACTATCTATGAGTATGTGTTGAACACCAGTATGGAGTTCATTACAGGGTCTCTCTTGCTTAATACTTATTGGCTTGACAGAGAAGGGACAAACGAAGCCTCGAGTGGGCAAGACGAAGGCACCAAGGAGGAAGTGATGGTGAGTGGCAGCTATAGAGAGGAACACAGTACGGAAAAGAGTGTCTGAAAGTAGTTGGTACAGTTTACGCAATGTGCGCTGATAAGCAGAAAATAGGTATCTTTAACAAACACTATTTTGAACGCAAACATCCGAAAGTTTCAGTTAGAAGCCTCTGTAGTAGACAGATCCTCCTGGAAACACATCACTTGTGATCGTCTCGTCATTTCTGGTAGTTCTCTCTTGCCTTAGTCGTACTTCAAGACCCTTATCAGTTTTCGCAACTGTTCTTTCTTTTTTTGGAGACGTGCCAAAGCGGAATTCTGTCATGTACTTTCCAACAAAAAAAACACTATCGTACAAGTAAGCGGCTTTCTTATCCTTATTTATCCTTTATTTATCTAGAATTCATTTTTCTTTTTGGTTTTGTCCTATTTACCTTGCATCAAAAAACACCTTGCATTTTCATCTGCATAAATGTCACTGCCTCGAAACATTGATCCTCCGTCTAACAGAAGGAGAAGTATAGCTAAGTTAACACGATCTCCCATATCTTCATCACCCTTAATCGGTCAGTCACCCCGTTTTGGATCCAAACCCAATTCTTTCTCCAATACCCAATTCTTGAAACGATACGAGGACTCTGCCATTGATTCTGCTTCTTCCCATTCAAATTCTGATAAAAATGACCTGAATGAACGTCTTCCTAAACAGAGAGTTAACTCCATTGATATGTATCATTCCGACGAAGAGGTCGCAGCTGAAAGTCTCAGCCATACCAATTTAGACCACATAAACAAATACTTGCATGCAGACCCTATTCTGTCTGAAGGGGGCGATATTACCAGAGACTTATACAAGTTGGTGGATAGTAACAAACAAAGACCATCTAGGACTCGAAGTTTATCGTCTTCGGAATTCGAAACTCAAAGTAGAAGAGGGTCCATGGCCAGTTCTATCAATGTTCCTGGTGGGTTTAGAAGGCAATTTTTGGTCACAAGCAAGAAGAAGACTGAGTCTGCTGGGTTGTTCACTTCCAATTTCATAGAGTTTTTGAGTATCTACGGACACTTTGCTGGAGAAGATTTGGAAACAGAAGATGATATTGCATGCCACTACGAACCCAAGTATCCCAAACGGTTTAAGGGTGTGGACGAAGAGAGCCCGTTGCTTGGAACAGACGACACCATCGATGATCCTTTCCAGCCAGATTTGATCAATCCTAAAGGTACTGCTACTGACACCAAGGCCTACTTTTTGTTGGTCAAGGCTTTTGTGGGTACTGGGGTGCTCTTCTTACCTCGGGGTTTCAGTAATGGAGGCCTTCTATTTTCCATTTTAACGTTAATATTTTTCGGGCTTCTTTCATATTGGTGTTACTTGATTTTGGTGTTCAGCAAACAACAAACCAGAGTGTCAAGCTTTGGAGAGATTGGTCTCAAATTATATGGGAAATGGTTGCAGCAACTCATTTTCTCATCTATCGTTATATCCCAGATCGGGTTCATCGCTACATATATTGTGTTCACGTCTCAAAATGTGCAAGCATTCTTGAATAACGTTTTTGGCTTTGATAACATAGACATCAAATGGTTTATCATTAGTCAGTTGTTCATATTGATTCCATTGTCGCTCATTAGGGACATCACCAAGCTTTCTTTGGTGGCAGTGTTAGCCAACTTCCTCATCCTTGGAGGGTTGGTAACTATTATTTATTTTGTGTTGGTCGATTTATTCATTGGTAATGGTGGACATGTGGGAGAAGGTATCCAGTTCTTGTTCAACAAAAAGGAATTCTCTATGTTCATTGGGATAGCTATCTTTGCATTCGAGGGGATTGGGTTGATTATCCCCATTCAAGACTCCATGATTTACCCTAATCATTTCAAGACAGTTTTGATGCAAGTCATCGTGACAATCTCCTTTATTATGATCGGCGTGGGAACCTTAGGTTATTGCACGTACGGGAAGGACATCCAAACAGTAATTTTGTTGAATCTCCCTCAAGATTCAGTTTTCATCATTGTCATACAGTTATTATACTCCTTGGCTATATTGTTATCGACGCCAATCCAGATCTTCCCAGCCATCAGATTAGTAGAACTGAAACTTTTCGTAAGAACTGGTAAGAATTCTTTAAAGATCAAATGGCTTAAGAACTTTTTCAGAGCTGCATTTGTCATGTTTACAGCCATCATTGCATTGTATGGAGGCAAAAACCTTGACAAGTTTGTCAGTTTTGTTGGTTGTTTTGCTTGTATTCCCTTGGTATACATGTACCCACCAATGTTGCATTTGAGAAGTTGCTGCAACTACGATAGTTCTATGACATCAAATGAGATCCGAAGTAAAAAGTTCTTGACCTATTTGAATTATGTTTTGCTAGTTATTGGAGCCTGTGCTTTGGTGTACACCACCTATGATATCTTAGCGAATTAGAGATTATAAAATACGGTTTTTTCATACATCTTTCATACATACATACAGACATATACATACGGTTTTTTTTATTTCTTTCCTTCGTCTATGAGTTCTTTGATCTTTAATCTAGCTTCGTGGATAGAAGAGGCCAAGTCGTCGTTTAAGTGGTTTATCTTATCAGCGGCGAGCTTTTGCTGGGTTTTTAACTCTTCCACAAGTTTAGTTTGTTGAGTGTATAAATCAGGGAACTTGTCTGCTTCGTAACCAGTTATTCTAGCCTTGGTCTCATTGAAGGATTTGGGCATAAAGTAGCTAAAGGAACCGATCCCGAAAACAGTTGGAGACAAGAATCTTAAAGGCAATCCCCTTCTGTTGACTAAAATTGAGCCTGTCAACGTCAAAGTCAACACATATATGATATTTGGTAAAACTGGTTCTTTGATCAAAGAGGAAACTTCATTAGAAATAGTTTGAAGTTCGTTCTTTGTAGCACTGACAGCGGTTCCCAATTCAGCTTCGGCAATGGACAATTTATCATGGACGTATAATCTGGCTCTGTTTAACTTCTCTTCCAAGAAGGGTGTAGATCTTATGCTCATTCCTTTGAGAAAGGACACATTACCATGTAGGGACTCTTTAGCTTCCAAGTCCTTGGATATTTCGGTGTTGAAACCGGGCTTGGTCACCACCAATTCGTCATCTTCGTAGAATGATCTTGCCATGGTTATGTTGTGAATACTTATTTTTTTAAAGAAAAAATCTCAATCTTATTCGCTCGGTCAGCAATAGAGCTGAGATAGTAGTAAGAAAGGTGGCATAAATATTGAATGCCATGAACAGAGTCAGGAAGTAACAGAGACAAAAGTAATGGGGAAGGTATTAGAAATGGGATTGTTGACAAATGGAACTCTCCACACAGGTCAGATATCTACATGTATTATCCTATGACTATACTTACATGAATCATTAAATTTACTCAACATCATCGAATTTTTGACCTTCAGTTAAATCTGGGATTTCTTCATCGTTACCAGCTAAGTTGTCAAGTTGAGGAGCTCTACCTTGTTGAATTTGTTTGGCTAATTGAGATAAGATTTCTAAGTTTTCAGCACCTAATTGAGGTAAGATATCTGGGATCAACTTAGTGACTTCAGTTTCTTGTGGGTAACCAGTGAAAGCGAAAGTGTTGTATTCGTTAGCACCTTGGACACCAACTCTCTTGAAGTGTAAGACTTTACCGTCATCTTTGAAGAAGTTAGCTTCAGTAACGTTTGGAATCTTGGTAGCTTTGAATTTACCTAAAGTTTCCATTAATTTGACATCATCGACTTCTTTGACAACCTTTTTGGCTTTTTGTCTGGATCCACCGACCTTTTTGGCAGATTGTTTTTGTAACTTGGCTAATTTTTCTGGGTCAATTGGCATTTTTGCTCTGTTATTTCAAATCTTTGTTTGTAACTGACAAATACTTGGTGATGAAGAACTTTTTGAAAAATCGTCGAAGATTTTTTTCCGCTTTCATGAAAACTTTCGTGGTTCACACACACTTTTTTTTGACCCATTTTCAAAATAATGCCAAAAAGTTATATACTAGTGCGTGCGCCACACAATATACATAATCAAAGGGTTCTGTCTTGATACAGCAGCCTACACAAGTCAGACACTCTCCAGGGACGTTATATACGACCTTCTTTTACAAACATGGCGTCTGGAAAGATAAAAATGAGGAAAAGGCTATTTTTGGTTGTGTTTTCTATGGTTGCAAAAAGGGCTCCTTCGTTGCAAGCAACGTCCCACTACATGGCAGAGGAGAAGTGGCCTCAGAAAGACAGCGTGCATTCATGAGAATTCCTGCTCTTAAGCTGTAAACTCCTGTTATCCGACAGGAGAAGGTGAAGCGTTATGATATTTTCCACTGAAGCCACAGCTGTCAAGACTTTATGGAAGTGAGGAGCTCTACAAGCGATGCCACGGGACACCGATGCCACGGGACACTAAGTGTACACTTAATCATCATGACTCTTAGATACCTGTTGTATTTGTCATTTTGGTCCTTTTTAATCCCCTTTTATTCACTGTCTTACATGAGGTTTGAAATACACTAGCTTGCTTATCGAGGCGAAAATGTGAGACTAAATCCTTTAATTTCCATTTTGGCAATCCACAGTGAAATTACAAGTATAGACATTAGCATTATCTTGAATACTATAGACACAAATAGACATTCAGTCACGGGACAGGGATAAAACAGTCAGCATCAAGTCAACATATAACATAATATGAAAGCCGTCCACGATTGCATCGTCTTCGTCAACAAATATCTTCCAGCAACCAACCACTGGGCCATTTTATTCACATCGGTTCCTGTGGCCCTCGCATGTGGGACTTTATTTGCTTACTCCGTTTACAGCACACAGCTCGCTGAACAATGTGGCTTGAATACCAGCCAGTCTGCCAATTTGAACATCAGTACCGTTATCGGATCTGCCATTGGTGGTCTTGTGGGGGGACTAGTTACCGACGTGTACGGCACTCAACTTCCTATGCTTTTGAGTAGTGTTTCGATTTTTGCAGGGTACAAGTGGTTATACAGCTTGTATCTTGGTGGGACCAGTAGTTCTATGACGTCGTTGGTGACCACCATGTTTTTAATTGGTATCGGGTCAACTGCTGGATACTTTAGTGCTATTAAAGCCGTAACGATCGAGTTTCCTAATTTCAAAGGAACGGCTCAAAGTATTACCATTGCTTCTTTTGCCATTTCAGCATTGATCCATTCGTTTATTGCTAGTCATATTTTTGCCGGCGATGTGGCAGGATTCTTAAACTATTTGCACATTAGCTGTGGGATAATGATATTTCTTGGGTTTTTGTTCATCAGAGTGGAGGGCCACTATAAATCTAGTGAAGATGTGCTTGATTTGGAGCAAGATAATATCGACGAAGCTACTGCATTATTGCCCTCCCATTCTTTGGATCCAAGCAAATCTGATTTGAAACACTTGGACTTGAAACTGTCGTTGATGCACCCAACCTTCTGGTTCCATTTCGCCATGTTTGCTATTATCCAAGGGTTGGGACAGATGTACATTTTTGAAGTAGGGTTCATTGTCAAGGCTATCCACAATTACTATGAGGACGACCAGAATATCTCCTTGAATCATCTCCAGGCCTTACACGTTTCATTGATCGCCGTATTCTCCTTTTTGGGAAGACTCTCTTCCGGGCCTCAAAGTGATCTCCTTGTCAATAAGTTGCATGTGCAGAGGCACTGGAATCTTATTATGGGATTATGTATCATGTTACTAGGCCATTTCTTGAACACTTTCCCATTAGAGACTTTTGCAACCACTTTATCCGGTATTAACATTTTCCTCCTGTTGGTTTCTTGCATAATTGGATTTGCATACGGGTTTAGTTTCACTACTTATCCTACAATCATCTCCGATATCTTCAACATGAAAAACTACAGTTTCATTTGGGGGTTGATGTACTCCAGTACTGTATTTGGATTAACAGTGATGTCCAAATTGTTTGGCCGCATTTATGACAACCATTCCCATTACACCCCTAACAACGAATACCTTTGTCTTGATGGTTCAGGGTGCTATACCGAGACCTTTTCCATCACCTGTGGACTTTGTTCCCTTGTGATTGTGTGCATTCTTGGGTATATCTATCATAGAAAGTAGATGCGTAGAAATTGCGAAATATATTTATTTTATTTTTGTTAAGTACATCGATGTCTAGGCCCATATCTATTGAAGAGTTGGTGAAAGAAGACCGTCCTAGGTTCATTAAGCGTTCAAATAGACAGCCGAAGTCTGATATCAAGACTTTACAGAAACGACAGGTGACACAGAAGAGGCATGTACCCGAACAATTCGAGGATGTTGAAGATGAAGTTCTAGTTGTGTCTAAGAAGCCCAAAACAAGCACAAAGCAGTTCAACTTTGACTGGGTCGACACCGACGATTCCTCGGCCAATTATAGTCCCGTGGTAGAGCTAGGGGACTTTGAAGATGAATTAGATGCAGTACCGTCAACTGGAGTGCACTGGTCCCAGAAATCGTTGGCACAAATGTCTAGCAGTGACTGGAGAGATATGAAGGATGAGTTCAGTATTATTGTGAAGGGGTCAAAAACAATGCCACTACGAACGTGGAAAGAGTCCAGTATCAATAGCAAAGTGGTGGATATACTACGAGATCTTGGCTTTGATCAACCATCCCCCATTCAACGTGCGGCCATACCTATCTTACTTGAGTATCGGGATCTCATTGGGATAGCAGAAACAGGATCTGGTAAAACGTTGGCCTACGTCATCCCAGTGCTAAACTATATATTGGGAGTAGACTCTAATTATTTGAACTACGAGCATTTGGAGGAGCACAACTTGAATAAGCCATTGGCATTGATTTTAGCCCCTACTAGGGAGTTGGCTAATCAGATTACGACTCAGTTGAACAAGTTTTGCGGGAAGTTGGGGTTGAAAAGTATCAGTATTATTGGTGGACACAGCTACGAGGAGACTCTGGAAGCCATGAAAGGTGGCATACACATAGTGGTAGCTACACCGGGGAGATTAGAGGATTCTTTACAAAGAAAATTGATCAGTTTATCCAAATGCTACTATGTCGTGTTTGATGAAGCCGATAGAATGATAGACATGGGTTTCGAGAAGTCTTTAGCGGCTATCTACGACAACCTCATGGAGCCCACAGAGACCGAGAAGCAGGTTTTCCATGTAGACCACAGAGTCACCTCCATGTTTACCGCTACATTTTCAGAGTCTATTTCAAGTTTGACCAAGAAGTACCTAAATAAGCCAGTCCAACTTGTCATAGGTGAGATTGGTGAGAAGGTTGACAACATCAGCCAGGAGTTTGAATTCTTACAACCTAAGGCCGTTGAAAGAAAGTTTGAAAGATTGTTGAAGGTGATCACAAACCATGCACGGTATAGACATTATTCCATTATAATATTTGCCAATTTTATCAAGACAGTAGAGGAAATATCCGACAAGTTGAAGGAAAATGGGTACGATAACATTGCTATCCATGGGTCAAAGTCACAGCAGGCCAGAGAAAAGTCCATTGAAGAGTTTAAAGCTGGTAAGAAGAAAATTTTAATAGCTACAGATGTGGCTGCAAGAGGGATTGATATAGCCAATGTTTCTCTTGTTATTAACTACCAAATGACGAAAAAAGTCGATGAATATATTCACAGAATCGGTAGGACAGGTAGGGCTGGAAATAAGGGAAATGCTTATACTTTTATCGATGAAGGGGACGAGCCTATATTCAAAGACTTGAGAAGGTTTTTGAAAAAGAATGTGCCGTCGTGGTTGGCTAATTACCAGAATCAGACCATCAGAGATTAAAGGGCTACAGCTGACAATGGCTAACTAGTCATCGTCGCTGGAGTAGTCTAGCATTTGCGTCATGTTATTCTTTTTCAGCTGCTTCTTCTTTTTTAGTTGTGATAGTATCAGCAATGAATTCTCGTCAAATACACCGGGGGTTATAAGCTTCTGTTTACGTGCAGGAGGCTCCACAGGTTCTTCAGGCTCTTCCACTTCAGGCTCAGTTTGCTCTTGAACGGTTTCTTGACCACCTTTCAGTTCTAATAATCGTTTTACGGTGTTCATGGTAATTTCTTCGAGTTTCCGCTTCTTTGCTGCCTGGGCAGCAGGATCAGGGTCCTCACTAGCCCAACGCACAGCTATCACCTCTTTATCGTCGAGGCTCTGGTTATTCATGGCTTCTTTGGCAAATTGGGCTTCTGCTTCGTGTTTATAAGTAATAAACCCACAGTTCTTATTAGGTAATAATTTTATCTTCGATATGCTTCCAAACTCTCCGAAATGCTTTGTTATCACTGCCTCCATAGACTTCTCTCCCATATGAAGCCCACTCACATATAATGTGTCGTTTATATCGTTCAAAATACCCACACCATTCATGTCGTCATTATGGGCTACTGTTTTATCTCTACCAAAACAATCTTGAGTCGGGGGATAGTAATCTGATTCTCGAGGCAATCTGTGTAGGTATTCACATTTCTTACCCCTGTAGCAGCACCCTTTAGCGAAATATACGCATATAGTGGAAGTGTTTCTTTTATCTGCTCTGGTGTAACCGGAATCTTTGCTGATATTTACTCTGTACTTCAGTTTGGTGAACTGTTTAGACCCATCACCTCCCGACCAACGCAAATACCACACGTTGAAAACATTACCTGTCTGTGGAGGTTTATCGTCAGGGAGAGACAGGGGGTCTACCTGTACTCTGGCAGGACGTGCCATTAAATCTTTATCCATGGTCTGTAAAATTATACAAATGTTTACAGATTCGAAAAATGAGATGTGCGATGTGCTGCAAAATACTATATGTTCATGAACAACTTTTTATTTTATCTATATACTCATCAAAGCCAAGGATTCTATCATTTCAATCCCTACATAAGGCAGAAGAAAGCAAAACTTGTAGTTTTCTAAATTGGTTGGGTCATACAGGTTCTATTACATGATGTTGAACATGAAGCTCACACCAACGATGGCTGCAACAACAGAAGCCTTTTTCCAGTCACCTGGTTGGTAAGAACCAAGAGCACCATTCTCACCAGAACTGCTAGAGTCACTGGAGCTAGTGGATGAAGAACCGCTTTCGGAAGAAGATTTGGATTTGGTGGCGAAAGCCAGCTTGGCAGAAGCAACATCAGAGGAGATGTTTAATTTGGCAGTTGGTTCACTGTCTTCACTAGTTGGGATTCCACTGGCTAAACCAGAAGCATCTTCAGAAACTTCAGCATCGGCAGAAGCAGAAGCAGCAAGGGCAGCACCAGCTTTGGAAGTGACAGCACCGGCTTCAGAAACACCACCACTGATTAAGGATTGAGCAGCAGCAGTTGCAGTGGCCAAGGCACCTGCACCTCCAGAGGCAGCAGCAGAAAGGGCAGCAGCACCTCCAGAGGTGACAGCACCAGCGATAGATTCAGCACCATTGACAGCATCTGCACCGAGAGATTCGGCAGAACCAGCGACATTGGCCACGGCAGAAGTGGCAGCACCAGCAGCATTGGCAATGGTGTTACCAACAGCGGCGACATCAGAAATAGCGTATTTGATACCGTTCATTTGTGTAGTGTGTGTAAGATATGGAAATTGAAAACTCTTTTTGAAAATGGAAGTAGAAAGTAAGGCTAATCGGCTAGAATGCTAATAAGACTTATAATAGATTGAAATCTAATGAATAATAGTGTAGTCTAAAGGGTAGAATTGATCCATATATATACTTTTTTTTCAGATCGACATTCGGGGTTCTTGACAGGTAAACAGTTCGCTGAACGTCACGAAAATTTACTCGACAGACATCAGGGGCAGTTCAAAACCTTAAACAAAAATGAATAATATGCAGAGTTCGAAATCTGTCAATTTACTTCTTGTACCAAAAGAGTAAAGTAATTGAGAAATATATGCAGGACGCATTGTCGAGATCATTGCTGTGGTACCTACATTTATAGTATGCTCCACCATTTGAAAGAGAATGTCGCTAATGACATATGAAAAGCGTACACGCTATGGGGTTTAGGAGGGTAAGCGGAACAGGCAACACAACCGGTCCGAGAGGTAACCCTACTTGTAATGGCTTAAGTTTCTAAGTTTATAGGGGTCAGTCTAAGTTTATAGTAAGGCTTGGTCAATTGATGCAAAAAAAGAATCCAGTTTTGAAGAATAAAAACACACCGCCCCCCCAGCACCGCAGTAGTTTGACCCAATCATATATGAGTTAGACTGTTAGAGTTTTGCAACTTCAACTCGTCTCGCTATTTATGTCACACAGCCAAAAAAAGCACGATGCGGGCTGAGTCTAACACTAAGCCTTTAATGTATTGTAATTGACAGGTGCCAAATATAAACAAGCACAAAGTCAACCGAATGTTCGCCAAGGCACACACGAAACTCTTAGACTAGTTGTATATGTGGCAGTGTTGAAATGAATAGGGACCGTGTAGTGGGATTGAACTGCGACATCTGCGACATTTTTCAGGCATGACTGTACATAAGTCGTGAAACTAATTCGTGCAGTGACATTGTCAGGCTGACGCCAGCTTAAAATTAGAAACAACCAGCATAATAAATAGAGTATCGAGTCAGGTACGTTCCTACATGAAGAGGCTGTATTATGTAAGATCCCCCGGCGTTCCAAGACACACATAGGCGTTTTTCAACGTTCATGATTCTACAATAAGCCTGAAATAAGCACTGGCATGGCATAAACAAATCGCTGATGAAAACAACAGACTGGCTGTAGACGCTAAAGTCTAGATTCACATAGAAGACGTCTGTTTCACCAATAGTTTGTATGTTTTGTTTTTGCGTTTGCGTCTGTGGAAGCGTTTGTGCACTTCTCTGTGTCCGACACTAAATTTTCATAATGTATGTGTGCAGTTAAGACGTTTCAGCCGTCATACCAGTGTCCGGGTTAGTTACATGTTTATATCCGGGTAACTTCTGGCTGAGATAAGCCGAGGGTACAGAACTGGAGGTTTCCCGCGTATATCCTAATTCATCTATCGTTATCGGTTCCACTATCCAAATTAGGACTGAGATACCTTGATCTATTTTTTCTCATATATAAATGTTCAAATCTTTTCATTCAATCATTTTACAAAAATCGTACTATTTATAAATAATGTGTGGTAAAAATACAGCTTGTGGCTCTAAAAACTCCACCACTACTTCCACTTCTTCTTCCACAAACTGTTGTGGTTCATCTTGTAAGTGTGGCTCTAAATGTGCTTGTGCTTCTTGTAACACCACCAAGTTGTAAGATAGTTGGGCAAAGATTAGGGAAAACGGGAAGTCGTGCACGGCACAATAACACCAAAGAGGTTGGACTACATAAAAAAGGCTACGGGTAGTTAAATGGAACATGATAAAGTACATTAAAGTGACTTGAATAAATACGGAAATAAATCATTAAACAATCATTTTCTTGGAGCTAATTCAAACACCTCTTTCTTAATCTTATCAGATAAGTCAGTAGACACTTTACCAAACATTTCGAACACTCTGTCTTGAATTGGAGCATCAGCAGCTGCAACGTGAACAGCGATGTTGTGAGCTAAATGATCTTGTTGATTTGGGTAGTTAGCCAAAACTTTCCATAAGGCTTTTGGTTGAACGAATTCAGTAGCATCGTCGTAACCCCAGTGGAATGGGCAGGCAGCACCTTCCCAGACTTCTTGTTCTTCTTGAAGAGCAAAACTCTTGAATTCAACAGGCTTAGAAGTGGCCAAGTAGTTTGGATGGTTACCTAAGTTACCGTTAACATTCATGGCACCATCTCTCATGTGTGGGTTGAAAACAGCACCGGTCACTGGACAGTTAACAGGAATTTGAGTGTAGTTAGCACCCAATCTGTGTCTGTGAGTATCAGCATAAGAGAACAATCTGGATTGTAACACTGGGTCGGCACTGGCTTCCATGTATGGAACAGTATGAGCTGGAGAGAAAGCAGATTGTTCAACTTCAGCAAAGTAGTTCTTTGGGTTTTCGTTTAAGGTGAACTTACCAAATCTTCTCATTGGGTAATCCTTGTGTGGCCAGACCTTGGTCAAATCGAACACAGAGAATGGTGCCTTTTTAGCTTGTTCTTGAGTCATGGTTTGGATGTAACAAGTCCAAGATGGGTAGTTACCAGCAGCGATGTTCTTGAACAAATCTTCTTGAGCATAATCAGGGTTAGAACCAGCTAATGCCCCAGCTTCTTCGTTGGTTAAGGTCTTGATACCTTGATCGGCAATGAAATGCACTTGGACATAGTACCATTCACCTTTCTTGTTAGACCATTTGTAAGTGTGACCAGAGTACCCGTTCATTTCTCTGTAAGAAGCAGGAGTACCACGGTCAGAGAACAACACCATGACTTGGTGGATAGCTTCTTGGTTGGTGGTTAAGTAGTCCCAGAACATGTTGGCATCTTTCAAGTGAGTTTCTGGGTTTCTCTTTTGGGTGTGGATAAAGTGTGGGAATTTAGATGGGTCTCTAATAAAAAACACTGGAGTGTTATTGTAAACCAAATCCAAGTTACCTTCTTCAGTGTAGAACTTGGTGGCAAAACCTCTTGGATCTCTAGCTGTGTCAGCACTACCTAATTCTCCACCGACGGTAGAGAATCTTGTGAAAATTCTAGTCTTTTTACCAATAGTGTCTAAGAAAGCAGCACCACAAACATCAGTGATATCATCAGTGACTTCGAAAACACCATAAGCACCGGAACCTTTGGCATGCACCACTCTTTCAGGAATTCTTTCTCTATCGAAATGAGCTAAAGAATCAATCAAATTGAAATCTTGTAATAACAAAGGACCGTGTTTACCGACTCTTTGAGTAGCAAATGGGTCAGGGATTGGGCACCCGTTAGAATTTGTGAATGTTGGAGCCATAGTTAATTCGTTGTCTTAAAATTTTGTTTGAAAAACTGTAAGTTATCGAAAGTTGGAGAAAATGTTTTTTTTCACGGATAAAGCCCCTTATATATATTTTTTTAACATGTAGGAGGGGATTTTTATGTTCATGAATAATAGAATTTTAAATTACTCTAATTGGATAAACTAATCGCGTGAAACAACCGAGGTGAAAATTTTACATGCACTTAATCAGGTTTTTTTTACGGCTGTTCCTTCTGTCCTTACAATTTAAAGACATGGAGGGGTAGAGAAAGTAGACTTTTACAGCTAGGAGTACGCCTTTGTATATTATAGTTATTAGGGAAACGGTTAAATGTGTTTGTGTACGTTGGCACAAACAGGTTTCAGATGAGACAAAAAATTCATATGATGCGTCAAAATCTGGGGAAAAAAGGATTCACCTGCCAAAAAAGAAACTACTTTCACAACCACCGATAACTCCATTTGACTCGGGCAACTAACTGATTTTAGATTCTTGTTTTTTCTTAGACACGTAAATGTAAGCATAGAAGTTCTAGAGTCATGTTTAATATAGCATATATATATTTTGGCATATACCCTCGGAGTTACTATCAGAGCTGATGCTTATCAGCATCGCGAAACGCATGTGGATAGGGCGGGCCGAGAACGTGACCGTAAGACGCCACAGCGGTGTTCGTCGCGGTAATTCCCGTGGTGCAATTTGACGAAAGTTACCTGATTTTTAGGCACTTTGGCACCATAATCTGAAGTCTTCGCCGGGATGCTCGTTGCCGGTGACAAAATAAGGTACGAACTGTAACTTTCTATCACCCACAGTGGTTTGTAAGCCAACGAATTCGGCCCCTTGGACGTTGGTCTTGGACTCGGTGAATTCTTGCGTGTGTGCAATTTTGACCTCATCTAACGCACTACCATCACTAACACCCGAAGTTTGCAACCCGTACACAAATGGACCTCTTTGTACAGCTACACAACCCGCATTTGCAGCCACATTGGGGTCTGGTTCCACGACTTCCACGGGGATATCGAATTTCACGCTAATAGTCTCATTGTCCCACTTTTTGGCTGCAAACACCAAGTACCCATTTTCCACGGTGAAGTCGGTATTAGTGCTAGAATACTTAGCCAAAGGCTCTCTAATGGATACACTGACGGGACTGGTGCTGTTGATAGTAACATCAATGCTTCCACTGAAAGGATAATCGGTTTTGATGGTACATGTGTAATTGTCTGCAGTAATCTCCTGACCGATGTACAAATGCACTGCCAACAGGTCTTCCTTCACCAGGACGGTGTACTTCTCTAAGCTGTTGAACAACCGAGCTACGTTTGGAGGGCAACATGCACACACAAACCAACTTTGTCTGGTTAGGCCTTTGGAGCCGGTGACGGGCTGGTCGTAGTAGTAACTCTTCCCATCCAAGCTCACACCACCCAAAACATCGTTGTAAAGGGCTCTTTCCATGGTCAATGCCACTTTGCGGTCGGGTTTGTCATAAAGCATTCTTTCGCATAACATGACCAAACCAATTGAAGCACAAGTCTCGGAATATCCATCCCATCTCAAATCATAGGGCTCACCAAATCCTTCCCAACGACCAATGGCTCCAATTCCCCCATGGATGTAGAACTTCTTGTCTACCATATTGTCAAAAAGTTTCTTAACAGCAGCCTTTAACGAATCATCTTTTTTCATTATGGCCAAACCTTGCACCCCAGTTAAGTAGTACACCATTCTGACGGAATGGCCCACCACTTCGTCCATTTCTCTCACTGGCTTTTCAGCTTGGTAGTACCAATAACTACGTGGGGTAGGCCACATACTATCGAAGTCAGCTTCCATATGATCATAGTCCGCCATTGGCTTGTAAGTATCGGGATCAATGCCTCTAGCCCGTGCCTCTTGGTCGAAGAACTCACCATTGTTATACCCTCTTTGCTCAATAAAATAGTTCAAAAGCTTATAATACTTTTCATTGGGGACCACTCGAAGAAGCTTTACCAACGCCAATTCGATCTCTTCGTGGCCTGGGTACCCATGTAACTTTCCCTCTTCTTCACCAAAGGTATCAGAAAGCAAGTCCACATATTTGCAGAGACAATTGACCAACTCCATCGACCCAGTGGCTTCGTGATGAGCCACCGCTGCTTCTATCAAATGGCCACAACAGTAAAGTTCATGCTCTTCCATAATATTTGTGAACCTAGCCTCGGGTTTCATTTGCGTGAAGTACGAGTTCAAGTACCCATCCGGCTGCTGAGCTTTCTTAGCCATATGAACAATCTGGTCAATCCAATCAGTGTACACCTTATAATTAGGGTCGCTCTTATCAGTATATTTCAAACTGTAACAGACGGCCTCAAGAAACTTAGCCATATCAGAGTCCCAAAAGATATGGGGCTTGATATCCTTCATATCTTTCCAATTGAAGTCAAAAAACTCCCATCTACCTGTATCCATCAATACTTTGTGCATAGAAGGGAGAGTATTCTCTCTAACTGTCTTGATTCGGCCGCTCCAAAACGGATCGACAATGGAATTTTTCGCTTTTCCTTCCATATCTGTAACGTTGGGGGATGAAGATGGCAAAATCCACAGGATTACACTGTTTATAAACCCAAACATCTTGGCTCAAGTGGAGACTAAAAAACGGAAGGATTAAAAATCGGAAATTTGTATCTCGTTTCCTGATATGGTTTAGGGGTTTGTAAATGCAGGATAATGCGGTTGCAAAAAAGCCTCATATGGTGGGGGTGGAGATCGACAATGGTAAGCCGAAACAGGCTAACTGTGTGAGTGGACAGAGTGGTGTTACCCCATGGCCAGATGTGCGGGGCTTAGAGAAAGGGATTGCTTGGGGTAAGTTCGAGTATTAGGGTTTAGAGGACATAAAAGGGGGGTTTGCGACATTACTTGGTGTATACACTAATCTAAGGACTAAAGGACTGTCCTAAACCATTAGAGTCAGGTAGGAAGATAATCTAGAAGCTCCGTATGAATTCTCTAACATTATACATGTTTTTTAGTGTGGTTCCCAGAATATTACAGCTAAGTGGGATTTCGGAGATTTACGCACAGTAAAGTCGCAAGTGTAACACACCCAATGCAGGGTACAGTTTACTTGCTTCCCTTACGTTCACTTGTCCAGTGTAACTGGATGTACACAATTCACCATCTTATATTTATTCAGTTAAACAATTCATTTTCACGTACACTCATTCAGTTTTCTTCATGGCTGCAAATCTGTTTCTTCGCTCAAACCAATCTTATACTTCCTGAACTGTCTTGCAGGAATGCCTCTTTCAAATAAAAGATCCAACTCTTCATAGGTTCTGTCTTTGGTCTCAGGCAATCTGAAAAATGCCCAGATCAAAGCCAAAAGACTCGTTCCAAACCAGATAAAACTAGTTCTACCCTTCATATCGAGCTTGGTGGGGCTAATCCAGTATGGCTGAACCACTTGGGCAGTCAACTGGCAAATATTATACGCATTTCTGGCTATGGCAATGGTTTGAGCTCTCAATCTGGTACTGGAAACTTCACTAGTGACGGTGTAAGCTAATGGTGCCAAAGACAAGACGAATGATACTACCCAACCAAATGTGCATGCAACCTGACCCCAAGTTGCCCCCTCACTGTGGTCTGCAGGTGTTTGAAGAATGCCAATAACAAGCAAGAATGCCGTCATAAACGATTGACCGATAAGAAGAATAGTTCTACGACCAAATTTTGCAGCAATAAACCAAGAAGCAAAAGTTCCTACCCAAGCAATGGCTGTAATACCAAGGTTCAAACTGTAAGTAATATTTTGGTCTAACCCAAGCTGAGAAAAAAGAAAGGTTGGCATATAAGCAAAATTGTTTCCTGATAAGACCTGACTTGCAATGGACATACATGCAATTTCAGTTCTTCTTCTGTGAGTTCCCTTGAAACACTCGAAATACGATTTCCAGCCTTTGTACCGTTCTTCTAAGTGCCTTGCACTGTCTTTTTCAAGCTCATTCGTGTAAACAATCAAGTTTAACTTCTGTTTGGCCTTATAGTGAATAGACTTGTTGCTAAGTCTTTTGATCATTTTTTCAGCCTGTTCGTGTTTACCTTTCCGGACCAACCAGTAAGGCGAGTCAGGACAAAGTACCGTAGCAATGAAAATTGGAGGGATCCATGCCCACTGAACTGCGAATGGGATCCTATAAGACCATTGAGTAGTATTGGTAGACAAACCACGTAATACACCAGATGCAATCAACTGCCCTGTTGCCCAGCACATCATCACATAAGCGGACAAAAACAGTCTAAGAGGCAAAGGAGCAATCTCGGAAGCATAGATTAAACCAATAACAGCAAAGAAACCCCAGGGAAATCCACAAAGAATCTGTCCCACAAGAAGCATTTCCACATTTTTTGCAAAGAAAGTAATGAATAAGAAGCAACCCATGAAAAACAAATTCACCAAGATGATTTTCCGATGGCCGTATCTTTCCACCAAAATACCGTTGAAAAATAAGGCTATAATGGTACCAACACTAGCAGCACAACCTAAGGCACTTTGCCATGATCCCTCAATAGCATACTCGCCCGATTCGAGTTCTATACCATACTTCTTCTTGAAACTATCATAAGCAAAAAAATTCGACATCATACTCAAGTCATACCCTTCCATAATAATAGTAGAAGACATCACCATTGACCATAAACAAGCTGGGAAATGTTCCTTAAGAGCTCGTGCAACTGTAAGCTCGTGTTCCTCAACTGTGGCTGCCCGGGCCTGAAGAATGAGCTCTGGATTACTCCCAGTGGTGAATTTCAGCTCATTTGAACTTACATTCTCCAAATGAGCAGTAACAGGTTTTTCTGTAGGTTCTTCGAGTGCCAGAGGCTGGCTTTTAGTCGTAGTGAACTTCATTGTGTCGACAAGGAGCGTCTCTTCCGACCATGGTCAATATTTATACCTTGTATATCTCGTAGTTGCAAAATGTCGCGAGTCGCAGAAACTGGGGTATACCAAGACTTTCTGAAAATATCTCGGATTGAAGCCCCCACAGGGGCAGATCTTCAACCTGGGGTAAGTCCCACTTGTTAATGCCCCACTTCCTTGTGCTGCCCCACATATGGTGTGAAAATAAAGTTACGTAAAGTCGTATTAGTTATTAATTATGCAGTCTATGTAGAGTTGTGTTGTTAAGCCTTGCCACATCTGAAATTGAAGGCATGCGAAAGCGTCATAGCCAATGGGACCCTCGTCCGTAAAAGGGTGTCGGAATCAAGTTCCAAAGCTCTAAGATCTTGCTCGGAATCGGGATTGCTGGCTGCTATTACTTTATCTCTTCCTAGAATGTAACCCCGTAATAAAAATAAGCACAATGCACATAACATAAAAGAAACACCGGCAAAAAGCGAACAGTACACGTACTGCTTGGGATCGACAACCCCACCAGATCCTTCCACCAATGAAGCTCCTATCACAGGCGCCACTAAACTTCCCACAGCCACTAATACCCACAAGTTACTAAACGCAATGTTCATCTTTTTGATTCCCACTAACCGAGCTACCATAGGAGCGATAGTACCGAATATACTTCCCATAATTGCTCCCATCAATAATGCAAATGCTACAACAGTAGCATAGTTCCGTGCAGGAATCCACATGGCCAAACAGAGCACACCAGATAAGGTGTAGGCTATGGCAGCCATAGTTGTGGGTCCGAACCTATCAGATGAAAGGCCCACAAGTGGTCTTCCCACGCATGATCCCAATTGGATCATGGCTGCAGCTATAGAACCTTGATGGGCCGAATAACCTAAAGACGTGGTGAAATTAACAATGGTGTAAAGCACCACCACGTAACCGAACATGCAAAAGATACCGAACAAAGCAGCAAACCAAAACCCGTATAAGCGATACACATTGGTGTCGATTACGGCAAACTCGATTTTATGCTGCTTAGACCTAGTTTTGACCAACAAAATGGCAACCCATACCAACACAAACGAAATGATAGCCTGAGCTCTCAAGCCCCAGAATGGGTCCCTGACTTGCACCACCTTCTGCATCCCCAAATTGAAGGCTATACCAAACACCCCGCTCCCAGCACTGGAAATACCACCACTAAGAACTCTTCTTTTACGAAAAAATTGAGGTAAAATCGTCAATGCAGGTAATGAAATTAAAGCTAGTCCAAAACTCTGTAACAAACCTTGGGCCAAGTACAACTGCCATAACTTCTTACAGTAACTAGCCAACATAAGCGATGCAAACTGAATACAGTTCCCCAATATTATACTGGGTTTGACACCTATCAACCCTTGCAAGTAGTTAAGTAGCGGTGTTAACGACAAAGCTGCACCGAAAGCCAACCCACCAATTGCAGCATAGTCGAGCTTCGTGGCTCCTGGGAACGTCTGTTCATTTAAGTAAGTCGAAAAGTAAATGGCGAACCCACTGTTCATACCCCACGTACACCCATTCAAAAGGAAACATGCAAAGCACACGACCCAACAGTAGCCTCTATCGTACACCAAGTCTTCGTCATTCAGCTCTTCTACTTCTTGAGCTTTCTCCTGTGGTATGTCGCCGCTCTGTTTGGGGGTTTCAGTGTTTTTTTCTTGTGACATCGTTGAAACTATGGTCTCGGAATCATTTCTTACTACCGGCAGCGAATTTTGGTTTGCAGATGCCGACGAGATAGTTGGTTTAGACTCTGTTTGTAAATCTTGTGATGACCTACTATAGTGCGACACCATTTAAAGTCTGATTCTTCACCCAGAACGTAAAAGTGGCTTTTGTTGGGGTTTTATACCTTTCCTATGATTAGTAAGTTAAAAAATTTTTAAATAGCAGCCTTGCATCTATTGCGTCCTAGGATGCGCACGGAAAAATGTCAAACTAGGCCGACTGCGGGCCGTCTGCCGATTCGCCGTTACGCTTGTTAAACTGCGGTGGTCTTGGATTGTATGCAACGAGGGTTTCACTGCCGTGGCATGGCTGATGCCACAATATGGCTGAAATTTAGTGCCGACGTGCTGGAGTACAGCGGGTTGACAGCTCGCAGAAAGGCGAAGGAAGAAAAACCACAATTCAGCGATGTGTTTTTGAACCGAGCGGGTTTTGACCGGCGCGATTTATCGGTCCGACATCCGAGACACAAACGGTCCACCGAATAGTATCTGTGGAACCCTTAGTAGCTGCAAAATTGCGTTGAAGGTTATCTACTGTTTACCCCAGTCTTTGAAATTGTCACCCAAAAACTCATTGGCGAAGTCCTCTTGCGTTTCGGTGAGTTTAACTTCTGGCAGGCCCTTCTCAAACTCAAGCACGTAACTCTTATTAACGGTTTTATCCAACAGGTTAATCCACTCCATAAGTCCACCAAAGAACTTCAATGAACTCATGCAGTTGATTTTATCCTTCAACAAAACAGGGATCTCGTCTGTCTCGTAGATTTCCACGTTCTTTAAGTACAAGTGGTCGTCTCTGAACCCCACACCTATTTTCTTAGTCCCTATCAAGAAACATTGAGCCCAAGTCCTATAAAGCTTCTTTTCGAATGTTGCGGCCTGGTTCTCGTTCTGAATCACTTTGTTGGTCTTCAATTCAATATAGTGAGGTAAGTTGTTTTGTCCTTCTTCCTTATAGTCAAATATGGCGTCCATTTCACCTGCCAAGAGCAATCTAGTCTTCCCAATACCCGTTCTCACAACGCTGATTAGTTGCTCGTAGTTGTTAACAGTCTTCTTGTGTCTATTTTCAATCTGGGACCTAGTGCACTGACTCCAAGGTTTTGGGAGTGTTACAAGACTCTCGAACTTGTACCCCGAATACTCACATTTCTTTTGGTAATCGTTGATAGGCTCGCCGGCTCTTCTACTTAACTCGTAATCATCGTCTGTTTTCATCATTATGGTGCCATTATAGGTTATAACTTTGAACCTGAATGGCTCCTTCAAAACAGGAAGCGTGAGAAGCTTGGTCAAAAGACCTCTGAAAGTGATAATATCGCCTTCAATTTTGGCTCCCTTCTGCTCTTCGTGGATCCTGATTGCCTTGAGAATACTAGGGAAATCACCAACGTTCTGCTCTTCCGGAATTTTTTTGAATTTGGAGATTCCAGCGGTAAGATCAAACAGCTTGTCTACATAAGCATCGGGGAAATAAAAGTATGAAAATCCTTCTGAATCATACACCCATTGCCCTTCTTCATCTCTTCTGTACGTTATAAGTTCTTTGGGTTGCTTAATAGAGCTAACCTTAGCCTTGGAATTGAGTGGAAACGATGTGACGTGCATACTGATGTTATAATCTCTATCAGTGAAGTTTCTTTGGACCAAAGCGAAGAGTTCTGGTGCGACATCGCGATCACGTGACAAATCTTACCTAGGTATTTTTTGTGAGGCTCTAAAATTCCAAAGATCTAAGCGAAAGGCTGTTTCAGTAAACATCTATAAAAATGCATGGACTTTTCGCTAGGCTAGTCTTTGTGCTCATGCTACTACAGCTGTGCTGCTGTCATGAAGGCGGCTCTGACTTCATGTCTTTTGAGAGCTGGAAAAAGCTTAAAGTCAAAAATGAGACCACATACAAAAACATATCGCAGGTTATCAGTACCAAGAACGAAGACAACAGATTCAACTACGCATCGATAGACTGTGCTGCCAAAGTGCTCAAAACCAACGATGGGGCCAAAGAGTCTAAGTCTGTGCTTAAAGAGGACAAAGACAGCTATTTGATCAACAAGTGTGCCACTCAGGGAAAGTTTATTGTAATAGAGTTATGCCAGGATATTTTGGTGGATACGGTGGAGATGGGTAATTTCGAGTTATTTTCTTCAAACTTCAAGAGGTTTCGTGTCAGTGTCAATGAGAGATATGACGACGCTAACTGGAAATTATTAGGAGAGTTTGAAGCTTCTAATTCCAGGGAACTACAGAGATTTAAGATTATAAACCCTTTGATTTGGGCCAAATTCCTCAAGATCGAAATCTTGGACCATTATGGTAACGAGTTTTACTGCCCTATCTCCTTGATCAAAGTGTATGGGAAAACTATGATCGAGGACTTCAAGGATGATGCTATAGATGCGGCTGATGTGGAGGACGACGAGTGTAAGATCAACACCACTACGTTGCCATATTTGGGACTAAATGAGTTCTTGAACAGTATTCCCGAGTTTTGCGCTGTGGAAGAGGAAGAAACTCTGACTTCGAACCCTCAGGACTCGATTTTCAAAAATATTATCAAGCGGTTGTCATTATTGGAATCGAATGCCAGTTTGTCGCTTCTTTATATCGAAGAACAAAGTAAGTTGCTTTCAGACTCCTTCAGGAAACTTCAGCTCCAACAGGCGGACCAGTTAGACAGATTGATCTACAGTTTCAACCAGACATTCAACAACCAGATCCTCAAGCTTAACCAGTTCAACCAGTTAAACAGTATAGAGAACAACAGGGCAGTAGACGCGTTGGCCAACGATCTATCCTTTTACAAACGTCTTTCATTGGTGAACGTTGTGTTGCTAGGGGTGATGATATCGTTCATGTGGTTCTCCAATGATATACCGTTAGAGGTGCCAAAACCTAAGAACTATCAGTTCCGAGTGGGGAGCACCAAGAAGAAATATAATAAGAAGTTGAAGTATGGCGTGCACTAAAAATCTAACACCTTACAGACGGACACCCAAAACTAAACCAAAATATTCAAAATTGACTATGTACAAACAAACTGGGAACTAATTACAAATATGGGAAATAGCATTGCATCGTGAACCAGGTCATAACCTGGTGTGTTAACATAAAGACTATGGTACAACATCTGTTCTTCACTCTCTATAACTCTCTCTAACTCTACCATGAGTCATCAGACTTCCATGATCTATCAGAGTAAGACTTTCTCTCACTTCTTTGGTCTCTTCCGCTAAACCCGCCGGTTCTATAGTTACTCTTTGCTCTGTCACCACCTCGGTTACCACCGTAGCTTCCACGGTTTCCACCACGGTTGTAACTGCTGCCACCACTTCCACCGTAGCTACTTCCACGGTTGTTGTAATCTCTGTTTCCGCTGTAACCACCTCTGTTACCACCGTAACCAGAGAATCTTTGGAATTTGCCGTTTCCACCGGAACCACCAGAACCACGGTCGAAGGAGTTAGTCTTTCTGCTGAAATTGTTGAACCCAGGAGGAACATCGAAGATTTCGTGGGCCTCGTGTCTCCTAAGACGGGATAAGCTGATCAATTTAGGGTCACATGGTAACGGTTCATCAGTACCTGTGACAGTCTGGTGGAAGTTTACCACACCCTTCAAAGTGTTGAAACTGTTCAATCTGTAGGTGTTGTTAACTTGGAAATAATACAAAAGCAAACTTCTGCATGCTTCGTGGTAAATTTCTTCATCGGTTTCATACTTCATAAGCTGTTTATCTTCTTCAAAGGTTTCATAAGTTCTTGTTTCGTTGAATTCGATTTGCTTCTCGGTTTCCAAGGTGTTGATATATTTACCCTCGTCCTTGGTAGAGAATTGAATTGCTTCCCCCTTCTTACCGGCACGACCGGTTCTTCCAATCTTGTGGATGTAAGAAGCAGGTTCGACACTTGGAGAAACTTGGATAACAGTATTGATATCTGGGAAATCTAACCCACGAGCAGCAACATCAGTACAAATAAGAATACCACCGTCGGATCTTCTGTAGTTCAAAAGGTTTCTGTCTCTGGCAGACTGAGTCATTTGACCGGTAACCTTGAATACTTTTCTAGCCAAAGGCTTCATCAAGGACTGTTTCAAAGTCAGGTGAAACCAATCAACAGACTTGATTGTAGGCAAGAACACAATGGATTTGAAGTGGGGCTTGCTATCAAGACCTTTAATACACTCAGCCAAAGCGGCATGGATGGACTCATTGGCATCGTTGGTCTTGACTAAGACCTGGTTGATATTTTCATGGGCTTCAGTGTCTTCCTTTTCTACACAGTCGATGTATTCGGAATCTGGGCCTATCTTTTCCTGGGCAAACAGCTCGACGTTTTGGTCAATAGTAGCACTGTAAAGCATGTACTTGTAAGTGACATCCTCGCCTCTTTGTACACCAACGTTAAGTTCTCTCAACTGAGCATCGATTGTTTCAAGATCTTCTCTAAAACCTTTGTCCAATAATCTGTCGGCTTCATCCAAAACTAATGTCCTCAAGCTTCTAAACCGCTGAGCCAACTTCTTTTTCTCTCTGAGAACAGCACTTAATCTACCTGGAGTTGCGATAACAATAGAAGGACTGAATTTAGACTCTAAAAATGATCTCTTCCCACCAGTTAACACGTCAATTCTGGTCAAAAAAGTTTCTAATTCTTTGTTTCCTTTACAGAACAAAGTAAGTTCTCTCTCAATTTGCAAAGCCAAGTCTCTGGTTGGGACAATAATAAGATGGAATACTCTCCATTTATTTTTTAAACTATGAGTTCTGCCTGGGAAAAGATCATTCAAAATAGGAATAAGGAACGCCAAAGTTTTACCGGTTCCGGTTTTTGCTCTAACAGTCAACCCCTTTTCAGCTTCAATAGCTGGCACAATGGTCTTGTCTTGCACTTTGGTCAAAGCTCTAAATTTCAAGTTGTCTAAAGTATCTGACACGAATGGTAACACCTTCTCGTTAGCTCTTAATCTAGCCCGAGTACCTTCTGGGTCGAATTCATCGTTGAATCTGGCCACAGTGGATTGGAAGAATCTCACCCGGCCTACAAGGGTAGGACGGAACGTTCTAGCTATCCTAAAAACTGCAAGCTTATTCATAAAGATGGGTTTTTAGATAGTTCTGAAAAGTAATTTGGGAAAAGTTTTTCAGGCTCTGATATGAGATGGTCTGCGGCGCTTATATACAGGACACGTACATCACGGATTAACGCCAATCGATTTTTATTTGAATAGTTGAAAGTTCAGGAAAAAAGTGGCAGTTATACTGCTGTAGACGCTTGAATGAACATCATATAATCATTTCCTCAAAAGCTTTCAATTTAGTTGGAATTATAATATTCTATATTTATAGGCGAAATGTTAGGATGGCCCTATATAATCAAAGTCGCACACATAATTTTCCCCTTACAAAATTGGCCATTTTGACAACTGGAACATGAATCAGTACCAGAACAGAAGCTCTGAAGAGCAAAAGACTTTCCTTTCCAAAATAAAGGACAACTACAGTGCTAAGTTTGGTAATCTTTCCATCACCTCAAGTATACAAAAGGCTTCTAGTTATGTCGACAAAGACGGGCTGTCAGAAACTGATACGTTGATCCATAATGCGTTTGTGAAGTACTTTGACCAGCGGGGGCAAGCTTATCCTGAGTGGTTGGGCATTCCACAGGCAAACAAGAGCACTTACCAAAGCTATGGGCAGCGTAGCGGGCAGACTAATGGGTACCAGAGCCAGTCTCAAAGTGTCAGTAGCCAACAATACCGTCCTGTTTATACCAATTACAACACTCCTAGTGAACCACAACAGCCGCAACAGGCAGATGGAAGACCACAGGTATCGCCAATGCAGCTGCAGGCAGATGCGCCGGTGTACAAGCCACGGTCATCGAGTCGACTCCAGGACATGTACAATAAGTCAAGAATGCAGCATACTCCAGGTGGTGGGTATACCACAGTGAACCAAACACCAGGTCGGTCTAATAGTTCTACTTCTGGAAGTAGGCTTAGAGAGAGGATTTTGAATAGTACTAGTATGACGGGAATGAGCAACCATTTGAACGGCGATGGGAACAGACCTGCCAGAAGGTAAAGAAGCATTTTTAAGAGGCGAGAAAACAAGCACAAAGTGTTAAGGACGACTAAGAGGTAAGTTGGCTTACAAGTGTGCTGGTCTAAGCATGCGCTAGTACAGAGGCTTCGAGGAGTACCTACGTAATCTAATACACAAAATAGCAAAGAAAACAATTTATTGATCTGCCGTTGCATCAAGCACGGCGATAGAGAATTAAAAACGAGACAATTGTCCAGTTTCAGGACTACTCCTGCCAAGTCATTTAGATGGCTTCAATGTGGGAGTCACTGGAGTAGTTGACCTTACCAATCTTGATCCAGCGGTCGTCCACGTTGTAGACAGTGTAAGCGTGTCTCAAGAAATTGTCTCCCAAGATACTAATTGTTTCTTGGATGAAAGCCAAAGCTGGGACAACACTACCATCTAAAGTTCCCAAACCAATGTATAAATCTTCTTTTGGAATAGTGATGGTAACGTCGCCGAATTTGATGTCCAAGGAGTCTGGAACCTGATCGACACTGTCCCAGTAGTAGAAGGAGTTTCCTCCGTACCAAGAACCATCGTTGAAGTTAGAAGCACCAACAAGAGAAGCAAGTTGGGACAAGTAGTCGGAAGTTAAGGCACTGACGGTGGAACCAGTGTCAAGAACCACGGCTGGGGCATCCACGGTCTTCCCGTTCAATTCAAAGCTGTCTGCTTGGACCTGGAAGTAAGCAGTGCTTTGGATTGGAAGTTCGGCCAAGTCTCCAGTGTATTTGTCAGTGTCAATACCACCAAAGAGAATAGTACCGGTATCAGCTTCCTTGGAGTCCAAGTAGATGGAGTAAGCGTTCTTGGCAATGAAACCTTGTTTCTTCAAAGAAACCGGAACGTTATCGTAATTACCTCTGTTGGCTTCATCACCAACTTGGGCAACTCCAAGAATACCGTAGGTAAATCTGGAAACGGTGGTAGCATCTCCAAATTGTTGGCCCTTGATGGTAGGACCGCTTTCACTTAAACTGACATCGTCCTTGACGTAAGTTCCTTGAGCATTGGATTTATCCAAGTAAGTGATTTTGAATGGTTCACCAGTGTCTTTGTAACTGGAAGACTCGTGGTGGTTATAGGTTCCCCATTGAGTGGAGACTCCACTGTCACTGTCAAGGACCCACAAGTCACTGGACCCCGTGTCGATATCAACGTGGACACTTTGCTTGTTTGATCCAACAAACAATTCAGCAAGATATAATGTTTTCAACCCCTGTAAGCTAACTGGGTATTCACCAGTGTCTTTTTTTGTGATTTCACGGACTGGTGGAGCATAAGAGGTGGTATTAGCAGCAGGTCTCTTGACAGAGAAGTCTAATTTGAGAACACCGTCATCTCTCTTGATGATAGCAGCATCTGCAACACTGGCGACGGCTACTAAGATGGAAACGAAGATTTTTTTGGAGAACATTGGCTATTTTGTTTTATTTGATTTGTTGTTGGTTAGAGGTTACAATACAACAGACTGTGGGAATTTGCAGCCATTCTTATAGTAATTTCGTGGTAGTGTTAGTGTTAAACGATATATAGTAGTTCCACGACCTTTTCGGGAATAGGCCTTCCTGTCAAATTTAGGTTAAGGTTTTCTAGGATAAAGCACCTCAACAAAAAATCCCTGCAACTTAGAGCCTAATCAAAGGCCCACAGTGTTTTCAGTGACACCTTAAAGTGGCTTTAGGCTTATTGTGGCTTCTGAGTGTGTGTTATTAAGAGCGAGTGAGGTATTATTGTTGGCTGCAATTTCGGATCTAATTTGCCTGCATAATTGACATCCAACAAGGTAGTGTTCTATACATCTAGACACATGTTTTCTGACACATTCCCAAGGCAGACTGTGGTCTGGGCTCTTGTGCGTTGGAGGATTAAGGTTGCAGTGGCAACAATGTGGGATCCGGATCCAATGCTCTTGCGCTCATGCGGCACCCCTGTGGCACAACCAGCGCATTGCACTCCTATTCCGAATGTAGACTCAACAATCACCAATAAGTAACTTTTGGGGCTTTTCAGACTGTGAAAGCCATAAGTGGAATATATGTGTCAACTGCATTATGGGTGCAAAATATTACCCACAATACACGACCTTTTTAACGAAATACTGCCAGATGCAATGCACGACTTGTAGCCCAGAACCACAGTGACACACCTAGTATCTACGGCCCTGCAGAGGTTTGTTTCCAGGAAAGTGCTACTAATTACGCAACTAAACGTGCGGCAGCTGAAAGGTACGATTTAAAACCTTAAACCCTTTGCAGTAAGGTTCCGTTTTCTCCCCAATTTGCTCACTTACTCCTGTGAATAGATTATACTGTGATGGTAACGTCCTTGCTTTGCAACCCAACAACATCGGATTCCTTCAGTAACCGGATGGTTGAGTAATTTGGCTTTTTCCGTAGGGGAAACAAACTTTTCGGCAACAAGAACGCAACCCAGTTACAATTACTCAAGTAAGATGCGAAAAGACGTCGGTTGGCTCTTAAAGGTTATGAACATGTTGTGAACGTGCTGTGGAATACCGTAAAAGGGGACGGTTGAATAACCACTCCAGTTAACTAACCATTTCCTAACACCCTTACACCTGCCCCTTACACCACAGGCTTAAGTAGGTCTGTCCCCCAACGGAGGTGTTCCTAAAACATCCATAGCGCGCAGGGCTCGTAATATCTGGGGTAAAATCATCGCCGGCCAAATAACCACCCACCGCGACAAAAAAAGCCGTGTGGTAGAAATCGGTGGGGTTTGATTCCAAACCCTGTTGATATATATCAACAGCCACGTCGCGAAGTCATCACAGCGGCAAAGTAGATCACAGTCATCACAGCGGCAAAGTAGATCACAACGGTAAATTGGATGAGTTCAGAAGGTAAGTTGTCCAAAGCCTGTGATGCTTGTAAGAGCAAAAAGATCAAGTGTGATAAGCTGCGTCCCACTTGTGGGTACTGTAAAAGACATAATTTAACGTGCAACTTTAGCTATAACAAAAGGCCTGGATTGAAGCCTGGGTATGGAAAACAAATCACAGAGAGGATCTCGGAGTTGGAAGTATTGGTGGACGAGTATAAAGGGTCTATTTCCCAGATCGAGGTGCTAAGACAGAGAATAGAAGACTTAGAAAGCCGAATGCAAGCTCCTCAACTGCAGCAGGGCCCAATCTCTGGTTATGGGTCTGTTCCTGCTGCGATAGGGTCCGTTCCTGCCACGGTTGCCAGCTATGGGACACCGCAGAAAACAGAGCCACTTCCTAAGATAATAAATTCGCTTCCTGACAAAAGTGTTTGCCAAAGGCTACTTCAAATCTACCTTGAAGACTTATACAACATAATTCCACTAGTGCATCCGCTAGTAACGATTCCAATGCTTCTCCACCATATAGACGACCCGACACCAACATTATATGCTATTACGCTTCTTACGCTAAGGCTTTGTCCGGACGACGTTATTGCCCACGAAGATATCCCTGCTTACTACAAATTCTGCAGAGGAGAAATCTTGTCCCGTGTATTGGGAATGCAAGACCTTGAGTGCTCAACGGCTTTGGCCCTTCTATCCTTCGACCTTTTGGGCACAAACAGTCATGAGTTCGATAATGCCTTTAGTTTGCTAGTGAACGGATGTGAAAAAATGGGACTCTTCGATGAGGCTGCAAATAACTCCTACACCTTTAAACAAGACGAACTACAACTCGTGTGGACGGTTTATACCATGGATCGAATCAACTTGCTTGTGAACCAACAGCTGGTGCTCAAGGTACCTACTAGAAGGCTACCTATCCCGTTTGAAAAGTCATTTTCTGGTGGCCAGCTTGAGTTTGTTAGCAGAAGGCTGCTTCATAACCCCGTCGACAGCCAGTACTATGATTCAAACTGTTTCTATCTTGAGACCGTGCACTTCATAGAACAGTGCTACAATCTCGTTCTCAAACAGAACCAGCTGCCCATGACACAGCTCTCGAAATTCACGGAAGCCGTCACAAGCTTACGTGGTAAAGTAGAGACATGGAAAAAAGGGCTTCCTCTGGGATACAATGAGTTTCTAAGCGACTCCAACGTTTCTTTCAAAGACTCCTTGACGGTGCATGATGTGCTTCTTCACTCATGCTACCATTTGTTCCAGTTGTTGGCCACCAGTTGCTTTCTTTTCGTACCAGACTCCAGCACTGCCAAGTTGATGCATCAGTGCGTGCAAACGGCCCGTAAGATCGTTGAATTATCGAGAAATTATATGATAATCTTCAACAACGATAAGCTCTACCAGCTCGGGTTCTTGTACATCATCTCGTTATGGGCAGCAGCTAGAGTAGGACTCCTACACACAGTTCATTTCAACGAAGAAGTGCACAAAGACTTTGATTTTGTGGTAGAAAGGCTCAACGACATCTCCAGCGTTTGGAAGTTGGCCGGAGTTTACGCCGACGCTTTAACGAAGATGAAGCAGGACTACGTGTTCAATCGTCGCCAGAACTTTTATTCGTTCCAAAACCAGATGTTAAAAGGCTATGATTCAGCGGTGCAATCGCCCATAACAGAGCACTTTTTGTATGGAAGTACCGATGCACCAGTGCAACTACCAAAGCCAGGTGGTGTTTTCGATATACTTAAGGTTCCTGTATAGAAAAACAAGTATGTACATAGGGTAATATGACAATAGACTGCGGTTAGGAACTTGACACCATCTCGATCGAAAAACAACCCGACCCCGCCGCCACCTTACCGGTTCCCAAATCGGGAGATGCGGTGGGGGACAAACTCGATTTTTCACTATATAACCCTGGGCAACCACCAGCACTTCTTGGAAAGTAAAAAGCAAAATGAGTTTGTCCACCAAAGTATACACGTTAGCCAACGAAGTGAAAATCCCAGCTGTCGGATTGGGAACCTGGAGATCCACCGACGAAGAAGTTTACAATGCCGTTATTCACGCTTTGAAGACCGGATACAGACACATCGATACCGCTGCTGGTTACGGTAACGAAGAGCCAATTGGTAGAGCCATTAAGGATTCTGGAATCCCAAGATCTGAGATCTTTGTCACCACCAAATTATGGGGAACTGACCACACCAACCCAGAAGCTGCTTTAAAGACTTCCCTTTCCAAATTAGGTCTCTCTTATGTCGATCTTTACTTAATGCACTGGCCTGTGGCTTTGAACCCTAACGGTAACCACCCAGCCATTCCTACCAGACCAGACGGTTTAAGAGACATCCTTTACGACTGGAGTTTCGTCAAGACCTGGAAATTGATGGAACCTTTGATTGAAAAAGGTTACACCAAGTCTCTTGGTGTGTCCAACTGTTCCGTCAAATACTTGACTGAATTATTATCCTCTGACTTGAAGGTCAAACCAGTTGCCAACCAAGTGGAGTTACACCCATACCTTCCACAAAACGACTTGTTAGAGTTCTGCAAAAAAGAAAACATTCTTTTGGAAGCTTACTCTCCATTGGGAAGTGCTGATGCTCCTTTACTTAAAGATGAAGTCGTCACCGAAATCGCTAAGAAATACGATGTTTCTCCAGCTACTATCTTGATTTCCTGGGCTTTATGGAGAGGTACTGCCGTTCTTCCAAAATCTATCAAGCCAGAAAGAGTCGAAAGTAACTTCAAGACCATTGAACTTTCTGACGAAGATGGAAAGACCTTATCTGAACTTGCTGAAAAGAGAGGTGGTCCACAAAGATTCGTTTCTCCACCATGGGACCCAATCAAGGTTTTTGAGTAACTAGACAGTGACAGAGAAAGTAAACTTTGATGCTGCTGCTCATATTTAGATAGCGAACATTTCTTTTATACTTCTTCATACATATTGTTGCTAACTATCTCCTTCCTTCCCAAAGATCTCTGTATGCAGTTCTCCATGAGCCTGCCGTATTCTCGACACACTTGAGAATTGCAGCCATTATACCGATCTTTTAAGAGCCGAAGAAGGCCCACAAGATGGTGTTTGTTGGGGATATTGGGCAACGCCTGGGAATAGCATAAAAACTTCTTTGAGCCCTGTGTGGTGTTCATGGCTTCTGCTTCGGCTTCGAAAACCCTTTTGACTTTTTGGAGGTACTTGTACCCATTTAGCTTCTCAGGTATATAGTTGGAGCTTAAAACACATTCAGTGTTCTCCAAATAGTTTGATTCGGGCCCTTCTCTGCAGAAATTGTAGTCCCAAATAACAAACAATGCAGAAGCCATGATATTTGCACGATAGAATACTGGATCCTTGTTAGGATCGTATGCCACAGGGATATCATTACCAAAATCGTCCTGACTCAATAAAATCTCACATAATAGCACGTATGCGTGCGTTACAGCCAATTGACCACTGGTGGAATTAGCCCATTCCTTGACCCGACCTTCGACTATGGCATAATCTTTCAAGTCCGCTTTGACGTTCATTCTGTTGGGGGCCCCGGCGTATATGATACAGTCGTACTGTGAAAGCCTCAAAAACGCTTGTGCTATATGATAAACCGGGAACTTGCATGTCGTATCGTCTGGTTTGGACAAATTGATGGTCAGGAGGTCCAAAGGGCAGTAGTATGCATTTTCAAGCTGACAACAGGTCTCATCAATGACATTATCATACCACGAATCCAAACATGAAAGAAGATCGTTTCTCCATGACTTCCAACTTTGCCCTTGTAATGCATTAGTTTGAAGATCGTTTTGTTCCGTTTGAAACACTAAGTTGATCAACGCTCCAAGCAAGATCTTGTTTATTAACGGCGAAGCGTCCATCTTCTTTCGCCTAAGAATGTCAGTGATCAAAGATAAAAGCTTGTCATTATCCATATTTTTAAATGTTTCATCGTCGTCGACTGAAACTGTTTCCCATACCACTTCAGAGCAAGGCAAGGACAATTTCATATGATGAGTGAAAAGAATGGTCTCGTGGCCAAAAATAATTCCATGATAAGTGTCCACCAAGAACGTCATATAAGCACATCTTTTAAGTGACTCTATTTCCACCCAGTTCTCCCATACCCCTCTCGTTAATTCATTATCAGTGTTGTTCATCTTCAGTGGATCTCCTCCCAAGAGAGGACTCCTCCTAAGAAGCTCCACTTTAAAGCCGTGATGAAGGTGTGCTCGCCTATGAAATTTCCTGCTAGAAGATGTTATTTCGAAACATTCTAGTATAAGCAAGCTTTGAATCATCCATGCTGAAATAGTGGGAAAGTTTTCACTGTGGGAGCAGATAAGCCATCGAAGTTGCTGAGCTATAGTGGCTGCTAATTTAATCATTTCGTCTTTTACTAACCGTTCCCGACAGTTTCTGGACGTTAATGATGCCCCGATTGTTATCATACTCAACAAGAGCAACGGGTTGGCCTTTGACGTGGAAAACGTCGGCCTGTGGATGATAGGGAACTGAATATGATACACACACCAGAAAATGTCGAGATACTTCTCGATATCGTCGATGGTAAAGCAACTGCTATTTTTCAACTCAGGAATAAGCTCTGTCATTTTAGCAATGGTTTCAGACGATAGCGTACTTTGATTTGTAGAGAATGCAAAGTCCGGTGTCCCGTCCAACAAGTCTTTGAATGAAGAACTTGGTGAATAGTCCAAGTACCGGGCATTGTTCTCGGGATTTTCGTTGAGGAGCCAGTCTATCAACTCATTCATCTCCGTATCTGGTTGCTCCGGTATTACTGGCGACGTCGTCAGTATTGGGGCTGGAGTTGGCCCTGGTCCTTGTGTGGACCCCGTAGATGGTCCTTGAACGTCCGATCCTTGTAGTTCGTTTAAGAACTGGAGCTCGCCGTTGATTCTTGTAGTTTTAGGCTTAGATTCAGCCGTGACGTCTTCATTGATAAAGCTGGGAGACGTATCAATGCCTGTTTCAGATCTGGGATCCACAGGTATTATCCCATCACGAGTAGCAGGACTTGGGGAATCTTGATCACCATTGGCGTCGGGATGAGGTCTTTTTCTCCTATTATCAGAAACGGATTCGGGAGTATATACCTCGAAAAACCGAACGGGATTGTTATTCTTATTCTTCAACTTCTCGGCCCTCACAAGGTGACGCTTGATATGTTTCAGCTGCACATCTTTCCTCACAAAGGTCTTTTCGCAGCCGGGCCAAGAACATCCAAACAGCAGCGATGTTTCATGATTCCGCTTGTGCCTGAGGAGATGGTCTGATCTCTTGAACCGCTTAGAGCACCCTTTTTCATCACACACATAGGTTCTCTCGTCGCTCTTTGAGGCTGTTGATATCATTGGTGATGGGGATCAAATTATGCTTGAAACTCACCCTTTTATTAAGCCCACCAAAACTGGTATTACTTTTGGAATGAATATTGATTTTTTTTATTTTTAATGAAGTCCAACAAAGTAAACCCGCATTTCTTGCGACAAAACTGGGGAAAGGTTTTCCCGGTTGGTGCACGACTCTCGTGATTCGTTGGGGTACAATTGTGGGGTAGGTTTAACGTGGCGGCGCCCACCAGATTGTTCATTGGTTGGGACACGGCGTTTTTACCGGTACAATTAAAACTCCGGCATATTAAAATACCGAACGTTTTTAATCAGTCTGGGGTATATAAGGTAAATTAAATCTTTGATATAATTTCTTTGATCTAACACCCAGACCAACTAAAAGTTTTACAAAAACAGATGATGACTCAAGACGCCTCAGTTTCAATCGGAGACGGGATCTATACCCCAATACCCACTATCTTCAACAGTAAGAATGAACTTGATTTAGAAGCTCAAGCTAAACACGCTAAATTCTTATACGAATCAGGAGTAAACGGACTTGTTGTTTCTGGTTCCATGGGAGAATCTATTCACATGAGACAAAGTGAAAGAATCCAGTTGCTTAAGACCGTAAGAGAAGCCGTCCCAGATAAGGAATTCAAGTTGATCGCAGGGATCCCACCTTTGAACATCGAAGATGCCGTTGAAGAAATCGGATTAGCTGATGAAGCAGGTGCTGATTACATGATCATCTTGACTCCAGGTTATTACGGTGTTAACTTGACCAGACAAGCTGGTATGGTTGATTTCTTCACCGCTGTGGCTGACAGATCTTCTTTGCCTATCATTATTTACAACTTCCCAGGTGTTTGTAATGGAGTTGACTTGGATGTCGACACTTACACCAAGTTGCTGAAACACAAGTCTATCATCGGTGTTAAGTTGACTCACTTCAACATGGACAAGTACATCATGTTGGCAGCTCAAGCTGAACAGAACAAAGCCAATAACTTCAAGCCATTCACTGGTTTAGGTCAAACTTTGGTTCCTGCATTATCCATCGGGGCTCACGGTGCCATTGATGGAATGTCTGGGGTATTCCCCAAATCCATGGTCAAGCTCTTGAGTTTGTACAAGGCTGGTAAATATGACGAAGCTGTCAAATTGCAATTATTGGTTACTAGAGCTAACAGATTCACTCTTGATTTTAACTTGGTCGGAATAAAATACCTTTTGAATCAATTGTACAGCATTGGTGATGGTACTACCGGTAGACCACCACTTAACTATGGTGTTGAAGAAAAGGAATTCGCTAATTACAAGGAAGATGTGATGAACTTGTATGAGTATGAGAAGAAACTTTAAATTGGTTAGTTAGGTTACTTTCTTTATAGAACAATAAACGTCAACGAGCTATGCTGTATTTAACTCTTGTAAACGGTGTTCTTAGAGCGATCCATCTTCAATGTGTGTACGGTTAATGGTGCTGTGGTACACTTTTGGTAAAGAGTGCGCTTTACACATCATTTTAGCCTCCAAGAAGGACTCTTTCCATTTTCATTAGGTCTAAGAGGAGGCGCTCCAGAAGTATTTTGGATTATATAGTATGCAATTATCCTTTTCATGTTCCTACCGACGGGTAGCTATAGTTTTCCTAGACACATGGTGATCTCTGAACTAATTGAAAAGCCACCAAATATTGGGATATTCACTGTGGCCGCAAATATCTAGCACCAGGCTGGACTCAAGGTTGAGAGTGGACGTCATGTCGTGAAATACAACATTTTCGTTCACCAAGTATCAAACCAAAACCTCTGGAGACCAGCAGGTGTATAATTTATATCATGGTACCTAAATTTCACCTAGTTTGGCTCCCCCGTTCTTCATAGGAAGAACAGGAACACTATATGCTTATCTTTGTGGTCGTGGATGGCCAAATTAAGATCTTCAGTGCGCACTGCCCTAATATTAATCACCGAGTGTGATGAATCTGTTGGAATAGGAGCGCCATATGCAGTATAAAGCTCATATTCGCCTATCCACGACCATGAAAAGTATATAAAGTATCTGTTCTTCCTTATGAAGAACAGGAGACGAATCTAGGAGTATTTTGGTAACAATATTCATTTTTCTCCTACCGTTCCTACTGACGAGTAGCTAAGGATTGAATTAACTTGATGAATGAAATACAATAGATGTAGTGATTAAACAATAGCTCATCCTTGGGACAACCTAGTCAAAGATTTCGCACCATACGAAAATCAACAGAATCGCGCATCATTTTCCATTGAAGTTGCGCGTTGACCCATCATTATTAGTTTGTCCGGGTTACTATGAACAATGATGCTAAAGAGAGTTGTGTTAAGCGTCAGCAGGCATTCAACAATTGTTTGATATGAAGATCATACTTCTTAATTTGTTCAAGTTGATTGTCGGCACCAAGCTTATGTATCTCCCTAATGTTTAAGTTCGAATATCATCACCAATGCATTACTTCGTTTTATCTTATAAGCAAAATACTTATTACACCATAATCTGTACAAACACAGACATGTTCTACTCGGATGCAACCTACATAAAATCCTGTCAGATAGTACAACCTAATCATTGTGATGAAGTACTTCTTACTATTTTACCACGAAGCGATTTACCTAAGTTAAAGAGTATTTAATTTACGGGAAGCGTTTCAGGTAAACAATTACTAAATTTACCTCCTACTGCAAAAATCACATATTTTTTGCAGTTGAGATTTTAAATGCCATGAACTAGACAAAATGATAGAATATTTTTGCCCACTGCGAACGCCTTGTTAGACGTTTAGGGCATCACGCACTAAATATCTAATTTGTCCATCCACGACCACAAAGTTTAGTGTATAATATCTTGTTCTTCCTATGAAGAACGAGGAGTGAATTTAGCTGAATTTTAGGTACAATAATATATATTTTACACCTACTGGTCTACTGCTATCCAGCAGTTACAGAGTGATATTTAGCGGATGAATATTTTGTGTTCCACGAGATGATGTTGTGCTGCTCTAAACCTTGAGCCTAGTCTAGTGCTAGATATTCGCATCGCACCGACCGTGAATATTTTGATACACCTCAAGTCTTATTTCTTTACGGACAGCTATAGTTTTCCTAGTCTCATGACGACCTCTGATACCGCCAGCTTAGCTATCAAAAAGCCACCGAGTTAGGTAAATGTGTTCTCATAAGTTTGAGACAGGGTATTTTTTTCTATTTTTTACTTACTTTATATTCTGTCCTTTTTTTTTGGTTTTTTATTTTATCTGCCATTGTGTGTCATGAACATGCATTAAGAAACGTAAAATCCGACCTTCTTTCCACAAATGGTAATGCTGCAACAATTATTATGCGGCTCTACTATTCTCTTTTGGATAGTTTCAATATCAGGACTAACCAAGAAAGTCCCAATTGGTGCCTGGTTAGTTGCAGAAACAATATAACCATTGCCCTCTTCGTAACCAGAATACGTCAGATTATCATTTATTTCCAAACCAATAGCCAGACCATCGTGTGACCACCAATGGGTTCCATTTGTGACAACCGTGTCTACAGAATTGACGTCCAATCCTTCCAATTTGAAGATAGTCATTTCCGCTCTTGTATGCTCAAAGTGGCTACTTTTTAATTGCCTTGGGGCTGCTTCTGCAAATTGCATACTTGATAAAATCACTACCAGAGAGGTTAATAACCCTGTAAATGAAACCATTTTCTTTTTTCACAAATGTCTTAGTTGTATCCAAGGAATTCACCACTTTTTTAAAGTCAATTCTTTTTTTATCTAGAATAGACCCAGTCACCTTGAAGCTACACTGTTGAGAGGGTCTGGGGCCCTCCTTTATATAAAATAGCACTATAACCGGGGCTATTCAACATAGTTATCGAGCCGTCGGTTTTTTCCCCTTTTTAGTCAGAAAGTACGTCAGAAAGCCCTGTCAAAGTGTCAGAAAGCCCTGTCAAAGTGCGGCGTCAAAAGCCTGCGATGCCGTCACCACCAGTTTGCCTGATACCCACAACGTTTTGAAACTATAAACATCTGGTAAAGTTCTAAAGGTATTATTAGAGTCGGAGTTATAATGCAAATTAAAGTTTCTTATCTCTTTTTCATCACAGGAACTCTTCTCCTGCCGTTATCTCGCTTTTATTTAACAAAGTTTGCAACCAATTCAAAAATCTGACGGATCCTGCACCGTAAGAAGTAGTACTGCATACAACCACCTTTCCATCTCTTAAATTCTTTAAATTCTGGCAAATGTAGTCGTGTCAATACTTTGATATCGACTATACACCTATACAAAAGAACATAAAGACAACCCTAAAAAAGCCATAAAAAGGAATCTAGGCTATATACCAGGACATTGCCAAACCTTCTTGTCTCATATTCGTGTGGCACATCAGTAAATCAGAGCCAAAAGTATATTTATAATAAGGTTGTGCCGTGGTATGACTGCAAACAGTAAAAGAAATCCCACGAAATTTCGTGAAACAAAATCATTTGGAGGTTGCAAAAAAGTTTTATGACAGGATAGTGATTGAGAATGGGTCATCATCAATCACAGCTGCACATATTAGAGAGATGTAGTGACCAATGGGAGACAGTGTATTTTTGCTTATAATATGAGAAATCGGGAGACAACTCCGATAAGGCTAAAGAAACCACCTGTCATGGACATGCATAAGGAACTTAAGTTCGACACAAGTATTTTGGACTGGCAACCCAGTAACAAAGCTAAAACTTAATAGTAGAGTTTTGCCGTAGCGTTGAGTGGCTACCTCCCCTGTGCCACACATTAATGAAAACAACTCGGAATTCAGCTACCGCTCCAGATCAAACATAGTAATCGCCGTGGTATTCAAAGGTGCCTTTTTCGTGGATTTTTTTGTAAATTCATTGTAAGTTCATTGCATTGTAAGTTCATTGCATTGTATGTTCATTGCATTGTTTATAGGTTTCTAAGAGAAAAGAAATTCAAAGGATCAAAATAAGACTATGGTGAAATCGTTTGCGTACTTGGGGTTAGCAATTGCAGTAATGTCAGAGGTAGTGACCTCGAGAACAATCGACACTCAAGGTAAAGGGGTCTTGATTGTCCAAAACATCGATACGGGAATTCCTAGGCAGGAAGTCGAAGCTTTGTTGCAGAACGACACTTTGTTGCAGGACAAGAAGTTTTGTATCGGCATTCATGCACCTACTGGCTGCGTTGGTTTTTGTCCTAAATGCAGAAATCATGAAGTAGCTCACGATGATCTAAGTTTGTTCAGAATTGATGATGATTACAATTTGAGATATGACATCCCTAACTCGGAAAGTATTAAAGAGAGTTTCAATGTCGCCAAACTCGACTATAACCGTTTCAATTCGCAAACTACCAACCTGTCTGACATAACAGATATTTTGAATCTTCTGGGGTGTTATGGTTATTACGACCCTGAAACGGATATCTGTCATGGTTTCGACCCAAGACTTAACTGAAGGGTTAAATAACTGCCTTGGCATCTGTGTAGACTGTTAAGGCAATGTTAAGCTTATATTTATTTGACCGAATAAACATGTGTGACCTTGAGCCGTATGTGTCTTGATGTTTCTGTATCTGGTACCGTTAGAATCAATTGTGCAGCATTGGAGATTGATTGTCGGCACCAAGCTTATGTATCTCCCTAATGTTTAAGTTCGAATATCATCACCAATGCATTACTTCGTTTTATCTTATAAGCAAAATACTTATTACACCATAATCTGTACAAACACAGACATGTTCTACTCGGATGCAACCTACATAAAATCCTGTCAGATAGTACAACCTAATCATTGTGATGAAGTACTTCTTACTATTTTACCACGAAGCGATTTACCTAAGTTAAAGAGTATTTAATTTACGGGAAGCGTTTCAGGTAAACTATTACTAAATTTACCTCCTACTGGATCCTCCAGTAGCACGTCATATCTTGAAACCTATCTAAGAATAGATACAAGTTAAAGACTTTCTGTGTCTGCACTTATATTGTACTCTTTGTCGCTCGTGCATTTCGCAAGCCTCTTCAAGGAATCAGTTGCAAAAATCACAAATTTTTTGCAGCGAAGATTTCGAATGCCACAAGCTAGACACAGTGATGGAAAAAAGAAAATGAGGAAAAGAAACTCTCTATGGAAGCTCCCGTAGAGTTAGAAAAAGGGGGAAAGGAACAGAGGCACAAGAGAAAAAAGATCATGAATTTAATTGATCATGTCTCTTAATCTCTCAGTAAACCAAGTTACTGTCTTCTTTTGTCAGGTCTCAAGCACACTATGAACGTGTGTTTACTAATAGACAAGGGAGACTTGTAACGAGTAACAATAGTAGCTAAGGGCTAGAAGTTTTTTGTCATTTAGATTTAAGCTTTTGATACACTCGTGCTCCTTCCATATCGAAATAACTGGCTACTTTATTACAACAGATATTGATCCCATATACTTGTCGGGCTCTAAAAGGGAAGCCAAAAAAAAAAAAAAAACAGCCTGAAATATTGGCATCCACAGGGAGCCATCAGTATCATTGTAAAACAAATTTCAACTGCACCGTGATACATCGCTTCAAAGGCAAGCCATGGCTGTAGAAAATATTCACGGTCGGTGCAAATATCTAGCACTAAGTTAGGCTCAAGGTTTAGAGCAGGTCAACGTCATCTCGTGGAACACAAAATATTTATCCGCTAGATGTCACTCTGTAACCTCTGGATAGCAGTAGACCAGTAGGTGTAAAATATGTACCTAAAATTCACCTAAATTCGCTCCCCGTTCTCCAAAGGAAGAACAAGATATTATACACTAAACTTTGTGGTCGTGGATGGACAAATTATCCATTTAGTGCGTAATGCCCTAAATGTTTAACAATGGCTGCGAAAAGAATGGAACATTTTCTTTTAAGCGCCGTTGCGTGCTACAACTTCCCAAGGGAAAAGAGAGAAATCAGTGCCCTGTGTTGGGACCTGCAAGTATTGAGTTCATAGTCGATTCTTTCCATATAAACCAAACAATGGATTCTACACTTAACTAAACACAAAATTGTAACGACAACAATCTTCTCATAGCTCTTAGTCGATGGGACTTCTTATTCTCAGATTATAGTCCTGGCAGGTACATTGCTTCCCAACACAACCAGTCGGTGTAACATTAATATGAATATTATCCTCTGGTGTAGAAAATAAATACCGTGTTCCATTAATCACAGGATATTCCTCGACTAAATTACAGTTGATAATATCATATCCCACGCATCCGCATGCTTTGAATCCATCACACCTCTTGTGGTTAAGCGCTTCCCCTTTGGAAAACTCAATGGTGGTTTTTCTGCCACTCGCATGATGCTTCACAATAGATCTTTGTTTCTCTCTCCCATCAAAAGTTTACAGTCGTAATTTCCATTTGTTTCGCCAGTCCTTGGAGGATTTACCTATAAATGCCACTGTTATGATTGAAAAGATCGAATGCCTTTCAGATGAAGAGTCTGTTGAAATCTTGAAGGAAGCCCTTGAAGAGCATGATGGTGATCCTAATTTTCCGACCGATGTTCATGCTTTGATCCACCATCTCTTAGAAACCGATGGACTGCAAGGAAACAGAATCCATTCTACTTCTAGTATTGATAAAAAGAAGACTGAACAAGTTATTACTGAAGAGAAGTTTGATTCCAGCTCTTTAGAAGCTGAAGCCATTGACTTCGACACTGTTTTTGACTGGTCGCTTCAAGTTAGAACAGAAGCTGCCTTAATCGCTTTCTGGTCACCATATCCCGAAGTGAGGTCCGTTACAGATTGTTATGATGACCCAAGTATCCCCTGTGAGACTTTAAGGGCATACGTTGTTGGTATCATCTGGTTGGCAATCGGTAGTTTCATCAACCAATTCTTTTCAGAGAGATTGCCCAGTATTGGTTTATCTTCGTCAGTTGTTCAGCTTCTTCTTCTTCCTTCAGGAACATTGATGGCTGCCATATTGCCTAAATGGAAATTTAAGGTTTGGGAATTTACAATTGACTTGAACTCCGGGCCTTGGAGTTACAAAGAGCAATTATTTGCTACAATTATTTATGCTGTGGCTGCAGGTGGATCTTATGTTTCAACGAACATTCTTGTTCAAAGGTTAGAGTTGTTCTACGGAAATGAATGGGCTGATTGGGGGTATCAGATATTGTTGGCCTTGTCTAATAACTTTTTAGGGTTTGGATTAGCTGGTATCGTGAGAAAGTTTGCAGTTTACCCTGTAAGAGCTATGTGGCCCACTTTATTGCCCACTTTGGCTCTAAATGCAGCCTTGACAAAACCAGAAAAGAAAGAGAATATTAATGGATGGCAAATCAGCAGGTATCATTACTTCTGTTTGCTTTTTGCTGGGTCTTTTCTTTACTATTGGTTTCCAGACTACTTGGCACAGTTCCTTCTGACGTTTAACTGGTTGTCTTGGATTAAGCAAAGTAACGTAACTCTTGGAGAAATAACAGGGAGTATTGGGGGGTTGGGTTTAAATCCCATCCCATCTTTTGATTGGAACGTTATCGGTGCTGGGGCTTTATACTCGCCTTTTTATACTACCATTACATCCTACGTTGGTCAAGTCTTTTTATTGTTATCTGTGGTGTTTATTATACCAACCATTTATCGACTGGGTATATTCCTATTAATTCCGACCGTCTTTTCTCGAATACAGGAGAGCGTTACAATGTTAAAGCAGTGGTGAACAAAGACAGTTTATTTGATAATGAGAAATATCAAGAAGTTGGACCACCTTTTTACAGTGCAGCTAATTTGGTATTATATGGTGCTTTTTTTGCTCTTTACCCTTTTGCAATTATTTATGAGTCTTTCATAAACTACAAGGCAATGTGGGGTGCTATAAAGGGTCTTTATCACACTGCGAGGAACTTCAGAAGATCCTCATTCGAAGGCTTTAAAGATCCACATTGTCAGATGATGAGACAATACAAGGAAGTGCCAGAATGGGCCTTCACTATCATTTTGGTTATATCACTTGTTTTAGCTATCATTTGTGTGGAGGTTTACCCAGCTGAGACTCCAGTATGGGGGATTTTCTTTGCACTTGGTATGAACTTTGTGTTTTTGTTCCCAATTTTGGCTATTTATTCTTCTACGGGATTTTCATTCGGGCTTAATGTATTGGTGGAATTGATTGTTGGATATGCTCTCCCAGGAAATGGGGTGGCTCTTAATTTCATTAAGGCCTTTGGTTACAATATAGATGGTCAAGCACAAAACTATATCACTGATCAAAAGATGTCTCATTACGCTAAACTTCCTCCAAGAGCCTTATTCCGTGGTCAATTATTAGCTGTTTTTATTATGACATTCATTAATTTGCTACACTTAATTTCCAAATTAACAACTTTGAAGATTACTGTCTTCCCACCAACAAACAGAAATTTACTTGTCCCGGTTCCAACACATTTTACAGTGCTTCGGTCATTTGGGGTGTTATCGGCCCAAAGAAAGTTTTTGGTGGTCTTTACCCCATCTTGCAATGGTGTTTCTTGATTGGTGCTTTGTTACCTATCCCATGTCTTTTATTCAAGAAGTATGGCCCACAAAGCATTGTCAGATTCTTCCAACCAACAATCATCATTGGGGTTTCTTAGGTTTCGCTCCCAGCAATTTGCTGTATAGTACAGGTGGGGTCTAACTTTCAATTGCCTTCATGTACTATATTAAGAGACACTATCTCACGTGGTGGGAGAAGTATATTAAGTTACTTCTGGGGCATTGGATGCAGGGGTTGCCTTCTCGTCAATCATTATCTTTTTTGCAGTTCAGTACCATGTCAAGTCTATTAGTTGGTGGGGGAACAATGTCATGTACGAGGGTGGTGATTACTATGCTAGGCTCTAGGGTAGATTAAACGCCACAGAATCTGCACCTGATGGTTATTTTGGACCTAGACAAGGTCTTTCCCATGAAATATGGAACCTGTGTACTTTTTTTTTCAATTCTTCCGTTAGTTTTAGTGAATATAATTACTTTTTTTACCATCATTGAAAGAAGAAATTTCATGTTACAGAGGATACCAAAGGGTTGTCAGTAAATATCGTAGAATATTTATTTAGGTGTTCATATTTAAGCAGAGACAGGTAAAATGAATATATACAAGTGTCAGTTGTCGGGAACTGAACGCTGAAAGTAACTTTGTAGCCGCAACCGTGCAGGTAGAAGGTACAAGTGTGATAAATAAGAGCTAAAAATACCATCAGATAATACAGAACCCTACTATTTAACACTTCATAAGTTTTGTGTTAACTATGCTGGGTCGTTTTCACGCCAGACGTGTCTCACCTAACGATTTCCCCGGATTTCGAAAAGACGTGGATAGGCAAAAAGCACAATTTAATATTGTTAAAACCATACGATTATAAAGACTCTGAAGATTTTACAAGGAGGTAGAATAGAGACATATACTTTGGTTTTACTAGTCCTGCTACGTTGGCTACTTCTTTTAGTTGAGTAAAAATAATTTAAGGCTAGAAAGCTTTATGTAAAGTATATTTGCGTCCTGCATATAAACAAAGAAGATCATAAAGTGAGGGATTCTAGTTAAGGGGTTTTTTAATCTTATTTAACTTACTTGTTTTTTTAGTCTTTGTAACTGGTTTGCATTTTAATCCTTAAAAAAAGACAACTTATACTTTTACAATTGTCAATCACTTGATCTGGTGTACTCCCTGTTGTGTTTTAGTTTCTGCTTTCGAAATCATTGCAAATAGGCTCCTTCACTATTTTTGATTGCAATTCAGGGATAAGATAAGGATAAAAAAGGCCACAATGTTAAGAACAGCATTATTTCGTCAAACTCAGCGGTTGGCACGGACTCAAGTCGGATTTAAAAGAATCCTAAGTGCTGGAACAGTCGCAGGCCGGCATCAGTTCCTCAGAGGTTATGCTACAAACGAAGTTGAGTACGAGATTGATATCATAACCTTAAAAAAGACCCCTAAAGCTCCCAAGACTCCACCAAGACCGCCACAGAAGTCACCTGAGCAAGTAACAAAGGATGCGGTGAAGTTCAAAACTGTCGTGGATGAGAAGTGTCTTGATCCTGTCATCGTTGAAAAGACTATCAATCAGATCAACAACTCTTTTGACGCTGAATTAAATGATTTTGTGTTGCGCTACAGCAACGAGTTGAACGTGTTTGTGAAATTCGTACAACAGTCATATGGCTACAAGATCAAAGGGCTCAACCAGTTAACATCCACGGAGACTTTAAACTCACTTTACATTTTCAAAGACTACTATTTGAAGAATAAAATCGGATCTATCAACAAATATAACTATATCAGTTATAACTACATGTTTGATAACTTTTTGAAATTGACCAAGAAGCATCGGAATCTACCTAAACTAATCCATTATTTGCTATTGGTCAACACCCATGGTATCCAGTTGTTGACCTTAGGAATTGACGCTTATCAAGCCGAGGTTTTGTATTTGTGTAACCATATGGATTTGAATAGCTTAAACTGGCATTCTGAACGTTGGAAGGAGGAACTTAATTGGCTCATCAGTGCAGTTGAAAGTAAATCACCTGACGACTTTGACCTGCCTTCCGAATACTATGAGTCTATGGTCGACCAAGTACGCATGATGAGGTTAAGAAACATCTTGGAACAAGTAGCAGGCATTTCTCTTGCAGATTTGCATTTCTTGATGACAAATGACCATTTCATCAAGATTTGTGATGCAGTGGCCAGTAGTAGGATTGCTAAGCCATTGAACTTGTGCTTTATGAAGTTTTTACTCATGCAAAATGATTTACTGCCTTGTGAGTGCTTGGCTCAACTTAAATACATGATGACTATCAGAAAGGATTTACCTTCTCAGATGGAAGGTATGTGCAATGAATTACTTGTTTCACTTTTTGAAGGAAGGGGTAACCATTACCTGGAGATGCCTTTGGACTTTGCCTTTACCAAATTCAAAATATCCGACAATCTAATGGAAAACTATGAATTTTCGTTGATTTTCCACAATAAGTTGTACACTTTTGTTGATGAACTCAAGGTTTTGAATGCTATGGGAATTGACTTGACAGATAAGTCATTGGTTAAGGCTGTTAATGAATTGGAGTTTGATAATCGGATTTTGAAGGATAGGTTTGCTCAGTTGTCTACTAACCTATCTAGTTTCTTCGACTCCTTAGTCAATGACAAGACCGGTAGCCTCAACCGGTTGATCGAAAGAAAGAATTGGCTGGATTGGTGTCAGGAAAATCACAATTCCAAGGTCCCAAGAATGTTGATTGACTATTCAAACTTATCTGATTATCCTTATAAACTGATTTCGGTGGATACCGAATTAGCTCACGTTTTGCCCCAATTGTACGAGTTTTCATCTTCAAACAAGGTGGACTTATCAGTTATTAGATTGAATTACCTTTTAGACTTGTTCCAGGACGACTTCCAAGTCGAAGAGGCTATAAGAAAGCTATATTTGAGTAACGGTGATGTGGCTGTGGAAAACGTTCAGAAATTGGTTGATGATTACCAACACTTACAATTTAATCTCGCTAGGTTCGATTTGGCAGCAATCAGAAACACAGAGAACAAGCCATTCAAATCATTTGATGAGATTCAATTACGTAAACATTTTGGTTATTATGCTGACTTAATCAAGACGCCCTTGATATTGGACAACTTACAGGAATTATATCATAACTCTAACCACCCAGAGTTCAAATCATTCGTTGACCCCTTCGAGAAGTTGAAGGATTTCAAATACGAATTGGAGATTTTAAAAGTCGATGAACTTCAAGACAGTTTTACTAATCTTGAAAGCAGCGTGATATTGTCTGTTTTGGATAAGAGAATCAAAGAAATCTTGAGTAACTTGAACCCAAATCCTAGTTCTAGACTCAACTTCAGAAGCATCGATAAGTTCATTGATTTACATAAAGTTCTCACTGCATGCTTCAAAGAAGACCCCAAAAATACTGCTGCTCTTGATGGTCTCATTGCATACCGTCAGATTCCAGACAACTTTAACTTACATGAGTATGCTGATATTTTGAGTCGTATTCTGAAAGGGGTAAGATTCAGCAGCATGAGTATGGGGCAAGTTTTGAAAGCAAGCTCGGGCTTGGTTGAATCGACACCTGAAAGTTTGATCTTTGACTATGCCAGATATGTTAAATTGGATGCCAAACTTCGGAAGTTATTCAAAATGAACGGAGGTTACACGGAAGTTTTGGATACAGTATGTTTAAGCGACTCAAAGTTCCACGAATTTGAACAAATGAAACAGCAGAAGAAGCATCAACAGGTTGAGTATGTTCAGATCCCTGAAAATGCTTACATCCACGAGTTTTCAGATGAATTGGCTGCTTTGAGAGCAGACAGATTTCCTAAAGGGTTCAAGACTGCTCTGAGTAGCAAAGTTTTGGAGGTCTTAGATAATGACATCAATGGATTTCTTGCTGATCAAGTGCTTCCTGATCATTACATTACTTCTGACACAATTTCTAGCTACCTTAAACTCTCTAACAATTTGGAGAAGCTTTTTAAAATCAATGGTAACAATACCGAAGTCTTGGATGCAGTGATCCAAAGTGACAATGTGTTCAAGGAACTCGAAAAGAAAACGCAGTCCAAATCTGAATCCAAGTCCGTGTACAGACAGTTGCCAGATGATTTCAGACTACACGAGTTCACCAGTGAAATCCAACAATTGAAGACTTTACTCGAGCTGTCAGCCTATTATGGTCACCCAATTCATTTTGCTACTATTAACCATACGGAAGTTATAGATATTTTGGAATTTATGGGAGAAGAACCCTCTTTTATCCTCAGAAAGCGTCAAAACTTCAAAAAGCTTGCTAAAAACTTAAAAGTGTTATTCAAGTACAATGGATATAACACTTCGATCCTAGACAATGTGTTGGTTAGTGAAGAGGTATTCAACGATGTTAGTGGCAGAGTTGGAATGACTACCAAAGATGAGTTGAAATCCTTCTTGAAGGACTATCAACAAGAGCTGAAAGAATTCTTTGACGCCACGAAGATGATCAAATTTGACCTTATTGACTTCCACGATTTAAGTAAAGCAGAGCTCTTGAGCAAAGTGTCTAAATTCTTACATGATATCAAACTGTCAAGCCCTTACAAGTATCCCAGCTTCAGATATTACACAGAAAGATTGTTAGAGCTCTATGATAGAGACCCAATCAACTTGGCTGTAATCTTCCAAGCTAGGAATATTCCAATGGAAGATTTGAATGTGAAGCAGATTCGTGAAGAGGTTTCAAGTTTCATGAAAAAGCTCTCGTCTCACAGGGATCTTTACGTTGAAGAAGAATCTCTGGCAGAAACTGAACAAGTGAGGGAAAGCGTGGAAGTTCCAGTTACAAAGTTCAACATGGACGAGTTTAGAAATTCCGAGAGTGCAAGCTCTCCGAAGTATACTAGGGGCACTGAAAAGTTCAATATCAAAGAGGATAGCTTGGACGACTCTGAATTGTTTGTTAGAAACCAAATCTTTCACCAGCTTGAGAAAAAAGATGCACAAGAAGCCACAGAAGTTGATGAATTGATGAAGTTGAGTGCAGAAGAGATCAGGGCTAACTACCATAACAGCAGAAAACTCAACGAAGCCAATTTACAGAAGTATTTGGAGAATATCAATCAGCAGAAGAAACAGAAGGATGAAGAGGCATTCAGACAGACTAAAGCTTACGAATGGAGCAAAGCCAAGTCTACCAGTAACCGGTCTTTGGAGTCTAACAATTTCTTCGATTCAGCTGCTGAAGGTGTTGCAGGGCAATCCCTTTTATTGTCATCAGATGGTAGCCATAAGCTTTGTTCCAAGAATCCTTTGATCGAGGAAAACTACAGAAATGTTATCAAGACTTTGGAGAAGTTCGATGAAATCGAATTGAATGAAATGGCTAGAGCCATAGATGCTCTTCAAAGAAGATCATGGAAACTAGTCGGAGGTGATAGTGCCGCAGGTGTTAAACAGCTTGTTTTCAGGAAAGAAGGTAACAGAAAGGGTGCATTCCAAAAAGTTAAAAACATTTTTGCAGTCACTGGAGCCACGTTTTTGGCACTAGTTGGTCTCAACTACTTGTTGGACGAGCCAACAAAGGAAAAGGCACAAGAGGTTGTCCAAGAACGAGTTCTTGAACCGGCTGCAGAAATCGTTGAAGAGGTCAAGGAGGAAGTCAGAAGTCCTATTGAGGCGATGATTCATGAAAATACAGAAATCAAGAAGGAAAAGCAATCAGGCTGGTTTTGGAAATAGGTCTAGGTAGGTTTGGAAAGAGGTACAATATATGTTTTGTTTGTTCTATAGCATCACTAAAATGCAAAAATGTATATCTACCCTAGAAATGTTTAACTCTACATAGATTCCTAGTATATTACCGTTATCTTCAAATGTCTTTTACAGCCAAGTGACCCGTTCTACTCCATTTTCTCTTCTCGTATTGGTAATTCTTTCATATCCTTAGACACTCTTACGAATTTGAACGCAGTTACTCCCCCTACGCTACCGTTCCATTTTCTCAACCTGTCCACCGTCAATTTATCGCTCAAGTCAGGAATTCTGTACCCCGTAGCATATATGGCTTCATCGTATTTGACTTTTTCTTCTAAAATCTGCTGTCTAGAAGTAGCAGGTCTTCCCGGACGTCTTTTGGCTCTCAATTCTTCCAACTCTCCATCGAATCTGTGGATAAAGTTTTCAATAAAAGCCTTTATTTCTTCCAAGGTGAAAACTTCCTTTTCTGCCGCCACCTTAGCCTCTTCTTGCATATACTTAACAATCATTAACTCATTCTGTTTTTGTTCCAAATGCTCCTGTTTTCTATGCGTCAATTTCTCGTGTCTCAACGAAGCCCTATTGAGCCTCTTGAAACTTCTTCCCTTCACATGAATAGACCCTCCTTTGGCCGTAAGACTTTTCGTTACCTTAGAAAGATTATGTGCTAAAGGCATCGTTCAAGTTGTGATGGTTTAAATCATCTCATCTCACTTAACTTTTCAACCCTCACTAAAGAACGGTATCACGTGATCTCAATCCAAACTACAAAAACGGCCATGTCGTGTGCGACACCAAAGAAAAAAGACTGAGAACAAAAAATTTTCAAGAAAGCCGTTAACGAAACAAGAAACATATTTGAAACCTAGAATAATAAGTTCAAGCAAAACGCCATGGTTAAATACACAGAAGAAGAATTGTTAAGTTTTAAGGACGAAGCACATGTTGTACACCCAGCTATTTTGGATGAATTCAACAAGTTGGTGGAAACTGTTGCTGAGGAATTATCAAGAAACAATGCTAGAAAACAGCACAACGGTGATACTTTTATTGATGAAAATGGTAACGAGCGTAGTTACAACTACTTAAACAGAAGAAGAGGTTCCAGATCCAATGGTAAACCAATGAAGAAAAAGACGCAAGAAGTCGAAGTTGATGATGATGGATGGGCTACCTTAAAACAACACAAAAAGTCATTCGGACAAGAAGAAACTGATGAAAGAGACCAATTCAGAGATTCAGTTAAGGTCGAGCCTACAAAAGTGAAGATAAACAGTAGAAAGATGGGTAACAAGGCTGTTGACTCCAGAGATGTCGTTGCTGATAAGCCAACTACTCAATTTAATGCTTTTGCATTCTTAGGGGACGAATCTGAAAGTGAAAGCGAAGAAGAAAGCGATTAAGGAGGTAGTGGGAAGTCGAGGGGTGACAGAGACTAAGGGAGTGTGCTGTGGCAGAATAATATCTGTTTGGTGCAAACGAAAAGCCAATATTTTCTTATTTTGGTAAACATTAACGACAATTGTTGTGATGAGATATGATGATTGTATCTTATTAACGTTTTTTCCACTCTGTTGGGTGTATAATAATAAACCAGTTTAAATTAGGGATTTTTCTTACTCTAATCTGTAGACGTACAAGATCTCAGATTGCGGTACCGGCTATAACTACAACTTTTTATTATAACAATATGTTTACAGTCTTTTCTCATACAATAAAAGAATCATCATCATCTAAACCCTCGAGGATGGAGTCCACATCTTGTGTGGCCATCTGTTTCGACAACACGCTTCCCGGCGTAGTTGTGGAGCTAGCATCAAGTACCGGCGAATGTTTAGTATAGTCCGTCAAGGCACCTTTCAAATCGCTTACTTTAGGTGGTCTTAGCTTTTCGTTGGTCCAGATAGATCCATTAGTGACATCGTATGAGCTATTCGCAAGCGTTGTCATCATGGTAGTATTTCTGAGGCCAGAATGGATGGATACGATATCAGCCACTGTTCCAAGACCTAAACCGGGACGAGGATCTGCTAAATCAGAGCTGCTATCGATCGTAATATCCCCGTCATAATGCACACGGCCGTTAGGAGCAGTGGTTCCATTGGAGTTGACAACACCATTGCCATTGACACTTTTGGTCTCACCATTAGCAGCACCATTATTGGTGTTCCCATTAGCCTGGCCGTTAGCATGTCCATTTCCAAGCAAATCGTCATGCAAAATACTCAATACTAATGGCCTCTGGGCATTCACCCATTTCGACAAGAAAGGGTTACCTTCAGAGTACTCACTGAACTCTTTTGCTGTGATTTGTGCTACCGAACTTGAGCCATCACTGGTGGCTTCTGAAAGCTCTTGAACCCATAACCCGTTGTCGATTCTGTAGTTCTTATTGTTGTGAACATCCTTGTAAAGCTTCGACCCTGTAGAGTATCCCTGTAACTCATCTGGATACTTTGCGTCCACGGTTTCCAAACAGTGTAAGAGTAATGCCTGGGCAAACGTGTCTTTGGGGAGCAGTCTAGTATTGGAATCATCCTCGACATTGGACATCGTCCAGTGGAAGTAGAATGGCACGTAGTTATTAAAGAAGTTGATTCCAAAGACATCCACAAGAATGGTAGAGACCTTCAAAAGGGCCCTAGCGTTACCCAAATCCAATGCATCGTTGTTGTTCAAGTATTTGTCCAAGTACACTAAGAAATGAGAAAGGAAATTGGTCAGCTCTGAAATTAATTGGTTAAAATCAGGGTCTAAAGGACTATCCACTACACCCGGTTGTTGGATATCTTCATCTTGTGACTTGGAGTTGGTTCTTATCAATTCTTTTTGCAAGAACGCCACAAAAATGTCAAGGTATAACTTTTGCACGGTATCAACTTGTTGCTGAGTCAAATTCTTGTAGATATTGACCGAATGCTTTTGTGCTATCAATGGAAGACTTATTTGCCATTGTTCAATTCCCACATGGTTTCTGACGATGGATGATGATTTTCCTTCAAGACTAACTAAGATATTCTTGATGTCTTCAAGCAACGATGTAACATAATCTGCCAATCTGCTGCTTTCGGTGTATTCTAATGTGGCTTCGATTTTTATGAAAATTTCGTAAATGGAATCCGGAACTTGATCATAATAGTAGATATGCGTAGATAAGTTAACAATGGAGTCGGAGTACACTTGCTTCAATTCCTGCATATCAGCTGTATCAAGATGGTCTGCTTGTTCAAAAAACAAAATCTGTTTAAGATCCAACAAGTTCTGGATCAAATCAGAGATCGATAATCCGATCATGTTAACCTTAGACGAAACCAAACCTAAGATGTGACCGGAGTAATGTTTTTGCAACGCTGTCTTGTCTTTGGTGGTATACTGCTTCAGTTTGGAGACGAGCGTCGTCAAAACCACAAATCGTAATTGAACTGGCACCCAAGTAGTACACAATTCTATGAATCGTTGGGACCAGACCGCCGTCAAGGACTTGGTTTGGAAAGTATAGTTCACAACACAGTCTGTGGCCTCGCTTATCTGCGCCGTGGAAGAGGTGTTGAATACCGATTTCAACCCCGAAATCGATTCTTGGTACAAATCCTCTTTGTCGACGGTGTCGTTCTCTAAATCCTCCTCGATTTGCCTTTCTGCCTTGACGGTCTTGGAGCTTTGAACTTTAGAAAGTTTAACGCTTTCAATACCTTCATTAGAAAAGTTTCTCTGGAGAAGTGATTCTCCTTCGTACTCGGCAAACGTGTTAATCAATATGGGGATTGTCTTCAGCAACATGGATTGTGAGATCACCGGCATGTTTCCCAAGCAATAAGATAATGCTCGGATGGTCAATAGTGAGATCATCTTCCATTCTAAGCTATTGGGGCCACTCTGTTTGGATTTGTCGTAACCAACGTTAACTAAATGTTGGCTGAAGTTCACGAATGAACGAACAAACTCTTTGTCCCCAGCGAACAACCCGCTGTCCAAGCTGCGACATAACACCGTATATGTGTCTAAAATTGCCTTGAAGATGTTAATGTCTGTTAATTTTGTAGCGGTGTCCAAGATCGAAAGCGCTTGTTTAGCGAACACGTTAAGATTATCCGTGCATTTTTCAATCAACGAAGACACAATTATCAAGGTAACTTGAAGATTACCCGTCCGATTACGGTTGGAATCAGAAAATGTCTTCTTATTCAAGAAAGTAATGACTTTTTCCAACTTAACACGTCTTGTAGAAGCATAATAAAGTAAATAACTTAATTCACTGCTGTTTGGCTTCTTTTCAATACCTTTGCCCGGCGGATAGCATTGTAAAATGAGCTTTTGATGTTTTGGCAAAAATAAACTAGGCATTGTGAATGAAGCCGTTATGCAATAAGATTTCAATGCTTTGGGTATCTAGTTATGAAAAAACCCTTTGCCAAATCGTCAAAGTTGGTGTATAAATAAGTGGAGTAGATTTTGGGCTCTATTTTTTTTTCATTTGCGAGCTTATGACTTTTTTAAAGGCATTTGAAAATCTTAAACATCTTTAAGGTTTAGCATATCGAAACAAACCTGCCATAAGAAATTCCATTAATATCTTTTTGGAGATGGCGCCTGTATACGTGAAAGGAGGAGCATGGACTAACGTGGAAGATGAGATCTTGAAAGCAGCGGTGCAAAAATACGGGCTAAACCAATGGTCTAGAGTAGCATCATTGTTAACTAAGAAGAGCGCCAAACAAGCCAAAGCGCGATGGAATGAGTGGATAAGTCCGGCTATAAACAAGACAGAGTGGACAAAAGAGGAAGACGAGAAGCTCTTGAGCCTTGTGAAGTTGTTATCGAACCAATGGCGGAGCATAGCGCCTTTAATGGGCAGGACTGCTACGCACTGCGTGGAGCGATACCAGAAACTTCTTGAGGACCAGGATGATATGGAAGAGGATGACGATTTAAGATTCGCCGGCGCCGGTATTGAGTCTATGCCTGCTGCTGGGGGGAAAGTTGGTGATTTGAACATAAATCCGGAAAGTAAGCCTGCCAGACCTGACGAAGATACGCTTGAAGATGAGGATAGAGAGATGCTTTTTGAGGCACGAGCCAGACTTGCTAACACCAAGGGGAAGAAAGCTAAGAGGCGGGACCGGGAAAGGATGTTAGAGGAGACTAAGAGAATCTCGTTGTTGCAAAAACGGCGGGAGTTGAAAGCTGCTGGGATCAATGTGAGTTTAGTACTGAAAAATAAGAAAAAGAGTAAGGAGTTCGATTACAACGCCGATATACCGTTTGAAGCAGTGCCGTCCGCAGGGTTGTATGATGTTACGGAAGAGGACGCCAATAACCAGCAAGCGTCCTTGGGCTTCAATAAAAAAGTGCTGAAAGAAGGGTTGGAACTCGAAGTAAGAAAAGAGAAAAAGCGGAAGCAAGCTATAGAGAATGCAGAGGGGAAGACCAAACCTACTTCCTCTGTTGAAGGACAGGCCAAAATTATAGAACGTCCATTGAAAAGGACTAAATTCAACATTCCTGGCGTGGAGCTGAGAAGCGAAGGTGTCGATGTTGAAGAAACGGAGTTGGCGGGTGTTTTCAGCACAGCGAAGGAGTCGCAAGAAGACAAGGATATTGACAACAGAATAAAAGCTACTTTGAAAGGAATACAGGAAGCACAGGCCCGGAAATCCACATTGCTTCGAGTACTGGAGGACGATACTACTGCAGCTGGAACTGCGACGAAGTTAAAACCCAAACAACAGAGAAAGCATATTATAGAAGTGTTGAAGTCTGGTCTTTCAGGACTCCCCACACCCAAGAACGAGTTTGAGGTGCTTCCTCAGTTTGAACATCAGGAAGATGTTATCTTGACCAAAGTGGCTGATTCCCAAGCCGAGCGAGAACGACTCAAGAACCTTCAGTTATTGAGAGAGGTGGAAGATGCTAAGAGAGAGCTTAGACGAACCCAGGTCATTCAAAGAGGTCTTGAAGTACCCAACCCCGTCCATCTTAAAACAGTTGATATGGCACTGCTTTCGGAGCTTGATAGAGCCATTGTGGCAGAGTTCCATACCCTTGTTAAATCGGATTATAAAAAGTACGTTGACTCAACATTTGATGCTGCTGAAGTTGAGGAAATCGATGAAGACATCTATGATGAGATTCAAAGACAAATTAACGAGATAACGAGCAAGACTGTGGAGAAGGACGTTCAACTTGAAACGACACTTCTTCCAGCTCTAGATGCTGGAGCCAAAGCACAAATTACACAGACTGTTGATTCATTAAAGGAAGAAGCACAGAAAGTACAAAATGAAGTATCTGTCACGTTTACAGACCCCACAGCCGTCATAAACTCCACCAAACAGAGTTACAACCAATTACTCGAAGAACAAGAGAAGCTCCAGCTTTATGAGGAAGTGGCCGATGTAGAACAAAAAGCTATTGACTACCGAACCGAAAGACTCAATGACCTTGTCCAGCCTATAGTTCAGAAGGAACAAGAACTAAATCTGTACCTTGTACAACTTCTTCACGGCTGAACTAAAGTGGTTTACCTAAATGGTAGGTGCGCGACTCCCACGAACCGGTAAATTCACATTCGGAAAGTGCGACCAGGAATATGAAGCAAACTGGGTCCATACAATTTCAGTTTTTTCTTGACGATCCAAAACGATGAATCAAAATTTGTTATATGTGCCGTTTCGAAAGACAAAAGAGGTCAATCTTGCTGAGAAATTACGAGCCATCATCAAAAAGGATTATTTCCAATCCCCTGGAATATTTGAAAATGATCTTATTCAGCTAAATAAGATTCGCAAAAAGATTCAACAATTAACCGATGAACAAGGAGACAAGGCATCTGAGATCTTCGTCAAACAGTACTATGTGCAGGTGGTCAATCTTACAAAGAAGTTTAGCAACGAGAGCGTTGAATTTGAATGGTACGGCACTTTGGGATACAAGCCTCGAGGCCCATTCAAATTGAGATCTTTGAAATTCGAGCAGTGCAATGTCATATACCAGCTAGGTAGTTTGTACTCCCAATTGGCATGCAAAGAGTCTCGACATACGGACGATGGATTAAAGAGGGCATGTAACACGTTTCAGAACGCTGCTGGGTGTTTTGAGTTCTTGGTGACGTTGATTGAAGGCGACGAGTTTATGAAGGCATTTTGTCATGATAACGATTTGTCTACAGACACTTTAAACCATTTAAAATACTTGATGTTGAGTCAGGCACAGGAAAGTATGTGGCAGAAAGCTGTCAACTCCAATATGAAGAACTCAGTGATATCGAAACTTTCAATGGCCACCAGTGTCCTTTACAATAAAGCATTTGAGTATGGTAACAAGTCAGATTTTGTCAAGTTGGAGCTTGTCAACTACTGCGCTGTAAAACATTATCACTTCACTGCTGCTGCATATTATCGGAAAGCCCTTATTCTGCTTGACGAATTGAAGTATGGTCACCAAATAGCGTATTTGAAGTTGGCATTGAAGATGACGGGCAAAGGATTGAAGTACAAAAACTATGTGGGCCAGTTTGTAGTAGAGGACATTACAGGTTTGCAAGAGATGATAGAAAATACTCTTCGAACTGCTGAACGAGAGAACGACTTGATCTACTTAAAACCGGTGCCGGACCCCGAAACGTTGGTAGAACAAGGAATTGGAGGGACTCCTTTAGTTAGTCCTGTGGTGGTAGACGATCTAAAAAACCCTCTTTCAAATGACAGGCTCTTTTTGAAAGAACTCCTTCCTTATATCATTATTCAGATTGCATTGGCTTACCGAGACAGACAGGACAATTTCATCATTAAAAACATTTTAGAGCCCTTGCAATCTTTAAACAAGATGATGAATCATTTTTTGACTGAGAGGCAGCTTCCTGCGCTGATCGACTCCATACAAAAGCCTGAAAACGTACCAGAATCTATTGTGCAGCATTCACAAGATATTATCAATAACGGGGGGACACGGTTAATCGAGGACCTCTATGATAATATTCTCCAGTTATCCTCAGAATCAAGAGACATATATGAAGGGTGTCTGCAACGTTTGGTCGTTGAGATGGAGGAAGACGCCTTTTTCAGGGAAAGATATGGTGCTCGATGGAGCAGACTGGAATCTAAAGAAGCTGCCAGGGAATTGTGGATAAAAGTTAACAGTATGGATGAGTACCTTCTGCAAGCAGACACAGCAGATGATATCATAGTGCTGAGCTATCATGACATCAAAGGGTTTCTTGAACTTTACTGTGGAGGGTACGAGACATTGAGTGCATTTGTCCCCAATTCCACATATGTGGACTTGAGCGAGGAAACTACCAATACCCTTACTGATATCCGAGAAGCTTTGAACAGTACTGCTGAGATGGAAAATGATCGTAAACAGTTTCTTAAAGCCCTTGAAAATAAGAGTAAGGAGAACAATATTCTTCCAAAATTGATTGGAGAGTACAAGGTTCGAAGCCAGGACAAGGAGTTTGTGAATAACTTCACAGAGGCTAGCTTTGAAGGTGTTTTCAATCAACACATGAAGATGTTCAATGAAGATCTCGAATACGTGGAGTTGCTGAAAAACAAGCAAATGGTTCTTGAAAACAAGATTGAACAGCTCAACACCAGGTTTCACCAGATTTACAAAGAGAACGAAAATTCCCCTAGTGACAACAGAAAGGACACTCTTCAGGTTTTAGAGGATATTTACTCGAGGTACCTCCAGTTGATCACCAACATAAACGAAGCACGCAAGTTTTATACTGATTTCAAGGCCCGGGGAAGTAAAGTTGTAGCAGAATGCGACGAATTCGTGCACAAGCGGAGGGAAGAAGCAAGGGATCTTGAGATGAAGTTGAACGGCCACAATCTGGGCCACAACCATGACCACCACCATGGTCATAACCACAATCACGGCCATTCCAAAACCACTGAAGATACCAGGAGAGTCATTACGCCTATTCCTGTAGTGCCGTCGCCAGTGCCCAAAATGACATCTGACAATAGGGCTACCACGCCACTGACGGCAGAGCTTGCCCAGCTCCAGAACCACTTTTCTCAGACCACCATTGGCCGCAGAAAGAAATGAACTTTCTTTCTAACGCTTTGTATAGTAGTTGTAGCATTAATGAAAAAAGCGCGATGCGATGTACTCAAATGTATATGTTTCGATATCTTCGTTATCTAAAGAATCTTGCAATGACACGGCCTAAAAAGAATATCGTGACAATTGTGGGGACCACGGGTGTGGGAAAGTCGAAAGTAAGTACCTTTTATCCTGCAGGAATGCAAAAAAGTAGCCGAAGAAAAACGTACTAACTATTTTCAGTTCAGTATAGAGCTCGCAAAGGCCATCAATGGAGAGATCATAAATGCAGATTCCATGCAAGTATACAAAGGGTTGGACCTGATAACCAACAAACATCCTTTCTTAGAACGAGAAGGCATCCCACATCATGTAATGGACCATGTTGGGTGGAATGAGGAGTACTTTATCCACAGGTTTTCCCAAGAAGCCAACGAAGCCATAGCTTCCATCCACGACAGAGGAAAAGTACCCATAATTATTGGAGGAACGCATTATTATCTCCAGAAACTTTTATTCAAGAACAAGACTGTTGAAGGGGCAGTGGAAGAAGGGAAAAGACCATTGACTCCAGAACAACAACAGGTACTAGATGGCCCTGTAGAGGAAATTTTCAGCCAGTTGCAAAAATTTGATCCTGTGATAGCACAGAAGTTCCACCCCCAGGATCGTCGGAAATTACGCCGTGCTCTAGAAATTTGGTACACCTTGAACCAGAAGCCCAGTGAGTTGTACAAGGAGCAGAAACTAGAAGAGTTGGAAGACAGCTCGTTGATATACAATACAGTTTTCTTCTGGGTATTTAGCGACGCTGAAGTTCTTCAAAAGCGGTTGAATGACCGAGTGGATGCTATGCTAAGTGATGCTGGTGGTGGCTTGGACGAGATAAGGCAAATGTATGAGGTGTATAAGACCACAACTCCGAGACCACAAGTAACAAATGGTGTTTGGCAGGTGATAGGATTCAAAGAGTTTTTGCCTTGGCTCGAACAACGGGATCAAGACACGGGTACCAAGGCATTACGCAAACTTTATGACGATGGAGTAGAACGTATGAAGATTCGAACACGCCAGTATGCTAAGTATCAGGTGAAGTGGATAAAGAAGTTATTAGGAGTAGAGCTTCAAAAGGAGAGCCGGTTCAATTTCAAGTATGGAGGCAAGTTGTACATATTAAATGCCACAAATCTTGACAATTGGGATTCAGAGGTGCAAGCCAGAGGGTTAGAGATTGCACGTCAGTTCTTAGAACGTGGACCCACTGGTGTTGATGCTCCTCAAAAGCCTGACAGTATCACTGAAGACATTTTCCCAGACGAGAAAAAGTTGGCCGAGTTCAACAGCAACAAGAGGTTGGAGTCGGTAAAGAACTGGCAGCATTTTGTTTGTGACCATTGTGTGGACAAACAGGGCCAGCCGGTAGTGGCAGTGGGGGCAGAAGCGTGGGCCATGCATGAAAAGAGCAGAAGACACAGAAAAAGCGTAGAGGGGCGTAAGAGAAGACGACAAGGGGAGGAGTATCGCAAGGAAAGTGCTAGTAACACAATTACAGGAAGTGTAACAAGGGCAACGGGCACAGTGGAAGCAACAGAAGTCAAAGTTACAGACAAGAATCCGGAAACCCATTGAATCGACTCCTAAATAACAAGTTCATCTGATAAGCAGTAGTTTCACAAGTATAAGGCGAAACTACAAGCTAGAGATGAAACAGGGACTTGAAACAAGTTCAACGGTGCTGCGAAACAGTGAGGTCTAATAATAGACCACAGTTGGTAACAAAGAAAGCTAAAATAATACGAACAAAGAGTTTAACATAAAAAGAAAAATCACATCAATGGAGAAGGGAACAAAGGAAAGAAGAAACGGCAGGTCAAATTGAGGCAAGGCAGGTAAAGATCCTACGTCAAAGTTTAGACCTTAACCTGCATTTTCAGATGTTTCAATTATGAGCAGAAGTTGTAAGTGGCAGACTTGAGCCCTCTTTGGAAAATACGCTCATAGGGTCCCAGGTGAAATTTGCAACAATAGCATCCCAACCTTATCGCAGGGGGCCAGAACAAAGGCAAATGACAAGGTGATACCTGTAGAAGCCTGTAAGTATGTCCAGTGATGGCGGAGGGTTGTCAAGTTGATTTTGTAGTGTATTAGAATATACTGCAAGAAGGATATACAGCTCCCCAATGAGGCAGTTTGAAATACTCACCCCACCGAAATCTGATAATCCCGATCCCAAATGCAACGACGATCGTCCGGTGCCCCTATTTGGGAAATGTATGATTTTTTGGGTCTAACATCCAAATCCGCCTTTGTGGACCACAAAAATAGATTTCATATTATTACGTAACAATAGGGTGAAAAGTTTATCACAGGATTAAAAATTTCACCACACTCAAGTCCCGTAAAACAATTCTAACTTGAACCCGCCGTTTTGAGCCTGTAATAAACCCTGGACAAAGGACTTGTTGCCTTATCTTTGCGACTTATGTTCTGTCTCCTTGTTCATCCTCTTCACTGCCTTCAGTCGTTGCTGCTTTGGCAAATTGTTTTCCTTTGAAAAGTGAAAAATTTCCCCTAATTGGTACCGAGAAATTTCGCCGATTGGCCCAAAAAAGCACCGGCTTGGCCCAACGCTAGTTCCGTAAATCATAGGTTATGAAATTGTGGATGATTTAGCAAATGCAAGGCTAGATTTAGGGATGTGGTATAAGCACGGCACGGAATGCACAAATGGAATCCACCAAATCCCTAACTGGAATGCCCAAAATTTCATTAAAAAAATGAAAGACCTACGTCCTGCACAGTAGTGAAAAATTCATCCTATATTACAATCTATAATACATCTATACCGTGGCTAATGCCAAATTCATTAATCATACTTGGACAACTTAACATTAATCTCTTCAAGCTTGTTCTTGATCTGATTCAATTGAGTAGCTTTTTGGAGACTTAAATTGTTCAAGTCTTCAGTGGAACACCATCCACTTTTCATCAACCTATTTTTAGTGAGAGAATACGATTCATCAATCAAATTCTTCTCATTTAGCAAATAGTTATAGTAGTTGACCAAGGTAGTCTGGTCTTGTAATTCACCGGCCCCTTCGTCGTCAACCGATTGCTGGGATTTCAAAAACGTAGCAAAGTAGTTTTGTTCAATCTTTTGCAAGTTCTCCTTTACATTGGCAGTATCTGACAACGTAATGATGGGCGACAGGTATGGCGGCGTAGTTGGTGTGATACACTTCGATTTGGTGTCCATGGTGGTCACAGACCCATCACTGTCTAGACTGACAGTTTTGAAGTGATTTTGTAAAGGACTCAACTGTGGTCTATCCGACCTAGTGGTTGGAGTACCTGCAGAAGAGTTACAACTGCTGTTAACTGCAGGGCTGATGTTAGACACCGACTGCTGTAAAGCAGGGCCCAACCCCGTGAATGATCCTGTGTTGGTGGAAGAAAACAAGTTTCCTGAGGTAGTACCGTTGTGAGTAGTGCTGCTACTGACTATATTGCTGGTACTGCTGCTCTTGGACAAGGAAAGTTTACGGATAGTTCTCTTCAAGCTCTTAAGTCTTCTCAAAGGCGAAGTATCTTTCTCTTTGTCCTTGTTATCTTTTGCCACCCCACTGGAGTTGGAGTTATTGCCTGAAACACTGGGGAACAACTGATTGCTGTGATTTATGCTGGGACTATCCAACTCATACGTTGAAAAAGAACTGTTTGAATTCTGGAAGAAATAGTCATTATCAGTAGCGAGACTGATAGTGGAGTCAGTTATGAGTGGCAGTTCCAGTAATGAGCTAGCATCATTAATACCGTTGGCGATGACACTACTGTTCAAATTGGCAGTCAAGCTGTTACTGACACTGTTACTAACCGATCGATGACTTCTGGCACTGGCCTTTTCGTTCCAACTATCAGATTCCTCTTCTTTCACCAGAGCGGTAGTACTTTGCTCATTGAGATCGTTCTCGTCTGGTAACGGTGGCAATAGTATCTCTTCTTGCTCAGAGCTATTGGTATATTTGCGGTGAACTCTACCAGGACTGGTTGGCGGGCTATGACGGGGACTTCGACTAGACGACTCATCGATCTGAGTCGACTCTTCAATGACGATTCCTAGACCGTTCATGGGATTTAAATGAAATTAACGTGTAAGTATATGTGATGTGATGTATCGCTTGAGGTGAAAAATTGGTAGGACTTTTTTTTTGCTACTTTCTTTTTTTCCTAAAACTTGGGCGGGACTTGCAGGTCAGGTAACAAGAATCAGGCGACGTTTTTAGTATGATAACAACAAAGTAGTAAAGGGTTTGTTAAACCACAATTAATAAGTTGGATTTAACAAGGAAAAAAATTAACCGTTAGGATTTTTCACTTATATAAGTGCCAAACGGCTTCCCTTTGCAAATGAGTAAAATAAGTGGTATGTGCACGACTGCAACATTTCAGCTTTATTTTATTTGGTAAAGTTTTTTTTTCACATTTTTTTTTGGTTGACAAAAATTTTTTAGCCGCTGCACCTGTGCAGGAAATCACAGGTTAAAGTCTACCACCCCCAAAAGGAGAATTAGATAGCATAAGCGCTAGAACCGATTGATAATTGAGCCATTGAAGGAACAGGAGTTAAACGGTGAGATAACTTTGACGACTTTGAAACATCGTCAAGCTTGACGTACGGCATTACACTATTTAAGAATAGGCACTTCTGACAACACATCGTTGTTTGGAGTTTCTAGCGAGATTAACAATGTCTTGGTTGTCAATAGCTACTCGTAAAAAAAAAGTAGGCGCGAGATCTGGTGCTATTTACTACCAGATGGCCCTAAACCCAGAACTAACTAAATAAGATGAGCGCGCGAAATTCACATGGAATGGTCTCCTTGCGGTGCCAGTGGTGGTGCGGCGGGCGCCGCAAATCTCATAGTATGTTTGCGTCACCTCCACGCCACGAGCGTTGCACCGTCTCTGACGCGAGTTGGACCAGGCTACCGCCAATTACGGTATAGCGGCGGTCTGCCATTTGTAGCCACTGCTATGCATGCATGGACTAGATTCCGATCTTTTGCCACAAAATGTTCACCGGCACTAACGAGAACAAAAAAAAGGGGGCAGGAATGTAACTGGTGATTTTCTCAAAGGAGACCAATGAGTGGACGGCACCTTCAGGAGCTTGCCGAATACAGGTCTAGTAACACAAGCCGTGTTTAGAAAAGGGGCTAGTATTGGCGTACCGGTAAAACGTACCACATTTGTTTTGGGCATGTCCATATTTGCAAAATAGGAGTCTGCCCGTTGTAGGTGCAGGCACCACATTGAATAATAGGGCGGACTTTCCGGTGCCGTAAGCGAGGCCTGTGTCCGCAGACCACCGCCAGTCTTAGAATACCCCCACTGGTCGCGGTAAATAGGGCGAGCGAGTCGTCGCAAGTGGCCGAAGATTTGGAGGGCACGGGATCCCGATGGCGACAAAGGTCTAGAACCGGTACCCGATTATGAGCCAAGTGCCGACCGTTTGGGTGATTTGTGGTTAGGACACCAGCGCCGCGGCGTTATTATGCACGGCCGCTAAACCACTTTTGTTGTTTTAGATTGGTGTGTGCACGACTCAATTGTGGCAACTAGTTAAAGTTGGATTTACAGGTTAGCTCTAAATTTACGCTACTTTTAACTGAGGTTGTCCTTACGGGCTATCTGCAGGAATTGATAATAACTAAGATACGATTAAGTAAGGGCTATATATCCCATATACTGAAACAAAGACAATAGAAGTCTCAACCACAGGTAAGACAACAAGAAAACCATAAATACAGCAAGCCACATACACTGATAAAACAAATCCTTTTGGTGCCAAAAATAACTTCTCGTTTGCTGGATCGACACCGTTTATTATTTAGCTGTAGATCCTTATTGACAGGTGAAAAATCCAACAGCAAATATGTTATTGGCAAATCTACGCTTTTGACGTTGAAATCCATGTAAGGTGCTGCAAGGTCGCTTGCTCATGAGGCAAGTATAGTGGGTGCCGTCTCAGATATGCCTCGGATACGTAGACCTCACTTTTCGTGTTTGTTCCTATTCTTTTGCACCCACATCTAAGCCACCAACTTGTTTGACCAAATCAAGAACCAGCTGGCCTAATCTTTGTGTCTGTCTCGGCTTCGGTTTTATCATCACCTGTACTGAATGAAGTGTTTTGCTCCATTCCTCTTTCTTTGAGATGTGACGACAACTTCACATCATAGCTCAACTCGGACGAAGTCCGTTGTTCTAGGTTTGCCTTTAGGATTTTGGCTTTAGTGTTTGTACCTGCCATTAAAACAATAGCGATAACACTTCTTTTTTGATATTAACTGATATTTCACACAAAGTTAATGTTTACAGTTTGGCATCCAATGGCATTTTTGAAGTTTCTGGAACTTTGTTTTAGTTGAACCAGTTAAAGTTTAACTTTACTTTCGATGGCTTATATAATCCTTACAGCTCACTAGCCATTTTAAAGTTGAAAAATATCGGCTATTCAGTTGAACTACGGCAGTTTAGGTTTTTAGTAACGGTTCAAATGGTCCCACTTACTAGTATTTGACTGATTTATGGCAGTGCTAAGAGGCAAACAGAGTTCTGTGTGGTACCCCTATTCAAAATCAGTGTGCTGCCTGTGATTTCAAATATTGCCAGTAGTTTTTCCTTATAGGATCGTACTTGTCGATCAACAAATCGTAAAATTTGACCGCCTCTTGACCAACACTGATTTTGGCTAGGGTTTCTAAAGCATAAGAAGACTTAACCAAATCAATTTCGTCGTCGTCGCTCAAATTACCTTCTGTATTGACAAATTCCTTGCAGAACAGCTCCAAAACCTTCAATTGCAAATTGCATTTGGCAACTATACCCAACAAGTAGTTCCAGCTACTCTCGTTTTGGGGACTTTCCTTAATCTTATCCTTAACAAACTCTAACTCTGAGTCCATCAACTCACTGTTTATCGCTTCAGGGCGGCTGAACTTTAAGAAAAACCGGTGACTCCATGCGCTGTTGTTCTTCAAGTCCATGTTAATCATATTCTCTGTAAACAGTGTCTCTTTGTCGTTTTCATACAACCCAAACTTTTTCACAAACCATTTCCGGTAAGTCCACACATGGTGGTTCTTGGTGTCTTCCAGTAACATAGCTTCAAAGATAGGAAATTCTCGGTGATAGTCGTAACTTCCCTTGGTCTTGATCACTTGTTCAATGATCAATTGTCTGTAGTTCCAGATCTGGTAGTTTTTCTCATTCTCCAAAGAGATCTCTTCCAAGAAATCCAACTCCTCTATCAAATCCTTACCTAACCGACACACCAATTCGTATCTATAGATCCAGATGGAGTAATGGGAGGCCAAAAGTTCGATCCCTGCGGTGGTCAAAGCAAGTGCCCGTTCACTGATCTCATTTTTTTGCATCAACGCAAGAAGCGTGCCCATAGTGGACTTGAACTCGTCCGAGTATAAAATCTGACACAATTGCGGTTGCTCTTCATTGAGCTTGACTGGGGTTATATCGTCGTACGAGAAAGACATTTTATGGAAGATAACTGCTTGATTGGGGTGACCTTTTGGTGTTCAATTAAATGTGTTAGATGTGTAACTTTTTTAAAACCCTTCTTCGTCAGGTGCGCAGATTAGAAACATCCGTACACCAAAAAAAACCTTAAAGACATGAACATTCACGACAGAGATATAGTTATTTCCACTGTCTTAGGCTCTTCTGTGTTATATATCGTGCTCAGTGTTGTGTCCTCAAATAAACAGCTCCCTTTTCTTCTTGTGGTGTTTATCTTCGGCAATATGATCTCCCGGCTTCGAAGTTTTGAAAAGTTTCTTGACAGGCTCAAAGCGCCTGCTCCACCTATTTCTGGTAAAACCATCAAGGCCACCGGCAATTCCGGGTCGCTTTTCAGTCTGCTCCCATATACACAGAAGCAAGAACTCATATCGTCTATAAAGTCACTTCAATTGTACTCCGTCAATAGCAAAAAGGCCAATGACAAGCGTCGCAGATTGTTCAAAATGATGACTTGGAGACAACAAAATTTGTGTAAGCAAGTGGGGTATTTGGATAAGTTGACGATGATAGATAGGCTAGTGGAGAAGAATCAAGGGGTTTTGAACAAAATTGTGTCTAAGTCGATTGACCACTATCAGATCAACTTCAGCGATTTTGAGATCACTAAGAATTTCGTTGATAACAGCAGCTACAGGGTAATTGAGTCGTTATCTCATTATAATCGAGACTGGAACTTGCAGTTGAAAGGCAAGGAATGGGAATTGACCCCGGTGGTGGACTATATTAACAGAAACTTGGATAAAGTTGTTCCTGCTTCTCAAAGAGGGTCTACGTGCGTGGTAGTGCCTGGTTCGGGTTTGGGCAGAATAGCATACGAAATCGCTAGCAGAGGGTTCGGTCACGTTCACCTGGTAGAATTCAGTGGGCTCATGTACTTGCTAAATCAATTCGTATATGAAAATTCCGACTTGGACCTTCAGGAGCTCGAAATATTTCCTTACATCCATACCAACTCCAATTTTCAGAATTTGAAAGACCAATACAGGTCAGTTTTATTGCCCCAGGCTACTCGACCCGACTCTTTGCAGTTGCATCTTGAGGATTTCAACACGTTCGAGTTGCCTTCCGAAGCGGTGAAAGAATGTGACACGGTGGTAATTGTCACGGCATATTTCATAGATACGGCTGAAAACTTGATGGACTACTTGGATTCGATCAACGAGCTCACGAAGAAGTTCAAAAAGAGCTACTGGATCAACATCGGCCCCTTGAAATACGGAACTGCACCCAAGGTTGAGCTAAACATGGACGAGTTAACTGACATTCGCAAGGCATTAGGCTGGACCGACTTGGACGTGCTAAATACATTGCAAAAACCCATCAACGACGGCGAGTCGGGGTTGTACGGCTACGCTACCGACACCAAGAGTTTGTGGCAGGGATTCTATGGGCTAAACGGCTGGTGCAGTGAAAAGATAAGACGCTGAAACAAAACTACGACTAAACCTTACGAAACGAAATATCAGGAGAGAGAATTACCAAAAAAAAATAGCCAGTTAGATCATTAATGCTACATACTATATGCTTCCTATGCCAAATTGGATCCCTTGTTGATCTGCAACTTCTTGTCTGATCCTCCACTGATGATTCCAATTTCGTTATCCCAGGAAACATCGAAAATTTTACAACTTTGACTAGGGTCTTCTCTAGTGATGGTGTACAATGGATTGACGGATCTCACGTCCCACACTTTGACCATCCCATCATGGGAAGCAGATGCAAACATGTTGTCGTTGTAAGGACAAGAACTCAACCCCACCACGAAGTTGGAATGGCCAACTAATTTGACAGAGGAGAGCTCAGTGTCGTTGGCATTGACCCTAGGATCATACAAGTTGATGTGACGAGCAGAAGACCCAGTCACGACCAAACTTTTGGTAGGCATATGCAATACAGACAACAACGAGAATCCTGTGGTACGGGTGTCGACACATCTGCTGGTTACAAGATCCCAGGTCTTGATTGTATGGTCTTGGGAGACGGAATAGGCCACAGTAGAGTCAGTCAAATCAAACGTTATGGCTTCCACTGGCTGTTTGTGGTTTTGCAACATCGATAATGGCGATCTTCTTCTCAAAGTAGCATCTTTAACGGCCATTTTTCTTCTTTTCTTGGACGACGATGACAACACATTGGCGTCATACTCCATCGGCTGGATACTGTTCATTTCCTTGTGGTTGGTGGACCACACTCCTATGTCGTTATCGTATCCAGCTGACAAGATACGGCTAGTAGCCTGATCTACTGCCAACGAGACCACAGGCCCTTTATGACCTTCCAAAAGAGCTATTGTGGTTCCTTCTTGTGGTTCATCCACGTCTTCGTTGTCTTCGTCGGCTACACCCTGCACCTTATTTTTCCACAACCGGATATTTCTGTCATTACCACTACTGACGATTCTAGTAGGACTTATCCATTTGACGTCTCTTATAGCGTCCGAGTGACCGGTGAACTGCTTTTCAATAGCCCCGGACATGTTATAGATCCGAACCACCCCATCATAGGCTCCACTCAAAATCTTTGACTGGCCGCTCATTTTGATTGTGTCTATTGATGAGATCCAGTCATTGTTATTGAATGCAGACAAAAAGGAAGGTGGAAGCACCGCACGGGTGTACTCCAATGTCAAGAAGGTTTCACTACTCAACCCGTTCTTGGTCAAGTAATCCTCCAAAGATGTTCTTAATAACTTCCCATCGATCAAAAAATCAAATGGGATGGGCTTTTTGTCTTCTTCTTCGGCATTATTTCCAAGCAAATGGTTAACCACTTCCGATAACCCGTACCGTTTTAAAGCTATGGGCACGTACAATGGGTTTTCGGACACTTTCAAGGAATCATCTTCCTTTGTGATGAATTTGATCTTCACCTGTGAGTTGTCTTGGGTCATGGCGTTGGGTTTTTTGTTTTACCTCATCGGATTTTTTTTTATGAGAAGTCGTGCGCGCAGGCTGCAAAATTTGTTCTAGGAAGCTTATCAACAAGAGATGGTAATATAGCCATTAAACGGTACAAAAAAGCAACACTAACACATTCACTGACGTGAATCCAAAACTTCACGGTTATCAAATTTTTACTGTCACGTTTAGCAGGTTACGGGACCCCGAACGCATCACAGGCATCGATCTGGTGGCCAATCTTGTGACAAACGAGGCAGTTTTTAACCCAGCATTGGTGCTTTTCCTTAACATCTTATCACTTTTGGCCATTCTGCTCGTTCTCAATCTAGAACTGAACCTCAGGGGCTTTATTTTGCTAATACTTTGAGACTTGTTGCGGTACTCATAGGTTCCAGGGTCTGAGAACCTGCCATGAGTCAAAAAGTACTTCACTGCCCGTTTGAACCGTCTCCAGCGACGTTTCCGGGTGATTCGGGGTGGTGGAAGCGATCTCATACGTCAATTGAGGGTCTAAAGCTCTTCCAAAGGGAAATTTTATCAAAACAAGCCGACTGTTAAAAGTGCACAAACCAAATGGCTGCACAAAAATAAAATGATTTTCTGAATAAAATATGCGCCGGTCCTCCGCGGAGTGATTCATTAGACGTCCAATGAGAATAGCACAAGAAAATATATGCTATCAAAACAGCATTTCACGCTAAATTTATTACTTATATATACTCAGCAAATCTCCCTTCAACCCTGTGGTGGTTTTTCTCTTGTTTTTTTTGGCTTCTATCCTAATTTTGCAATCGCCTTGAACTACTGAGTTTTGTGACTCTACTCATCTCAAAATTAGAAGTCGAGCAAAAAAAAAAATTGAAATTAATTACAACTAATTCCAACCTATTAAAAGAAAAAATGGCTCAAGCTAACGTTGAAGACGTCCCTGTTGAAGTGTCCAAAGTGTTCGACACCATCTTGGTGCTCGACTTCGGTTCCCAATACTCTCATTTGATCACCCGTCGTTTGAGAGAATTCAATGTGTACGCTGAAATGTTGCCTTGTACTCAAAAAATCAGTGAATTGTCGTGGACTCCAAAAGGTGTTATTTTATCTGGAGGTCCTTACTCTGTGTACGCTGAAGACGCTCCTCACGTGGACCACGACATTTTCAAGTTGAACGTTCCAATCTTGGGTATCTGTTATGGTATGCAAGAGTTGGCTTGGATCAACGGTAAAGGTGTGGCTAGAGGTGACAAAAGAGAGTACGGTCCTGCCACTTTAAACGTCCAAGACGCTAGCTGTGCTTTGTTTAAGGACATCAGTGACTCCCAAGTCTGGATGTCTCATGGTGACAAGTTGCATGACTTGCCAACCGGATTCAAAATCGTTGCTACTTCTACTAACTCCCCATACGCTGCCATCGCTCATGAATCTGAAAAAATCTACGGGATTCAATTCCACCCAGAAGTGACTCACACTGACCAAGGTAAAACCTTGTTGAAAAACTTCGCTCTTGATATCTGTGAAGCCAATGCTAACTGGTCTATGGAAAACTTCGTTGACACTGAAATTGCTAGAATCAAGAAATTGGTCGGTCCAACTGCTGAAGTCATTGGTGCTGTCTCTGGTGGTGTTGACTCCACTGTTGGTGCTAAAATCATGAAAGAAGCCATCGGTGAACGTTTCCATGCTATCTATGTCGACAACGGGTTGATGAGAAAGAACGAAACTCAAAACGTTTACAAGACTTTGACTGAAGGTTTAGGTATTAATTTGACCGTTGTTGATGCTGGTGAATTATTCTTAACCAGATTGAAAGGTGTCACCGATCCAGAAAAGAAGAGAAAGATCATTGGTAACACTTTCATTCATGTTTTTGAAGACGAAGCCGCTAAGATCAAGCCTGCTTCTGGTCAAGAAATTGAATACTTATTGCAAGGAACCTTGTACCCCGATGTTATCGAATCTATTTCATTCAAAGGTCCTTCTCAAACCATTAAAACCCATCACAACGTCGGAGGTTTGTTAGAAGACATGAAATTGAAATTGATCGAGCCTTTGAGAGAATTATTCAAAGATGAAGTCAGACATTTGGGTGAATTATTAGGTGTTCCTCATGATTTGGTGTGGAGACACCCATTCCCAGGCCCAGGTTTAGCCATTAGAGTGTTGGGAGAAGTTTCTGAAGCCCAATTGAAAATTGCAAGAGAAGCTGACCACATTTTCATTGAAGAAATCAAAGCTGCTGGTATCTACAAAGAAATTTCTCAAGCTTTTGCTGCTTTGTTGCCAGTTAAATCTGTTGGTGTCATGGGTGATCAAAGAACTTATGAGCAAGTTATTGCTTTGAGAGCTATTGAAACCACTGATTTCATGACTGCCGACTGGTACGTGTTTGAAGCTGCCTTCTTGAAAAAAGTTGCTTCTAGAATTGTCAACGAGGTTGATGGTGTTGCTAGAGTTACCTACGATATCACCTCCAAGCCTCCTGCCACTGTTGAATGGGAATAGATTAGACTACGTTTTTCCGTCTCTTAATTGAACAAATCCTTATAGTTATAGTGTACAATAGATTTCGTCATAGTAGCCACCGGTCATGCTCGTCTATGTAGATTATTGGAATTTTATGCTGAATTGTTTCTAAACTTTGACGTTGACTTTGAAACCCACAGATTTGTACCGACATACCACCCAGAACACAGTTGATGCTGTGGACAATAAGCCACAAAACAACGCAAACATATCATAATGGAACTTACTCAGGTCTCCAATGATAGCACTTGCCATTGGGATCCCGAAAAGGTTACCACAACTGACAAAGAAGTACATGAGCCCGTATCTGGACCCAAATCTCCGAACTGGGGTTATTTGACGCAAACACACTGGGGTTAACGAGAAGATCAGCGACGAAAAGAATCCCAGTAATGCCACGAAGATGTATAATGCCACATGATGTTTCCCCAAGGGAAGCCATACCACAAAAATGGAAATACTATGGCCCAAAAGCATCAACACCATCACATTGAAATGTCCGAGTTTGTCGCTCAACCAACCAGGGAACGCTCTTCCTAGCATTCCCGTAGCACTGAAAATCGTCAAAAGAATATACGACTGACTTTCAGAAAAACCTTGCACTATAGCATAAGTCCCCACATATGTAACAATAGCGAGCAAACATGTTTCACCAAAAAACACTGCCACCATGAAAACGATGAACTGTACGTCCTTAAGGGCTGAATAGTCAAAATAACTATTTATTTTTTGAATCACAGCCTGTCTTTTAGACAAAGAGCTATCCAGTTCCTCAGGATCAGATCTGAAACGTTCTCTGATGATCAAAGTTGCTATAGCGTTCAATCCAAGACAGAAAAATGCCAATATCCGGATAGCCCATGCAAACCCGTACTTATCATACAAGCTTCTCAACATTAAGGGCACTGCCACACCTCCAAGGGAACCACCGACGCTACCTAATCCCAAGGCGAACCCGATCCGATGGTAGAACCAGTGGCTGAACACACCAATCAAAGGACTGATGCACAAGGCATTACCAATTCCCACACATAATGAAAGTGCCAAAATGAACTGCCACACATTATCGCAGTTAGCCGTGGCCATAAGCCCAGCGAAAACCAATGTACTACCGGCCAACATAGGGTACAAAGTCCCTTTACGATCAAAGTAAGGTCCCACAAAGATCGTTAACCCAAATGCCAACGACAAGTAGATAGAGAAAATCCACGAAATAGTGGAGGCTCTGGTGTCAGACAACTGGTGAGTTGCCAAATAAGTCTGGATGGCCCCCACCGAGTTCAAAAGCCCAAAGTTGGCTGTTAATCCCATAAAAGATCCCGCCATAACCATATATGCCTTGAAGCCACCATCAGGGTAATCATGTTCATTTGGTCCATCGGTTTCTGTAACCGTTGACGGTTGTGAGTCTTCATCGGTTGAATTTTGCGATGCAACGGCCTGCAATGGCTCGTTATCTTGTAATTTTCCAAACCCGCTGGTGGTAGCTGCACCTAAATCAGTTAAGTCCACACTGGACCTAGTGGGGCGTCTTATGCCTTGTAATTCGATCTCTGACATATTTATACAGAAATCTGAGTAAAAAAGGAAAAGACTTAAAACGGCTTGCATTACCCGTTATCATTGGATCGCGATACGACTGTAGTTACCCGGCCAGAGCAAAATGCAGTAAATTTAGCGTCCTACCCGATTCACATTCAATTAGTAATATACATCACTTGCTGTCGTATTACAGATGCCAAGAGCACATCTTGATCGTGGCTGAGACTCATGGCGAACTCTTCGTCTGATTCGCCGTAGTCATCACTGCCTATCTGTGGTTTTCCCCTGTCGTCGTACACCTTGTACCATTGGTTGAACTGGAACAGTTTCTGGTATTCTGGCTCGAGCGTCTTGTATATGGCCTCTTTCATTGCCCAATTCCCTGCCAAAAACCTTACACCGGCTGTAAAATCGTTGTTCGCCACTAGCTGGTTAAATCTGGGGATCTCGTGGGTTTCATGCAAAATCCGCTTCGAAAACCTGCCAACAAACGGAGAACTCAACACAGGACGGCCGTCGCCATGTCGTTGTAGCATCGCTTCAAATCTTGGGAGCTTGACTACGTCCACGCCATGTGCCAACACGTTGGTGACCCGTCTCATTGCAAGATATGTTTACAAATATTGTTAGCGTCAAACTTTCCTGCGCAGACGTCAAATGTCGTCATACTATTTCCCACCGTATGTCGCGATGCCACAAAATGTCGTTACATGTCGCTAGAAAAATTTCATAATGAGTCAAAACTTTTTTTTCACTAGATCGTCTTTTTAACTCCTCCCAAAATGGCTTCTTCCGTTACCGGTCCTGTACCTTTGCCCGACTCTAAATATGACTTGTCCACCTACTGGGGCCGTGTGAAGCACTGTGCTGAAATCTCTGATCCCACCATGTTGCTCAACACCAGCAATGACATTAAAAACGCCAAATTGATGGTTTGGGAGTACAAGAATGGGGTCAGACCGGAAATGACTCCAGAACTTTGGAGAGCTAAGAAAGTATTGGATAGTTCTATTCACCCAGACACCGGTGAAACGGTGTTGTTACCATTCAGAATGAGTTCCTGTGTGTTGTCGAATTTGGTGGTTACAGCGGGTATGTTAACGCCTAATTTGAAGACTGCAGGAACTTTGTTCTGGCAGATCGCCAACCAAAGTTTGAATGTGGCTATCAACACTGCCAACGCTAACAAATCCCACCCATTGACAACACAACAGATCGCCACTAACTACTCTTTGGCTGTGACCGCTTCTTGTTCTGTGGCCTTAGGATTGAATGCTTTAGTGCCCAAATTGAAATCATTGAAGCCTAACACAAAGATGATCTTGGGTCGTTTAGTACCTTTTGCAGCCGTGGTTTCTGCAGGTATCGTGAATGTGTTCTTGATGAGAAGCGAAGAGATCAAAAAGGGGATTTCTGTCTTTGATAACGATGGTAAGAGCGTCGGTACTTCTAAGACTGCGGCTTTGCACGCTGTTGGTGAAACTGCTGCTAGTAGAGTCATCAATGCCACACCTATTATGGTTATTCCACCACTTATTTTGGCCAAATTACAACAGACTCGGTTCTTGAAAGGTAAACCTAAGTCAGTAGAGATTTTGACTAATATCGGTTTAATTTTTGGTACTTCTTTGGCAGTCTTGCCTTTTGCTTTAGCCGTGTTCCCTCAAAGAAGAACGATGCCTGTGACGAAATTAGAACCAGAATTTCAAGGTTTGAAGGACTCTCACGGAGAACCTGTCAAATACTTACAGTTTAACAGAGGAATCTAAACCATTAGAAAAATCTTGTAAAATAGTACATAGAATGATTATTACATCATCAGTTTGCAATTACTTTTGGCAATCTACCAGAATTTCCACCCATCGACCTGGTCAATGCTCAATGCCCCCTCTATCTCTTGTCTGGTCTTAAACTTTGAAAACTGTTCAAATGAAAATACCTCTGGCTTGCTGTCGTTTTCAAACAAGGCCCCCACACCCTTTCCACCCAAAGATGTCTCGTAACATTCAAAACCTTTCTGTTGGTACTGGGCCATGACCTCGTCTATCAGTTCCTGTGTGGTATCATCATGGACCAAAGTGATGGCACATCCACCGCCACCTGCTCCTGTAAGTTTAGTTACACCAATTTTGTGTTTCTGTCCAATAAGCCTCACTTCTTCTAATGCAGGGTTGGAGACCCCAAGCGAAACCAACAACCCGTGGTTTATATCTGCCAACTGTTTCAATTTGGACTTACTTTCATCGTCAAATGTAGGCTTTATCATCAACTGATAAGCTGAGTGACAGATGTCGCCCATAGCATCCAATACTGGCCCGATGATGTTGCCATACTCAGAGTTTATCTTTGACACATTACCCACCAAGTCTGCAGTACTCCTTGGTACCTTTGTATTGGTAAGCAACAACTTCAACGGTGGGAAGTTCCTCATAGTGGTTCTAACCGATGGTTGAGAAGGATTCGTCATTCTCTGAAACATCACAGCACCTCCGTGGGTGGCCACCGCATTGTCAATCCCTGAAGGATTACCGTGAAAAGTCTTTTCACCCATCAATGACCAGGAGTCAATAAGATCGAGTTCAAAAGCGTCGGTGGAGTTGCTGACTTTATCATGGACACCGAATTTGGGTTTTTCAATATGACCACCCAATATAGCCAAAGCCGTCGCTATACATACAGATGTGCAAGCAGATGATCCCAATCCCGCACCGATGGGCACGGTTGACCTCACACAATAGTTTTTACCAGGGGTTTCGGCATTACATAAGTGAAGATACATGTATAAAAAGGACATACACGCATTATAGTGCAAGCTGTTATCCACATTGGAAAGGAGATCGCTAATCTTCTCGACCACTTCAGGGACCAAATCCTCGGTGGTCTTGGGAAGACCTCTTTCATCTTGAACGGCGTACTGCTTCACCTCATCAAAGGGAAGCGATTTCCTATCCCAGCTGTAAGACAACTTGATATCGGGGAATTCCAATCGTATAGTATCAGAATCATCGCTTGGACTAACCAAAAAAAATGCTCTGAGACTCAAGGCAGCAGCAATGGCGGGCTTCCCATAAACGACAGAATGTTCTCCCAAGAGGATCACTTTTCCAGGGGCACTCACGTAGAATGACTCGTCCATTGGCAAATCGATGTGTAGTCTTGATAGCTCGTTTAATGAAAATTTGTCAAACGCGAAAACATCAACGCTTACGACACACAAAATAGCTGCGAAACGACCTTCGTTACCACATCCACCATAAGAAGATGCGACAGAGTCTCCTTAAAGAGAAGTGATCACGTACAAAAGTTGTGTGCAATGGTAAACCCTACTTGCACATTGTGTCTTCACTTCTTTTAATGGCCACAATCCTCGCATTATACGAGATGCACTTCTTTGATAGTCACCGCTTCCCCAACCCTGGAGCTCTCTTTGCAGACTATTGTCAGGAATAAAAAAGAACACGCATTTGTAGTGTGGTATTCGTCTACACTCGCTTGACTTTTTTCTGCTCTCAATTCATTAAAAGGTTGAAGATACTCTGTACTTAGTCAAAACCATCGATTCTTCCGTGTTCGAAACTAAAATTGATGCAAGCTTTATTCACGAACTGAAGTAGAACATGTAGCCTTTCAGGGGAAATCAATTATCTGGACTGTCTTGCAGAGTCACAGCTAAAATGCAATGGTAAAAGGGTTAGACTTTTGCTTGGCCACTGCTTTTTGCTTGTCAGCGCTGTTTTTGCTGTGAAAACTAGTCCAACATACGACTTGTTACTCCAAACATACCCTCCTGATAACAGTCATGAGGCCATCTGATTCTTCTGTTGTGGCTACGGTGAAGAATCCCGTTCGAGTAGTGCTGGCGGTAACTTCTTTGCCATGTAGTTGTGAGAAGGAAAAGTGATAGTATTGCTTTAGTTAGATATCATGAAAATGGAGAGAAGAACACCATCGAGTTTTCTCAACAAGAGTTCTTTGAGGCTTTCCTTGCCCAAAAAAGAGATAATTCATGAAAAAGGGGACCAATGTTTGTGAGCTTTTAGCCTAGTTGTTCCTCTGTGTACTTAATATAAAGTGCTGTTACAATATATATATACTTTTCGTGTGTCTATTGAGCCCTCCCGAGGTTGATATATATTGTTTTGAATAATGCCAAAAGGTACTTTCAAACACAACTAGGCAACCCTGTGGCAAGCAGCTTGCGGCTATAAGAGATGGAGATAATGAAAACGATTTAAGGATGCTAGTGTCAAAACCTTTAAAACCAGGATTTCGCAGCCGAAGTCTATTCCCAAATCCGGCCAAGGTATTTGTATATTTCGAAGTCTAACGACATTTCAAGATACACCAACAAAAAAAAAAGGAAATGTATCTGTAGCTCAGCAAAATTGTGTACCAGTCGTGAGTACCTAAGCTAAAACAAGCAATCATGTCTAGGAAAACTGCATAAAAGAATTGTGAACGCATAGTTGTATTTCCAGTAGTCACGCCCCCTGTGACAAATTTTCTACTGTTCAAAGTTTCTTTATACGCCTTAAAAGTTGACTTCAATATTTGTTTCTCCTACTGAAGGGCGTACGTATGAAGTTTGGAGCCAGAGGTTTAGCCTTTGAAGTATTAGTGATTGTTAACCATATTAGGGCTAAACTGAAAAGTTGGGCATTTTGCGAAACTAATCACACAAAGCCAGAAATTCATTACTTTGATACCCACCAAATCCAACGGCATATAGTTCCAGATGATGGAATATGAGCTAGATCAACCTTACTTTCCTGAGTAGTTTAAAATAACCTGGAATGCACGTAAACTTCTAGAATTTCGTTTAGTGTGACAGAGTTCAAAACACCTGCTGCTGGTACAGGAAGTACTTCAAAAGCGCAAACTGAGGGCCATTGCTATACTACGCGTGCAAAGGTAAGTTCAAGGAAAGAACACTGGCCAAAGGGTATCGTACATCACTATTTTACCCTCCTCTACTATGACATGGAAAAAGAAGTGAGGTGTTTGGGTATTAAGACAGGATTACAAAATCACACTTTTATCGGGTATTCCAGAGTCCGCAAGTCCTTGCCCTTTTAACGGCAGCCTTTTCCCGTAGTGCCTCTTCTACTGAAATTCACCATTGAAATTCCGTACATGCTCAGAGAGTATAGGAGAACAACAAAATACAACAATAAAGTTCTTGTTAATCATTCTTGTTTTGTACCCGTCTACTACCGAAAAGAAACACTTACTGGAAACAGCGCAACTTGCCGAAAAGTCGATATGCAACCTTGTAAGCGTTTGCGCCTTTGAAGGAAAACGGATATTGTTCCTGAATGAAATTGAAAAAAAAGTTTCATCGGAAAACCGCCTGAAACCAGATACTGTTGTATATTCCCAAACCAGATCAATAAAAGCAGCACACCACGTTTCCAAAGGCACTACTACATTATGCGGCCCCATTGTTGACTCTACGGCAACCACAAAGGCTACATTCCAGGACAAGTCCGATGCTTCGATCAAGACCCTCAAATTTCAGATGGAATCCCCAATTAGGAAATGGCACATCAAATTCTGGTGAAAAAAGAATAAAGAAGATTCCAAAGAACAAAAAAAATAATTCAAACAAGAATAGGGGCGTCATTATGGCCGCATCTTACTCCAAAAAGTGACAGGGAGCATTTTAGTTATGAGTGACAAAGAGATCAAAGGCGAGGTAACGCAATTGGAAAAAAAAATTACAACGGGCAACTATAACCTTTAGGCAATGATTCTCAACAAAGGGTGAATAAGAAAAAAATATCTCATGTTACATGGTAGATATCATCAAAGGGAAATAGCAACTTGTATGAATTTTATGTATACCCCGACTTCTCAAAACAGGTCAGCACCCGAACGCCCGTATGAACCCCATACATTTTGTTGCATGTTTTTTAGCATTTTGGATCAGAGCTAACAACTGTGCAAAAGCTGACCACTAATTAAAGTTTGGCTTCACAAAAAATACAAAAAATAAAACCAGAAATCTGAGATCGACGGTGGAGTCATATTGTATTCAAAAGCTTTTTTAGGGTGAATCTTGCATCTCCTCGCAAACAATAGTTAACTATAGTTGGGCCTTGCCGTTAAGAAAACAGACGAGGCTAGACGAGATGAGATGAGATGCAACCCGGTTACGTTAGGAAAACGGTCTAAAACAAAGCGCAACTACTACATTGTTACTTTTAGGATATTCGAGGCGAGCTCGTAAATGCGCCAGAGTCAATGTTTCGGGTCAAATACAAGAAAATTAAAGGTGCTTTCACCTGGTTTATCAGTTCCCATCATTCTCGGAGATGGAACTTTAACTTGAGGCACAATATAGCCGTTGTCAGTCGAACTGTTAAAAAGAAATTTTGTAAAAGTCCATCGCGTGTTGTCATATAGCAGATATGTAGGAAAATGGCAAACTGTGGTAGTTAGGTATTTAGCCAAAACAGAAAGAAACAAGTTTGTCAAAGGTACAAACCAAACCCATTGTCAGTAATTACGTGTCGTTGCTTTCCGTCTTTCATAAACTTGCCTAAATATCATTAAACGGAAAAGTGGCTTCATTCTCAGAATTTCTTTTTCCTTCGTCTCGCTTGCTCATGCAGAAGATGTTCCGGCATACAACTCTTTTCAACGGTTTTTTAATGCACGACAGGTTTTTCTCGCGCCTTAATTTCTTTTTTTTTCTCTTTTGAGGAGGAATCCTAACTACTTGATTTAAGGGTTCATAAGATTTTCAAAAAAGTCCCATCACTTTTTTTTTCCATTTTTGTTCCTGTTCTTTATAAAATCATTCAAACGCCCTTTTAAACTTTTTTCAATAACAAAAAGGCTTTTACCATCAACTCATGAGTCTATCAAGTGTATCCACAAATTTAAACACTGCAGAGTTACACAATGGTCAAGAAAGATATCTTCCCTCAATAGACGAGTTCCTCAATGACACCTTCCTCCTTTCCATAAACGAATTAAAAGACCAAAGCAAGATAGCGTTCATAAAACAGTTCACAAAATATGCAAACTCACTACATTGTCTCGAGAATTTCCAATTTTTGATATTGGTGTATCACTATGAGTTCTCTTACAGCACAGTTTTCCAAGTCGACACAACCAAGTTGAATCCAAAAAGAAATAGTGCCATCATTTCCCAGTCAGTAAGCTCGGTTGATAATCTCAATCAGTTTACCTCTTCTATTGACGACGAGGCGTACCGAAACGCATGTTGGGAAGACTGGAGGGATAAGAACATCGAAAGTGACGAAGAGTCTGAAAACGACCATGATGATGATGAACACATGCAGTTTACTGTGGATGAAGACATACAGTCCCAGTCGGACTCTTCCCTGGTTCAGACTCACGAAACCAACGCATCCATGAATGGCCTCAAGAATTTAAACGAGCAATGGTCTAATATAGTCAACAATTTCGTGTTACCTGACAGTAAATGTCAAATAAACTTATCTGATTGCAGTTATAAGCTTATTACAGGTACAAGAAGTCAACATCCAGACCCTAGTGTCTTAGTTCCTGCAAAAAATGAAGTATTGAGATTGTTGAACGAAAACGTGTATCATCGGTTTATCATTAACTGTAAAAATAGTTCTGTTCCTTGCTCCGATTGTGAGTGTGGTAGAGCAGACGGAAAGAGAGTTGTCTCGGAAGGTGTTCAAGTTCCTAAAAAAGAAACAAAGAGGTCTCCATTACTTAACGCATTAAAACCCTCGAGGCCTGCAAGTCCAATATCTATTGATTCCCCATTACTTTCACCATCACCATCTTCCTCCATAAATTCCCCCAATGGAGGTATTAAGAAAAAATCCAAAGGATATTCATTAATCTCGGGGTCCAACAACTCATTATCGAGTTTATTCAATCATTTAAAGTTCAAAACCTCTCATACAAATAGTAATTTGTCTAGTAGCATGTCAACTACTGCAAATACTGATGAAGAGGATAACAAAGTCGTTGGGTTTTGATTCTAAAACTCCAATCTGTAAAAAGAATGTTTGTTAACTCAAACATGTAGCATATGTAATATAGTCGGTTCATAAAAGGTAGCATTAATAAATTATTTATTTTATTCAAACTAAGAAATGGCAATTAAGAGTTGAAATAAAACAAGACATATTCAACAAAACCCCTGTCAAATGGAAATATAAGGTTAAAGTTTGAGCTCGATGGACCCTTTAACATTACAGGATATTTCACTTGTGCACAAAAGCTATCGCTTCACATAGATAGAAATGAGTGCGTGTGATACATTCTTTTTCCGTTTGACCTCCTTTCCAAGTGTATTGCCCTGTATGTTTTCCTATCAAGTTGTCGTACTTACTCGTAAATTGTTATTCTAATTACAATTAATGTCTCACTTGACTCGGGTTGCAAAATTCACATTTTTTTTAAATTACCAGAAGTGTATTAATTGAAGCCTTGTAAATCACTTATTGGGAACCTCTCGCTTGGGTAAACACAAGTTACGATTATCGTCTTTTTTTTCAAGTTCACGTAGGCTTTCTGGTACGCCACTAGCTGTCATTAGCCTTGAAATCTTCCTAAACCTAGTAGAGAATACGATTAATACACGACTATCTATCTTCCTCAAATTTAGCGTGCGGTACATCACCGCTACCCTCTGATCTCTCACCGCGCTTAGTTGAAAAAAATTACTTTAATTGGTAAACAGACTACCCCATGAGTCAATAATCTTCTCGAAAATTTTTCTCTTTTATCTTTTTCACTTCTTTTCTTTTACTTGTGTTATATTCTAAACTTGAACATACAAAGCTAGTTGCTTGTACCAAACATCAGGAATTTTTGAGATTATACACAATGATCAGGTCTTGTGGGAAGTACTTAAAATTGACGCCGGCGTCGAGGACGTCCAGATTTAACGCTGCTATCAAATCAGCGTCCTCAGTGGCTCCAAATTACAAATACCTGAATTACACATTCAAACAACAATATTCCACCAGATCTACGGTGGTGCAGTTGCTCAACAATATTGGATCCAAAAGAGAGGTTGAACAGTACTTGAAATATTTTACCTCTGTTAGTCAACAACAGTTCGCCGTCATTAAAGTCGGAGGTGCTATCATAACACACCAATTAGACGAATTGGCATCTTGCTTAGCATTCTTGTACCATGTTGGGTTATATCCAATTGTGTTACATGGGACCGGACCACAAATCAACGAACTTTTAGAGAATGAAGGTGTTGAACCAGAATATATCGATGGGATTAGAATCACCAATCCTGAAACCATGAAAGTGGTTAGAGCTTGCTTTTTAGAGCAAAATTTGAGGTTAGTTACAGCTTTAGAAAAAATGGGTGTTCCTGCTAGACCCATCACTGCTGGTGTCTTCAATGCTGACTACTTGGACAAAGAGAAGTACCAGTTAGTAGGTAAAATCAATGGTGTCAATAAAACTCCTATTGAAAGTAGTATTGAAGCGGGATATTTACCTATTTTGACTTCTTTAGCTGAAACTAGCTCTGGTCAATTATTGAATGTTAATGCCGATGTCGCTGCAGGTGAGTTAGCTAGAGAATTCGAACCTTTGAAAATTGTCTACTTGAATGAAAAAGGTGGCATTATCAACGGTGAAACCGGTGAAAAAGTCAGTGCTATCAATTTAGATGAAGAGTTCGATGACTTGATGAAACAAAGCTGGGTCAAGTACGGAACAAAATTGAAAATCAAAGAAATTCACGATTTGTTGCAACACTTGCCAAGATCTTCTTCGGTTGCAATCATTGACGTGAACGACTTGCAAAAAGAATTGTTCACTGATTCTGGTGCTGGTACTTTGATCAGAAGAGGCTACAAATTGATTAACAGAAACTCCTTGAGTGAATTCACCAACCCTGACTTGTTGAGATCTGCTTTGTTAAGAGACCCAGAAATCAAATCTGGTAAATTGTCCGTGGCTTCATACTTGAAATTATTGGAGAACTCCGAATTCAAATCTTACGGTGATGAACCTTTGGAAGTCTTGGCTATTGTTGTCGAGGGCAATGATGGTGATGTTAACGTTGCTAAGTTGGATAAATTTTTATCTTCAAAGAATGGTTGGTTGAACAACGTCACTGACAACATCTTCAATGCTATCAAGAAGGACTATGAATCCTTGTACTGGATTGTCAACGAAAATGACTCCAACTTGTCTTGGTACTTTTCTAAGTCTGATGGATCCTTTGCAAAAAATGGTGAAATCTTGTTCTGGTATGGTATCAAAGATACCGAAGTTGTTAGCAAGTTGATCAAGAAATTTGATTCTGGTGTCAAGTCTTCCTTGTCTTCATCTAAAGAGTCTGGTATTTTCAGTTCTCCAGTTCAAAAGAGAGGTCTCCACACCAGCTCTATTAGATTCAACACCACCACCAACCCTAACCCAGCTATTGAAGTCGGCACCAACTCTGCCAAGTCCAAGGTTGCTTTGATTGGAGCCAGAGGGTACACTGGGCAAAACTTGATTCAGCTTATTGACCGCCACCCTCACTTAGAACTTGCTTATGTTTCTTCCAGAGAATTGGCCGGCCGTAGGTTAGATGGCTACCATAAGGATAACATCGTCTACTCAAACTTACTGGTGGAAGACATCAAAAGAATCGAAGAGAACCAAGAAATTGATATGTGGGTGATGGCCTTACCTAATGGTGTATGTAAAGTGTTTGTGGACGCCATTGAATCCATTGGCAACCCCAAATCTAAGATTATCGATTTGTCTGCCGACTACAGGTTCGATCCTACAGGTCAATGGGTCTATGGATTACCAGAATTGGTTAACAGACAAGACATTGTCAACGCCAAAAAAATCAGTAACCCAGGGTGTTATGCCACCGCCGGGCAAGTGGCTATTTCTCCATTGATTCCTTACATTACTTCCACTCCTTCCATCTTTGGAGTCAGTGGGTACTCTGGTGCCGGAACCAAACCATCACCAAAAAACGATGTCAACTACTTAGCTAACAACTTGATCCCCTACTCTTTGACAGACCACATTCACGAAAGAGAAATGAGCAAGCAGTTGGGTATTCAAGTTGCTTTCATGCCTCATGTGGCCCAATGGTTCCAAGGTATCAGTCACACCATTTCCATTCCTATCAAGCCAAACAGTTTAACTTCCAGAGACATCAGAAACATTTACCAGGAAAGATACCAAGGTGAAAAGTTGATCACCATCAGCGGTGCAGCTCCAGAAGTTAGAGATATCAGTGGGAAGCACGGAGTGGTGATTGGTGCTTTTGCTGTCAACTCACAAGAAGATAGAGTGGTGATTGTGGCCACTATTGATAACTTATTGAAGGGTGCTGCAACTCAGTGCTTACAGAATATTAACTTGGCATTGGGATACGGTGAGTACGACGGTATCCCCACTGATCACTTGATTAGAGGTTAGAAATAAACATTTTTTCACTTTTGTAGCTAAGTCTCTTTTGTTATACGGGCCGGTATAGAACGACATTTTGTTTCATGCGACATCCGCATAACTTAACAACCTTTTGTCTTTTTTCTTATACCACACTTTGTATGCTTGTACCTCCTGATAACTTCGGATTGGTGGAGCCTGGTCTCTACAGGTGTTCGAAGCTCGACCCTGACAATTTCCCCTTCCTTGAAACGCTAAATCTTAAATCAATTTTGCTTTTGGATGCGGAGAATCCACCTCGTCCTTTGAAATCATTTATCAGTGACAATTCCATAGATTTGTTTAATTTAGGTGGCCTAAAAATATCCAACCATAACCATACGGGTGCCAATAACAGCAATTCCAACAACAGAGAGGATGATGATAAGAACAGTATAAATGAGGCCTCGTCTGTGCGTACGAAATCCGGTGAAAATTCACCTTCAATAGAAGCAGAACCGAAACAAAGATCTGGGGGCATTCCTCGGACAGGAAGCAAACCGGGCTCTATAGCTGCTTCCCCACTGACCAACACACTGTCCAGCGTCCCCAAGGAACTCAATTTTCAGCTCATAAACTTGAACAATACCACCAAGAAGAATGATCAATGGATGTTGATAGAGAAAAATCTAATAAAGAAAGCATTTGAGATACTATTTGACAAGTCCAAGTACAATATTTTGATCGTGGATAGCTCGTCCACGTTGGTAAGTATCCTTAGAAAGATTCAAAAATGGAATTTCAACAGCATAGTGAATGAGTTTAGAATCTATAATGGGAATAGTGCTAAAAGTAACTACTTTGCGGAGAACTTCCTAGAATTGATAGATATTGAATTGGTAGCATATGAAGTAGATCAGGTGATCCAATTTCAAAGACAACAAGCACAGCAAGCAGAAAAAGAAGCGGCTGGGCTTTCAAGAAGTCCAGAGATTTACAAGACCGTTTCATGGAATATGAGAGAATCCAACAGCCATAAAAACTCCATCGATGATGAAAATCTATGGGAAGGATACAGTAAAGAGATGATAGACGATGACGACATTGATGATGAACTTTTATCTGCTTCGCCACAGATCCCTGCCAATTTGCTAAAAATGGTGGAGAAAAAACGACACAACCTGATAGAAAGTGACGATGATAAATCCATTACGCCTGGAACGTCTCCTAGATTCATAGGCAACATTCCTGGCAACGTCAATACTGGCAGTCCACAAAATCCCGAATCGTTGACAATAGCAAGGCATTATTGGGAGAAAAGGCGACCAAGCTTAGATGCTAAAATGATGAGGCCCATTTACAATACAGTTTTCCGAAATAGTCTAAGCAATTCTGGCCAACCCCTGCCTTCCAATCGGTCTTCTTTCGACAATGTGAACTACGGTGCTTCTGCAAGGAGATCATCACGGATGGAACGCAAACAGAGCTTGAAATTTGAGGACTTGAATGATGTTGATGAGAAAAAAATACGAGATACTTACGATTTCAAGTATTATAAGAATATTCATAGAAATGATATAAACTTCGACACAATTGGTTACATCAAGTTGAAGTTACCCCCTTCGAATAAGTTGCCTGATTGGTTTATCAGAGGAAGAGATTACTGGGAACTGTCTCACAGTAAATTTTATGAATATGATTAGTGTACAAAGATAAAAACTTTTTGATTTAAATTATTGAAGGAAATCCTTCAACCCGCTTATATCATCAAACATGTTCTTTACGAATGCTTCAAAGGCAGCACCGCCATTTTCGATGATTTTCTGTTCTTCAATGGAACTAGGTATGATCCTTGATGTCAAGAATTTAGGATGTTTCAATAAGTTGTTGATATAGTCCACAAAATCTTCCCTCTTGGCTTCAGATTCCAAACCAGGTAATACGGGCACATCGACAGTGGTAGATGGTTGGGAATGATCTGGAATAGTGCCAAGGTAGTTTTGAACATTGTAGCCCTTAAGCATTTCAAAAATCATCAAAATCTGGCTGGTTTCATTGATGGTAGCCGTGCTTATTTTTATAGTCGATGAATCTTTCGACCAGCTATCCACGCATGATTCAATCTGCTTTTTAAATGTGACCAAAGCCATACAGATATCTGGTAACACAGCTGACCCGATAGTACTCAAGGAATACAAAAATATTGGAAGGATACCGTTTGTCCAAATCCTGTGGAATTGGGATGAAGTCTGGATATTCAAGTCACCAGCTTTGATAGAGTTGGAAATGGTACTGGCCTGTAAAACAGTGAATAGACCATGTCCGATTAACTTTTGTGCTATCAAGTTGTTCTTCATGAGTTCTTGGATGAACATCAAGCTTAATTGAGCAAAGATGTAGTCTCCATCAATCTCAATTAAATGGGAGAATGAATAAAGGTTGAGTAATGCTCTGAATAAGCCGTTTTGCTCGATCACCCTAGCCAATTCGAATTGGTTATTGGGAGACACTTTAATACCCACAAATAGCTTCAAGATCGATAATATCAATAATATATCATCAACTCTTCCACCCATCTTTTTGGACTCGTGCGTTTTGCTTGTTTTAGATAAGTAAACATCGTTTTGAATCTCTACCAACAATGACTTGGTACCTTTACTCACGATGACGTCGAACAAATCTCTGAAGATACTGAAATACTCTACTAATATCTCGGTTTCGTCTTGGATCATCGATAAGCAGCAATAAATGATACGCAACAAGGGCCTATAGTGACCCGTACTTTGAGTCAAATTACTAATGAAGTCTATGTCTGTTGACAACAAAAGCTCAGATGCGGTCTTGAGAAGCTCAAATGTCGTATTGACGTCTTTCTTGAAACCTGGGACATTGTAAATGGTGTAGACAATGAAGAAGCAGATTTCGATTCTGGTGTGGTAAATGTCTTCGAGGAAATCACGGGTAAGGCTGGTTTCCACAGCGGGAGGGAGCCCTTCGTCAACATTAGTCTTTAATAAGTGTGTAGAAAGCCTCATGAATTCGTTATTGAGCAAGGTTGGGTTCTTCCTGCAGAAAGCAGTGATTAGGGCGCCCAAAGATTTGGATACATCAATCTGCACGCTAATATACTGTAATTCAACCGCTGCTGCTATGATCTTCTCTCTGAGTTGTGGCCATGACTCATGAGACGAGAACTTCCCATCTAAGACTGGCAAATTGTAGACGGTAGACGTTCCAAACCGATTCCTCTTGACTAAAGAGCACCTGAAGTCCGAGAGATGATACAGTCCAAAACACGCATTGAATTCAGCTTCCAAACTAGCATGCAAGCTGCTGTGATATGGCTCGATAACAAAACGATCGTTGAGCGTCTTCTTGAAGCTATCAGATTGGAGGAAGTCTGTAATTTTTCCTTTGACCTTGTCATTCTCTGACGAAAATAAGTAAAGTGCCAAAACTTCGTAGCATTTGGAAATGAGTTTCTGCTTATAACAAGCTGCCACATAGTCCTCAGTGGTCTTCAAACCAGATTTGGAAGCCGGCTCTGATTGCACTTGCTTGATCAACTTCTCGATGTATTCAAGGTCTCCGTCCAATCCTGAGTCAGCCAAAGCGTGAATTGAGCTACTGCTGTTGATGACTAACACCATGGAGTCCACCAAATGAAGTGCCACTGGGTCAGGCAAGTACTCTATGGCTTTGACGTTATTTCTCAAGATTTTGGTCAATGATTCATTGTGATGCTGACTAGCAGGTGAATCATGATCTTTAGTTAAGTTATTAACAATATCTCTTACTCCCAAAAGCATCACAGCCAACCCTTCTTGGTCACCCTTCATTACAGCAGAAATGAAGTCGTAAATAGCTACTTTCACGTTATAGTTATCAAATTCATTTTCCAAGTCTGTCACAATGGAATTGAGGAGTATCTGAGTATGATTCCTTCCCAAATGTGATAGTAAAGAGGGCCTTGATTCTAAAGGCCAGTGACCATTGGTCAAGCTAGTAGTTAAATTGAGAATGTCTTTCCTGAATGGCTCGTACATGGCATAACAATCTACCAAGGTGGGTAAATTGTTGAAAATAGTGGTTTCAAAAGACGAGGGAGGATATCCAATGGATGTTCTTATAGAAATCACTAGTTCAGAAAATGTAAGAACACTGGAAACCCATGTACGATGCAAGGATGCAGTGACATCTTTAACTTCATAATCCAACAAGTCCGACTTCAAGGAGCTGATAAGGGAAGTCAATGGATAACAAGTCCTTGAGAAATCAGATTTATCGATAAGGAAAGCATCAACAATGAGCTTAGCAGAATCGGTGAATACTTGGTTGGCAGCATTCTTGGTGGCGTCAGTCAAGCCATATACCAACGTAGTGATATTGACGAAGGTGTCAAGAATAAGTGAGCCCAATTCCATTTTCTGACATGAGTCATTAAACCGACAGTGGATGAATGTTTCAAAGACCATGATCAAATGGTTAATACACTGAGATAGCACCTTAGATTTCACAGCCGTAGAATGCTTGGAGTCCACCTTCAAGCAGTCCCTGGCCAAAGATTCAGTCAACTTGATAAACAAGATAGTAAAGCTGAAATCACCATTGATCATCTCCACAGAACCAAACATGGTACCCACGAAGCCTTCTTTTCCTCCGTCAGACAATAGAATCGAGTCGGAAAGGTAAGTCCAGATACGCTCACTGACTAAGGGTACCAAGTGATAGAATAAGTCGAAGATGGTCTTGGCAATCTTTATGTTCCGGGTATGCAAACTTTGCTCGAGTAATCTTAAAATGGTTTCAGTGACATCAGAACCATCAATGTACGCAGACATAGTCTCCAACAAGTAATTAGCATCTTCTGGAGTCTTATTATCCTTCAATATTTCCAACACAACGCTTAAAATATCAATGGTGGCAGCTATCTTATCGGCGTCACTAGGATCGTATACTGTCGACAAGTTTTGTAAAACACGGCCCAATAATGCCAATCCATTGTAGTTGTAAAGGAAAGTCACCAAAACGTCAGATTCGTTAACTGCAGGCAACACTTTGGCCTTCGCGTCTTCCGTAAGGTACAATGCAAGCTTGTTATTGTATTCAAATGGAGGAAAGATGTCAATAGATTTTGTGAGTTTGACCAAATCTGTGTTCTCATCGTCGATGATGGAAATGGCACTGAAGTCGCCTTTGGGGAACTGACACATATAAGACCTCAACAGCTTCAATTCAGATAATGCAAAAGTACCATTTATGGATGCAAGTTTGAGGAACGGAGTCAACTGGTAAGGGAACTTGGCCCTGGCTACCACTAGAGCGTTTACCGTGGCCTGATCTTCGAAAAACCGTTCAATGATGAAACCAGGACAAGAAACCAACACATTCCGGATTGTAGATGCTATTTCTGGAGTCAAAGTGACCAATGGCATGGCCGCTTGGATCAATGTCGACAAAACAGTTGAATAAAGGTTATCAAACTTTAATGTATCGTTGGTGAAATCGATCTCATGGAAAACGTCCAAGTGTTGGCATCTTGCTCCCAAGTTGGATATTGAGTTATTGATCTGTTCGAGACTCAAAACAGAAGTGAATTTGCTAGCATCTTGCAGATCTTCAAGAATATAGTACTTTCTCAACAAGACGATGGACCACGAGTACAAAATGATAGCGTTTTTGTCAGAGGGAGCCAAAATAATCAGGTTGATTTCCTTAAAGATGCCAGGACTGGCCAGGATACCCTCATCGTTGCCATATGGTTTGTCCAAGCTTAATAAAGCCACTGAAATAATTGAGCATAATGCAAAGATAAGACTAGAGCATTCTGATTCTGTTTCTTTAATGATAGGATTCAAGTCCAAAGTAAAATTGATGGAATGCATGAACCTAAACCACTTCAACACTGATTCTGCAGGCAAGCTTGAGTTGTTGATAGACAATTCCACCAATATTTTAAGGTAAGTAATTGTCGTTAATATGAGTTCTTTGTATACCAATTGGTTGTATTCGGTAGATACATCCGAAGCCTGGTATGTCTTATCAATCAAACTGGCCACCTGGGTAGACAACTGGTCAATAATTCCAGCATAGTACTCACCTGAAAGGAACAAATCTTTACCCAAATTTCGAACTGTTGCTGGCTGCGATTCATCGAGTTTTTTACTCAATAGCTCAAGGGCACATTCAAGGACGTACCTTTTCTCTCGAAGGATTTTGGAGGAGTAAAGAAACAAGCGGTTCTGCTCAATTACTGTGTCGAAATCGTCGGAGAACTTAATTTTAGATGCCAGTTTCATGTCACTAGATTTCGTTTCAGGAAACTTCTTGGAAATTTGGGAAATTACTTTCAAACAGTGATGTGGAGATAATTTGAGTAAACCACCAACTTTCTTAGCATCAATGACATTCTGCTTGTTAATGTTGGTGTACAAGACGCCACAAACGGTCAATTCCTTAGTCAGTTCGGAAAGTGGCGTCAGATCTGAGGATGACTGCACCAAAGGGCTACTGCTTGTTATGAGCAGTCGATGTAACATCAAAAACTCACTGAGGGAATCTGCCATGCTCTGATCCACTGGGTAGGTCAACAACGATACCGCATTGGCAAACGTCCACAACTGTGTCGGCTGGCCCGCTTTAAGGGCTGGCGTATTCATTTATGTATGTTGTAAGATGTGCTATGTAGTTGTTGTTTTGAGAAAAATTTTACGCGAACTATTAGTACAACATATGGTGCCAACTATGTGCTGAACTGGAGGTCAAAAATGATGCCATTGCGAGGGGAAGCTGGGGATTTACTACGCGAGGTCGAAACAGCAAGACATAGAGAGGTGTGCAAGGAAGAGATAACTGAATTTTGCATGCCATTTCTGAAGGGAGAGTCATCAGTAAGACCAGAAGATGCTATCAGTGCACTTCTTTGGCTAACTATAACTGACGATTTGCATGCATAGGACTAGTTGCACGCAGATGAGACCGATATGTTACCAGCGAACCAAGCTTTTGTTACCTGGCGCCCACATTTCTCGCATGAAATTGCCCCATGAAAGAAGGTCAACCCTTATACTTTGTTCCACCGCTCTCTGATAACATAATGCCAGGCTCTAGCGCCATGTTGTGTGCCTTCCGACTTGTACCTTCCGACTTGTACAGTAGTAACTCTTGACACATAGCGGTCAATGTATTTGCCATTTGTACATGCAGCCCTAGGCAACGTCCCACAATCTCTTTCTATAGTTGAAGCTGCTAATCCCAATTGGTCAATGCAAATCACAACCACTACAGAAGCAAGAGGCACTTCTTGATTCTATGGTTACCAGGGGGATGTTTCAGTTCGAACCACAGTTGTTTCGAGAAAAACAAAATTTGCATCCATTGGCAAGTGTACTGACCACTATACCCAAGAATAATTTGAATACTGTTGGCTTTCTTTACACTTAAAGTTCACGACGATGAACTTCAGCAAATCACGTTTAAGTCTAGCCTAAGCCTCTCGGTGTCCCTGAGTTTGATGGCCAAAGAAGAATACAATGTCGGCATAATGCAATCATAACTTCGGAGATGTCTCTTTTAGGCAATAACCTAATACCATTGGCGGATCGGATAAAATAGACGTTTTTATCCAACCCGTAAGGTTGCTAGACATACAAGGGCTTGCATAGATGTCAAAGCGACGGCAATTCCAGTTTGGGCTACCACCGGTATTACATCCGCGGAGCTGTCATCTTGAGCCCAGAGTTAAGCTTATTGTGATAGAGCTATAAAAAAGACTGTTTATTCATAGTGAAAAATCAGCAGCCTTAATGTCTACTATCTTAGTTACTGGTGCTTCTGGGCACGTTGGTGTCTTTACTGTTATCGAATATATCCGCAAAGGTTATACAGTTCACACTACTATTAGAGATATTTCTAAGAAAGATGAAGTCTTGGATATGATTGTCAAAACTGGTAACCTCTCCGAAGACGAAGGGGAAAAAATAGTCTTCTTTGAAGCCGATTTAACCAAAGACGACAAGTGGGACGTTGCAATTAAGGGTGTTGATGTTGTATGTCATGTTGCTTATCCCTTCATTAACAACGTTCCTTATGAAGAACTTGAAAGGGGTGCTGTCACGGGTACTTTACACTTATTAAAGTTGGCAGTTCAAACCCCATCCGTTAAGCAATTCATTTTCTGTTCTAGTTTTGTTGCTGTTGGTTTCTCGGAGCCTATAAAAGACCACATCATTACCGAGGCTGACTGGACTTCACTTGACTCTCCATACATCGATGGATACATGAAGAGTAAAACCGTAGTTGAAAAACGTATGTGGGATTTCATCAATAGCAAAGAGAGTAATCCTAATGGTTTGAAATTTACTTCAATTAACCCATACGTTATCACCGGTCCTTTGCCTGTTGGTTATACCAGATTTGTGGGTGTTCCAAAGATGATGGAATTGGCAAAAGATGGACTTCTGGAAGAATTTCCTAGTTTATACTACGGTGTTGTCGATGTTAGAGATTTGGCAAAGTCTTTTGTCGTTTCCACTGGAAACCCCAAGACTTACGGTGAAAGATTTATTATGCTGGACACCAAAGAATACAATGGTCAAGACATTCTTGAACTTTTAACCAAGCGTTTCCCTAAAGAAACTGAAAAGTTCCCAAAGAAACCTACAGCTCTTATGGTTCCATCAAGACCTTTCACTAACAAGAAAGCTAAGGAGATTTTGGGCTACGATCCAATTGACTCTGACGATTCAATTTGTGAAACCTTCAAGAGTGTTTACTATAACACTCTTCAGTAAACATGTTTGGTATCCTTTACTGTCGACCAGGGTCTACATAGAATAATAAATCTTCAATCTATTCGTTTCGTTTATGCAACTATTGTATCAACAAGCTTTCTAAAGCCCTTGTGGGGACCGAACATAAACCGGCTTCTTCTCATTCAACACCCATTTCTGCTGTTCCACAAGGTTTCTATATTGACCACTTCTATATCTTTTACCCTTTTTAGCTTCTATAGTAGCTTTCATACACCTCAAACGGCAACTCTGAGTCTGTGCTTCTAGATTCCACCACTGTGTCTAATTGTTTGAACCCTGGGGTGTTTGGCAATGTGCTATTAGCGATATTGGGTAAATTATCACCCTTCACATGCCCTGCAATTAACTTTTGCCATGCCTTATGATTCTCCTCCACGACCTCTACACTTTCGTCTTGGTCTTTGTATTGACCTTCAAAGGCAAACTGATTCTGTGGCTTACCATCTGGTAATTTATAGTCTCTAAACCAGTTTCTAGTACTGTCCAACAACCCAGGGCAAACAGCCTCGATATCTGCCAAGCCATTGAGTTTCTGTGCCAAAGGGTCTTCCACATTCACCACAAGTACCTTCCAGTCCAATTCCCCATCGTCAATCAACGCCAATGACCCCAAGATCTTGACCCGTACAATGTCACCAGTTTCATACACTTTAGACCCGATTTCCACCACATCTAAAGGATCGTTGTCTCCATACAAGTTCAAGGCGCCGTTGCTGTTTGTGGTATCTTCCCATGTTTGTGGTAATGCCCCATAGTTGTGCACATATCCGTGATGAGGAAACACATTTTTAATGAACCTGACCTTACCCTTCTTAACATCTTGTGTTATAGGATTGCCTTCAAGCTTGGTATTGATCTCGAACTTGCCGTGAGTCCACCGAGGAATCTCTACTATCATGTTCACCGTTTTGGATTGAGGATCGAAGTCAAGTGGCACATCGTGCATTAGCGACCTAACGGCTCCATTGTGATCGGTAAAATACTGTTTGTAGTCGGCAGAGAATTTACTGCCTTGTTCCACTTTCGTGTACGTCGACTTACCACGTTTAGGAGCCACAGCTCTTAGATGATTAAGCGTTAACGCCAACCGAGAAACCGCCTGGTTGTTGTGTTTTATAGCTGCCATAATACTTGATGTTGTAGACGTAAATTTGAACATTGGGGTTTTAAGCTTTAAAAACCGTTTTGAGAACGTGAAAATTTAACAGATGCCGAGGAACACAGTGCAGGTTAAGATAAACGGTATAAATTTTTTTTGGGTATAAACAGTCTATATAAAGAGTTAAACCAATGCATGGCCTGTGACCATGGTAAACGAATGAGGGCCTTAAGGGAATTAATGGACCGTATGAACCAAAGATGGAGGTACTTTGGTGATGTCGTTGAAATGTCGTATGTCGCAATTGTTTTGGCTGCAACACATCGGCATAGAAGCAACAACTAAACACTAACAGTGTCGGCAGAAAACAACAAATATGTGAGTATCTATGGCTGAGGACCAGTGAACACGATGTTTCCCTTTTTATCGAAACCGGCGTTCTCGTCCGTCATTTCAATCACTTTTCTGGCGTTCTCAATCTCTCTCTTACTCAACCCCATAGGATCTGCTGGAATCCACACATTTCCAAGAGGTTTTGAAATGCTTGGTAAGTCGTATGCATGCTTATTGTCCTCTTCTTGTGGTTCCAAGGAGTATGATGCTGGCAAAACACGCTTGGCATGTCTAAAATTGCCGAACACATCGGGACGTAAGAATTTCACCACTATGTTTTTACTTTCCAACCGTTTGAAGTCCCTGTCTGCCAAAACAGGATTGATGGAATAAACTGATTGTTCTCTCTCAACCTCGTAATCCTCATGCAACAAATCTTGCTTGACTTGTTTATTGATATCCTGGTCTTCTTCCACAGCCTCTACCAAGTCTTCGTCCAAATGCTTTCTTTGATGTTTCAGACGTACCTTGTCTAACACTTTGACCTTATAGTCAGTTTGGCCGTTGAACGATGGAGTCTCACTTACACCATCCAATGGCTTCATGATATCCACGGGCACGACGCTGAGTAACCGGTCGAACGCTCTACTGAGGGTATAGTGACAATATGCGGTGAATCCAATGGAAATAGCCTGCAAAACAATAGGTCCCCAACCTTTACCAACAACCATGATGCCTAGTAAACAAACTTGACCTAAATAAACTCCCACAAATGTCTGGAAAAGCGCCTTAGGATAATGCAACCCACGAACCTCGGGACCAGGCATCATAATGTAAGTAAGATTGTAGTTAAAGGCAATAAACACTAAAGCAAATGCCAAAAATGCAAAAATTAAAATCATTGGTGAAATGATAGCGTATGCCAAGGTGATACAGGCCAAACTCACATAGACTGGGAATAATGTACCCCATGTCATTCCATCAAGATTATTCCATCTGGCATACTTCTTCCTAACAGTCTTATCTAATAAGTTATTCATGATGTAGAAAATGAACAAGGCCACGATTTGGAACAAAGTTGACCCACTGTTAACGAACCCTTGTAACACGATGTATGAGATGAAAAAATTGGACGACTTAGGTAAGTTATTGGCCAATAAGCTCATGGCAGATGTAGGCTCTTGTACGATTTGGGTCACCACAGAGGTAGCAGAAGATGCAATAGTCACCACAATGAAGTTATTGACGATTAAGAACCCGAAGTAAGCGACATGAGTAAAAAGCTCCACACCTTGAACTGTAGTGCAACCGAAAACTTGAGCCAACGCACGAATGAAGATTGGTAAGAAGGTGTTCAAAAGCATCAATAACACAGTAGGCAAAAGACTTGTAATTAACCCTAACAACACGTCAGGAAGATTGTAGATGAACTTCAAAAACGTCAATTTGTTAGTCAAATAGGTAACGTTGGAAATAACACCTACGAATGCTACAGGGATGGCCCACAAGATGATGATTGCCACCACGGCTGCAACAGCAATAAATTTCCGTACAGCATGCTCCCACCAGTACATCCGAAGATTTGCCCAGTTGATTTCACCTGGTTCTACCCCGGTAGCAGTTGGCACCATTCTCAACGGATTATGGTGAACAGTGGCTTGGTATGCTAATTGAGCCATGTACTGATTCTCAAATTCGACAAAGATAGAATTCTTAGGATGAGCATGACGATGTTGCTTCTGTAAAGCTCTAACTTCCTTATCAACTTGAGGAATCTTTTCAAGACAGTACCTGATAGTATCGACCTTAGGTTTAAACATACCATTGGGTCTAAATCTGGGTCTCTTGTTCTCTGGGACATAACTATCGATGTTCTCTGGGTCTTCTATAGTCTGACCTTTCTTGTCCATCTTCATCTTGTATTTGTATGCCTTTTTGAGTAAAGCGTTTTCGCTAGCCTCGAGCTTATTCACCAAAGCGTCCCTTTCTCTAATCTTGGCATCAAGCTTTCTAAAGTTCCGAACAATGTACACTCTTTTCACCCCATTGAACATCTTGAAGAATTGTTTTTCATCAAGCAACACATTAGGCACGGACTGAAACAAAACTGTCCGAGAAGAAAGTTTTTTGGCATATTTGGGCGATGATAACATGGCGCACCTCAATGAGTTGTAGTAGAACATTTCTCTGAAGATGATAAAGATGACAAATCCGTAGAAGATCCAGCCTACAAAAACATGGGCATAGTACCGGTGACTGTCAGAAACATTGGAGATCGATAATTTGTCAAATCCTTGATTTCCTTTACCGTTAACGGCGTTGATAGGAAGAAGAACCACGTAACTGAGGATCCCACAAAAGAACAATAATGCCATAATAAACACATACCTTAAGAAAAAGTACCCGTCCAAGCCAGCATATTGAATTAACTGAGTATGGTTTCTACCAGAAACCTTGAAAATCCATGAGATCGGATCAGGTGAAAGTTCAGGGGGTCGATATTCTTCGTCCACAATTTGAAAAGATGATCTGGGACTGTAGATCCTTTTAAATTTAACACGCAAAAGAAGGAACCCAGCAACGAAAGCTCCAAAAAGAGCTAAATTGGCCAACAACGCCGATATCACCGCTTGGGTGGATGTAGCTTTGACGTCGGCCATTTTTTTCTGGTTCTAGTATGTTTTCAAACTTTTCTAGATTTTTTTTAGGATTTTTATTTCAGAATGTTTAAAGGGAATATTGTTGTTTTGCTGTCGCTTAATTTCAGGATGCGTTTTCGGCCTGGACACGCAAGTGGCTTTTTTCCTAAAGGGTTGTGAGTCTTCTATTCAAAGGTCAAATGCACAAAGTTCTGGACGCTTATGGAATATGTTCCTGTTATTTGCAGTCTGAAAACGATGAGAAGCCTTTTTTCCAGCTAATTTTGTGGTTTGTTTTGTGGCAGAAAGTTTAAAAAGGCTAGCCCTTTGACGTGACGAAAAATATGTACCTGAAAAAATTCACTGACAAATTCGACGTTTAGAGAAAAAGTTTTTTAAAGTTATATAAATAGCTTTTAAAGCCGGATAAAAACAGGTAAAGGCACTATACGGCTTATGCTTAGTATAAAACAAAGGTTTCAGGGCCAATATCAGCCTGAAATAGCTGAATCATTGTATGATTTCTGTAAACTTCGACGACATATTGACTTGCTGCATGTCGCGAAATTCATGCTTCGAGTTTCCTTATGGAAAATCCTTCTTCCATAGATACGTATATAGTCAGTTTCTGTGATAATAGTCCCGATGTTGCGACATTGTGGCCGAGTGGTTAAGGCGACGCACTCGAATATTTTGAAGTTTGGGTTATGCGTTGGGATTTCCCGCGCAGGTTCGAATCCTGCTGATGTCGTTATTTTTTTACACCTCTAACAGCAACTACCGGAGTAGGACAGCTGCTGTATAGTTAACGCCTTTCTTCAACTCTCAGGAGCGGGATGTTGGTCTGTTTTTCGTTCCTCCTTTCCCTCTTTTTGTGTCCTCACTTACTTATTTACATTTGCAACCGAAATGCGAAAACTCATCTCCTAAATAAATCTCAGCCATGCCTAAAACCAAGTCCAGCAAAAGAGGCGGTAAGCCGCCGGCCGGGTTCGAGAAAGTCGAGCCTAGTATATCCAAACTACGCCAGAAACTCAAGTTGGCACAAACAGAGAATTATAAGTCCAACGACCACAAAAATGGTGCACACAAAATCATTCAAATTAATCATCAAATATCTAGGTATGTTTACCTGATGTACTATGAGAGGAAATTGATCGATAGACCGCTATATGACTGGCTCTTAAAGCAAAGTTACGTTGATGCCAACCTAATAGCGAAGTGGAAGAAGCAGGGATACGAAAAATTATGCTGTTTGAACTGCATCAAAAAAGATGATAATAACTTTGGAACAGCGTGCGTTTGTCGAGTGCCCAAACAAGATTTGGACAGAGAAGACGTTGAATGTGTCAAATGTGGATGTAGGGGTTGCTCAAGCAAGGACTAGGCACTGGGAGATACAAGTCAAGCAAGAGAATTGAATGATAGAGATAAGTTAATCTAATAATACATTGGTAAATCTAGGAAACAAAGGAATAATACACTATAATACAAAGTCATCACCGTAACAAAATCATCACATAGTCATCAAATCTGTATTGAAACAGAACATCGGGGTTCACTTCTCATCAATCTTATCAATGGAACTCTTATCCACAGAAAGCTTGCGGTCATGGAAAAGAACTCTTGAAGTATCCAAACTTGCAGTATTGTACTTCTTGTAGGTATTTGCAGGCGATTCAAAAGCACGTAAAATCATATCGTCATCGTCATACGAGTGCAATGCACTTTGACTGGTGATCAACGGGCTGTAGTAGAAATCGTCTAAATACCCAGGGGAATTCCATAACTTCTTGAGATTAGTCTGTGGAGTCTTCAAGATCCTCATAGGGGTCTTTACGATAGCAGCCTTTGGTGTCTTGGCACTTATAGTCCCCGAGTACGATCTGGAATGGGAAATGGTAGGCTGCAAGTAGTTAGATTGACTAATGTTCTGCTGTTGCTGTTGTTGCAGTTGAGGTTGTTTCACCTTGTGTGCTTCATTAATTTCGTTATTTGATTGTGATTGGTTCCGACTATGGGTATGAATATTGCTGGAGAGCTGACTTTGATTGGAAGGAACTGCTAAAGTCTGAGCTTGAGTGTTTGAACTGAATTGGTTCTGGCTAGAACCAGTGAAAAGCTGGTGTCCAGCAGGGTACTGGAAGTTATTTAAATGATGGTTAATTGCACCTGGCTTATAGATCCTCCCTGGAGTCAAAGGTTCCAATAAAGGACCTGTCTCATTAGGCCTTATTGGACTCAATTCCAAATTGGAGTTACAGCTGAAACTTGAAGTGAAAGTCAAACTCTTGCCTGCTAATAAAGGCTTGTTGGGACTTTCACTGACAACGAACTTAGGAGTGCTCAAAAGATCTTGTTGTTTTTCTACTTTCACCTGCTGTGGAGATAACGGCCAGCTATGGTTAAAGGGCACGTCCAAGTCAGTATCTTTATCGGGCAGCTGGTCGTGGGTTTCAGCATCGCCATCACCTTCTAAGGGCTTTCCCTTAGTGGTCTGCCTATGATAATCTGCTGCAGAACTTAGTCTACTGAAAGTTAAATTGCCATTTGATTCGTAGTAGTTAGGGGAAGAAGGTAAGGAGTACATAGCTCTTTTCCTCTGGGAATCGAAGTTGTTATGAGATTCGTGGATCCCTTGGGCTCCTTCGGTGGCATTAGCGTATTGCAGTCCCTTTTGTGTCTGTGCTTGATCATGATTATTGCTCTCATTCTTGTTGTGGATCTGGATTTGTTCCATGATTTCTTGATATGAGCTCTTCTTATTGTTTCTCATCTTCAAGAACTGGTCTTCACAGCCATCTTCGATTCCCCAAAAATGACCTTTGCCATCTTTAGATTTTTCACCTTTGATGAAAGCTTTGTTCAATGACAAGTTGTGACGAATGGAGTTCTGCCAACCCACGTCTTCTTTCTTGTAATACTTGAACGTGTCACTAATCCACTGGTAAATCGAGGATAAAGTCAATCTTTTATCTGGGTGTGACAAAATCGACATCCCGATCAAGGTAGCGTAACTGTAAGGAGGCTTTTCACACGACTGGATATCGAATACTTTCTTATCCTTCTTGACCTTCTTCTTTTTGGGCTTGTCGCCCTCGAACTCGTCGTCAAAAGACAGCAAGTTAGACAGCAAGTTAGCCTGGCTTGGCGGAGGAGACGAATTATAGGCGTTATGGTGAGTCTCTAATGGTTGGTGGCTTGGTTTCAAATACTGGAACGAGGTGACACCGTTGCTACCATTGTACTTTGCTTGATTCTGTGGTGACGAGAACGCTGGACTCAACATAAGGTTGCGGTTAACATTGATATGATCTAATCCATCGAAGTCATAATTCTTAATAGGAGTTTCTAAGTTAGCGGCGTGGTGCTTGCGTTTAAGGTTGGAAGTGCTGCCTGGAGGAGTAGTAATCTTTTGGGATTTAAAAGGTACAGGAGTATTGATTTCTGCTTTCTGTTCCTGTAAAGGAACTCTGAAACCATCGATAGACATCATAAGGAAGGGCTAAAATGGAGCCAGAAAATATGTGTGTGAATAATCGAGGTGATGAGGGCGCTTATGAACGTATGCTTTCGTTGTATATGTTTTATAAGGCAAAGGTAAGGCAGGATTAGGAGTTGGTAGAAGTTATTGTAGACTAGTAAAGTTTTTTATGCTCTTGCACTGGTTTTTTACAAATTAGTAAAGGGAGGAAAAGAAACCTATAATATAAAAAAAAAACCCATTTGCTGTGGAACTAATTTAATGCCAAATTTTGAAATGACATTTAAGAATCGCGTTTTTTTATTTTGTCTATTGATCCCCGAATAAATGTAGCTAACTAACTTTCGCGTTTCGTCGGGCTTGTTCCTAAATTGGAAGGGGTACAAAATCGTGTTCGTGTCATATTGAAATTTTTATATACAGGATATCAGACTAAAAGGTGGATTTGAGAACCATCAACTGGGGTGGGTCAAATTCGAAGGTTATATGCAGGACACGAATCTCAGCAATATTAAGGGTATTTGAAATGGCGAACCCCGGGCAGTTATGGGGATAAGTGTTGTGTTTGTGTGCTGTAGGGGGTTATGGACACAAAGGTCAAAAAAGTGGGATAAAAGAGCGTGTTTTGCGTGCAGAAAGGGATCTTTCAAAATACATGGGGCCGCAAAAGATTTCAAAGATAAGCAGAGATGAGACAAACGAAAGGCGGAATATGGTCTGAAAAAATAAGACACAACGCCCGAGGTGCTGGTAGATTAGACCACAAAGGGAAGCACACCAAAACAGAAAGACCCAATAAAGTAACAAAGGACAGGGAGGCAAGACTAGTTAAGATAAAAAAAAAGGGCCCTAGCGATTCGAATAATGCTAAAAAAAGTAGAAGATTGTTTCAAAGATAAAAGGCATGTAATCCCATAATGTAGTTATGCAACCCCTTTTCCATGCACTTGCATTGTTCTTTTTTAATTTCTTCTGTTTTGGTCAATTGTGGAAGGGTTCTATTTTACCCGGCTTGCTTCTGGCGAAAAAAATAGCGTCCCGTAATAGGCAAATTCGATGAGTGGAATTTCATGAACAACTCGGCTTCAGCAAATGATTAGCGGTTCCACCACCGTGGGGTATTAACTTGCCCGCTTATCGCGTACGTGTAAGTGTCTTTTCTGGGCTATTTATCTGTTAAGGTTTGAGTAATATTTGTAGTACCTCTTTATGTTTGCAGTGTTGCAATTTAAGACATGTTTCTCTGATTGAGGAATAAAATCCAGATGTGAGCCGAATCTCGACCCTGCTTTTTTGCACCTAGCTCAATGCACCTCATTGGCTCTTTACAAGTAAGGTGGAGATATGACGCCTGAGATAATGTTTAGTTCGTTTCCTTTGGTGCATGGTCTTGCTTTCTGGTGTAAGGATCTCGTCACAAACGTCGCGAACTTTTGGGCTTATACCAAAACGGCCATCTCTAATATTGCCTTTCGTCTTGCTTCCCGGTATCATCACTTCTTAGCTTATAATGGACGATACCATCCGATCCCTTATTCGATTCGTGGCCCGGGGCTTCTACTCTAAGCCTTATATCCTTATTGTGGATGCGGTGTTGATCCACTCTGTGCTTTCAGAAGATGATTTGATCTATCTTTTAAACATCAAAAGAAAAGAATTAAGAATGTTCTGCAACAAGCTTGTCGATGACAAAATCCTTTCTAGTCACATGCAAAAGGAAGAGAATGTCCAACAAAGACTTATAACTAGAACCTACTATTATATCCACATCACTGAAACAATTGATGCCATCAAATGGAAAGTGCATTCCATCGTCAATAAACTCAAACAAGAAATGAATCAATACGGTAACCCTCATGGGTACGTCTGCAAACGTTGTGGGAAAAAATTCAGCCAGTTGGATGCCATGTCGCTTCTAAGTTCCGATAGGTCTCAGTTTATCTGTGATAACTGCTCGTTCACTTTGGTAGAAGATGATCTGAACGAACAAGCCAGCATCAAACAAGAATCCTTGGAGAAACTTATGATTCAAATCGACCCTATTATTGCATTCTTGAAGAAGATTGACGACTCGCACATTGAAGATAATGACTTTGAGTCAGCTTTAGTGAAGTCAATTCCTGCCCAGTCCTCTTCTTCTGCCACTTATTCATTGAACAAGTTCAGCAAATCAAAATTATCTGGCCCCAGTGCCTCCAATGTCAAATCACAGGCCACGTTACACGTCTCTATCACTGCCAATGATGAGAACGAAGACAGAGAGAGCCAGTTACGGGAAGAAAGAAGGCAGAAATTACAACAGAATGCTTTACCATCTTGGCACTCCACGTCTACGGTGGGCCATTCGAACACCCAAACTCCAGAACCAGAGGAAGATGCCGAAGTCAAGTCAGAATTACCGGACGTCAAACCAAATCCAGAGTCTATTAAGTCAGAAACTATTAAAGAAGAGCCTATGGTTAAAGAAGAAGAGCCTGCTATATCCTCACTGGAAATCAAAGATAGAGAAGCGCAAGATGCATTGGCAGCTTATTATGCTGATTTAGCTGAGAGAGAAGCAGACGACGATGAAGAAGATGATGATGACGAAGACGAATTCGAAGACTTGGACATTTAAGTTAGTTTTCCTAAATTCTAACTGATGATTCATATTTAAAGCCTTCTCACCGAAAAGTCAAAATGGAAAGTGAAAAATGAAAAAAATGAAAAATTTATTCCCGGTATCGCAATCCACTATCTAAACAACACAAAATGTCAGAAACAAAAGTATGTGCTATATTACGAACTGAGTATCTTCCACGTGTACTAACAATCGCAGAAAGTTGATCCACTCAAATCATTCATAGCCGGTGGGGTTGCTGGAGGTATTGAAGGTGTTATCACTTACCCTTTCGAGTTTGCCAAAACCAGGCTTCAATTGGTAGACAAGTCTTCCAAAGCATCTAGAAACCCCCTCGTATTAATTTACAATGTGGCTAAAACACAAGGTATATCATCTTTGTATGTGGGGTGTCCTGCCTTCGTGGTGGGGAACACTGTTAAGGCATCAGTTCGGTTTTTAGGGTTCGATTCCATCAAAGCATTATTGGCAGACAAAGACGGGAAATTGTCTGGGCCCAGGGGAGTATTGGCAGGTTTAGGTGCCGGACTTTTAGAATCAGTGGTGGCGGTGACGCCTTTTGAAGCTATAAAGACCGCTTTAATCGATGACAAACAAACTAAGGCTCCTAAGTACCAAGGTGGTTTAATCTCCGGTTCAGTTAAATTATGCAGAGACATGGGGTTCAAGGGAATTTACGGAGGAGTCGTACCTGTGTCGTTGAGGCAAGCTTCTAACCAAGCTGTTCGTTTAGGATCTTACAATTCCATCAAGAGCATGATCCAACAGGCTTCTAATACTCCTCCAAATGTCCCATTGAGTTCTGCTGCCACTTTCGCCGTAGGATCCCTTGCGGGCATTGTAACCGTGTATACCACCATGCCTATCGATACCGTGAAAACCAGAATGCAGGCTTTGGGGGCTGACAAGTTGTACAGCTCTACTTTGAACTGTTTTGTTAAAATTTTCAAGGAAGAAGGGTTGTCAACTTTCTGGAAAGGAGCCACACCAAGATTAGGTAGATTGGTGTTAAGTGGAGGTATTGTGTTTACTATTTACGAGAAGATGTTGGTGATCATGAACTAGAAGAAAAAAGAGGTCAAAATTTAGCATATCCTTGTACAATTACTATATACAGTCTCTTTTAAGAGGACTTTTTTTCAACTGTTGATTGAATGCCATTGAGCCATAGCGTTCACTGTGTCTGCGCTTTCCCATTTGGTCGCCTCTTGTGCTGACTAGTACGAATCTTGTACTTCCGAAATCTCTTCCTTTTTTAAAAACCCATTTTTTTCATGAAGTGTAACTTTAACTCACTCTTGAGAACTGGAACTTTCCCCTTCCACGGGGGCCATAGGAGAACTGTTGGGAGGGTGGAGAATTGCCTGCTCCATCCGCTTAACCCTGAAATAATCGACAATGGCCTTAAAGATCATCAATAACCCGAATGCAATCAACCCGTATGCCATGTACGGCGTGTTAGACACTGGGTCTTGTGGGTGCAGGGAGAACAAATCAGAGACGTACTTATCCACATCAACGTCACCAAGATTATGATCCACCAAAGGCTCACTGGGGTTTTTCGGTTCGTATTTGGCAGGTAACTCGTTGGATGATCCAAAATTGGATGGCACTAGATTCCAACCATAAAATATAAAGGTTACACCCAAACCTGCACGAGACCCATGTTTTGCAGCATGCGACGTATGCAATAAATAGCAGAGTAAGAACCCCACAAACTGAAATGCCACTGTGACTAACCCGTTCCAGACAAAGTTAGCTACATTTCCTACTGGGAGTCCTTCCACAAACACCTCATCTTCATAGACTGGTGCTATGACCGAGCTCCAGTATTCTGGAGTAGCGTCTGCAGCGGCCTCCTCGTATGAAGGTGGCACTGTTTCTTTCATAACGCCATCTGAATTGGTGTCAGGCTTAGCCATCAAGTTCCGGAATACCCCATCAGTTCCTTGTCCTATGAATCTTCCTGGTACATTCGATTGCATTCTTCCTGTCGTCAACCCGTTGGATAACCGTTCGTATGTCTGCCGCACGGGAATAAGCCCGTGTAATACTTTTAACGCCCGTTGCGTCCTCGTCAATCTTACCACAGGGGCCTGATTCTCGAGGTCTTGCTCTTCTGCATCCAGGTCTTCACGCTCGTCATCTATCCCTTGCTCCAGTCTCTGCTGTTGAGCCTGTTGTTGTGTGAAAGCTACCCCGTTGTTGGTAGATCCCGTTTGGCCACTGCCACCAAGCCCAGCACTAGCACCAGCAGCAAGTTCATCGATATTGCCTCCATTTAATCGCTCGTCACTGGTATCTGATTCCAAAGACACAGCATCACTTGATTCTGGGGCAAACGACCCAAGAAGTTCATCGTTTTCTGCATCTTTTATCATTTCCTTGAGTTCCACTCCGTCTTCCTCAGTTAGCTAAAAAGGAGGTTAGTAATCTGTACATTTTCTCAGTTCAGGGGCAGTATCCAAACTTTGTGTTTCTCTTGATGACATCCTCTCGTATATAATGGCATGGTAATAAACCCCCGTCTTTGTAGACAACTCATTTACATACTTTATTATACTTCAAGCCCATGATAAGTGTGACTTTAAAAAGATGGCGATGTTTATAAATGGTGCGGTGTTATAAGTTAGCCATAAATATTTCTACGACAAATGTCGTATAAGCGCTGCGCCTGCATACAGTCTAAGATACAGTGTTTAGTATAGTACATAATTTATTTGATTAAAACTACCATTGTGGAGCGTTAGGAGGGTACCGAGTCTGTCCTGGCATTCCATGTAATCCCTGGCGCATGGAGTTGAATTCTGCGGCTGCAATAGATTGCGCAGAACCTGTCTTTATTTTGACAATAAACCGGTTGGAGAATTCATCGTGTTCATAGAGCACTCTTCTTACCTTGGGCTGTGGCGGTTTATAGTCGGGATTAGGGATATTCGTACGGTGTACGATGACTTCGTTGTAACTGAACACATCGGGCACGCCCAAGTCCACCCCACCAGGCAAAACACTCGAAGGTTGTGGGGTCCTGAAAGTTTTAGGAATGTCCGTAAGGTCAGGATGAGTAGGTCCCCCACGAGGAAGCACGGCTCTTCTACCTCTAGAAGACGTAGGAAGTTGTAACTCGTTGTTTTGTCTTCTTTTATGTCTGGCCTCTCTTTCCAACTCTTTATCCAATCTCTCAATCTCCAACTGAGTCATCTTAATTAAAGATGGGGTGTAATCTGCAACATTAGAGGGGTTCCTTAAAATTGAAAAATAGTCATCAACCAATGTGCCATATTTCTTCAGGCCGTCGTTTTCTGCTAATAATCTCAATGGCGGTAATAAATGTGTCCTGACTTCATCTTCCGTCACTGCCAGGCCGTCAAAACTGTACCCACTTAAAGTCAACGACTTGAGGAACATTTGTGATTGTTCTCGTATGGAATGGGCAATGGCAGTGGAGAATTCTCCTGGTAAGCACATCTCTTCACAGAGAATGATGGCAAAATCTTCTGGGTCATTTTCTTCATAGTTCAAGATGTCCCACTCGAACCTGTCAGTATACTGGGTGTTATTGACGGTGATATTGATTTTGATCGGCACTCGAAGCTCACCAGAGGGCTTTTCGGGCCTTTTGTTATAATCGTCAATTTGGTCTTTAATACTCTTCACTATCGTGGCATGAGTCGTCTTGTCGATGAATTTATAGTCCTCCAAAAGCATCTGCACGAATTCCTCCACTCTGAGTTCCTTTTCGTCCAAGTCCCATAAAAATGTATCTCTGAGCTTCAAGTTAGTCAGTTCATCAACATCAAGTCTTATTGGCACAAGGTTACGGGTAGGATCCTTCAAAAGCCTATGAAGCAATTCCTGATTGGTCTCACGTTCTGTTTTCCCCGTTTCAGGAAGCTTTCGCCTGTGTCTAGCATCTTGGCTTAGCACCAATTGTGTAGCCACATTAGTTGTCCCATTGCCGTACCCTTGGTAACCTTCTCCCCAGATACTATTATTAAACTGTTGTTTTTGAGACAACTGTATGGCACCCATACGAAGTTGCTTGATCTCATTATACGAGCGTCCATCTTGAAGTAATGATGCTACCATACGCTTGTTCGTGTCTTGTTGTCTAGCATAGTTAGACCGAAATTTAATTTCTTTGTTGATCATTCCCTCGTACACTCTAACGTCCTGAGGCACCTCTTTTCCCTCCTCCTTCAACTTCTTTGACCAATGGTCTACAGACTTGATGGGTTCTAATGCTACATCCTTCATAATCTCTGCTGGAACCGGTGGATGAGACGACACACTTTTCAAAGGCTCTTCTTTACTGCCATTGGAAGACCCTGGGATTTGTGCCGGCCCTGTAGGAGGAACTGGCTGACCTGGCATACCCATCGCACCTGGAATAGCCATTCCTGCATGACCTACACTGGCTTGTCTTCCCATAGTTCTCATATTAGCTTGCGCTAAAGCTTGTTGTTGTGCGAGAGTCATGTTCGGCACACCACCGGAGCTGCCTCTCCCTCTCACAGCGCCGGGTCCCATAGGCACACCAGGTCCTGGGACCACCCCTGTGGGCATCATTTGATTCTGCCTCATCCCCATGGGCCCTTGCACCATAGGTTGGTTGCCCATCATCCCCATCATTCCCTTTCCGTGGGTCTGTGCCTGGGCCTGTACCATTGAAGGCGTCATCTGCGGTTGTGGTGGCACCTGTGCCATGGGAGCTTGTGGAATGGATTGTTGCATAGGTGCCTGTTGCATATGAGACATTGTGTTGGCATTTCCCTGATTAGCTTGTTGTTGTTGTTGTTGTTGAAACATTTGCTGTCTCTGCAAGTGGTTCCGAAGAAGCTGCTGGAACTGTGGCTGCTGCCTCAACTGTTGGAGCTGGTCGGGCGTCAAGTTGGCTAGCTGTGGAGGAAGCTGCATCGGTAATCCCCCAGGTATACCGGCTCTTTGTTGATGTTGTGCTGAATGTTGTTGAGGACCAGGCGCACCAGGGTATTGTTGTTGGTTGGGCTGTGGAAACGATTGGGAGCCCCCGCCATTATTCTGGTTGTTCTGCTGGTTCATATTCATCGTTTCATCCAGTGATTGATGCCGTTTCCAAGGAAAGTTTTTATCGTGGTTCTAATAAAAAAAAACTACTACACCTAAGGCAAAGAAATGCCAACTGCGACTGTCGAGCGCGGGTACTGCATATAAATAGAAAGTGAGACAGGTACATTTTTCTGGAGCCAGTTGAGATACTGCATATAATGTATTCAAGATAAACGTTCATATGGTCTGCAACAATAAGTTTGATGTACCAGAAACTGGAAGTAATGATGGGGTAATACAAACTATGAAAGTTTGACGGGTTCTTACCCCTCATTGATCACGTAGGAAGCCACACCACGGTGAGAGATAAAGACATAGAAGGATACCATTGACATAGGTCGATCTTGTTTCATTTCATTCGATCCCAAAGGACTTACTTATGGAAACCCTGAGACTACATAGTATGCTTCAAAATGAATACCATATCGAAGAGCTTATGTGGTGGCTGATGGAGCAATTAACTCGTAAAGAAGTGTTTTTGCAGTAAACTATCATTCGCACGACCATAACTGTATGTAAGGTTTCACATGAGGAGACTATGGTAAGAACACTTTTCCACTATAGTCACAAAATCCCCATTACTAAATATAAGTAAGTGCTTAGGAGCTTTATTCAAGTATGTGTGTCTGGCAAACAGTAACTTGAAGTATCTTCAATATTTCAACCAGCTTACACAAGATTATATATTTTGTGAATTCCACAACAATAATGGATTGGCATGTCGAGCCACTATTAACTGATACACAACAAGCTCAGTTCCCTATACGTGGAGGAACAACGGTAAAATAGAGTTAACTATTCGAGTTTTCAATTCATGAAAACACAAACAACAGGAACAGGAGGCAAGATAAGTACACAATTTTGCAGCCATACGCAGTGCTAGAAAATCTGATATCATGTCTTGCTACGCAGCGTTGGTGGAATAACAAGTCTACTAGCTGATCCAATCTACATTTCTGAAAGTTCGAACAAAAAAAACTGTGAATAGAGTTGTCACTTATATAAATCAAACATCTAACTAAATTAAAGATATCTTCATGGGAAGTGGCCCTTCCTGGGTCCGAAGTATCCATCTGGAGCAGAGAGGGTTGCATTCAATCTACCATACTGTGTAACATACTCGTCTGCCGTTGTAAATGGGAAAACATTTCCCCACCAGTTGATGGACTTGTCATGATACTGGACAGCAAAGAAAATAATGATAGACGAGAAGGCAACCCCAGCATCCAAAGAACCAGATGTAACATAATTGTACTTCTCCCACCATGTAAGATAGTGGTTCTTGATATAGTACATGAAAAGAATGGAAAGGTATAATCCTCCTGTGAAATACAGTAAGTTATATGGAGCATAATTTATCATTCCTCCAATAATGATAGTGGGTTGAAAGAATCTTATAAGGTGTTTTGGTCCATATTTCCTTAACAAAAGACATGGAATAGGCAATAAAGCACCAATCAAAAACACCCATTGTAAAATTGGATAAAGGCCCCCAAACACTTTCTTTGGACCGATAACACCCCAAATAACAGATGCACTATAGTAGGTTGAAGCATTCGGACAAGTGAACTTTTGTTTGTTGGTTGGAGAACAATAATCTTTGAAACTTTCAAGTTGGTAGTTAAGCGTTGCTAAACAGATGAAAGTAGAAACAAACACCGACAAAAGCTGGGCACGGAACAAAGCTCTTGGAGGAATTCTTGCATAATGCCCCATTTTTTGATCTGTGATATAGTTCTGGGCTTGACCGTCAATATTGTAACCAAAAGCTTTAATAAAAATAAGTGCCAATCCATTACCTGGAAGGGCATAACCAACGATCAACTCTACCAAGACATTAAGCCCAAAAGCGTATCCGGTAGAAGAATAAATAGCCAAATTCGGGAACAAGAATACCACATTAATTCCAAGGGCAAAGAATATACCCCATACCGGAGTTTGGGCAGGGTAGACCTCAACACAGATAATAGCCAACACAATGGAGATAACCAAAACAACAAGGAAAGCCCATTCTGGTACTTCCTTGTACTGTCTCATCATCTGACAATGTGGATCCTTGAAACCTTCAAATGTGGACCGCCTATAGTTTCTTGCTGTCTTATAAAGACCTTTGAGAGCGGCCCACATTGCTTTGTAGTTAACTGCACACTCATATATGAAAATGAAGGGGTAACTGGCAAAAAAGGCACCATAAACTACCAAGTTGGCTGCACTGTAAAAGGGTGGACCCACTTGTTTGTACATTTCTTCATCGAACAAACTATCCTTGTTAATAACAGCTTCAACATTGTAAGGTTCACCAGTGTTGGTGAAAAGACGGTTACTATTGATTGGAATGTAACCAGTCCATAAGTGATTGCTGTAATAAACCCCACAGATTGTAAAAAGCCCAATAAGCAAACCTGCATAAGTTGAAAGTTGACTGTAGAATGGAAGATACAAGGGAGTAGCATAACTAATAATATTCCAGTCAAATGATGGGAAAGGGTTAACACCTAAACCTCCGAAACTACCTGTAATTTCGGCAAGAGTGATGTTATCAGGCTTTATCCAAGTTAACCAGTTAAACTGCAGGAGAAATTGCATCAAGTAATCAGGTAACCAAAAATAGAGAAAAGACCCACCGGCGACGATCATGAAATAGCGGTACCTACTGATGGTCCATCCGTTGATGTTTTCTTTTTTCTCTGGTTTGATCAAAGCAGCGTTCAAAGCCAAAGTTGGTAACATGGTTGGCCACATAGCTCTTACAGGGTAGACAGCAAATTTTCTCATGATCCCTGCCAACCCAAAACCAAGGAAGTTATTGGATAAACTCAATAAAATTTGGTACCCCCAGTCAACCCAGTCGTTCCCATAAAACATTTTCTGAACAAGAATATTACTTGCCACATATGATGGTCCTGACACCGAAAACATGATTGTAGATAATAATTGTTCCTTGTAAGTCCAAGGACCAGGGTTCAAGTCAAAAGTGTATTTCCAAACTTTGAATTTCCATTTAGGTAAAACAGCAGCCAAGAAAGTCCCACAGGGAAGAAGGAAAAGTTGGACAACTGGCGTACTCAAGCTGATACCTGGTTGTCTTTGACTGAAAAACTGATTGAGAAAAGTTCCAATAGCCATCCAAATAAGACCCAACAAATACACCCTTGGAGTTTCACAGGCCATGCTAGGATCATCAAAACAATCACTGACAGATCTGACTTCTGGATATGGAGACCAATAAGCAATTAAGGCAGCTTCTGTTCTAACTTGAAGTGACCAGTCAAAAACAGTATCGAAATTAACATCATTAGCCTCTAAAGAGCTAGAATCTGAAATCTTTTCTTCAGTGATCTCATTTCCACTCTTGTCCAAGGTGGAATCGAGGTTGGTGAGGGTTCCCGTTTTGGGTGAGTGGGGGTCCTTAGCTTCCAATAAGGTCTCAATTAAAACTTCAACTTCGTATGGGAAGTTTGGATCTCCTTCATGCTCTACCAAAGCCTCCTTCAAAATTTCCACAGCTTCATCATCCGAAAGGTTCTCAATCTTCTCCATCATAACGGTTGCATTAACTGGTAAGTCCTCTAAAGACGTCAAACCATCATAACCTATTCTTTTCAAGATAATGAATTTTTGCTGAGACGTCAAGCCTTGTGCAATTTCACCAAGAGAAATAGGATGAGAAGCAACGGCTGCCAAATCCACTTGGTGAGCAGCAGGGTCCAAACGATCACCATTACTAGTGATACTTGTTACCAGACGCAATTTATTTTCCAGTTGTGACATATCAAAGGTACTGAAATTTGTATTGAGGTGTTTTTATTCAAAGGGAAATGCTGCAAATTTAAACCCCAGTCTGGGAAGATAAATCACCTTGTTTTTTGTCTTGTTATCGACGTGGGGCACAAACCAGAGTTTATTTCCAATTACACAATTTCACACTTGAGTCTACGGCATGAACTTAAACAATGGTGTTCTGATACTGAGAGCGTCATTTTATACAACCTTATTTGCATAGTTAGTTACCACCGACGTCAAAAACGAACCCTTTCCTGTACATAGACTTTTTTTCTTTTTTGCAGCTCTATATTTAACTTTTGTTGCCTCACCACGCTGTGGACGTCCGGTTTCCCGTGGATAGAAGTTGACACTGCGATATGACCAACATTCATGTTTTAAAACCTGCTATAGTACATTTCCAGCATCTAAACTATTTCCTAAACTTTAGTTATAACTCATCTGACTTTTCTGCTGTCAAAAAAATTTTCTTTGCCCATCAGTTTTCTTGCCTGCTGATCGCTGTCAAAAAATGTGCTTATCAGAGGTTTGCTGATACGTCAAACAATAAACTTTGAGAGCTTTCATTGGGAATTTGCCAATGACAGGGCCTGGAATTTGATAAGAAAGCTCAAAATTTTGCATAACGGAGGCCGCATGAACCTAACTTTATTTTGGACGCTGCACTATCTATGTTGGTCTCGGTCGTATCATACAAACAGACTTTTAATTTGACAGATAACATCGTGAACAGTTTCCCAACTGGAAAGACCTCGCCTGCAGTTAAAGTTTTGAACCATATCCACGCCGAAGTAAGGCCCTGTGGCGTATATACCTGTCAAAAAGAAAAAAGCCACAGATCGGCTCTAAGATGTCGGGGTAGAAAATCACCTCGAAATCTGCTGAGGACGATGGCGTGCTGTGGAACTAAAATATGGCTTCATTTTCTACATATTATTAGCTGACTCAAGTTGATATTAGGCGAGTCTGGCCTGGGGAATCTCTACACCAGATCCTTACACCACATACCACCACCTTGACAGCGAGCCGGTAGGTGCCGTTTGGAACCAACAGATAAGCCGTCCGTAAGTTCCTTCGGCCCCAATGATAAGGATAGGAATAGATAAGTGAACAATTTACGATACGGCCCGTTCATGCCGTTCTTCTTAAACCTTCAGAGCAGCCGTTTTCCCATGCATGAAATTTATTCTATCGACCCGCACCGAAAAGTGTTCGTCGAACTCTAAATTTTTCAGTAGACCTATAAGCATGCCTAAAAACACATTATATGTTACAGGATTCTCTAAAGAATCCAAGGCCACAGATTTGGCCCCGGATTTCGAAAAGTACGTATAAACTTACTAATCTTTAGATTTATTACATGATTGGTTGATTCCTTTTTTCCTTTGACGTTGGTTGCTTCCTGATTATTATGCTTCCCTTTCTTCTTACACTTCCTTTTTTTAATTTCATCGGTTGATTAACTTGATTCTGGTATGGTTCCCGAAGTACTCGGATGCTACTAAAATGTTGTTCTGATTTTGCTGTCACTCCTTTTTTTTCCAGCTACGCTACATCGATCACTTCTGTGCTTTGTTTCCTTTGCTCCAGAACCGTGAACAATTCCAACTAAATCTCCCCTTTCAACCCCAGCAGCCCCTCCTACCTTTCGGTTTGCCCATTCCTTCATATCCCCCGTTTCCTTCCCTATTTGCAACTTTCCTCAACCTTCTTCTCCTTTCATCCTTTTCACCTTCTTCCCTCACTCCAATCCTTCTTCCTCCCTCTTCCTCTTACCATGATAATCAAGAAAAGCTCACAAAACTGGACAAAAGAATCCTAGGAAAGTCCCAATTATATGTCGATCCTATCAAACGAACAGTCGAACTAACATTTTCAATTAGATATGGTGAATTAGTCAGATTAGACATCCCCCCTCCAAGAACAGATGATGGTGAAAAGTATGCATTTGTGGAGTACAAATCTTTAGAAGATTGTGAGAAAGCCTTAGAATTGAATGGTAAGCACTTACCTTACTCATTATCAGATGGTTTAGTAGTACAAATGGCTAGATCTGATCCTTACTCGGTGAGAAGAGGTGCTTACAGAGGTAGAGGAGGCTTCAGAGGAGGTTATGGTAGAGGAGGCTACGGAAGAGGAGGATATGGATACGGCAGGGGTGGTTACGGGTATGGTAGAGGAGGCTACGGTTATGGTGGTTACGGCTACGGTGACTATGGCTACGACGAAGGCTACGAAGGCGGAAGAGGTGGTTATTATGGAGGATACGAAGGTGGTTATGGAGGCAGAGGCTATGGTAGAGGTGGCTACGAAGGTGGTAGAGGTGGCTACGAAGGTGGAAGAGGTGGATACTCCAGTAGAGGCAGAGGAGGATACGATGGTGGATACAGACCAAGAAGAGAAGGTGCTGATAGTCACACGGACTCTTATGGGTCTGAATCTAGAACTAGCAGAGATTCGGAATCGAGAGAACCAAGAGAGTCAACTGGAGAAAACACTGAAAGAGGAAGATTTTCAAGATCTCCTTCGAGGTCACCAAGAAGGGACAGATCAAGATCCCCCGAAAGGTATTGAAGAACTATATAAAAGAAGAAAGCATTAATAAAACACGTACATTAATTCGTTGATAATTTTTCATAGTGCAAGATTGATTGCACCCGTAGCAGGATTGAACCCTCTGAACCCACCAATGCGGTTTGAAATAGCCACAGAAGAAGTAGTAGGCCGAGCGGTAGATCTGATTGATACTTCTCTCATGGTTAATAAGATGCAACTCAAAATCAAGTTATCCTCATCCACTGATTTGGTTGAATTTACATCATTTCTCTCGTTCAAATTATCTGGATAGATCAACCCGTCGCTGTTATCTTGATAAACTTCAATCCTACCTACTTCGGAATACTTTTTTGGCACTATATTGATTTTCTCTCTGTACACTAGTGCATCTTTAAAACCTCCAAAAGGTGGTAAATTATTTGGAATATAGCTCTTGGAGGTACTGTAGGCGATCCCACCATATAGATGACCAAAATCGTCACGGAGTAAAGGATTGTTGTAATGTGGGTGAGGGTTAGGATAGTCGTTAGTGTCGACCTTACTCAAATCGATGTCTTCCACAGGCGCCTTGGGTTTATTCTTTTTCACCAATGAACTCAACTCGAACCCAGGCTTTTTGTTTATCACATCGTCACACAACGAAGGCTTGTCGTTATCCACTATCAAAAGCTTCAAAGTTGGATTATACGTTAAAGCATATGCACTTATTATGGGAGTACCAATGATACGAAACCGTGTATCCTTATAATTGAAATCAGAAAAAGGCTTATAACAATGCTGGAACAAAATCACCTTGTATACGGGACTTTCAGTATCAAGTGTGAATTCAAAAGTATATCTTTTCACGTCTTGAAATTTTTTAACGTAGACAGCACAGAACTGAAATGTTTGGAACTCTTCTTCAATCAAATCATTATTGTCGTTGAACCTGGGAGGCTCTGGATACTCCTTGTACTTATGGAACACAATGAAGGGAGCATTCTTTTTGAAGTTTGACATATACGGAACATGGGTTCTGAATATCGGCAATCCAATACCTTTCATTTTCTCCGTCAAGGGGATGATATGATTCCGGGGATCTATGATATGATCTTGACTTTTTGCAGTTTCATTAGCCTCCTTTTTAAGTACTTTGATATTGCCAGAATTGTCATAAACAGTAGTGGAGCTTTTTCGGTGTTTCTTCTGAGCGGATCGAAGCCGTTTGAAAGTGTTGAAACTTTCTTGGCTGGGGAATAAGTAGTTATTGCTCTTCATAAACTCTCCTGCAATAATAAAGCTGCGTTTTAGATTATAATTTGACGTGTTTCGATTCATTATCTCAAAGTCAGTCCGGACATCACCTAGAGGTTCATTTAAAATCGTAGGTTGATCATCGTTATCAATGGAAACATCCGCAATATTATCATAAGGAGGTGCTTCACCACTTATAGAAAGATTCCTTAATCGCCTTAACAAAAAGGGCAAATAATGGTCGAAATTATCATTAAAGGTCTCTTGAAGTTCAAGCCGCTGCAATTTATCTTCCATCAAAGTAGCAGTCTCTGATAACGGCACTGAACTGGTGGGAGACAAATCGTAGTCATCACGAGCCAACGCAGGTCCGTCGTTTATTATCGCATTGGATTCCGGAGTGCTATATCGCCTTCCAGTATCAAAACTAGAATTATCAGAGGCATCTAAGTCCTCAGTAACAGTCTCCGGGACGCTGGTTCTTCGCCTGTTTCTGCTAAAAAGTCGGTTCATACTTCCTCTGGATTACTCACAATATTCATTTTTTTCTTGTCTTAACTCCCGCACACAATAAAAATGATTGCAAAAAAGTATTTCAGCCTTGCCTGTGTTTGGGTGGCTCAACCAACTTTTGACTTTGACACCTGTAGTACATTACACTGAAGTCATACTAAGACAATGAAATTCCTTGCATTTTCTTGGTCTGCAAGAAAAATAGACACATCAAAATATATGACACATCTTTCCCATTGACCTTGCAACAAGACGAGGTCCATGCCTGCTTTGTATCTGGGGCGACAAATATACTTTTTGATCCACCTCAAGGTGAAGTCGTCTGATGCAAATACTTCCAAGGTTTTCACCCTGCCGTTGGGGAACCGTCTTACCTTGACAAAGGAGAACTCCTGGAAATCACAATTTGAAAGCACTGCCAGGCGAAAGTCCTGACCACTTTGGCAAATTACATCAAATGATATCAGAGATATCTCGGATTTCTGGATAGGTTCCAGACGCATAGTGTGCCTTTCTTCTGATGTGAAGAAGTTGTAGATGTCGGTCCCGAGAAAAGAGCTTATCAAGTCATGGAAAGACATATACATTTGTGCCACTACCATAAGAGGATGGAGAAGTTTCTCAGGACACTCTGGAAGTATACGTCTTGGAGTTGCTGGGGGTGCTTCAAGAAGTCGCAAGTACTTTCCTTCTTTAGAAGAGGGTCTCAGGCTTCCAGAGCCCAGATCTTCAGCATGTGATGTATCATCTGGCTTGGTTGTGTCGCTATAGATAACAAAAGAGCTACGACCCATTGAATCTTCAGGCGGCCTTTTACTTCTTTTATCTCTCTTCTGCCTCATGTCGCTTTGTGTCTTTTTGCCGTCCAAAAAAAGGCCAATTTCTGATATGATCGACAAGTTGTTCATATTAGTCCCGTCTCTCTTTTTTTGCAGCGATAGATAAGATTTGTAGTAGCCCGCGCCTGGCGCGAAAGCAGTGGACCTATTGTCGACGTGCAGCGACCGAAAAAACGCCGCAATCATGTGCAGGACAGAGACCTTAGTAATTGTGGAGCCAAATAACGCACTACAGCTTTTGTGATAAATTTCCACAATATATATTATATGGTTCAATTACGTAGTGCGACAAGGAAAGTAATTGGTGTGCCTACAGCCGAAAGTCTTGAAAACAGAGACAAAGTCCGTAAACCAAAAGCTCCTGTCAAACCTAAGAAAGTCACTGAAACCAATAAAATGCTGGAATTAGAAGTTGGAGACAAAATCCCTGATTTGACATTATTGGACGAAGATGAAAACGAAATCAATTTAGTCGAAGCAAGCAAGAAAACCAAGTATGTGGTTATCTTTGCCTACCCAAAAGCTTCCACACCTGGATGTACTAGACAGGTTTGTGGATTCAGAGATAATTTCAACGTTTTGGGTGATTTAGATACTACTATTTTTGGATTAAGTGCTGATTCACCAAAAAGTCAAAAGAACTTTGTTGAAAAGCAAGGATTGCAGTACCATTTGTTATCTGACCCAGAAAAAAAGTTGATTGGCCCATTGGGTGCTAAGAAAGAACCAACTGGGATCAAAAGAAGTCACTGGATCTTCGAGGACGGGGTATTGAAGGTGAAAAAGGTTCAAATCAGCCCTGAAGACAGTTTCAATACTGCTTTGGAGGATATCAAAAAATTCAAAGCTTGAGACTACAGAGACAGAGACAAAAAGTCATTGAGTTAGAATAGTTGTTAATAAAAGTTAGGCTTTATCATAAAAAGTAAGAAACCGACTGCACCAATATGGTAATAAGAGTCACCACTTTAGTGGCCCACCACCAGTGTTGCACCGTAAACGAGCAGTATGTGAACAGGTACTCCCATGTTTTGTTGGAGTAATCATAATGGCCTGTCACAAGTCCTGTTTGTCCGTTGAAATCCCCCATCATGGACTGTACCACAATCTCTCTGACCGATTTCCTGTTAGTTTCCAGCTTCTCCTTGCTAGCCACCCATTGGTTGCCGTCATGATTGTACCATGAGTCACAGCCATAGTGATCGTGTCCTGTCAAAATAATACCTGCTTGGTCGGGGTTAGGGAAGATTATATCGAGCACTTTTTGACTAGTTTCGTATAAAAGATGGTTCTGAGATCTTAACTTGCCGTTTTTGTACGGCTCTGGTTGGTAATCCTCGTAATAAATATGTTCTGGACCATCCTTGCAAAGGCCCGCCTTCTTGTAGAAGGGAATATGCGTAAGTAAAATCGTAGACCCATTGAAGTCCTTATTAGTTTGATTCAATCGGTCTAAAAACTGCCAGGTATACTCGACGAATTCTTGTTGCAATGCAGGACCTTCAAGAGTCAACGAATCCAACACGACGAGTCTCCATGGCTCTCGAGACTCGGTGTTGTAGTTTATAACGTAGTTGTTCTGACCGAAAAGCAAATGAAATCGTGCCATATGCTGCCATGTGGCGTCTCCACTGTACCCGATATCGTGGTTTCCCGTGAGATTAATGAATAAAGGTTGGTCATGATTTGGGAACTTCCTATCCTGGTAAACCCAATCGTAAACATCCTGGTACACTCTGGAATTGAAACGATGATCTGGGTCCATAGCCACTTCTCTGTCTAACCAGCCTCTCCAGTCATAGTTCTCGTGTTTTTCAAATACGTCGATGACAGTCTTTTTGTATTCTGGACTACGAGGGAATAACCTCTCCACAAACCGATGGGACCGGTTATAGAACTCACTATCAAGGATCCATTGCGAAGAGAACAAGTCACCCATGACTGCAACATGACTGGGTTGCAATCTCTTCTTCATGATGTTATAGATATGGCCCAAGTAGTAGTCGTTGCCATAATTATCGAGTCTCTTGATATATGGAGTGCTAGGCCAATTTCCATTGATTTGTGGGTCACCAAAAGTCAACATGTGTATATCTTTAATTCTATCACCTTTGCTATGTCTAGTGGAGTTGTTGAAAATCTCCAGGGTGTCTTGTAACGAAGGAAACGTTAATAGTAACTTTTCTAACACAGGAACAGGTAATTTGTTAAGCACCGGATAAATGGGGGTTAAGACAGGAGATTCGTCAAACTGCTGCCATTTACATTGATCACTGGAGTTGAGGAGATCAGGGTATAGGTATATGAACGCATTGAGGGTTATTGTGGCCACCAAAAGGGTATATCTGAGAGCTCTAAAAATAGTCATTGATGATCTATAAACTGAAAAATCGCATTTTATGTAGAGTTGTGGAGGTATTTCAGATATGAAGAGATAAAATAACACCGTCGAATATAACAAAAGATCCATTACTATAGTTAATGGATGAAGGGAAATTCATTGATAAGGTGTAATCAAAATGTGAAATATTCTATTTTTCAGTAGATTAGAATTCTAAACTGTACATAAAATTCATAAGTTTTTAGTTTATAACGATTCACTTAAAGCGTTATTCAATCTGGCGACCTTGGCGGAGATAGATAAGTCGACGGTTTTGTCACCGACTTCAACAACTAAACCACCCAAGATATCTGGGTTAACGTCGTTAGTGACTTTCAAAGTCTTACCTTCACCGACAAAACTAGATTTACCGATAGCAGTTTGTAATCTCTTTAAGATTTTAGATTCTAATGGCTTAGCAGATGTGATCTTAGCTTCAACAACACCTTGGTGAGCGTCGTTCAATAAACTGAATTTTTCGTAGATAGATTTGAATTCACCTAATCTGTTGTTTTCGGATAAGACGTTTAAGAAATTCACAATTGGAGTGTCTAATTTTAAAGAAGAAGCAATGGTGCTGATAACGAGGGATCTATCTTCTTTAGTTAAAGCTGGGTTGGTTAAGAATTCGTTAACTTTAGCATCTTGAGTGATCAATTCATTGATACTAGTTAAAGCTTGGAAAGTCTTGTTAATGGAAGAATCTTGAACGGAAGCACTGTATAAGGCATTGGCATAAGTACCATCAATACCGAATAATTGAATTGGTGGTTTGACGGACTTAGTGGCAGTAGCCATTGAACGTAAAAAGACTCTAGAACCAATCATTTGCTGTATTCAAAATTAGGAAGAAACTAGGGAATAAAGTCGAATCTAACTATTATTTTTTTTTCCGTATGGATGAAAATTATTCGGTATTTGACAAACAGTGCGTTGATTTTCTGCGCGATCATTGGCGGATGATTTTTACGCTTAATCACAGTAAAAATTAAACTCATCGGTGCGCATTCTTGACAAAATAAGAAGATGAAAAAAATTTAAGACCAAGTTGATTTTGTTACTGAGCTGTTACTAATGTTACCTTGGAAGAGTTTACGAGTCCAGGTGCAACCGTTGAAGTCGTACTTCACAAGGCTTCAGTCCACAGTGAGTACCAGTACTACGTCGAGTTCGCGTGTTTTGGCTCAAGAGATAGATATAACAGACTTGGAAAAAAGAGATGAAACCTATAAAAGACAGAGAAAGTTGGCCATGTCCCAAGTGAAGGTGAAAACTTACGGTAGAGGTCACGAATTACCAGGTTCGACCCATTTCAAAAAGCCAATACACGACCATTTATATAAGGGAAGGCCGTTAAAGGAGTTGACAGTGCCCAAAAGAAACACTGCAGGTAGAAATCATAGAGGTAAGATCACTATAAGAGGAAGAGGTGGAGGTCATAAAAGAAGAGTAAGATTAGTGGACTCACATAGATTAACTCCTGGAAAGCAAACAGTGGTGAGAATCGAGTACGACCCAAATAGGTCAGGTCATATCGCATTAATTAAGCATAATGAAACGGGTAATTTATCATATATTTTAGCTTCATCTGGTTTGAGAGCAGGTGATGAAGTTGAATCGTTCAGAGCAGGATTTCCAGAAGATTTCCTTAACCAAATGAAACAAAGCAACAATGGAGAAGTGGACGAAGCTTTACTTAATGCCAGAATCATTCAAAGAGGTAACTGTTTACCATTAAGGATGTTACCAGTGGGGAGTATAATTCACAATATTGGATTGCACCCTGGAGGAAGGGGACAATTGGTCAAAGCTGCTGGTACATTCGCCAGATTGCTTTCCAAACACCCAGAAACTAAAAAGGCAGTGGTGAAATTGTCTTCTGGTGAACACCGTTACATTAACCTTGATTGTCATGCCACATTGGGAACCGTTTCTAATAGAGAGCACCAAGCTATTTCCTGGGGTAAAGCCGGTAGATCTCGTCACTTAGGGTTCAGACCAATGCTGAGAGGTGTGGCCATGAATGCTGTTGATCACCCTCATGGTGGTGGTAGAGGTAAATCTAAATCCAACAAACTCACACAATCTATGTGGGGTCTCAAGAAATTTGCAAAGACCAGAAAATTCTCCAATGTCAACAAGTTCAAGGTGAAGGACAGAAGAGCTTAGATACTTGTAAATACGTGTACATAAACAACCATTATTTAACAACAAATAACCAGTGGGTATCACCAACAGTTCTTTCTTTTTAGGATGGACAGATGTTGGCCCAATCACTAGCAGGGCCCCAAATTAGGGCCGAGACGTGGCAGTAAACCACTTTTAAAAACTGAAGAAAACTTTGTAAGTGGCCAGTTTCGAAAAGAATAACACCCGTAACACACAAGGTGGCCAAGGATGTAATTAGAAGTAATCTTTGATGAGCAACCACAAAATCTCTGATTCTTTGGGTCAAAACGTATGTCCAAAATATTCTTGCAGTCGCTTCTAAAACAACCGAGTAAGGATTTTGGAAGAGGGGCGCCGACGGAGGGGGGACGGGAGTAGGTGAACGGTGGATTGGAAGCAAAGGAGTGGATTCATTTTGGCGGCTTTTGCGGCCATGTTTGTGAAGACAACTCAAGAGACTGGTTGTGGCTAAAGGGTCATTGAAGTGGCTGTTTTCTTCCGAATCAAGGGATTCACTCAGAGAGTATTCATTCAAGAAGGATGCTTCGTTTGCCAACGCATCTAAACGGTCAAACTCTTCTCTTAACTGGGCGGATGTAGGCATTGAAAACAAATTGTGTTTGTGGTTGCAAAAATATAATGAGAGTGTAAAAAACATGAAAACAATGTTGCACATTTATCAACTATCGCCTGGAGTAAGAGCATCTATGTAAAGATATACATACAATAGTTTATTGGTATTTATTCACAGTGCTATAATAGCGGTATAAACTAACTGAATATCAACTTGTTATGGGCAAATACATCATAAGGGGTCTTGGTAACATTATATTTGTTCTTTTTCCTGTCGAACCTGGTAGAGTACCTAGAATCAATCGAGTTTCTTCTGTTCTTATCAAAGAAAGAGAATCCTGAAGTCGATTCGTTGGTTTCCATAGTATTGATCGACCTTAAATCGGCAGTACTGGCTCTTTTGTAAGGACTAGCCTTGAATTCAAGAACATCCGGCCTAGTATTAGTAACAGGCGTTGGTGCAAATGATTGTGGCACTTTAGTAGAAGATCTGCTAGAAGACCTGGTCAAAGTGTTGGTAGCCTTTACACTGGAGTTGGTTGAGTAGGTGGTTTCAAGTGGCAGGGAAATAGAACGTGGTTGTGGGGCCTTGACTTCCTTTGGTGATCCAAATAACGATCTGACTCTGTCTCTGAAAGATTTCTTGTATTTGACTTCACTGATTTCAGCATTACTCTTTCTGATGGATATCATTGAGTTGGTAGTGTCCATAGGATCATAGTTGTTATGCTTAGCGTTAGATAAGTTAGACACAGATCTGGAGTGTCTTTGTAAGTTTGGATGGGATCTTGGTGATTTGGTGGTAGATAAATTGGTGCAAGAAGCAGTCATCTTGTTGTATCTGGATTTGGAGTTGTCGGTGATTGGCATGAACGAGTTGAGCATATCATAAGACTCATCTTCGCTACTACTCACAGGAGATGGAGAAGGTTTTGGTAATTGAGTAACTGAACTCATGGCTGCAGGAATAGTAGGAGGTTTGGTGAACACGATATTTTCTGGTTTGTTGAACCCTAAAGTGTCAATCTCCTTCTTAAGTATGAAACTAGATCTCATGAACCCTAATGAAGCTCTTTGACTCAGCTGAATTGATCTTCCAAGGTCAGTCAGTGATTGAGATCTGTGTTTCATGTGCATTGGTGCCATAAATTCTGGTTCAACAGAACTAATGGATGTTTGTCTGGAGTTATAGTTTCTAGAGAACACTTCTTTAGCAGATTCGTTGCTAGACATTGATCTCAATTCCAATTTAGACATTGGCTCCCCAGAAGTAACTTCGGTAGCCTCAGTACCATCACTGAAGTGAGAATGCAAAGACATCGAATTGTGTGTAGAAGAAGGTTCACTATTGTCACTGTGGTAGATAGAAGAAGAATTGTCTTCTTCGGTGTCCACATCCACTTCGTTATCGTCGTCCAGTTCCACAATTGGCTGTAAAGTGATATCCAATTCTTCTGGTTTCTCATCAAGATCATAAGCTGCTGGAACGGCTGGTAATTCCTTTTCCGGCTCTGGTTCCTTTTCATTGATAGTCTCAGAGAAGATACTGTTCTTCTTCTTGTGTGACTTTCTTGGATCAAAACCGAACCCTTTCTCTGTTTCTTCCTCCTCATCAAATATGAGTTTAGGCTGAAGGTTGTTGAACTTGGTAGACAAACTCCTGGAAGGAGCCGATAACACAGGCTCTTTAGCAGCTCTCTTTGGTGATCTGGCAGGCAACTCAGCAATTTCCACCACAGGACTATCGTTTCTTCTGAAGCCTCTGTATTTTTCATTGGACTTAATGTTCACTTGTATAGAAGGCTTTCTAGTCAAGTCTTGTGGTCTTTCAGAGAACAGTTCCTCTTCTTCTTCTTGTTCCTCAACAATCTCATTCTTTTCTTCAACCAGTTGAAGAGAAGTAGATGTTATTGGAGAACAAACTGGTTCTGGAGTCAGTTCACCCCTGTTGATGTTTAAACCTTCAGTTTCTTCAATAGTCTCGTTAGACTCGAAACTGGAACTATCGTCGTCAGTGTATACCAAAATATTGTTAGCCAAATGGATGTAAATTTGAACCCATAATTGTTCAGAAGATTCATTAAATAATCCTCTACCTAACCATTGTCTGAAAGTTTGGATTAAAGCAGTCCCCATTGGCTCAAGGTAGTTAATTTGTCTGACAACTTCATCGTTCTCTTTGAAGAATAAACCTAAGAACTGGTTTAATCTTTCAACGTTATCTAAGTAGATAACCACATAGTTCAATAAATCGTTGAAGATCAATGAATGTTCTCTTATTACCACATCGTCTTTGAAAAAACTTTTTAAATCTGTGTTTGCAGCCAACAAGTTGGAGAATAATCTGGATATAAACTCATCTTTGTGGTACTTATTATTAGTTTGTACGTGATTCCAACAAGATCTTGCTTGTTGCAATTGGTCCTTCGTTAAACAAAGTGACATTTTTATTATTAAGAAAAGATATTGAAAAAATTTGAAGAGTCTTACAATTAGAATATGTTTTATTTATATATTGAATACAGTAATAGTGAAGTTCGAATTACTTATAAAAGTAATATTACTTATTACAGTAATTGAAAGTAATACATTAAACCAATTACTTTTCTCAATTAGGAAACTTCATTAATAAATTTTTCAACTGTTTAACAAAAACCTTAAAATTTATAAAATTTCCTAATTAGGTAATGTAATTATTTATCCTAATACTATCCCTCAATTTAAACCCCATGCTTAATACTTTCACTAATTGCCTAAATGAGTTAGAAGTTGAAAAGCAGGAGTATGAAACTCCTTTTTCTAACCCCACTACCCCTTTGCAAGCGACAAGGAACGGAGTTGGGTTGGGTTGTACAGTGTTTCCAGGATGAATAACACACCCCCGAAATCTGAACGTCGCAACTCATATATAATTACTAGCCCTTTATGAAGTTGAATAACGTAACCAAACATATTCATTTACGTTTTCTGACCCTTATAATATCGCAATCTGGCTTCTAAATTATTACATTGCAGTTATATGCTGTTGTACCTTGAACCACCAATTTTATTGATTCAAATATCTTGTAAAACGCTACAGAACAAATGATGCAGCCACGCCCTTTTGGAGTGACTGTAAGTGTTTGAAGAACACGGAAGGGCTCAGTACGTAGTAGGTGCCATGATGAGGTCCTGCTTCCGCACATATACATGTATAGTCAAAGAATAGATGTACTTTTTGAGGACCTCCTTACACCAATACTGATATCTCATGTCTTCTTTACTTCTTTACTAACAACATTTAAGCGGAATCCTTGCATTGTAATGGTGTACCCCTGTCTCTATCTAATTATGATGTAGAATACCTATTGGCCTCTCTATTTGCACTGGCCCTTTTTTGTGCACGGCCCAGAATCGGTTTTAACTTTGACATGTCTAAAAATACGAACATGCGGCCTGGTGCCGTCTGATGAACGGTGATGAGGTGCTGGATTCATTACCAAATGTCAACTTAAAAGTGAAAAAAAAAGTCCATAATTCCAGTTTTTTGGTCTTCCCATGCTGAATTTTGTTGGTGAATAGTCACTATGTTTTCCTGGAAGCAGACAGCCTTAGTATCCACTGCTTTATCTCAACTGTTTGAATTTTACATAAATTGGAGACAGTGGAAATTATTGTCGGGGCAGAAAGACCAGCCGGCCGCTTCTTACTTTGCAGCCAAGCACGCAGTCGGTCTATTTCGAATTGGGGTAAAGTCCTTGGCATCGCTAGCCGTGTTGAAGTTGGACTTAATGGCATGTGTATGGACTTGGTGCTGCAAATTAGGTGCTTCAAAGACATCGGCTTTGAGTGCACCTTTAGTGGGTTTGGGGAGAGACTTGGTGCTTTCTTCCATAACATATTCGCTTGTCACAACAGTAGTGCCGTGGGTATCTCTGCTACCACTAGACTACTACCAGGCCAAGATAGATGAAGAGTACGGAGTCAGTGCATCACTCAGCTCGGTGGGTATGGTTGTGTGGAAATTTCTCCTACATGTGACCATAAACGTCACCTTGCTTTTGCTACAGAGACATAATTACAATATAGCGCAGGTGGCTGTTGCCTTGATGTTATGTCTGCAGGTTTTCCTACAGTGGGCGTTCCCCAACGTAATTTTACCGTTATTCCACACCAAGTCTTCGCTTCGGGTATCACCATCTTTGCAACAGGACATCCAGAAGGTCACAGCAGGTTTGGGGTTCGAAGTTAGTGATATCTCAGTAATCAACGCTTCTACTCAAACATCTCATTGCAATGCCTTCTTTATCGGGGGACCTTGGAACAATTCATTGGTGTTGTACGATACGACACTAAGGGTATTGCTGGACGAGGAAACACTAGCCATTATCGTCCACGAGTTGGCCCACTGGCACTATAGGGACTCATTAGCGCTTGTGGTGGTGAACACGGCATGGATGTGTCAGACTGTGGTGTTATATTCTCTTTTTTGCAACCATACCGAATTTTACCTCTGTTTCGGCTTCAGTTCCCTACAACCACTTTTCATTGGGCTATTCATGGCTGGTAAAGTGTTCCAATCGTTACAAACGCTCTTGAACCTTGTCACTAATTACTTTTCAAGATCCATGGAGTGCAGAGCTGACAAGTTTGCCAAAAACATGAATTATGGACCCTCTTTAGCTGCTGCCCTAACAAAATTATCTTCACGTCGTATCAAATCTGCTATCCCACAGTACTGGCTCTATGCATTGGCTACTCAAACACATCCCACATACAGAGAACGAATGAAGACACTTACGAGGACATAGGTATAAAAATACATTAAGGGTCATCTCGTCATTAATATATACTCCCGAACTGAGTAATTTCTAGCGTTGAACGGATACTTAACTTTGAATCTTGTTGTCGCTGAAAGTGTTACCGTTTGCTTCGTAAGGAGGGGGAGGTGCACCACCATTTTCTATAGACGATTGTTGGAAAGGGCTTTGGCTTCTACTACCAATTCTAGAAGTATTTTGAGAAGCAGAATCAACGTCACCTATCCAGTTTTCAGCTTTCTCCAACTGTTCATTGAAAACATTGGTGAGTCTACTTATCATATCCAAAGACTCCTTAGCAAACACGAAAATCTTTTCATTGGCTTGAGGACCAGATGTGTTATTGTTGATAGCAGTTTGCTGTACTTGGTTGGGTAATTTCAATATAATATCTCTTATAGTAGATCTCAACTCGTTGGAAGATTCCGTATTTGCTTCACTACTCAAAGCACTTGTCTTGAAATTGGATATGACATGAACGATTTTCTTGACGGTGGTAACAATTTCACTTTTAGCCTCCTGGGCCACTTTCGTATCCTCAGCTGATGGGATTTGCGTAATGTCGTTTTCACCAAATGTTTCACGCTGTTGTGCTAATTCTGCAGCTTCTTTATCGTGTTGTTCCTTCAACTTCATTTCTCTTTCAGAGATCTTGTTCAGGAAGAACGTCACTTGGTTATTGATCTGCTCATTGGCTAACTTCAATAAATGCAAACAAAATTGCAACTTCTTCTTGGTCTCATTTTTATCAGGACGAGCAATCTTTCTCTTCTTCTTCTTCTTGACTGCCAACCTTTCTCTATGTCTGTTGTTTAAATTCACCTCTATCTTATTCACCACTGGCAACGCAGCTCTTTCAACCATGCCTGCAGCAAAATTGAAATGAGGGTAGTTACGTTTGGAGTTCTCATAATACTTGAATGCATCTCGAACTATAGGAATCTGGGACACTTGATTCACTTTTGCAATCAAAGGGTGCTGTGCTGCTTGTGCTTCATCAATAGACAAATTAGACATGGGCGTAGATATGTTCATCGGTGGAGGTGTCATGGGAGGAGGCGTAGACGTTAATCTCGTTAACGCCTCGGCCGCCACTAAATCTTCAGATGGAGATCCTTGTGTTAATTGAGGCGCCACAGGCTGTGCCATCAGTGGTTTGGGAGCCATAGCATGGAAATATGATGGATCGGCATTACCGTTAATATTAGTGTTACCATTTGGTTTCTCGTTTGGGTCCACTATTGGAGGTAATACCACATTCTGATACTGAGGCAGCGAGTTACTAGCTTCATGAAATGAAGGCAATTCTTCAAACTTCCTTTTTGACTCTGACATGGACTGTGATGGGTCAAGCCTATTATTAAGATTTCTAAATAACTAAAATAATAAAAACAACGGTGTTAGAAAAGGAGTTTTATATTTTTACTTAGTGACAATCTCCTCATGCCTGTGATAAATTTAGTTTTTTCTCTCGGTTGGGGCACGACATAGTAAATTACGATGAGGTTAGCGTTTTAACTGATAGCTCACCCTTTTTCTTCCCCCCACAAAATTACCCAAAAAAGATTGAGCAGATTGTTGTGCAACGAAGATACAGCTGTCAGGTGTTGAAAAAGAAATAATCCAGGGACGCAATGGATTAGCAGATGAAGCCTGTGATATTTTCAATTGATTGGTCTTGCCATACTAAATGTGAATTTCATGAGTGCCATTGTCACAGAGAACCGAAACTGGCTAAACATGGTCCTTATATCAAACTCCCCTCTAATGAAGGATCTTGCTTTGGACTTATTGAGTGATATCACAGGCGAGTTTCACTATGTGCAGCGTACTGTACATAGAAAGATCTACCGATTACCGACATCACCCTGTGATAGCAAAACCCCTGTTAGTCTTAGAGCTGGACAAAACTGTCAGCACCAAGTAATGCTTCTTCTTCGCGGAGCTTTCTAGCACTGACCCAGCCTCTATTGGGAATCATAATTCGTTTGAATGGCTTGCCATTCTCCTCTTTGACTAAGTCCCGATACCGGACTTTTTCCTGCATGAAATTCTTCATCTGATCTCTGCCTTCTGGTGTAAGAATGTTGAAACTGGGCCGTTTAGGATTAGACACTTTGAGATCTTGCTGTTTGACTGGTACCTGTGTTTCCTCTAGTTTCGATACAGAGTTTTCCTGGCTGTCGAGATTTTTATCCTTGTAGTTAGAAGTGTATTCCAAGCGCTCAGGGCTTCTAATGAGTCCCCTAGATTTGGAGTTGATCTGCAGCCCGTCATTCGCTTTCCCCTTTTTCTTCTTGGGTCCCGAAGCTCCACTTAGTGGATAGTATCCGGGATAGTTTGGTGCCAGAATTGGGTATACTGGTGGCATTTGCAGGTAAATGTCTGAAGTGGGAGGTGGTACAATCATCACATCATTGCCCATACGAGTGAAATACTCAATTTTGAGCTGGTTCAAGTCTTCGTTCAAGCCGTAGAAGTAAGACTTCACCCGGTCTATGTCAGACTTAATATCACCACCTTTGGTCAACCTGCCCAATATGTTTTTAATGTTACTGTTGTGTGCTGCTTTAAGCTCCTTTAACTCGTCATTTAATTTACTCATGGCTTCAGCATTATTATTCCCAATTTCACGTAGCTTTGCCACCGTTTCCCGTTGTTCATCCTGGTTCCTCTTCCTCATAAGCTGGCCTAAAAGGAAATAAAGCGCCAAAAATAACTGGATCATCAAACTAACTGTGATTCCTACCATCGAAAATGTAGTGTCGCTATGTGTATCACGGTCTATAATATCAGCCTGATGATAGCACTTTTGGATATTCAAAAGCAAGTTAATGTCACCAGTTTCTCCTAAAACATCCAAACATAATTCCCACTGTGTTTGAGCTTGCGTTGTTTGCATTCGTATTTCTCTAATCAAGTCAGATTTATGCTGTTTAAAGCAGCTCACTCCATCAACCACATCTGTGCATTCGATGATCGATTGGAAAACCAAGGAATTGTGTAACCTCGGAAAAACTTCCTTTGAGCTCTGGTGTAATGCAGAGAGTAGCAAGATGCCCCCAAAAAGGGAAAATCCAACTAATATAAACGGGTTCAAATTCTTGTTAAACATGTTTGTGGTTGCAAAAGACTTTTTTTCTTCTGCTTAATTTATATCAATACATTTTTTTTGCAGCATTAGTGATTTTCACACATAAATTAGACAGACATTTAATAGTCATGTTGTGACTCGTTTTCAAAGAGAAGCTTTGAACTTCTGTGGTCTTAAGTTGACCCAAATAGCAGTTTGTGCCATTAATTTCATCTAGCAACCGGAGAAAAGTCTTCGTTTCTAATATCAAGTCTCCAGAACGTCCCCAGAACAGCCCCAAAACGGATAATTTATCCCTGTCAATCTGCACCAACGCTAAATTGATGTGGCACCAAGGCAATTATCGCTATAAGATATCAGCAGGTCAAAACACCGAATCGTCCAATCAGCATTTGCATCGTGGTGTTAAGCATTCTAGTTTATTGTTATCAGTGTTGATGCGGTATTAACTATATTGTACCGCCAAATAAAACCTTAATTTAGCGGCAGATCCTAATAAAGTAAGTCAATATCAAATTGAATTAAAAAAATTACACACTAAGAAGGGAGAATAACTAGAAAATTCCGCTAAACTCAAACCTTTTGCTGATAGTCCACGTTGATGGACGAATGGGAGTTCCTTGGTGAATGGCCATCAATGAGTTCCACTACTCCACTGGATTTTTCAATGGAGTCAGCGATTGACCTTAATTTGTTGGCATGTGCCAAGAGGAACTCATCGTAGTTGTTACCGAACTCGTCTAAAGTTTCTGCCATTTCGTAGAGGTCCATCCCCATTTCTTCACCTTCAGGTGGTGCTCTAAGTGACAAACCTGGAATGTGGTCCACGAGGAAACAGATTATGGCTGTGAAAACACCAGTCCACATAACAACGGACAAACAAGCAGCTATTTGCAAACCAATCTGTCTGAAGTTACCGTCAATCCACCCACCATCGATTTCAGTGACACCATCTAAGCCTGCAACATCTTTACTGGCAAAAATACCACATAAGACACCACCAATGATTCCTCCAACACCGTGAACAATCCAAGACTTGGAGTAATCGTCAATTCCTGTAGCTTCGTTAAATTTGACAGCAAGTCTGCACAAAACGGCATCGATGATGGATGTGACAGCAGCAGCCCATGGCCAGTAGAAACCACATGATGGTGTAATGTTAACAAGACCAACAATGACCCCTTCACAAGCTGCTTCCATGGAATATTTACCTGTTAAAATGAAATCGGTTGCAACGTAGAAAATGGATGCAAAAGAAGCTGCAAGCATGGTGTTTGCAAAAATATACCCGGTTCTAGCATTAACAGCCAATAAAGTACCGGAGTTGAAACAGAGCCAAGCACCCCAGATCAACGTCACACCGACCATAGTTGTGACGACAGAGTGACCTCTGTAGTGAGGAATCTTTCCACCAAATCTCATCTTTTTAGACGCATCCCCTCTAGGACCAATGTACCAAGAGTATACTAAACTTGCAACACCAGAAGAGACATGCACTGGGTTTCCACCAGCGAAATCCAAGTCTCCAAAGTTAAGAAGCCAACCATTACCACCCCAAGCCCAATAAGCTTCTGGACAGTAAACTACAATGACCCAGATTATACCGATAACGAGTGATGGTAATATTCTACCTCTTTCACCAATAGCACCGAGGAAAATCTGTACGGTTGCAACTGGGAAAAAAGTGTTGAAAGTAAAGTTGACGATAGAAGGAATAGTACCACCTTCAAATAATGGTTTAGCTTCTTCAGCTCTCAAGGCAGCATTGTTCAAATCACCAATAAGTTTAGAAGTAGAAGTTGGAGAATTAGCTAATGAGTAACCAAGCAAATACCATACCACAGTAATAGTGGCTGTAACCATATAAGTTTGGAACAAGACTTGTACCACATTTTTTCTTTTTAAAGCACCAGTATAGAATAATCCGATACCAGGAGTAATTAAAAACACACCAAAGGCACAGAACATAATGTAAACCATTTCTGATTTATCAAAAGTTGCAGTTTGAGCTTCAAGATCAATTCTCTTCTGCTCCATGATTAATCTGGCTGACGCCACGGCTGAGCTTCCTACCATATTAAAGTAAATATTCAGATAGTTAGATTATCCTATGTGAATTATTTTCCTGTGCAAGATACGCCTTATATAATAATTTGATTCTAACGGTATCTATGTCCAAATGTCTTAGAATTTTCTTGGTATATATGCATCCTTATCAACATTTAAAATTACCATATTCCTGCATACACCTATAGGCATTTTTTGTTTATCTACCGATAATGCCTGGAATAAGCCACTAAAAATTCGTGCCTTGATAAATTGCAACCCCAAAGGGGTGCGCCTCGTGGAAATTATAACTTTTTTGAGTATAGATAAGCAATACAGGGTTTCTCAAATTGGTTGGCGTTTTGACGTAGCTCAGTATATGTTAACAGTTTGGTTACTGGAAGTCGTTTCTGGGTCAACGGTAACCATATTGCATAACCATTATGGGCGGTATTTAGGCTAATAACTTTAAATATTAAACTCTAGCCGCTAAGTTCTTTCTTATCGGAATGACGCAGAAGAATCTGTCGTGAAACTTAAACCCGAAACCTTTTTTATTTACATACAATTTTCAGATAATAAACATGCTTAGGTACAGTCGGTAGAAAATAAAGTTTCTGGATGGATAGGCGGGTTTCTTGAAGCAGTAAGTTGGTTTTATTCAACTTATACCCCACCATTCAAACTTTTCTGCAGACATCTCACTATTGACTTAGCCTAGTGTTATACTGATAATGTTGCATTTAAAGGAGTCGCAGCTGCGAGTTAATGTGCCTTAGGGCCGCAAATAATGAAAAATGTGCTATTGTCTTATATGTGAACGAATAAATGCTTATCTCATTATCTCTAGCCACGGGAAGGGCTTCTAAACATTGCTCTGTCTTTAGCGTCGATCTTAGCCCAGAAATGCAAAACCACAGTTTCTACTCTAAGAAGCTTAGATGTGCCATTACCAGCCATATCGCCTACAACTATTTTCTTAGTCTCGTAACAGCTTCCTAATGTCTCATTTTACAGGACAGGTATGACACTTATTGTTCCAAATGGTGTTCTAGTAACAGTCTATCATGACCACTCATAGACGCATGTACAAGTCAAGGCTACACCTAATTCCCTATATATCACTTCCATGAAAAGCTGACTGGTAACTTCTCTAATCCGGAAGAAAATTTAAATCCGATAATTTGTGCTGTCAAAAAAATCTGTCAAAGTCTTCTAAGGCCACACGGTGATCCTATCAATGAAACTGCTTGAAAATATGAAAGCAACTCATATGAAAGGATATGTAATTCATTGAATAATAACAATCGGAATTCAACAGCTTCACAGTAAGTAACTTTTGCACCAAATATCGAGCCTTACAACCTTATAATATGGCACTCTCAAAGCTGGCTTTGCAATCTACCTGACGAGGAACAACCTTTAAAACTGATAGCCATATCTGCTTCTCCTTTCCAGCCTCTTTACCAGCTGTCATCAACCCATACTCTCTTATAATGCCATAATAAAGTTTAGAGCCGTGCCATAGTGTGGTAGCAGGTGCAAAACCGTAATCAGAAACTTTATTCACTGTTCCACAGGGTTCATTATTTGAAGGACAACATTCCCAGCCCTGTAACACGCTATAATCATTATTCAGCCGGAAGGTGACATGTCAGTGATTGAGTTTTTCTGGGGGCACACCCATGACCGCAAAGTTAAAGGTGCAGGTATTAGCCTCTTTGACAATAAGATTGTTATCGGTGTTTCTGAAATGGGCTATACAGACTCTGACGATGAAACAGACTCTGAGTATTGATAGCTGGTTTTCTAGGTAATGTTACATAGAAATACACGATTGTTAGAAAAGTCCATTCTTAAGAAATATAAGCTGTGTGTTTCTTTTACTCTATAGAGGTGTTTTCGCCATAGACATAAACTTTTTAGAAGTCTATTCCTTACTGGTAGTATATTTGTCCCAGCCCCGTCTGAAGTCAAAAAGAACACTCTGTCAAATATATGTCTTGTAATATATAACGGTCTGGTACCACTTCGCTAAAATATACAGTATATGATTACCACAATGAAAACCACCGAAAAGAAAAAGTATCGCCATCTTCACATCAAACTTCTCTTCTGTTTGACTGTTGACCTCATGTCTAGTGAGAATTGTCGCTGTGTTGCTTGTTTGAAGAAAGAGAAACTCGCCGTAGAAGAAGAGGGGGATGTGCTTGAAAAAGGAGGAAGGGGAGAACGTACACACAAAGAAATGGAAGAAACTACAGATAAAGAGATAGACGACGAAACCGATACCGTGGTTGATATCGATGGAGTTCCTGAGGTGAAGAAGGAATTAACAGACTGGGATCACTCCAAGTGTCACGTTAAATCATACACTCCGCTTGGGATTTATTTTAGCACAGAGAAGAAAACCCACGTCCCCTTTGAACTCAGGTTCACTTTCGCTTAAGCAGCTGGTTACAACATTCTTTAGGTTCTTCAATTCGAATGTTATCATGTTTCAATGTTGCAATGCTGCAATATTTCAAATTTCAAATCTTATGTTAGTTCAATGTTTTAGATGTTTTTATATGAGAAATATGATAGCTTACATTTTCGGCTAATACGTACATGTATCCTTGTGAAGAACTCTCTTATCCAAAACTATGCAGAGGGTTGCCTAGCCTCAATTTCGGAGATTTGAATCTACATCTCCTCCTTTAACTGTCTCGTATACTCTTCATGCACGCTATTATACGGTACCTTAAAAATGTTTTTGCGAAAACAAATAAACTAATCTCTAATGCTACACATTCGATGTCTCAACTACTGATATTAACAGCAAAACAGCAGGCAGAATTGAACAAAGCCGTCGTGCAGTACCTACAGCCGGTGCTATCAGACGTGGCCTCCGAGGAAGACGACCAAATATTGGCCAAAGTCATGCGAGCGTTAACTGTCGAGGAAAGTTCTGTCAACGATGTCATCCCTAACTACTTAGAGAAGAAATGGTCCACTGTTTTGAGGCTACAGAAACGAATCATGGACCTAGAGAATGAGCTTGATAATATAAAATCCATAATGGACTCCCAACCAGTCTCCTTTTCCAATAGCACACATAAAATAAACTGGTTACCTACCACTGTAAGTCAGATATTTAAGACCCAATCCACTCAACAGGTTAATACTGTTTCGATTCATCCTTTCTTGCCCATTGTGTTATGCGGATGCTCAGATGGGACCATTGTGATATGGAACTTGGCTGTGGATAATACAACACCTGAAAAAATATTGAAGGCACATACGAGAAGCGTGAACCGAATAGTGTGGAGCAAAAAGCCTATAGATATATCGGGTAACAAGACCAACTTCGAATACGTGTTCGCCTCCTGTTCCTCAGATTTGTCCATAAAGGTGTGGAATGGCTCGTCCTACAAACAAGTCAGAAATCTATTGGGCCATGAACATACGGTGTCATCATTATCTTTTTCACCAACTGAACCTGGATTACTATACTCGGTATCTCGAGATAAGAACGTCAAAGTCTGGGACGTCATAAGTGCAAGCTGCGTGAAGAGCTATATTGGCCATAGTGACTGGGTCAGAAGTGCTGATGTTGCTAGTGTGACCGACGATAACAAGTATGGAGACTTTCTATTAACGTGTTCCAACGATCAATCGGTGCGTCTATCCCACGCAGAATCGGGCACTGGGTTGTGTCTTCTCGTGGGCCATGGCCATGTGGTAGAAGACATAAAGTTTCTCCCGCTTCTCTCAAATGATTTCATAGACCAGTTCTTGGAGAAGAACAGTTCCCGGTTTCCTTCGATACCGCAGTCACTTTTGAAAGATGAAATGTATGTTAAAAGTTTCGGATTCAAATACTGTGTTTCCTGCGGTAGAGATAACACCGTAAAATTATGGCTTCTTCCACCGCCCGTGATACAGCCGCACCGTCACCCGTTACCAGCTAGTTTGAACAACTCCCAGGGATGGTTAATTGATACGCTATCAGGACACACGTCGTGGGTCAAATCCTTACACATACACCCCAACGGGCGGTTTGTCTTTAGTTGCAGTGACGACAAAACAATCAAAATCTGGGACTTGGAATCTCTAGTGTCTGATGGCAAAGTTAAATGTATCCAAACGTTAAAGAGCCACGAAGGCTTTGTTACGTCCATCAATTTTGCCAGCTTCGAAACAGACAACAAAATGCCTACAATCGATGACAAAGAAAAGTTGTTGGACTACATAGAGGGCAAGATGAGATGTTTATTCATAAGTGGAGGTGTGGATTGTGCGTTAAGGCTATGGAAATGATATTGGCCATATTTTTCAATTTTGTATTATATAATAGAAATTAACCTTTTTCTTAAGAGTCTCCTTTGACAATATACTCATCAGGGACCCTGCTTGCCCATTCAGTCCAACTTCCATCATACACCCTGATAGGGATCTTTGACTCAGCTACTGACTCAATGGCTAATCTTAAAATGACAGCAGTGACACCAGTTCCACACATGACAATAATACCCTTTTTGCCCGGCAAATCCTTAGTCAAATCTATTTTAAATCTGGTTTTAAAAAGGTCAATGATTTCGTCTTTAGTCTTGAAATTTCCGTTTTCGTTGAGAACGTCCTTGAAGGGTAAAGACAAAGCCGATTTGACATGGCCAGACGAGATTCCCTTCCTTGGTTCTGGAGATTCTCCCGTGTATCTATCATTGGATCTGGCATCAAAAGTGACATAATCATCTTTCAAGGTGTCATTCTTGACATACTCAAACAATTCGTCAAAATTGATAACCTGGTTCTTCAAATTGGCCTCAAACTCCTCTTCTTCAATAATATCGTACTCCAAAGATGCCTCAACTGCATCAGTAGCAGTGGCAGCAATTTCTGTAGTATCCAAGGGCAATTCCTCTTTGACGTAGTCCTTATAGTGATCCAACAAGAAGACCTGTTTATGGCCTGCAAGAATCAAATTCCATGCAGCACGAGGCCCCGAGAAGATTCCTTGCCTGTCGTAGAACACCAATTTGTCCGTCCGATTTAAACCCAAGAAGTTCAAGTTCTGATGTAAAGTATCGTAATCTGCCAACATGTGTGGGTACTCAGTCTTGGATTTAGGCAAGCATACTTCATCCAAGTCAAAAAATGCGGCTGATGGTAACCTTCCTTGTTTTAAGAATTCTTGCTTGCCTCTCTCAGTGGTGTCTCCCATATACCAAGTGGCATCTACAGGCACCACTCTGTACGTTGGTTTGCCCGTTTTCACGAGATTTTTAAACTGTGCTGGGTTAATGACGTTTACCTTTACCATTGAATGATTATTTCACGCAATTGAACTAAGTTAACGGTTTTAAATGCAACTGGTTGCAGATCTTCTGAAAAATGATAAAATGCTAAAAACTATGGCTGCGAGAAATTGACCTATTTATTACCAAAATTGCACGAAAATTGTCTTTCGGGCAACATTAATTTAATTTTATTCTACTACATTCAAACTGTCACTGAATCGAGAAGTTTCCACCTTCATGAATTCACGTAATGCCATAGTGGCATAAGAACTCACACCCAATTGCATTTTAAGAACGACAGCGGTCTTGTCTCCGGCTTCGGGGGTAATAATACGGTCCACAGTTTCATTATTCTTTTTGGCTTGCAAGAGCTCCAAATCAGTTCTAACTAGCGGCTCAGTATCGTCTTTGTAACTGATAACGTCGTATTCCAAATTCTCAGGCTTGGAGACAATGTTTCTGTAAGATCCAGACAACGAGAATTCTCTTACTCTTCTGGCCATTTTGAAAGGATCAAGACCATCTTTAGCCATTTCGTCCACATAAACTTGTTTTAACTGCTCGTTGGCTGGGTACACGATATCAAAACCTGGTGTTGGTAAGATAACATCAAAGATGGTGTACTTGCCACTAGTCACGTCTTCTTTAGTAAGAGCTTTCACAGGGATAGTATGTTTCACCAGTACATCTTCTTCGAAAACGTCTCCGTTCTCATCGACTTCCACTGGCTTGACTTGATCTTCTTCGCTCGCATAAACCAAGTCTCCTTCTACCACATCAAACCCAAACATTTCAATCCTCTTGGATGTCACTTTGTTCCAGATGTACGACTGGTAGGCATGGGCATACATGATTCTTAAGTTCCGTGGCACCGCCATTATACCTTTGAAATAGGATTGGCTGCTATACTCTTCGTTGTCATCCAATGGCTCCTTGGTCAATGCCTTCAAGATACAGTGTTCGGCTGTACATCTAGAAGGCATTTTTTTGAGTGCAAGGTCAGGATTGGAAGTCTCTGCCCAGATTTGTCTGGCTTCGACTGAGTCTGGGGCCACAGTCTCTTGTGGTGACAACAAGAGCTCGGCTGCTCCCTTCCAATCTTCTTTCAATAAGAGGATACCGTAGGTATGGGTGGATACAGAAAAAGTCCCAAATCGTTGCATACCATAGTAGTTGATGAACCCCTTTTCTTTCAAAGTGGTAAATCCGTCATCTATAATCTTCTTGATGTCTTGATCGGAGTTGATAGGCTTGACGTCTCTGATGGTGATCAAAAACTCGTTACCATTCAAATCACCAAGGTCTAAGTTACGGTCTTCGTAGGAGAACCCACCTAAGGTGACATTCTTCAAGCCAGGGTTCAATTGGGACACTCTAACAACCTTACCTTTGTGGATAGCGAACTTCTGGCACGTTACACCTCTTCTGTCTTTAGTACCAGCAAAACGAATATGCTTAGATGGGATTCTCAAGAACTTGGAGATCGTAGATGCAACTTCCATGGTATCTCTGTTCTCCTTGTACATCGTGAAATGAAGATAATTCTTGTATGGTCCTAATCCATAGTTTACCACTCCGTTGTCATCCACATGGTTCATACTTTCCTGTGGATGTCTTCTCTGACCACCACCGTACGAGTTTCTAGCCACAGCAATTCTGAAGGTATTTTCTGGAGATGTAACCGATTCTAATTTCCCTTGAAATGCGGCCCTTAATAGCTGATGAAGCTTTGTTCTCGTAGCCTTATCGTCAAAAGTGGTCTTAGTTTCCATATTGTTCCCGTTGGTGAATAAATCTTCAATACTTTGCAACTCATCGGCAGTAATAAGTGTTAATAACTCTTTACGATGTTCGTCACTTAACTCGTATTTGGGTTTGTTTAATTCTTCAAGACGTTTTTGTTCTTTTATCTGTTCGATTTCTTCTGGCAGCTTTCCTTGCAACTCTTCTCTTTGTTGTTGTCTTCTTTCGATCTGCTTTTGTTTTCTGGTTTTACCTAAATCGATCCCGTCATCCTCAAGATGTACCACTTTTCCATCCAAGCCAATCTCATTCACTTGGAAATCAGAGTACTTCTGTTTCAACAACCCCAAGAAACCACTGTTATTACCGGTATTGGCAAATTGGGTGATTCCCACATCTTTCTCTTGTAGGCCTTTTACCACTGGGAGTTCGTCTAATTTAATTTTTTTAGATACTTCTGGTTCCACGTCTGCGGCTCTTTTCCCATTGGTAGCTTCAGTCATCTTATCTATCCTATTCAAATATCTTCCTTTGGGTATAAACCGGCGTGTTAAAGCTACTAGTTATTGTGTGAAGAATTTCATTAATGAAAATTTAGGGCATCGCATTAATCTCAGTTTTGTGCTATCAAATATGTATGGCAAGATAAGGTCAATAATTGAAATTTCAACTAGGTAAGTGCCATGGTATATGGAGCTCTGGAGGAAGAAGGAAGTACTTTAGTAGCATAAAAGCATGAAAATTGAGCACAAACAACGCAAAGCTGTCTATTATTTTTTCCTATTCACATTTTGCAATTGCTGCAAAAAAATCATAACGATGGACACAAACAGGAAAACCCGGCCAACTTTGTGGTAATTATCTCAAAACATAAATACCCACAATAATCCCACTTCCTTCCGAAGAAAACATTTAACCCTACTTTTTATTGCTAATTTAGTCTTGCTTCAATGTTGAAAAGATTTGATAACGATTTAGAAATAATGGAGAACTCGTTTGGTGGGAAAGCAGAGAGAAAGAGAATCCACTCCTTGAACAGTTTATTGAAAGATAAAACCTATAATGCAAAACAAGATCCTTCTACTTTGAAAAGAATCGCCAAAATGGGATCCCGATTATTTAATCCTTGGAATAATTCTGCTGATTCCTGGGAAGACAACCACAATGTCGATGATAACAAAACCTCATCTTTCCACTGGGTTAAGACGGATGTTGCCTTCGTGTTCGAAGATAATAAGGTATATTTACCTTCAGCCAGAGACGAACCACAGGGGTCATTTCGTAGACCAAAAGAGTTACACAATGGCCATTTGAAGAGATCTAACCAGAATCTTAACTTGAACAATATCTCCAAGAATTCTGTTACTGAGTTGGACTTGTCTCAACGAAGAATCATTGTGGTCAAAAACTTACCGAAGAACTCTAACTTAGTAGGAATTTTGAGCAGAGTCAGTGGCGGACCATTGGAACGTGTCGTTTTCAGAGAGAACCGGGAGTTACCCCTGATCGAGCTCTATTTTGTGTTCCCCAGAGATGCAAGAAAGTTTTTCCAGCACGGCAAAGCAGGTCTTTTAACTTACAATGGAGTCCGCTTGTTAGTGGAATGGGCAAACGAGACAAACACAGAGAACTTCAGTATTCAACACCCTCAGATTCTGAAACATCTTATGTCCGATATTTTGCTTGGAGCTACTCGATCGTTGTTATTTGTGAAGGAAATTCCCAATAAGCAGGTACCACATACAAAGCGTATTCACTATCCTGACCCCATCGCCAATTATTCAAAGGACTTCAATATCAAAAATGTACTCATGGATTTTGCTCCTCTTGGAAATATAGTGGATTTCAGCCCCATGATTTCAAGAAGATTGTCATTTTGCTTATATTTTGATGATGTTAGATCCACCATTTTAATTAAGAAGCAATGCCAAACCTTAGGTACAAGATTGCATGACAAATACAAGGACTGGTCCATATACTATGGAAGAGATGTCACGGATAAACCATGTCTTCAAGCTTGAAAGTCCCGTTTCCTGCCTTTACATTATAAATATTTGTCCTTAAATTAAAAATTAAAATCGTTCATCACTATATTACAAAATTCATGCTTTCTCCATTCTTCTTGCCAATATTGTACAGTCTTCTCTCGCTGTTCTCTTTATCCACAGCAAAATCAATGGACGGCTGGTCCACATTGACAAAGTCAGAGTCCACGAGTCTTCTTAACTTAGACGTCTTGGTTAAGCTTTTGATGAAATGGTCCTTGTCCTTGATCACTTCACGAAGCTGTGAAATTTCTTCTTCTTGCTCCTTCAAAAGAGCCTCCATTTGACGATTAGAAACATCCTGCGTCATGTTTGGTTGGCTTTTAATACCCCCTGTCTCCTGGTGCATTGCTTTGAGTTGCATCTCAAGATGGCTTATATAAGACCTGTACTCTTCCATTTCATGATTGACCCTTTTATAAAACTCTTCCAAGTTGGCAATCATTATTTGAGAAGAAGCATTATCAATATTTGACCCTAATAAGTCGTTCAAAGTGTCGTTCTTGAGTATAACAGTCTCCGTTTTTTGGAGATCATTGAGACGATTTAAATGCTCTACCCTTTCATGCAAGATTTTGTTTTCCGCTTCCAATTGACTGACGACTGGGTTAGTTTGTTCATCAATCTGCATGAGACTAGTGGTAATCCCATTATTCAAGCGCAACATATCAATCTCGTTTTTTTGGGCTTCTATGGTCCTCTTCAAATCCAAAATCAACTTCAGAGAATCAGCATCACCAGTGATAACCGATCTGTTCTTTTGTGCATTGATGATGATATCTTTAGCACGGGCAGCGAAACGCAACGTATTATAGGTTTCTGATACAAACTGGTTATCACCAAGTCGGTTGTTCACCCCAGCAGATCCCATATGAATAGTACACAATATCAGCACCAATGACGACCCCGATAATGCAGGTTGTAGTAACCGGGTCAACTTCGAGTCTCTGTATGGGATGTGTTCATTCAAAGCCCCAGTACGTGAACTGACTGATAGTTTGTTGATGACAGTAGACAATGCAAGCAATGACTTGTTGATAAAAGAACCCTCTTTCCTACGCTCAAGGCTCGAAGTTGCCTTTTCAGAACCAGCCAAATCACATAAGGAGAGCGTAGCATGAGTTTCAGTACCCATTTGTAAATCAAGGGTGTTCAACTTGATCTGAAGAATAGCATGCGACCGTGATGATCTTGCGTTGTAATCGGTTTCACTAGTCTTTCTATTGTTGTCACCTTTGTTGATGTACTGCAAGATCTGTTCTCTGGACTTGATGAGGGGTGTTGTTATACCAATGATCTTATTACCGTGTACAGGATCTTCTCGTATTTTCAAATCACTTGATATCGGAGGTCCTGAATTCAAAAGATCGATTATTCTCTCGTTATAGATCTCCAAATACGTAATGCTTACCTTGTATTGCTTGAATTTATCTGATTCAATCTTGTCGAATATCTCATCGATTGCAAGTTTTACAAACCCCGGATCTTGATGAGACCCTCGCATGGAGAATGTTTTACCACTACCTGTCATCCCATAAGCGAAAACCGTACTATTATATCCCTCATTAAGGAACCTCTGAACTAATGGAGAGCACACACGCTGATAAACCTGGCGATTTGTTAGCTGTGTGTCAGGTAAGAACACATTATCGAAGGTAAATTCAGAAGCGTCTTCGTTATTTATTATTGTGTTTGAGGCCTCATCAATATACCACTGATTTGCACTATTCTGATCTATACTATAAGGATTTGGCCTTATAGACACCGATATAGACCCGGTGTAAGGGTCCTGTTTGACAAAAGAGGGTGTAGTGGGTCGGCTTCTACTCCCCATGGACGAAGAAGGACGCGATCTGTTGGTGAAGGAAGGTGCAGGAGGAGGTGGAGCAAGCCCACCAGAAAAAGACCCAGAAGATGATGAAATAGAGCCATTGGAATAAGACATTCTCGGAGATGAGGGTCTAGTCGTTCTTGAAGATGGAGGTCTTCGTAAATCTGTCAAACTGGCACGAGGTTTAAGTGATTGATTCTGAGGCGTGTTCAAAGATGAAGAACTGGTTGAATTGGAGTTGGAATAGCCCCCCAACGATGACTTTGATCTAGATGATCTAGACGGGGTTCTGGAAAAAGACATCTGATGTGATTTATCGTCTATCGGTACCGTTTCCTTGAATAGTAAAAGATTGTAGCTTGCCGTGTAATTACCCTAGACGAGATTATAATTTTGTAAACAAAACTTTTTCCCGTGATTGTCGCATACATTATTTTTACTTGCAGCCAAAAAATATTCTATTATGTTATGTAGTATACACACAGAAGGCCATCATAATGCCTTCAAATATGGGAACAGAGCTCTCCTTCCACGGTCCTACTATTTTGCTTATGCCTTTTTTGACTTTTTGGAGTGTTTCCTTTTAGACTGGGAGTCCCCTTCCCGCTTCCTCTTATTTATCCGTTTCTTATCACCAAAGTTCTCATTTTCCATTTCCAACATACTCTCTCGTTTGGCATCACTTACAACCTTCAAAGACTCTTTAACTAAGTTGTTATCAGTGACATCTTCGAGTAGTTGCAACTTATCGTTGATTCTTTCTTCGATAGCCAAAACTCGTGTGATATCTTTCTCTCCCACTATAGAGATAGAGTCACCTTTCCTTCCAGCTCTGGCAGTTCTACCTACACGATGAACAAAGTCGTCAGGGTCTGCAGGAAGATCGTAGTTTATCACAAATTCCACATTAGGTATATCCAACCCTCTGGAAGCCACATCTGTAGCAATTAGGATTTTTGCAGCATTGGCTTTGAATCTCTGGATAGAGTTGACTCTCTCACTTTGAGGCATCTCTGAATGTAACGATGTCACTCTAAACTCGAGTTTTCTTAATGTCCGCCTAAGCAACTCCGCTGTGTGTGTTCTATTAACGAATATTATCCCCACTTTATCCTTGTATGCTTCAAGCTGTATCACTTGGTGGAGATATGCCTCTTTCACATACGATGGCACGAAAATATAGTATAATGATAAGGTAGATGGGATAATGAACTTGTCAATACTTTCGATTTCATGTACGAAAACATCTTTGTCTTTCAATTCACGAACTGCATCAGTAATAGTGGCGGTAAAAAGCAAGGTTTGCCTTTCCTTAGGCAAGACGTTGAACACTCTTCCAAGATCTTTACCAAAACTGTTACTTAATAACCGGTCAGCTTCATCAAGAACAAGGTACTTGATTCTCCTCAAACCATTGATAGTGTCTTCCCCACTGTTCAAAATATGATCGGCCAACCTCCCAGGGGTTGCAATAATGAAATGTGGTTTCTTTTGGATTGCAAGTGCTTGATCAATCATATCTTCACCTCCCACAACCACCTGGACTCTGATATTCATTGAGGACCCTAAAGCTGTGAACTGTTCAGCAATCTGTAGTGCCAACTCTCTGGTGGGTGTGAGTACTAGTCCATACACTCCAAAAGGGTCTTCGGACCATTTATGCAACATAGGTAATCCAAATGCTATGGTTTTACCACTACCTGTTTTGGCACCACCTATACAATTTCTACCCTTTAAAATCTCTGGAATACAGGCTGCTTGGATAGATGTGGGTTTGTAAATCTTCATGGCCGTCAAGGCTTCACAGAGCCAGCTTGCAGCTCCTAATTCTTCGAAACTTGACATGTTTGAGTATGCAATAGTTATGAGAAGAGGAAACGAAAAAAAAATGGAATCACGATGATCTTCTCAAAATCTCAGACAATAGAAAAAACCGGAGAAACTAAATATGATGATGAGGCTAGTGACAAGAGGTACGAGTTTCGGGAGGCGAATGGCTGTCCCGAGGCGGCCTTATTCCAATGATGCCTGGCTAGATGAGTTGAATCCTGAACCAGAGAATCCACCAATACCGGAAGAGTCTGCAAAAATGGTCCATGAATCTGAGGTTGCTTCTGAGATACAAGACATTCAAGTGCAAGAATTGACTCTAGATGATCAAAACAAGTTCAAGTTTCGCGATATAGGCCCAGATCCAGAGCTGGGATTCAACAGAGTCTTGGTAAAACTCTCTGATTACTTTTTCGGTAATAACTACCACTCTGTGGATGCAATAACAGGGCAAAAGAGTATCAAGAAAGCACAAAGAGTCGAGCAGCGCACATTTCAAGATCTTAAAGTTGTTCGTTTGACCAGTGGTAAGGGAGGCAATGGTGCTATTTCCTTTTTCAGGGACGCTAACCAGCCCACAGGTCCACCTGATGGTGGTGATGGTGGAAATGGAGGTAACGTCTATATCAAGGTTGTAGACACTATGAACTCCTTACACCGGGTGAGGCGATCATACGTGGCCAAAGCCGGACAGCCAGGGAAAGGGTCTCAGTTAGACGGTAAAAAAGGTGAAGATACAATTATAGAAGTGCCCAAGGGTACGTCGATCAGATGGGTACCCGACCCGTACCAGTTGAGAGACGCATTCAAAGTGATGGGCAAGCAGCAGACATGGCTAGAAATATTTACTTCCTATTTTAAAGACGAAGTACAATTTTTCAGGAAATCGTACCAGCCAGGTGAAGGGTGGCTATTCACCGAACATGACGAGGAATATTATCAGAACCGAGACTTCTTCAAGGAGCTCAACAAGAAAGTCAAAGAATACGACCATGATATTGTGAATGAGGAACTACAGGAGGACAATTATCCACTTTTGGGCATGGATCTTCAGGAAACTACAGACACTCCAATTCTTCTTCTCAAAGGTGGGAAAGGTGGTATGGGAAACATGAATTTCCTTACAAAGGATGTGAAAAATCCTAGATTTGCTAAGAAAGGAAGAGATGGTTTGACTCAATTCTTCTTGTTGGAATTAAAATTGATTGCTGACCTCGGCCTTGTAGGTTTGCCCAATGCTGGGAAATCGAGTTTATTGCGTAGCATCTCCAAGGCTAGGCCCAGGGTGGGCCACTGGGAGTTTACCACTTTGCAGCCAACTATTGGTACCATATACACTACCATTGATAAGGACCCATTTACAGTTGCCGATATTCCGGGGATCATTAAAGGAGCTTCAGAGAATAAAGGGATGGGGCTCGATTTTTTACGGCATATAGAAAGGTGTAAGGGTCTTGTGTTTGTTGTTTCATTGGAAAACGATCCTATAAATGATTTAAATGTCCTCATGGAAGAATTGGGTAAAAGTAAGTTAATGAACAAGAAGAAACTTGTGATTGCCACGAAGGCTGACCTTAACGAAAACCATGACAAGTATGCCAAATTCAAGGCGTATGTGGAAGATAAGTTGCACAGCAGTGAAGATGACTGGTCCATCTTGCCAGTATGTGCTATCAAAAACCAGAACATAGAAAAGTGTATTGCCCTTATGAGTAAAGTAGCATGTAAATAGTTAAACGCATATATTCTGTACAGTACAATTATCTTACCTCTCCTCATATAACTTACTGAAATCAGTACCACCTTCTTCGCATGGTGGAACTTGCAACCAGTTCAAGTTGTCATATTTGGCAGTTCCATCAATGACATGAAAGGTGTAGGCATATCTTGACTTGTCTGAACAGTTATTACCTGACTTATGTAGTACCGAGTTATGGATCAATATCAAAGAACCAGCTTTGCATTGAACAAGGTCATAATTCTTCGATTCAGATGGACTGGGACCTGCACCTTCAACAGGGATAAAAGTAGTACCTTCTTTGCCACCATTCTTCTTCACAAACCTAGATGTGATGGGATGCGTCTTATGACTACCTGGAAGATAGGAAAGACACCCATTTTCTGGCGTGCAATCTTCCAATGCAAACCAGAACCCTATAGCAGACTGAGGATCCGTGAACAAAAAAGTTCCATCTGTGTGAGGGGGGACTTCATTCAACCTAGTATCTGGTCCCCCTTTCTCTACTGGGTGCTTGAATATGGCCATACTCTGCAAAACTCTTGGATCCACAAACTTGAGCGACCTGGCAATAGCCTTTACTCTTTCATCGAACGTGATTTTATGGAACTCGTCATCGAGCATGTGCAATCCATGTCCAATTTTATTTACTGCCTTCTCTTTGGGGTACTTGAGTTGGCCATCGTCATCAAAAGCGTCCACGTCAAAGAAAAAAGATATCTTGTCAGAAGAATCAAAAAAGTATTGGTCTCCAATATGACCTTCTTCTCCTGTATTAAACTTGGTTTTGGGATGAGTTGCAAGATCAAAGTTGGAAAGGAGTTCACGTGAGCGTGTAATCAACTTTTCAAGCGTGGATTGGTTAAGGAAGTTGGGGATGCAAAGTACACCTTCCCTGTCGAAAGTTTCCAATTGTTCGTCAGTCAATCCACTTACTGTCATCGAGGGGTATCTTTACAAAAGTGAAATTTCTTATCAGTAGAAAATCTCGCGACCCTAATAAATATTAAAGATTCTATCAATTCTATTAAATGGTACTCACACCGTGGTTCTTACTCTTGTGTAGCATTTCACTTCCCAAAGTAGCGGAGTTCAGCGTACCGCAAAGGTGGATAAACTAGACCAGAAGCTGCAAATGCTAAGAAGAACCCGATGTCTCCACCATAGTCTCCTATGGCTTTTGCAGCCGGTCCTTGAAAGTAGGTTTGATTCATTCCTAAGACTGCTCCTGCGGCACCCACAATGAAAGCTAACACAGCAGCAATTCCGTGAGTTATACGGGATTGGTCATTCCATGCTGTCCAATTGTACAAATACTTGTTCTGGTGAGGACTTTGGTGGTCAGCGTCGGAGTCCAAGTTTGTGAATTCCTTATGATGCAACCGTTTAAGCTTACCAGACCTGAAAATAAGATTCTCTTCCAACAAGATGGCAATGTAAATGGAAATCCAGTACCCCAACATGGGCAAGAAGTTGGAAATGATATCAGAAAAACTATTCTTCCCTACCAATGCCAACACAAGTGTCACCGCAGTGATGAGGACGGCATATGCCCATCTGGGAATCTTTGCTAAAAGCTTATCAATCAACTGGAGATCAAAAGCTCCACAATATGCATTCATGATATTATTGCAGATCAATGATAAGTAAAGGACAACCACAAGGAATTTACCAAACTTGCCCCACACAGAGAAAGCTTCATAGATGAGACCACCTACACCTGTAACATGATATCTGGCTGCCCAGGTGGGGTTTCCAAAAGCTATAGCACCGCAAATAATCCCCACTGCTGCCACTAGAGATGAGGCCAATCCAATCCCAAAGAATGTCACCAGGAACACTTTCCAGGAGGGTGTATCTTCAGGGAACAAAATATAAAAGTCAGAAGCACCACCTCCCCATGTTGCCGTAACAGAGAATCCGATCGTGAAGAAAGTGATCCAGTTACCTCTCACGGTCAATGGAGAGAGGCCTTCTGCTGCCACAGCCTCGTTACTAGCGTCGATGTAACTAAGTTTTTTGCAAACAGCGACATACAACAAGATATTGGCAATAGTAATAGGAACTGCTAAAATAGTTTGGAACCTAACAACGATTTTGATCCCAAAAATAGCAACCACCAAACTGACAATAGCTATAATAACGATACCAACTTCTAAGCGTAAACCAAAAGCAGCATTGAACATCTGGCCTCCTACCACAAGATTTACCACGGACCAACCTGCCAATCCAATGACACAGACAAGTGCCACAAATTTGACACCCCAATATCCAAATACAAATCGGGCACTGACCACTTGTCTACATCCTGATTTGGGGCCCATCAAAGAACAATAAGCTGGAACCAAGCATCCAAAGTTCAAAGATATCAACCCACTGATTAAAGCATCTTTTAAATTAAGACCAAATAAAAGAGTGGGAAGGAAGAACGACGACATAGATGTTACTCCGCCACAAGCGGCGAACCATAACCCAAAAACATGAATAAACTGACGAAGGGTAGAAGTAGACTTCAACTCTTCAAGTTTCTCTCTTGGAGTAACTCGCTGAATACCCCTAGTTTCAATACCAAACTTATCTAATCTGTGAAACCAGGAACTATTATCCAGCAAACTTTCAGCGTCAAAAGTCACCTGTGTTTCTTGACTCTGCCTTTTTTCCATGGTGTGAAGACTTTTTCTCAATTTCTAAAGGAATATTCACCCCTACTTATACACAAGTTAGACTTTTGGCGCCAAAAATTAAAGTGATAACAGTTATATAAAAGTATTTCACTATGAGTCAAGTACCATAGAAAAAAAAAAAAAAAAAATCTTACAAGCGCATAGTCGTAAAAGGGAAGATGCTGCAAAATTAAAAATCATTGTATAAATTGAGCTAATTTTTCAAGTACCACAGTATTCAAGAAAATGGAACAAATCGAAGCAAAATACCGTTCATTGAATAACGCCGCGGCCACTACTAGCCTCACTAACGAATTGTGTGCTGGTACGTTACCAGATTATAAACTTTTTACGTACCTTGTACAGGATTTGAAGTACTTCACTGTGGGGTTACAAGTGTTTGGTAAAGCCCTTAGTTTATGCGACGTTTTGCCATCTATGTTGGTAATAGGCAACCAAATAGGGTTTGTTTGTGCAGATGAGAACGAGTACTTCGACATGTGTTTGGCGGAGTTGAAACAAAATGATGAAGTGGCTGCTAAAGTTCCCAATATGCTCAAGGAAGAGCCTGTATTATCTCAAGTGGCATCCTATATTGAATACATGGAATATTTGGCCAAAGAGTGCAATTCTTATGTGGAAGTCATCACTTCCTTATACATAATGGAGAAAGTGTATTTAGACTGGGCTGAAGTAAACGTGAGTGGTTCTAAAGTAGCACCTAATCTTGCCTATAAGCACCAGGAATGGATCAATTTGCACTATGGGCCTAGTTTTTCAAAGTGGGTGGCCTTTTTGCGGGCAGAAGTCAGTCGTACTTATATCACAGACCCAGAAGCTTGTGAAAGAGCTTGGAAGAAGACATTGGAACTAGAAGTTCTGTTTTTCGATGCTTGTTATGAATATAGTGAAGTTTAAAAACATACCATTGGTTTTCGCTATTTACAGTTTAGTTTTGAAAAATCTATTTATAAAGGAAGCTCAAGAATCCTTCTTTCCTCTTTTCCCTCTCTGCAGCTGGGATAAATGCATCGATGTGCTTCCTGATCCGTTCAGCACCTTCCTTGCTGTCGACATCTCTACCAATGACATCCACGAAAGTACCTTCGCTATCCATCAAGTAGAAGAAGATCGAGTGGTCCACCAAATAATCTTGACCTGGCTTGACATCGGGTGGTGTTGAGAAATACACTCTGTACTTCTTACAACAACTCTTGATTGCCTCATAAGTACCGGTCAATCCTATTATATCAGGATGGAAGTCTGATAAGTACGTTTTAATCACTTCTGGTGAGTCTCTAGCAGGGTCACAGGTAATGAAAATTGGTTGTAATTTGATATTGTCCTTAGATAAGTCATTCAACATTTCTCCCAATTTATCCAACTCTTCAGGACAAACATCTGGACAATGGGTGAACCCGAAGTATATGATAGAAAATTTCTTATCGTTATTTTTCAAGTTCTCTTGTGTAAACACATTACCTTCAGTATCTTTAAGCGTGAAATTTCCACCAACTAATGGTTTCCCATGACTTTTCTTACTTTCCACTTCTCTTTGAATTCTAATCCTTTCCTTTTCTCTTTTGAACCAGTAGGTACCAGCACCACCAACCACAATTAATACAACAACGGCCTTCCAGGATGCAAATTCAATACTGTTACCAGCAGCAAATTTCTTACTTTCAGTTCCACCGATTGCAACACGACTTAATGGACGCCTCTTCTTCTCGGTGTTTCCCGTGGTCTGGGGGTTTTTGTCGCTACTGTTGAATCTAACAACAGAAGAGTGGAGCCCACGATAGTAAGGGGCAGGCACACGTAACTGGGGCTTCGATATATTGACTATGTTTCTAAGCATTTATAGATCAGCTTATGTATGTGGAGGGAAAAAATTTGCCAGTGCGCAAAATTGCAAAAAAGTAGTACTGAAAATTTACTCTTACAAGACACCAATGACAACTAACGAATTAATGACTTGGGCCAAGGAGAATGGGGCCTTGATATCGCCAGACTTTGAGTTCAAAAAATTAGGAGATGCAAATGTTGGAGCTGTTTGCAAAGGTAAAGGAGAAACTGTAAATGGGAAGCATATAATGCTTCCTTTAGATTTGGTCATCACCGGACAAGATGCTATATCTTGTTTTGGACCGGGGATAGCAGACAAGACCAGCAATATTAACTCCTTGTTGAAGCTTTACTTATCCCACGAGAGAAACTCGGAACATTTGACTGAATCTAAATTCAAGACGTATATCCAATTGCTTCCTTCCTTGACAGACGTTAATTCTCCTTACACCTGGACGCCTAAAGATTTGGAGTGTATTAAAGGTACGAACTTAGGAAGCTCCTTAAAAGAAAACTTGGCTGCTCAGGTAGAGGAGTGGTGGCAGGTCATCAACTTGCTACCTGACTCTATTTCAAAACCACAGGAGCATTTTGTGAACATGAAATTCTACTATGAATTTAAGTTCTATGAACCAGCCGACTTATATGAGTATCTCACTAAAGCAGATGACGACAATTGGACAAGCTTCCCCAACTATTTGTGGGCCTCATTGATGCTTAAGTCGAGAGGATTCCCTGCATACTTAATGAAAGATGTCACAGACAGAGATATTAAGGTCGATGAAGTTATGTTGTTGCCTATAGTCGATCTCTTGAACCATGACCCCAAAGCTGATGTCGAGTGGTCAGTTACTACATCAAACAACACACATTACTTCAGTTTCCAGTCCAATTCCTTGGTGGAAGGACAAGAAGTATTCAACAACTATGGTAGAAAGGGAAACGAAGAATTACTATTAGCATATGGGTTCTGCATTGACAATAATGATTCTGATACAGTAGCCTTGAAGATTAAAATACCATTAGAGCTCCTTCCAGACTTAGAAAGTGTCGGTATCAAATTACCCAAACTAGACGACTATACTACGTCTGTGGTTAGAAATCAAGACGAGTCCAGCACCAAGTCTGAATATGAGCAGTACAAAGACGGGCTTTTATTCTTCATCAATAACGACAACATTCCAGAGGACTTAGTCAAACTCTTTCAGTATCTCGTCAGAACTTCATGGGAGCCAGGGTTTACATTAAGAAATAGGCTTGCAGGCATAAACCATTTAAGGCAAGCAATTGAGACAAAAATCAACCTTATAGGAGACGCAGCGTCTCCGGATACAAGTTCACCAAATTGCAGGAGTATTAAAGCGTATGTTCAATCACAAAAGAAAATCCTTAACTCTGCCATCAAGCAATTGAAAAGATTAGAGAAAGCTGATTTAACTAACCCAGAGTATAAACCTTCGTTGATCACGTTGAAGAGTGTATTGAAGAAAGACAAGAAATTTGCTGACGCTTTGCTAATATCGTTAGGTATCACTTCCTATGAACAGGTCGTGGAGAACAGCTTCCAAGATCAAGCATGGCTCCTTTACTTAATTCGGTGTCACAATAAAGATGAATACAAAGACGAAGAAGAGAACTATATTCCCGAATGGATCTACGACAAGTTCGAGCAAGTCACTAAAGAATACAGCGTCCAGCCAGCTGAGGTCTTACAATACAAAGAATTATACGAAGGACTAATTATTCCGATGACTCAAGCAGCACCAGATGTGTTCAATAGAGGTGTTTGGACCGTGGAGGAGTTGGTATACAGCGCCAAGTTGCTTGATATCATTAGTTTTGTTAGAGGCAAAGAGCAAGAATGTATTTTAGTGAAGCCTTAGGAACCCAAAAGTTGACTAAGATTTATATTTTAAAAGACCAAAAAGTCTACTAATACATACCAAAAGATAGGAGCATAAACATTCTAATCTTCTTTGATACCACCAGCACCGCTAACTTCAGCACTTTCGACAGAAGCCTTGTCGGTTTTGATGTCACCAGCACCAGCAGCACCGGTTAAAGTTTGCATTAAGCTTGGAGCAGCCTTGAAAGGTCTCTTCAAGTCACCAGTGGCTGGAGTACCAAACAAGTGGATTTGAACAATGTTGGATTCCAAAGCACCTTTGAAACCACTGATACATTGCATAACCAAAGGGTTGGTGTATTTCATGTACAAGTGCATGAAACCCATCATAGCCAAAGATTGGAAAATACCTTTAATTTGAGCATCAACTTGTTGTAAATCGTATTCCTTAACAGTGGTGATAACAGGTCTTGGTTCATTAACACCACCCATTGGGTTAGCTGGTTCAACGTATTTCAAAGTAGTCAAATCGTTTTTGGCATTGATTTTCATCTTGGTCAAAAAGTAGATTCCAAAAGTTAAGACTTGGAAAGTGATATAAGCGGCTCTCACATAGAACAAAATATCAGGGTTTTCCAAATCCAAACGTCTGGAGACTTGCATCATCAATAACATGATGACAATGTTTGTAACAGCAGGACTTAAACCGAACATGATGAAAAGATTATTTAGTAATTTTTCAAACAAGAAAAAACTGAAAAAGAAAAATACCTGGACTTTTTATGCTTTTTTTTTTTTGGAAGGCTCGTTTGTAGTGGCGATAATGTTACCCGCAAAACGTTGATAAAAGGTTCCAGAAAATCGGACCAAAAAAATGAGACGCTCATTTTTATACTGATAACTGTTATGCAGGAATGGGTGCAATAGTTTATTGAATTTTAATGTTATGCGCTACTTACCTAAAAATCTTCTTCTTCTTCGAAAGATACTTCACCGTACTCCCAGCATCCCTTGTGGTTAGCAATGGCAGCTTGTTGGGCTTGTTTGAGCTCAGTAAAGAGAGGCTCATCGGACTTTTGTTTCTCATCAACGTATGCTAAACCTTCTTCCACCATCTTCTTATTGATGGTGTAGCTTGGGTCTTTCAATGACTTCTCGGAATCATACAAAATGACATCGCTATCAACACCTGGAGTTCTAGAAGGAAGGGCACTAATAACCAAAGTTTTGTCTAAAGTCAAATCATCAAGTAATTGTAAGGCTTCGGTGAAGTAATCGACCGGTTTTGAAGGTGCCAATTTGATGAATCTCAACTTGAATGAACGGCAATAAGGTGGTATAGCAACAACAGAATAGTACGAGGGTAATACTCTCAAAGAAGATAATGGAACTTGGTCAACGTTACCGTAATCGATATGCTTGACTTCAAAAAGTCCCGTAGCCTTGTCTTGGCCAAGCACCTTACCTCTGTAGTACTTACCATTGTCTTCAAGCTTGACAGAGACATGTTCACCCTTTTTAGGAGCCTTAGTCAAGTTGAATGGCAAGCCAGCAGAAGCAGCACTGGCACTTGGTGTTTGCTGGTGGAACTCATCAAACTCTTGCTTGAATTGGCTAAAGTTGTTTCTCACTGCTGCGTCGTAGTTTTGGTAGTATAAAACACCAGCATCGTCGATGTAAGTCACAGTTATGTCGGAGAATGTTGGTTTCACTTCGACATTCAATTCCTTCATCTGAGAAGCAACGTCATCCGGTTGCTCGAATGCCCCAAGTCCTTTTTTAGCAGCCTTTGCGGTTTCTTCCGCTTGGTCGAAATCGGCTGCAAACTGATTAGACGAGATTCCAATATCGTGAACACGAGCCAAACCTTGTTCGAGTAATTGTACTTGTACTGGTTTCAATGCTTGAGAATTGGCATATAAGTTACCAATAAGACCACCAAACTTGTCGGTATCATAGACTTCGAAGTCTACCTTTCTTTGTAAGAACTTATTGTTCATGAATTTGATACCTTCATCTGCAACCTCTGTCTTCTTGTTAGATAAACCACCTAATACCAACAACAATTTGAGACCTTCCTTAGGATTGAATAATCTGAGTCTGTTGGAGGAAGAAACGTATTCTACGTAGTATTGACCACTGATCCTTCCTTGCTGCTTCAACCGGTTGAAGAAAGAGGTAGCAGTGGCAGCATTGTTAGAAATGTCCACGATTCTAGTTCCAACAGTAAGAATCTTGGTGATATCTCCTTTGAAGTAAATACCATTCTTTCCAGCCTTCTTTTGTTCTTCTTCTAATTCGACTAACTTATCCCAATTGAGAGATCTTTCATTTTCGGTTTGCTTGTTATGTTTGATGACAGTAGCCCAGCCATGTTCAATAATCTGCTCGCTCAAATCCTTACCGTTGATCTTAACAGAAACCATAAACCTGGCCTCAAAGCCCATGTCTGGGTTGGCATTTCGGTACCCGTCTAAATACACAGAAGCTGTCTTCCCAACTGCGTGGTGTCTGACAAACTCTCTGGCACTGTTAACTATAGCTTGTTGAACAGCCTTGTTGGAAGTGATAGTAGTATCATTGACTTTTGGTCCTCTCAAAGAAGCCAATTGTACAGTAATCTCTTCCTCAGAAGGTAATCTAATTACCAAAGTATCGGCCTGTACAACTTTGGCGACCACAGCGTTTGGCACAGTTAAGCCTGGTCTTAAACTCTTTGTGCTAATCTTCCCGGTCGATGCAGTACCGGCCGTAGTAGCTGAAGAAGGTTTACCAGTGGAGTAAATACCCTTACCCAAAGCCTTAGCCGTTTGTTCGGCCTTTCTGAACACACTCATGGTAGAGGACCCCACTAAAGTCGATTGCCAGTTGACCACTTCGGCAAACCCGTTCTCCAACAACTTCTCGTGGATGTTGTTACCAGAAGGATGTTCAAAAGTAGCAATTGGTACGCCACTTTGATTTTCACCTATAATTTTGACCTTGAGTTGAGCAGTGGTTGTTAAAAATTTGTCTTCAACATAAGCTTTGGCTTGTTGGGCCACATCGGCCAAGAGCTTGCTCAGAGTATCGTCGGTTCTTGGAGCTTTGATACCTGCCAACACCAAAGACGTCAAAGCTTGTTTGTTCTTGCTGACGATAATACGGGCCTGAACTCTGTCACCAGAAGTGACTTTCTCAACGACGGTCACAAGAGGAGTCTTGTTGGACTTAGCAACAATGTCTTCGGTGAAAGGCACAACTTCAATGCTGGAGCCATCAGCTTTCCATAATCCATCACCTTTGGATTTGGCCTTTTGTTCTAAATCGTAAAGACCATCGATGAAATCAGATTCTTCATTAATATTCTCCTTCAACTTGACGATACCCCTTTCAACTAAGTACTCAATAAGCGACGAGAAAATGGGCGAGGAAATGTCTCCGAACTCCTTCCCAGTAGAGGGATGTTTGAACAAGACTTTGAATTTGACCACTTTCCCAATCAACAATTGCCTGACGAATTCTTTAGATTCGATGGAATCACCAGACCTCACGTATGATAAGGTCAACATTCTTTCTGGAACGGGGAATTGGGTGGTCTTGGATGGGACCAAGATAACGGTATCGCCACTCAAGACGTTCTTGACTTTGGCAGAGAAAACACTCATGATAAAAGGCTAGTGAATAAAGTAACAAAGTTAATGAAAAAGTTCACCAACACTGAAAATGCGTTGGCAATAAAATGTCGATCTTGGAAAATTACGACATGCCGAATTAGGCGAATAGGTGGATTATGAGAAATCTCTTAATACTGCTTTATTTGAGCCTGTATGAAGCAATATGGCTAATAATCCACTCTTCAGGGTGGAACAATACCTCTCTGTTCTTATAAACTGCTTTGTGGTATATAATGTGTCTTTTATTCTTCCCCCATATCTCCACAGAACATTCTGACCCATTCCATTATCGCACTATCAAAATCGAAGTTTTTCAGAAACCTATCCACTACTAATCATCCATGGCTCCCAGAACCACCGCACAAAAAAGGTTGTTGAAAGAATACCAGCAGCTCTGCAAAGATCCTCCACCTGGAATAGTGGCGGGACCTGTCTCCGAGGACGATTTGTTTCTTTGGGAATGTCTCATTGAAGGACCTCCAGATACCCCATACGAGAACGGAGTGTTCCCTGCCACGTTAAAGTTCCCATCAGATTATCCTTTGAGTCCGCCCGAAATGAGGTTCAACCCCCCATTGTTGCATCCCAATATTTACGCTGACGGAACTGTTTGTATTTCCATCTTGCATGCTCCAGGTGAAGACCCAAATCAATATGAAAGAGCGGAAGAAAGATGGTCACCGGTTCAAAGTATAGAAAAGATCTTACTTAGTGTCATGTCGATGATCGCCGAACCTAACCCCGAAAGTGGTGCCAACATAGATGCTTGTAAGTTATGGAGAGATAATAGGGAAGAATATAATAGGCAGATCAAACAACATGTCAAAAAATCATTGGGACTTTAAACCTTTTTTGACATGATATAGAGCTTTACTTTTTCAACTGCGTACACGGCTTTAGTAGCTGCCTGGTTGAGAACCTATTTTGGTGGCTTGGAAGTTTCATGCTAGCTATCTTAATAACAGTTAATATAAAGAATTTCATCGGGTTCTCCGCCCCGCTTTAGTACTGTTGCAGCTTTAAGTTGTCGTTCCTTTGGTATACTGATTCCGAGTGTGTGGTACACGACCAGACCCAAAACCGCACTGAACTGCCATATTAGAAGTTTATCTATTGTACCACATTGTTGCATAAAAATCGACGTAGTTCCCTTCAAACTAGTCAACAAGACATGACTCTCATGTCAGATATAGAAACCAAGTGCTGTGTTATCGGTGCCGGTGTCTCGGGGCTCAAAGCGGCGCACACGTTGTTGAACAATGACAAGTCGAAATTCAAACCTGAAGATGTGCTCATAGTGGAAGCGCAAGATTATATTGGAGGCAGAGTTATCACAGACAAGAAATCCTCAAAACTAGGTTATAGTTATGACTTGGGAGCCGCGTGGTTCCATGACTGCTTAACAAACGTGACACTAGCGGAGGCAGAGGCGGACGATCCAGCGGTTTTTGATTTCGAAAAAGATGGTTACTTTGATGATAAACCGACGATTTACTACGATAAGGACATCGACGGACCTGTACCTGTTGATTCGATGAAGATTTTGAACGTCCTTGAAGAGTTAGAGAAGTTCATTGAGATCTACTACTTCCAGAGTGTTGATACTGCAGATATGTCGTTGCTTGAAATTACTGAGAAGTACATCGAGAAATATGGCAAGAGGTTGACAGCTGATCAAACAAAGTACATCAGAAAGTTCGTTCGGTTCTTCGAGCTTTGGTTTGGCTTCTCTTCAGAATCTATAAGTGCTAAGTATGCTTCCATGGACCACGAAGGAAGAAACTTGTACAATTTGAAAGGGTACAGTTATTTATTGGACAAGATGCTCAAAGGTGTACCCAGATCATGTATTCAGTTAAACACGCCGGTGACGAGAATTGTCAGGGACAATAAAGAAAAAGGGAAGGCGGTTCGCGTGGAGACGAAGGATAAAAACATTTACTGTGACTACGTGATAGTTACTGTCCCACTCAGCATACTTAAACTACCAGCTTCTGACCCATACAGCATTAAATGGGAACCACAACTCCCTACTTCCATCACAAATGCATTGGATGCAAGCGCTTTCACAGCCTTGGGCAAAGTCATCTTCGAGTTTGACCTGGTATGGTGGGACAAAGAGGTCGAGCGTATATGCTACCTTCCAGAAACCACCAAGATTTCTGGATTGGCCGCCCCCATCACGGAATTGCCCCAACTGGTGGACTATCCGTACTTGATAATCAACTATGAGCCCATGCACAAGTCTACTGCTGAATCTAGGAATGGTGGTGGAAGTTTTGTCATCTTAACACAGGCACCAATGACGCAGTACCTTGAGCTGAATCCTCACAAGGCTTGGGACTATTTCAAGAACTCGTTTGACAAGTTTGTAGTTCCAGGAAAGACCAAAACCGAACCAATCAATGTTATGACATCCAAGTGGACAACGAACCCTTTTATCCGGGGATCTTACAGCGGAGTCGATGTCAACGGCTCTTTCGAAGACATCATAGTGCAATTATCTGGGGAAGTAGAGGGCAATGGTCTCAGTAATTCCACTATTAGATTTGCCGGTGAGCACACAGCTTTCGAAGGAAATGGGTGTGTCCACGGCGCATACTCTACGGGTGATAAACAGGCCCAATGGGTCATATCCCACCATAGAGCAAAGTCATCTTCTCTTTAAATTGAACATGTTATAGAATACCATAATTTTGCGGCCGCACTGCAACCATTTTTTGAAGTGATGAGATTTTTTTTTTCTTCTAGTCTTTTCTTATTCTAATACACTAATATCATGGCTAAATTCGACGCTGAAAAGGCTGAAAACTTGGACGACATTGAAAAACAGTTCGCTGTTAAGGCTGTTATGCAAGCTGAAACCTACTGGGGTTTATTAGAAAAGATTCCAGGTTCAAAATTGAAGTTAACCAAACATGATGATGACATCTTTGAACAATTCTTAGAAGATTTCCCAGAATTCAAAGACCCTGCTAAAGTGGCCGAAATCAACGAAGATGACATGAAATCTAAAGAAGGTAAAGAAAGATGGAGAACCTTCTGTGAAAAATTCAACGAAGTCGATGACTATAACTTTGGTACTTTATTGAGAATCAAGAGTTCTGATGAATACTCTCAATTTAGCACTATTTTTGCCGTCAGAATCCAATTCTATGCTATTGAAATTGCCAGAAATAGATATGGTTTGAATGACTGGGTGGCCAAGAAGTAATTCCCTTCTTTTCCTCCATATTGTACATTATTCTACGGTTCATCCATAGCTCATAGATCGTTTTAGTAATAAACTGATTTGTTAATCCGTTGAATACCGCTCTCCTTACAGAATTTGAAGCTGGATACAATATCTATGAGAGCTTAAGTGTGGCTCATTCCCTCATCTCTAGTATCTGGAACTGAACTATTTACCCCATTTCCTCGGATCTTCTCTCTGCTGTCCATAATCCCAACCGGTTTTTCGTGGTGCGGTGAATCAAAAAAAATTTAGTCGTACACAAATCGTCAACAAACAACACATCAACTGACAGGTTCAGTTACACCTTCTTCATTCTTACCGATACTCCTTACATCGATAAAACTGACCAATCCAACTCAATTGCGTAACTGTTATATCTTTTTCATTCCTGGGGAGTTTTTCACCGAGTTATAATTGAGCCATCATGTCAAAGCTTTCTCAATGGCAATCGTTGTCTCAGTCGCCGAACCCGGGCCAAAATAACGGTCAGCAACTGCAGCAACTGCAACAGGCCCCGCTTTCCCAACTGCCACAGCTACAGCTGCAGAACCAGCCTCAACCACCAATAAATACATCTCCGTTGGCCAATTATACATTACCAGGAGTAATCAGTTATTTGACCAATGAGTTCACTAACTTAGAAAGGTTCAAAATAATGACGAACCTTGAGAAATCAGAGATGAAGTCTCGTATCACGCAGCTACAAGGAGAATTAAATGCCCTTAAACTAGCCAACGAACAGCAGAAGATCAAGATCGAGAGTTTGGAGAAGGAGAACGCTAGTCTTAGACAAGGAAACGGGATACCACCCAGGGAGAAGGAGGAGACCACCTTACCTCAGATTCCAGAGGTAGATCTCCAAGTTATAAAGGATTCCCGGTATCAATTAACCAAGTCCATGAAAGAAGTTATACACCTATTAAGAAGTCCTGTGAACTCAAATCTTTCATACCTTGAACTTCCCAATATTCAAGACTCCAACGTATCGTTTGACGAACTATTTCAAAAAGAAGATTTCATATTCAGCGGATACAACAAGGCAGATAAGAGCCACGACAAAGATAACAGGTCCGTGGTTAATACCTTCTTCAACAATGGAAATGACTCTGATGACATACAGATTAATGATAGCGCTATCAACGAGAAGTTTGCTGATATGAACATCTCAGACAGCAACGGGGGGTTAGAAAGTGACACTGAAACAGTGATATTAGATGGTACTCAGGATTTGAAGGAACAACATGATGGCGAAATAGAACCTGATACTGAGTTCACAAAGCTGCCCAACGTCCCAGCACCTGATATGGAGGACATCCATCCAAGTCCCAAGATTATAGAGACACTGTTGTCCTTAGAAACACCCGGGTTCAACAGTGTTAAAGTGTTCAACAATCCTGTATCTGACACCCTTGTCTACATTCACTATGATAATCCAGATTCCCCAGATGCCATACAAGTTTCATTGTTTGAAGTCGCCACTAACACGGTATTAGCAGATGTTGCTTCGAGCAAGTCACTCTTTGACGATGTGAGCCAAGTAGTGGACCTATTCTGTACATCTTTTGAGGCAGAGACCCAGAAAATTCGTTTGTTGTCTGTCAGACGTGAAGGTGCTGTCACTGAGATTGTTCTCGATGGTGACGACTCGATGACAAGTCTGGTGGTGAACTTGGCGGCTCGGTCTATGAATATCACCGGTTCTGGGCTCATTGAATTCGATCACAAAAGTACCGATACTTCGAAGAGCTTTGGATTGGCAGTTTCTTTGGCTTCCAAGACGAATACCTTGTTGAAAGTCTACGATATAACTATAGGTTCTAGAAACAGTGTTTCCAGTACTGAGATTGGCTCATACGTGTTGAATTTCTTCAAGATCAAAGACATATCAGGCAATAGTAAATTTGAAGTGTTGAAATGGTTCAAAGCTGATATTAACAAGGAATCACACACGAAATCCCCCAAAGCCCACAAAAGATCAGGTTCCTCCCCCGATACATCCTTGTCACCTTTCCAGCTTTTGTTGAGGTTAGGCACTTGCATATTCCATTTCAATATTGTACTGAAATCATACTCCGTTATAACAGATTATTCTTCAAAGTACGTTCCCGATTTGGAAGGTAACGATTCTAATGTGGTGGTAGCCCATCCCCCAGATATCACTATTTATGAATTGAATAACCAAACAAAATCTGGACCTGCTTCTAAGAAGTACAAGATCCCTGAAGATCAGTCACAAACATCGAGATTTTGCGGCATTGGACACGGTTCTTCCTACTATGTTGTCGCAGTCAGTGAAGACGCGGTCAAAGTGTATGATGACGCTTTATCATTAATCCTGACATGTGCTACCGGCCTTGCAGAACCGCCTGAAAAAGTTTACAGAGTAGGTAAGTCAATTGCGGTGCAAAACAGTGACTATCTAAAGATTTTCAGCTTATTTTAAGGGTGTATTAACACGTACGTTCTTTATTCACTTATCAACTCATCTCATTACCTTTATCGGATTTCGCATCTTTTTTCACTTTCTTTTTTCTACCTCTTCACAAAAAAATTTTCCTAGTAATTGTTATCTAAAATTACAAAACGTGCTTATAAACTGCTTCATTTCATAGAGTAATGTCAGGAAATAAGTCCTTTGAAGAGTTTTTAAGACTGCAGCAACAAGCTCAGCAACAGAACAAAGGTTTTGGATACAAGAATGCCGGAATAAATAAGGCTACTGTTAATCCTTATTCTCAAGGGTTCGTTCCTTCTGGTCAAGCTGCATACCAAGTGCCTCAGGTGCAACCACAAGCTGGTTACCAAGGTGGGTACCAGAATTACCAAGGGGGGTACCAAAATTACCAAGGTGGGTACCAGAACTTCCAAGGTGGATATCAACCACAAAATGGTCAATACTACGATCAGTCTCCAGGCTACTCGGTGCCAACCAGTGGAACTTTTACACCCAACCCTAACTCTTCTACAACTTCATTGGCTTCTTTGGGTGGTATCTTAAGCAAGCTTAAGATCGCTGATTCTCCCATTGAAGAAAATATTAATAACATTGAAAAAGCATCCAAGATCGGTGAAATCAAGTCCGAAATCGAATCCATTGTGTCTGCTTTGGAAGAGAAACCAATCTCAGTGATAAATGATTGGAAATTAGAGAGTATCATTAGATCATTGTCCAAGCCAAAGAATTCGCCATTATTGAGAGAAGCAGGTGCTTTATTAATTCAACAATTAGCCATCAGATTTGGTGGTTCTACGCCTAAAGAAGCTTACTTGACTCAATTCTTTGCTATTGCTTACGACTATGCTGCTGATAAAGATAAAAACGTTATCAAAGCTGGTACTGCTGCTGTCAACTCGTTATTGAGTGTGTACCCAGTGGAAGCCTTAGGTTCTATAATATTCGATGAGTTGTTGAAATATCTTAAATCGTCTGCTAAATGGAACTCCAAGTTGGCATGTTTGAGCACCATCGACAGATTAATCGATGAAGTTCCTGCTGATTTGTTGGAACTTAAGTTCGTCGTTGCCGTACCCGTTCTTACTGATATGTCTACTGATTTCAAACCAGAATTAGCTAAGTACGGTTTTGAAATTTTGACTAAGTTTGTTAAAGTTCTTGATAACTTGGATCTCCAAAACAAATTCGATATTATTGTTCAAACATTGGCAGACCCTAAAAAGGTCCCCGAATGTATCAAAAACTTGTCTTCTGTTACTTTCGTGGCCGAAGTTACTGAACCTTCTTTGTCATTATTAGCACCAATTTTAGATAAGTCTTTAAAGATGTCTTCGTCTTCTAACGAACAATTGAGACAAACCGTTACAGTGACTGAAAACTTGACTAGATTGGTCAATAACAAGAGAGAAATTGAAGTATACATTCCAATCTTGAAACCAGGTGTCGAGAAAGTTTTTAAGAATGCTTCTTTACCTGAAGTTAGAGAATTGGCCGGAAAAGCACTCAAAGTCTTGGAAGATGCTGATAACGAACACAGCGATGGGAAGTTCCACGGCAGATTATCACTTGATGAGTGTAAAAACTTTTATTTGGCTGATGGTGAAGAGGATTACAAACCTATCGTCGAGGCCTTACAAATTACCTCCGATGACGTTATTCTGGAATACTTGGTGGCTATTCTTCAAGCTGATGCTCACGTTAATGATTGGAAACGTCTTGATAAATTCTTAAGCGATCTTGTTCCAGAAAACGATACAGTCACATCCGAAACCAAGAAGAACTACATTCAAAGAATAATACACTCTTTGAGACAATTGTATAATCCTACCAAGACCACAAACGATGATGATGATGATGGTGCTGTTGAGATTGTTAATGCTGACTTTTCTTTGGCTTACGGATCCCGGATGTTATTGAACAAAACCACCTTGAGATTGTTAAAAGGTCATAGATACGGTCTTTGTGGTAGAAATGGTGCTGGTAAATCTACTTTGATGAGAGCAATTTCCAAAGGTCAATTGGAAGGTTTCCCTAGTCCTGAAGAACTCAGAACCTGTTTCGTGGAACATCGTCTTCAAGGTGAGGAAGGTGACATGGACTTGGTGTCTTTTATCGCTTCTGATCCTGAATTACAAGATGTGGCTCGTGAAGATATTGCCAACGCCTTAAGAGAAGTTGGTTTCCCTGAAGATAGATTAGTCCAACATGTTGGATCATTATCTGGAGGTTGGAAAATGAAATTGGAATTAGCCAGAGCTATGTTGATGAAAGCAGACGTCTTATTATTGGATGAACCTACCAATCACTTGGATGTGGCTAACGTCAAATGGTTAGAAGATTACTTGAACACTCACAATGAAATCACTTCCTTGATTGTGTCCCACGACTCTGGTTTCTTAGATACCGTCTGTACTGACATCATCCATTATGAAAACAAAAAATTGGCTTACTACAAGGGTAACTTGTCAGCTTTTGTTGAAGTGAAACCAGAAGGTAAATCCTACTACACCTTGACTGACTCCAATGTCAAGATGGCTTTCCCACCACCAGGTATTTTGTCTGGTGTTAAGTCTAACACCAGAGCTGTGGCTAGGTTATCCAATGTCACCTTCACTTATCCTGGTGCCGAGAAGCCATCATTGAAAGAAGTTTCTTGCTCATTGTCATTGTCTTCGCGTGTGGCTATTGTAGGTCCAAATGGTGCTGGTAAATCTACGTTAATCAAGTTGTTGACCGGGGAATTACTTCCTCAAGAAGGTAAAGTGGAAAAGCATCCAAACTTGAGAATTGGGTATATTGCCCAACATGCTTTACAACATGTTGAACAGCACAAAGAAAAGACTGCTAACCAATACTTGCAATGGCGTTATAAGTTTGGAGATGATCGTGAAGTCTTATTAAAGGAATCAAGAAAGATCTCTGAAGAGGAAAAAGAGTTAATGAAGAAAGAATTCGCTATTGACGATGGAAGAGGACCAAGAGCTATTGAAGCCATTGTTGGTAGACAAAAATTGAAGAAGTCCTTCCAGTATGAGGTTAAATGGAAATTCTGGTTACCAAAATACAACTCTTGGGTTCCAAGAGAAGTGTTGATCGAACAAGGTTTTGATAAATTAGTTCAAAAGTTCGATGATCACGAAGCTTCTAGAGAAGGTTTAGGTTACAGAGAGTTGACTCCTTCTGTTATCAGAAAGCATTTCGAAGACGTGGGACTTGACGGTGATATTGCCGATCATACCCCAATGGGATCATTGTCTGGTGGACAATTGGTGAAAGTGGTTATTGCTGGTGCTATGTGGAACAATCCTCACTTGTTGGTGTTGGATGAACCAACCAATTATTTGGACCGTGACTCCTTAGGGGGCTTGGCAGTCGCCATCAGAGACTGGACTGGAGGAGTGGTGATGATTTCACATAACAACGAATTCGTTGGAGCTCTTTGTCCTGAACAATGGCACGTCGAAAATGGGGAAGTTGTGCAAAGAAACACCACCGCTGTAGACAATAATAGATTCGCCGACCAAGGTGGTGAAGCTTCTAAGGAGGCCTCTCCTAGTCCAGCACCTACCCCAGCTAAAAAGAGAGCTGACGATGATGCTTCGCCGGCTGATATCAAGGTCAGAACTCGTAAGAAGAAGATGACCAGAAACGAAAAGAAACTTCAAGCTGAAAGAAGAAGATTGCGTCATATTGAATGGTTGAGTAGTCCCAAAGGAACTCCTAAGCCTCCAGATACTGATGATGAAGATGAGTAAGCCGGTTTAATATTCTCAAACTAACATATATATTCAAATACAAAGTTAAGAAATCAAAATCGCGACATTAAAATCTACTGTTCTCCCAAAAAAAGTTCGAAGGCAAAATCAGATAATATATATTACAGATTTTTGGTTTACGTTTACCTTTTACAATAAAATCATATAATATTGAATTGATATGGCTGATAGGTATTCTTTCTCATTGACCACATTTTCTCCAAGGTATGTTTGAATTTTTGTTTAAAAGCTTATAGTGAATTTTTATTTATATGAAGTGGCTCGTACTAACTTATTTTCATAGTGGAAAATTGGTACAAATTGAATATGCATTAAACGCCGTTAAACAAGGGGTTACTACCATTGGTATCAAATCCACCAACGGGATTGTGTTGGCCACCGAAAAGAAGGTCAGTTCCAAACTCATGAAGAATGATACAAACTCTAAAGTCGAACTTATCACACCCAACATTGGAATGTCCTATTCAGGAATGGGACCTGACTTCCGTATTCTTGTCGACAAAGCTAGAAAGTTGGCTCACACTAACTATAAGAGAATCTATAATGAATATCCACCTGTGAAAATCCTTGTGCAAGAGATTGCTAAAGTGATGCAAGAATCTACTCAATCTGGTGGTATTAGGCCTTTTGGGGTATCACTTCTAGTTGGAGGGTACGACCCACATTCTGAAGCATTCCAATTATATCAAGTTGACCCTTCAGGAAGTTATTTCCCGTGGAAGGCTACTGCCATTGGTAAGACCTCGGTGTCTGCCAAGACGTTCTTAGAGAAGAGATGGAACGATAATTTAGAATTGGAAGACGCTATCCATGTCGCTTTATTAGCCTTGAAAGAGTCTGTTGATGGAGAGTTGGTGGGTGAAAACTTAGATATCGCCATCATAAGTGACCCACAAGAGGAATTATTGGGTTTCAAAGGTACTGATGTGGAAGGTCCTAGATTCAAAGCTTTGACTCCAGAGGAAATAAATGATAGGTTGGAGTCCTTATGATTTCCACACAGCAGGTCCACCAAAAATACACTATGTTACACAATAAATATAATGAACTATCATAAGGCCATCAATATTTTATGGCTAGTTGTACTCTACTATCTTATTTAGAATCGCATAGTATTAATCTCATACAAAAAAAATCGCATCGCATCTCATCTATAATACCAAAAAAAAAGTATAACTGATTTAATCAGACACTTTTTAATTACTTCACGTTCAAAAATGGCAGGTAAGAGTAAGTCTAAGAGAAGTAAACAAAAGATCCTCAATGCTTTTGAAATAGCAGAGCGTCAAGAGAACGGTTCCGACTCCGATGTTGGAAACATGTCCGACAATAGTGACGATTTAAATGTTAGAGATGGGGTTTTAGATGCCAGAAAATTTTTGAATGGTCAAAGCGGTGACGATCTTGAAGATGACGAAATTGATTCCGACGAGGCTTTGGGATCTGATGATGACTTTGACGTGTTGAACTCCAAGTTTTCCCAGACTATCAGAGACAAACAAAAGAAACAAAAATTAAAAGAGAAGAGAAGAAGGAAAGGTGAAGATGTGAGTGAAAGTGAAGAAGATGATGATGATGATGAGGGATACGGCAGTTTAGATGAATCCCAGTTGGTAGGATTGTCTGAAGCATGGGATATGGACGACGAAGATCTTCGTAAGTCAACTACTGCCTCTGCCAAAGGTGAAGATGTGGTACTTGATGACGCATGGGAATCAGAATCTTCTGAGGAATCAGAAAGCGAAAGCGAAGATGATGATGATGATGACGCAAGCGGAAGTAGTGAAGAAGAAGATGTGTTTGACAATGCGTCTGATGACGAAGTTGACTTGTCGAATACCGTATCAAGAGTGCAGTCCCTGTTAAAGAAGGTGCCGAAAGAAAAGAAGAGATTGATCACAGAAACAATAGACGAAAATGAGTTCAGTCTCCCCAATAACGGCGCCACCTTGTCTCTTAACGACATGATTGCAACAGTTGGTGACACGGTGTCCAAAGATGCCATTTTGATTGATACCGAGGACACTAAGAGTAAGGCTTTGGATACTCCTTTACCGCTTAATATCAAGAAGAAACACGAAAGAAGAGCAGCATATGACATAACGAAAGCAGAAGTCAGTAAATGGGAAGAAACGGTGCAAAAGAACCGTCAAGCAGAAGTTTTGAAATTCCCAATGAACCCCGAGTTCAGGCATAACGACTCAGCCGCCACTTTCAGAACTGCAAATGAGCCAACCACCGATTTGGAAAAGAAGATTCACAACGTTTTGACTGAGTCTGGATTAATAGATGAAAAGAAAGAAGCTACATTCGAAGACTTAGCGGTAGCAAAAATGTCCGCTGAAGAAATGAAGAAAAGAACTAATGAATTAAGATTAATGAGAGAATTAATGTTCAGAGAAGAAGCCAAATCCAGGAGGATAAAGAAGATCAAGTCGAAGACTTTCCGTAAAATAAAGAAAAAGGAAAGATTAAGAGAAGAAGGTCTTGTTGAAGGTTCCGATATGGATGAAGATGATGTGGAAGAGAATGAAAGAAAGAGGGCAGAAGAGAGGATGAACTTGAAGCACAAGACGCAATCCAAATGGGCCAAGTCCATGATAAAGAGTGGTATGAGTAAAGATGCATCTAACAGAGAAGAACTTGAAGAGATGTTGAGGCAAGGTGAACGTTTAAGAGCTAAGCAGTTGGGATATAATGAAGGTGAACAAAGTGATGATGATGTTTCTGATATCGAAAGAGAATACGACAATGAAAGTGAGGACAACGGAGCCGAAGACACAACCAAAGCCAAACTAGGCAAGGGGGTTTTAGCTATGGATTTCATGAAGGCAGCGGAGGAACGCCAGAAATATGCAAACAAACAGGAATTGGACTTGTTGCGTAAGATGGAACGTGGAGAAGGTGTTCAAGGTTTTGAAGAAGATGCCACGTCTATAAACGTTCTTAAGAACCAAGGAAGAAGAGTTTACTCCCCTTCTGCATCTGCTGTCAAGGATGATATTAACGAAGTAAACAAGAAGGTTATTGATGAAATCAAAGATGACGAGTCTTCCAATTTGGTGAACAGATTAGCGAAGTCTAACAAAGGAAAAGAATCAGCAGAGTCTCCTAAGGAACCAGTTGATGTTACTAAAGAGCAAAACCCAGAAGATGCAGCCAATCCATGGCTTACGGTGGAGTCTTCTAAGAAATCCTCGAAGGCCAAAACCGTTGATCAGACGTCTTCCAAGCAAGATAAAACGCTCCATAAAATGAACAAGAAGAGCAAATCAAAAGTTGTTGGTGGTGATGTTGACATAGATGTCAGTGAAACATTGGGTCTTCAAGGAAATGAAGGTGATTCCGACGAGGAAACATTCAGGCAACAAGATTTAATCAAAGAAGCTTTTGCTGGTGACAACGTGGTGACGGAGTTCGAGAGGGAAAAGAGAAGAGTCGTGAGAGACGAAGACGATAAAGAAGAAGACCTCACATTACCAGGTTGGGGAGACTGGGCCGGGGGTAAGAAGAAGAACAAAAAGAGAAAGATTGTTCGTAAGATCGATGGGGTGGTGCAAAAAGACAAGAGAAGAGATAAAAATCTTCAAAAAGTCATCATCAATGAAAAAGTCAATAAGAAGAACTTGAAATATCAATCTGCTGATGTTCCTTACCCATACGAATCTAAGGAACAATATGAAAGAGCTCTTAGAATGCCTGTTGGTCAAGAATGGACTAGCAGAGAAACTCATCAAAGACTCACCATGCCAAGAATCATTACCAAACAAGGTACTGTTATTGATCCACTTAAAGCTCCATTCAAGTGAAGCAAATAAATACATAGTTCATATCCATATTTTTTTTTAATATTAACGTACTTATTCCTTGATAATCCCGTTTCTGATGGCCCAGTTTTTACCACTTAAGAATACACCATGAGGATCATTGGATTTTCTGGCTTCATTGAAAGCTTCCAAGTCTTTTCCGAACCAATCAGACATCTGATCGTGGAATCCAACCATCAGATAAAACTTTTTACCACCGTGACTCAATTGAGACTGTAAGTCACCTTCAGGCACATGATCATGGTCGTAACCAATAAAGTTTTTAGCCCAATGTGGTTTACCACCTTTTTCTCCTACAATGTGCTCAAAATCCTGGTACCAGTGACGGGTGTTGACGTTAGTTCCAAACGGCCTGTACATGGTAGCATTAAGGTACAAAGTCAATTGATCGTTAGTGACATCGTCATGTTCAGCATAGGGTAAGTCCTTAGGAGTGTTATCCATATATGGTCTGAAATTGTTACCAGGAATTGGACCACTGCTCAAGTTAGTTCTTTGTGCCAACCATGATTGAGGTGGGTACAAAGACTCCTTTCCTTCTTCGTCAACAAAAGGTTTATTGCTAACAGTTGTGTTACTACATCTGACTTCTATTGGAGCATGAACAAAGTAATCGCCCTTGCTACCGGCACTCTGGATCACTTCATCTAATTTAGCTAACACTTCAGGGCCGTCGTTCAATTTCAAGGCCCATTCGTTAACAAATTGAGAGAACAAACAGTCCATATTCAACCCATCCACGGAGTTTTGCACGGCTATAGCACCATTTCCTAAAGTTTCAGATACTCCATATTGTTGTCCAAACACGAATCTTTCCACATAAGGCGTAAGTCTAGGGAACAAATGGACAGAAACGAATAACAAAGACTGGTAGAAAAATCTACCCAACACAGTGCCGTACCAGCTAGGCCTTGGAGCACTTAAAGGAACATCAGACTTGGAGGCTCTCCAGCAAACACATTTGGAAGTGTAAGGGAACCACCAAATACGAATAAATTCCGAATCTAACCAAATGTTATCCCAATTTTCCAACAACGTTTTAAATTCGATGATTTCCTGCTTAGATTTGATAGTATATCTTGGTACAGCTCTAATAGTAGCATACGTAATAATACCAATCTTCCCTAAGGAAAGTAAACTTGCCTTGAATAAGTTAGGGTTCTCAATGGAAGAGCAATTAATCAATTTCCCTTCGCTGTTCATCACTTGAAGGCTAACAATTTGTTGACTCACTAACCCGTGGTACTGGGTAGACCCATGAGTACCTGTCGAGATCAACCCAGCAATTGACTGATCTGAAATCGACCCCAAGTTTTGAATTGCCAAACCATTGGCTTTCAAGTATTCATTCAATTCAAAGATTCTGCAACCAGCTTCTACCGTTAAGTCCACAAATTTCACCTCTTTTTCGTTAGGATTTCCCTTCACAGGACCATAAAACTCTTCTTTCTTCAAGATCTTATTGAACTTGTCCAAATTACATAACCATTCATTGGTCATTGTCAAATCACTCGGAGAATGGCCCGATCCAACGGTCATAATCGTTTTCCCATTGGTTCTTGCTTGATTAACCAATTCCCTGATCTCTTCCACATTAGTAGGTTGAAAAATTGCTTGCGGCTTACATAAGAACGTTCCAGCCCATGTTCTGTGTACGACCTTCTTGGTCACAAAGCCCTGTAAAGACTTTGGGATATTAGAAGCCATTTTGCTATCGCTGATAAAGAGAAGGAAAAAAAATCGAGTTCCAGCTTCGGAAAAACTTCACTGTGGTTCCAATATGGCGAGATCCAAAAAAATAAAACGGGCCGACTTGAAGCGAAATTTTATACTTGAATTCGGGTCAATGTCTGAATGTCACTCACAGTAGATGGTTGAATCAACGCCGTTTTGAAGATTAAGGCTAAAGTTTTTAGGTTTTTGAAATCTGCAGATTGGTTTTTGCGTGGCTTATATTAAATTTGTGAAGTTTGCAATTTTGGTTTACTCCACTCAAATATCAGCAATGTAGCAAAGATAAGACTTTTGGTCTCCATTGATGACACAAAGCATAGAGAAGTATGTCATTAGCAACTCTGCATTAGGAAAGGTCTATGGTGACGTACTACAATCAATTCTATAAAAGACCCACAGAAACCAAATAGCACCTTTGGAGTACCCACTTTCCTTTTTGGGATTAATTGTGTGGTACGGCTGCCTTCGTTTAGGTACACTTACTAAATCGCTTTTATTTTGTAGAACAGAGGTACCGCAGCCCACCACCATATCCTACTGGGCTATTGGACTGCTAAGCCTCTGCTGTGGCCCCACGAAACGCGTCTGTACTATGGGATGCCTTATCAGCCGTTTTTCCAAGGATACTTTGAAAATTACAGCCTCGTGCAATCTTGTCGGTGGAATCCCAACAAATTGACCGGACGTGCTGTCAGAAGCAGCAGCTTAGTACTTTGGAACACAGAGGCACAAATTCCCGGACATTCAAAGGCTTTTGCACCCGTGTTCATCTCTAGTTAGGCGTTTCAACAGCAGACCACATTCACTGAAAATGTGGTGCACCACACGACCTTTTGAAAAAAAAACCCACGTCGTATACGATCGGATCGACGAGTATTTCCAAATTATATATCACTTCTTTATCCTATTCTTTTCGCTTTCTTAATATTTTAAACATGTCCAGACCACAAAACGTCGGTATCAAAGGTATCGAAATATACATTCCTTCAGACTATGTCAACCAATCCGAATTAGAGACTTTTGACGGAATTCCTCAAGGTAAATACACCATTGGGTTAGGTCAAACTAATATGGCTTTTGTCTCTGATAGACAAGATATTTACTCCTTATGTTTAACTTCTTTGTCCAACTTGATCAAGAACTACAACATAGACACCAACAACATTGGTAGATTAGAAGTGGGGACCGAGACTTTGTTAGATAAGTCCAAGTCTGTCAAGTCGGTGTTGATGCAATTATTCGAAGGCAACAACGACATCGAGGGTATTGATACTATCAATGCTTGTTACGGTGGTACTGCTGCAGTTATCAACGCCATTAACTGGATTGAATCTTCTTCTTGGGATGGTAGAGACGCTATTGTTGTTTCTGGTGATATCGCTATTTACTCTAAAGGTGCTGCCAGACCAACTGGTGGTGCTGGTTCTGTGGCTTTATTGATTGGTCCAGACGCTCCAATTGTTTTTGAAAACACTAGAGGTTCTTATATGGAACACGCTTACGATTTCTACAAACCAGACTTCACTTCCGAATATCCTGTTGTTGACGGTTACTTTTCTTTGAGTTGTTACGTTAAGGCCTTGGATGCTTGTTACAAAAACTACTCCAAGAAAGTCTTGAAAGATGACAAGAAGACTGTGGGATTAGACTACTTTGACTACAATGCTTTCCATGTTCCAACCTGTAAGTTGGTCACTAAATCTTTTGCCAGATTGTTGTACAACGATTACAAAGCTGATCCATCTAAATTCAATTTGGATGAAGAAACCGCTAAGGCCATCGACTCCTTGGATTACGAAACTTCCTTGATTGACAAGAACTTAGAAAAAGTCTTCCTTGGATTAACCAAAGAAACTAAGAAGACCCAATTAGATCCAGCCTTGAAAGTACCAACCAACACTGGTAACATGTACACTGCATCTGCTTGGGCCTCTTTGAGTTCTCTCTTGTACTATGTTGGTTCTGAAAAGTTACAAAACAAAAGAATCGGTATTTTCTCATACGGTTCTGGTTTAGCTTCCACCTTGTTGTCTGCTAAGGTCGTTGGTGACATCTCAACCATCACTAAGAACTTGAACCTTGACTACAAATTAGGTGAAGGCAGAAACAAGAAAACTCCAGAAGAATATGTCGCTGCTATCGAATTAAGAGAAAAACTCCACTTACAAAAGAGTACTGCTCCAACTGGTTCTATTGAAGGCTTCGCTAAAGGTACTTACTACTTGACAGAAGTTGACGACAAGTTCAGAAGATTTTACAAGAAGGTCGAATAGATATGAAGTCATACAGTATACTACGTCCTGTGTGTATTATATATAATATCAATATCCATCACAATATTTATATATAAAGTCAATTTTGCAAATTAAATCTCCATTCTTTCCTCCAGTGCTTTTCCTTTTTATACCATGCTAATCTAAGAACTCAGGCTTTTTGAACGGCCCCATAATACTATGGGCCTTGCTTTCCAAACAATGTTCACTACTCTTAGAGAAATCCCCCTTTTGAGAGTGTAGGTTATCCAGATAATGCTCTGCATAAATAGTGATCGCTTTACAACAAAAAAGTGAAACGCATATGCAAACGGATCCCAGATGGCCACCTTAACCATATCAAGTTTGTTATTTGCTCTCTCTCGGTTTGAATGATTATGGTATGAATAACGGGTGGTTGCATTTTCACAGGAACGTCAGTTTTATCTACGGTTGCAAAATCGGGCCAAGTTTGGAACAAGAATACTCCCGTTTGATCTGTCACCTACGCACATATGAAATATGGTAGTGTTTGTGTGACTGTAGACCCATCTTTTCTATGAAGTCATGAATGCTACAAGTGCCATTAGATAGCTGGATGTATGTATGCTGTGCTTAACCGCACCTTGTTTCCGAATGCGGAAGGTCTATAGTTTCGTCTTTTTTTTTGTTTTGTTTTGAAAATTGGCGAGCGTTGTAAACAAACGATTTCTAAGATCCCAAAAAAGAGAAAAATTTTCCCTTATTAAATTACTTTAAGACTCTAATTACTTAACTATGAGAGAAGTTATTAGTGTTAACGGTATGTACAACTGTCGAACTGCCCTCCTTATAGAACACTGTCACGTTAAACTCTGGCAAATAGGTCAAATTTTGTGACAATTGGATCAATTGGTTTCAAAACAACGAGTGGGCACCTACGCGTGCATTCAGGGTAAACATTACTAAGAGCCTTTAATACTAACTTTTTAACTTATAGTCGGTCAAGCAGGTTGTCAAATCGGTAATGCCTGTTGGGAATTATACTCCCAAGAACACGGAATCGGTCCAGATGGTTACTTGGAAAAAGGTTTAGATAGACCAAAAGGTGGTGAAGAAGGGTTCTCTACTTTTTTCAGTGAAACCGGATCAGGTAAATACGTTCCAAGAGCTTTGTATGTGGACTTAGAACCTAATGTCATTGACGAAGTCCGTAACGGTATCTACGGTGACTTGTTCCACCCAGAGCAATTAATCAGCGGTAAAGAAGATGCTGCCAATAACTACGCCAGAGGTCACTATACTATCGGTAGAGAAATCATAGATGATGTTATGGACAGAATCAGAAGAATGGCCGATCAATGTGACGGTTTACAAGGTTTCCTTTTCACCCACTCTTTAGGTGGGGGTACCGGTTCTGGTTTCGGTTCTTTATTATTGGAACAATTATCTATTGATTTCGGTAAGAAATCCAAATTAGAATTTGCCGTCTACCCAGCTCCTCAAGTTTCTACCTCCGTTGTTGAACCTTATAACACTGTTTTAACTACCCATACCACTTTGGAACATGCTGACTGTACTTTCATGGTTGACAACGAAGCCATTTACGATATGTGCAGAAAGAACTTGGATATTGCTAGACCAAGTTTCAACCAATTAAACAGTTTGATCGCTCAAGTTGTCTCTTCTGTTACTGCTTCCTTGAGATTTGATGGTTCTTTGAACGTGGATTTGAATGAATTCCAAACCAACTTGGTTCCTTACCCAAGAATTCATTTCCCATTGGTTTCTTATGCTCCTGTCTTCAGTAAGAACAGAGCTAACCACGAATCAAACTCTGTTGCTGAAATCACTGCTTCTTGTTTCGAACCAGGTAACCAAATGGTCAAATGTGACCCAAGAGTTGGTAAATACATGGCTAACTGTTTGTTATACAGAGGTGACGTTGTCACTAGAGATGTTCAAAATGCCGTGGCCCAAGCTAAGAGCAAAAAGACCGTCCAATTAGTTGACTGGTGTCCAACTGGGTTCAAGATTGGTATCTGTTACGAACCACCAACTGCCATCGCTGGTAGTGAATTGGCTAGTGCTAACAGGGCCGTCTGTATGTTATCCAACACTACTGCCATTGCCGAGGCTTGGAACAGAATTGATAAGAAATTCGATTTAATGTATTCCAAGAGAGCTTTCGTGCATTGGTACGTTGGTGAAGGTATGGAAGAAGGTGAATTCAGTGAAGCTAGAGAAGATTTGGCTGCTTTAGAAAGAGATTATGTCGAGGTTGGTACTGACTCCATGCAATTGGAAGAAGAAGAATATTAAATGGGTTGGTTTCGATAATGATACCCCTTTTCGCTTACAATTATCCATTTTTATTTTTGATTTCCTTCCCTGTATTGCAGTGTTTGTCACCTGTATTTTTCTTTGCTTTCTTCTTATGTTTAATTTGGGATTAGTCTAATATATATTTTATTCTAATGTAGTCTTTTGATTGTAAACCTACCACCTTTTAGGGATACCTACATTAAAATGTCTCATTTTAGCATCCGGTTGATCCTCGCCATATTTTTTGACGTACTGATTTTTCTTAGATTCTTTTTTTTCTTTTCACATTAAATTTTTCACAGTTATACACAAAAGTTATATATCTCGGGTTCATTCAAACATTAAATATGGAGGACAAAAGAGAACTTTTGAAGCAGCCGCTTCATGGTGTATATATCCCCATTGCATTGATGATCTTTGGGACTGCTATCTTAGACACCAGTTATTTACCTTATACCATCGCATTTATTGTGATTATGTGTCTGATTAATTTCTACTCAGCTTGGAACAGGAGACGGTCCATTGACCCTGTTGTGTGGAATGATTTGGAGTTGATGGACAGAACTGTTATTTCCAAGAACACTGCCATCTACAGATTCAAGTTGAACCACGAAGATGAAGTGTTGGATATTCCTACTGGACACCATTTATCTTGCGTGTTTGAAATCAATGGTAAAGATGAAGTTAGGTACTATTCTCCTATTTCCAACAAATTTGACGCTGGATTTTTCGATATCTTGGTGAAATCTTACCCAACAGGGAAGGTCTCTGCCAAGTTTGCTCAGTTAAGAGAGGGCCAAACCGTTAAATTTAGAGGTCCAGTTGGAAGATTAGAGTACAAGACTAATATGGCTAAAGAAATCGGGTTGATCGCTGGTGGCTCAGGTATCACTCCTATCTTACAGGTGATCACGGAGATCATAACTACACCTGCTGATACGACTAAGATCTCTTTGATCTACGCCAACAACACCTTGAATGATATTTTGTTAAAGGAAGAGATCGATGAGTTAAGCAAGAAATATCCTGATTTCACCGTTCATTACACTTTATTAGAGCCTCCAGCAAACTGGGAAGGCAGTACCGGGTTTGTGACCAAAGAGATGATCGAGAAGCACCTTCCTAAGGCTTCTGACGATAACCGTTTATTCATTTGTGGACCACCCGAAATGAAAAAATCTTTAATTGAAATCACTCAAGAATTGGGCTGGGATAAAACATCCATGAGATCTGACCCTAACGACCAAGTGTTCTGTTTCTGAGTGACTTGAACTGTCATGAGCCTCAACTGCTATGATGTTATGTAGCTTAATTTACAACATAGTTATAATTTCGCATCTCTCAATTTATTTCCGAACTAAATCTATACCATCAAAAGCGATGGAACTGTCGTCTTGTCAATTTTATAATAAGATCGGTGCTTGCAGGCACGGGGAAAAATGCTCCAAGAGGCATATAAAACCAATCAGCTCCAAAACAATAATATTACCAAACCTATACCAGAACCCAAAGCTCAATAAAAACGAAGAGAACTCCAATCCAAAACAGCTAAGAGAGTACTTTGAAAACTTCTATAAAGACATTTTTGTCAAGTTTGCCAGTATAGACGAGGTAGTGGACCTTGTTGTATGCGAGAACGAGAATAATCATTTGAATGGTAACGTTTATTGCAAGTTCCAAACGAAAACAGGGGCCAAGAGGGCAGTGGCATCTTTAAATCAAGAATGGTTTGGCCATCGACCTGTGCATTGTGACTTGTCCCCCGTTGAAAGCTTCCCTGATGCCAACTGCCGTGCGTACGATACTAATAGCTGCACCAGAGGCGGCCATTGTAATTTCATGCACGTTATACGGCCTAGCCCCGAATTGAAAGATTACATGATGAAGGCACAAAGGAAGAGTATATGCACTCGGAATTTGGCTTTGTTGGAGGCCCGCTTAAAGCAGCAAGAAACACAAACACAACCCACTAACACAAATGAAGATTTCAGATCCACAGTAGAGAACTTGTTCAATGTCAATAAGCAGTGAAAAGTGTATATAGATTAGCCATTTCTGGCTCTAAAAAGTACGTAACTAATGAAAATGCAAAAAGATGTTTATGAACAGGAGATGTATATATGAAAAGATGTTGGTACAAGTTGCAAGTCTCAAAAAGTCTTAGCAGGGGCTTTGAGGTTCTTGTATAGTATACCACCTGAGAAGTATCCCACCAAAGCAGCACATATTATGATCAAGAATATCCACACCGCAGCCATATTGTTATCCTTGGCGGCTGTAGGACAAACATGATGAGAACGTAATTCAAACATATAGTTGCAGTCGTTGGAATTACCGATATAGGATACAGCAGCTTTGGACATCATTTCTCTATCGCAGGTCAAAGTTATGAGCGTTGACTTTCTGATTTTATTACCCTTGTCATCACGAAGATTACAATAGGAGCCGTTTTCGTAAGATAACGTCAACTTTCTTCCTCTGAACACGGGTTTGGTGTTATATTCACCAAGGGAAACGTATTGGCCCGTTTTAGGGTCCATATAAAATGCACCAATAGTTGTGGAATTTAGTTCATCAGCTATTTCAGATTTATCATGAAATTTCTTCATAGGTGATGAACAAACTCCTAGCGTAAAATTTAACCCGCTGTCATACCCTTTAGCTCTCCACCCAGTAGGTTTACCCTCATTACCATAGCTGGATAAGCCTCTTAAGTCAATGAAACCTCTGTTCAAAGGGTTAATAATTGTGCATTCATCAAGTTCAATCTGTTCATGTTGTAGGGCAATATCATGTTCTTTATGAGGTTCGGTAGTCTTGGAAGTCTCCAAGATGATTGGGAAGTGTGAAAAAGTGTCAAGGACTTGAAATTTCCCCTCCCCAACACGAGTGTTTTTAAGCACGTAAACGGCTAACGGCACGAAAACGATCAACACTAGAAGCACTATTCGTTGATGTAACCTTGAGATCATCTCTATTTGTCTATATGTGAAGTTCTTATAATTACCTTTTTCACCAAAACGAAAGAATTTCAATTGAAAGTCCAAAGAAAAGTCGACTTCAAAACGTTAAAATCAACAAAAAATATACAAGGAAGGATTAAAGATAGTGCATAAGAAGGAAAAAAAAAGGTTCGGATGCGCAAGAAAAAGTGTATAGGAGTTTTATCAAAAAGAGAAGAAAGTCGATCAACAACTAAGACGCACTTTTGCATAAAGCTTTTAAACACGAGAATATAGACCATGGATGGATGGATTGAACCAGGTCAATTTCTGAACTTGACCCCAGGGTTCTCGTTTACGAAAACTTTATTGAATTATTCCGACCCTAATTTCAGCAAAATAGTAGGGGCAAAGAAAGCCATACAATTAGCGTTTGAATCTACCACAGACGAAAATGATAAATCAATATTGGAATTGTATTTGGCGGCATGTGACGGAGATTTGGTCACGTTGGAGAAGGGCTTAAGGCAGCACACTGACTATTTGAATAGAAGGTATCCCACTCAGGAGACGGGCGTAACGCTTTTAATATTTGCAATTTGTTTTGACCATTTAAATTTAGTTGAAGATCTATTGAGGCACAATGTCGATCCTGATGTTCACGACACCATACTAAATTACACTCCCTTAATGTGGGCCGTGTATTTCAACCAATTGGAGATTGTCAAGGCTTTGTTGAACCAACAAGCCGATCCCTTCTTGAGTCCTAAGGATGACGGTAAGAATGCAGTAACTTTACTCAATCCCGAGAACATAGAGATGACGGAATACTTCAGATCTCATAACTTGTTGAGCAAGCTGGCACACAAGGACACAGACGATGCTGGATTTTATAATTCTGACTCGTTCGGCGCCAGTGATGATATCGACAACTTAAGCCACCAGATCAAATTACAATCCATTACTGCTGACAATACTCATTTGGAGGAAGAAGATCACGAAACGGAGGAGAATATATACCAGGAGGAGAACGAATTGGCTAATGATCATATTTTGGTACAGCTCAAAAATTTCGACTATGAAAAATTACTCCCAGAGCAGTACATCAAGTTTACCGATGGTGATATTCCTTCATTATTGGACTTCATCTTTAATTTAAGAACCAACAAAATCGCTTACCAGCATGATACCAAGATTCCCGCCGCCATAGTATTCCAACTTATGAGGTACGCTCATCTCAAGGCTGAAAGTGAAGAGCTTACTGAATTTACTTTTGATTGTTTCATTGCCAGATTAAGATCGGTAACCAATACCAAGTCTGGTGTTTTCAATATGATCATTCAGGACGATCATAGTTCTGTAGGAGGTGCAGGTGATATCGTGCTTCTTAGTTACTGGATGTCTGTTGTTCAGTTCCTTCATTTTTACTTCGGCAAAAGTGACATGTATAAAAAGCATCCAAAATTCTTACAGGAATTGGTCAACATTACTCAGTCTTTGGTGTCTACGTTATCCTTTTCAATAAACTCCAGATTGAACTTATTGGTTGATGACTGTTTATTGAACTTCACCAGTTTGGTGGATGTCTCCAACGTTTTATACGCAAAAGATTGGAATCTTTTCAAGTCGAAGAAAAAGTCTCCATCAAACACATTCGATGATATCCACGATATGTTGTATCCACCTACACAATCAGAATTGATGAAACCATCACCATTGAAGTATATTCAAACGTTGGGGGCTCTAGATTATGTTTTGAACTTGCATCAAGTCGATAACTTAATAAGGTTTCAATGTTTCTCACAGGTTTTCTATTATGTCAATGCTATTTTATTCAATAAGATAATTGCCCAATCCAAATACTGTTCAAGATCAAAGGCGATCCAGATTAGATTGAACATATCAACGATTGAGGATTGGCTTCGGTCCCATAACTATAAGACATTTAAGCCAGACAAGATTGGAGATTTGAAGTCATTAGCAGGGGAAGGATCCGAATTCTCATTCCAGTTAACCAATGTGTTGAATGATGACATGAAGGCTAATAAGAGAAATCCGAACAACTTAGTCTTCCATTACAATTCTATTTATTTTATTGGTAAGACCCAGTTACAACCAACGATCGAGCTTCTTCAATTCTTGCAGTGTATGTCGCTGTTAGACGATGAGGAGATTCTTATCAATACCATTAACCAGTTTGATTATCTTAACTATTACCAGTTATTCAAGATCACCAAGAATTACAGGTATGAGGTAGAGGAGACTAAGTTACCCAAAGGTATTGTCAATACCGTGAAAAGATTAATGAATGAACAGGGCCCCAATCAGATTAAGACGATTAATTTGAGTTATATGATCCAAAACAAATTACTATCGAAGGAATACAACATTTATATCAACCCCAACTATGTGTACCCAGTGTCTTTACCTAACCTAGCAGAGATGATTAGCAACTACGGTGCTGGTCTAGGAGGTATGAGAGTATTGAGAGCCAAAAAATACCAACCCTCATTGCCTATTGATATCATGGACGATGTTGACGAGTTACTTAACCAGAACAAGAATGACCTCAACGATACGTACAACTACGAGGAAGAGGAGGAAGAGGTAGACGAGGAACAAGACGACAATGGGGACGAAAGGTCAACCAAAGACCAGAGAGCCAATGAATTTGATCCCAAACCTCTGTATCCAGGAGACCATTTATTCAAAGAGGTACAAATGCCAGGGTCTCTTGCACATAAGAACTGGGGGGACGACGACATTGAAGCTAATCCGTGGTAAAGGCTTCAGTTTGCGCATTCTTTGTCGTCATAATTTTGCATTCACAAAAATAGAAAAAAGTTGATCGTAAATACACCACTCGCTTAAAGCGATCCATCAACATATACGTCTTTATTCTTTGTAACATTCCCCTACACAAACTGCAACTAGTGCAATGCGTTACACGCGGGGCCACATGTTCCTCGGTGAAACTTTCGTGTATGCAATAATTGAGCCCGTAGTTATAGTTTGTTAAGACACATTCTCTTGTGATCAACTAAGCCGAGTTTGGAGTTAAGGTACCGAATGCGTAAACAGGGTTTTTTCTTTGATGTATGTGAAAGGCATGTGGAGTGTCAAAAAGCAAGAAGCTTAATTAATGCCAAGAACCTGTCACTGCCCCAGATTGCCTAAGGTAGTTTCCCCCTTTCTACCATACTCGACTGAGTTACATTACATAATGTTACAGGAACGCACGAAAACATACTGAAATTGTCCCAAAAAATCAATAAAACACCACCGCGCAGTACGCTGGTTCTTGACCCTAAAAAAAACTCGCACTATTTTTGTTTATATTTCACAATAGATCTGAATGGGCTCCAAACAATGGAAATAATGCACTCTTACAATGTCAAGGCTCTCGAGATGGGTATTTGCTGTCTGGGAACAAGCTTATTTTTTTCTTGAATTGCCAAAATTTATGGGCTTGAAGTATAAATAGTTATCTGTCCCTTCGGTTATTTGTTTTTTTGGTTAAAGCATTTGATCTACCACTAGCTTTCCTTTACATTCGTTTACAATAGGAAACTGCTAGACCGCTCATTCTATCATTATGTTATTCGTTCAATTGATTCAGATCTTGACAGTTTTTCTTGTCCCTGTTTTCGCTGTCCAGCAGCCTGTCAAATTAGATTTTGACATCAAAAAAGGTACCAACTTCTTAGAAGTCATGAAACACTTTTTTGACGACGCTTTGGATGATGTTTTTGACTTGGACAAAAGAGACAATGGTTCTCATACTGTTGACTTGGCAAATGAAAGAGCCTTTTACGTTGCATCTCTTCAAATTGGTACCCCTGCCAGAGAAGTTAAGGTTTTGATCGACACCGGTTCAGCTGATTTATGGGTCATGTCTACCAAAAACTCATACTGTCAAGAGAATGGAGGTACCATGGACTGTACTACTTACGGAACTTATAATGAAGATAACTCCACAACTTTTGTCAAAAATGACACTGAATTCTCAATCAAATACTTGGATAACACTTTTGCTAAAGGGACTTGGGGTCAAGACACTGTTGAGCTTGGTGATGGCTTGAAGATTGAAGGTGCCAACTTTGCCGTGGCAGATGAAACTGATTCTTATGTTGGTGTTTTTGGTATCGCCTACAAAGAATTGGAAAGTACCGATGAAACTTACGACAACTTGCCTGTGCAAATGAAACAGCAAGGTTTGATCAACAAAAACGCATACTCATTGTACTTGACACCTGCAGAAAGGAACACTGGTTCAATCTTGTTTGGAGCCATTGACCACGCCAAGTATGAAGGTGAATTAGTTGAGTTCGATATCCTGTTACAAAACGGTAAGAATGTCTATTTGCAAATCCCATTGAAGAGTATCACTGTTACGTTGACCCCAGCAGCCAAGGCTTCCGTTTCTGCTGCTTCTTCTGACACACCAACCACTTTAGAAACCAAGATCAGCAGTAGTACCCCACATCCAACTATTGCTGCAGTTTTGGCCAAGAGAGTTTCTTCCATCGACACTAACAATGTCAACGCCTTGTTTGACTCCGGTACCACTTTGACTTACTTGGAACAAGACATTGTCGACCAAATTCTTGATCAGATCGCTCCTTCATCTCTCTACAATTCCCGTATTGGTGGATACGAAGTGCCATGTTCCTTAAGAGCACCAGGGAACAGCTTGACTTTTAACTTCGGTGACAAAAAGGATATCGAGGCTCCATTATCAGATATCATCATGGTTGCAGGACAAAGTGGTGAAACAGGCTCCAACACCTGTATGTTGGGATTGGTTGGTGGTGACCACACCATTTTGGGAGACAACTTTTTGAGACATTGTTACTCAGTCTTCAACTTGGATGACGACACCATCTCCATTGCTCAAATGAAGTATAACGATAGCGAAGAAGATATTGAAATTATTCAATAGAGGTATATAAATGAATCTGAAAAACGGAAACGTTAACTTAAAAAGCTCGTACCTTACTCTTTAACGTTGTTTTGCATAAGGCCAAAAAAACGTGTCGCTACCAAACAACTATAATGCGAAATCGAAGTGATGTTAACTAATTAAAACACATTGGCATGGTTCATAAAGACACTTTAGGCAATGATATATCGGGAGATGTGCCAGTAGAAAAGCATAGCGCCCATATAAATGAGTTGCCTCCTGAAATACTTGCGGAAATATTCAGTAATGTGGAACTTGTGCAGCTAAGCAGCCTTCGATTAGTGTGCAGGTACTGGAATGTCATAGTATCAGATAATGCTATATGGCAGAAATCATTTAGGACCAAGTTTGGCAGTGATGAAATCTTCCCCAGCTTTGCCCATACTCGCAGTTGGGTCATGGAATATTTGAGTAGGGTTCAAAACTTGAAGAAATGGAGAAAGGCAGAAGCTACTCATGTTACCTATGAGGTACCTAACTTATCCATTACTGATCATTGTTTAGCCAGTTTTACTACCAACCGGTTACTAAGCTATTCAAATCACCAGAACGATATAACAATATGTACACTACACAATGGCAGAAGTCAAACGTTCTTGCCTGGGTTCAGGTTTGGTGTCAGGTCTTATGCTATCAATTGGCATTATTTTGTCTTTGGTACTTACGATGGAGGCTTGTACATAAAGAATTTGAATATGCCTGCATCTTACGGTGTTACCCAGCAGGAGTCCTTGAAAGAAGTCATCCCAAGTGCTCCAACGGGGTCAGACGAAATCATAAAATGTGTGGATATAAATCACCATTCTGACAAGCATAAAGTGAAGATGGATATTATAACAGGTTCTACCACTGGGTACCTCCGGTTGTTCAACTTATGTGGTACAATGTTGCACCAGACCTTTTTGGGAGGAGAGATCTTGAAATTGAAGTCTGACTTCAAAAAAGACATAGTCGTGCTTACTCAAGACCACCTATTTATCATTGATTTGCATACTTACGAAGTGAGAGATTTTGTTCACGAGCTTACTTTCAATCCACATGAAAAGCTTATTGTTGATTTTGATCTCGCTGACCACAATGTCATTATATCCAATGCAAATGCCATACGAGTTTTGAACTACGCCAATGACAGCTTCAGAGTAAGACGTCTTGATGTGGGGTTCAATGTCACCTTGGGAAAATTGCAAGACCACAGACCTGGGGTCAAGAGGGACACTAACTTGGTGGGTCAGGATGGGTTGCTTTACGCTAATGTCTTGGAAGATGATTCAGTTATAATATGGAACGTTAGAGAACAACTGGAAGCCATTCACGTAAGGTGCAAGTTCCAAACAGACTTCAAATATAAGAGTCTTGGATCTTTTATACACAACGGAGCTGAAATCACAGCGTTGGACTTGAATAGCAGTGTGATTGTGGTGTCAGGATATGTTGGGTTCAGTAATGTTCATGATGTCTTTACGGGGAAGTTCATCAGAGATGTATCAGTCAAGTTCCCGAAAAAGTACGGGTACATGCATTCTCAGCCGATACCAGTACTGCAGGTAAAGCTTCATGAAAACGCTAGAACCACATGTGGAGTAATCTTGTGTGGGAACTTGGTGCAGTATTTCCAGTTTGGAGAAGTTGATAGAGAGGGCAGAACCAACAAAAAAGCCAAAGAAACGGCCAAGGAAACATCTGACCGCAAGGATGAGATGAAGAAGAAGATCAGGGATCAGATGGACGATTATGACCTCGAAAAGTACGAGAATAGTAAGTTGGAAGAAATGTTTGAGAAATATAACGGCAGTGAATACACCAGCGAAGATGAGCTTATGATTGCCATAGCATTGAGTAAAAGTAGCCACGAGAACACTTCGGCTAGCTCAGTTAAGTCACCTGTGCCTCTTACTGACACAGCAGAGTTGCATCCAGACGACGACATCGATGAAGAGCTTCGGCAGGCATTAGAATTGTCTAAGGCCCAAGCGGAGCTTGAATCGATGCAGTCAACTAAATACGGCAAGATGAAGCGGAACAAAGACGTGCCTGAAGCAGAAGACGAACTTGACGAAGAATTGGCCAGGGCCATAGAGTTATCTAAGCAATCCGCCACGGGCCGTGGCCCAGAATCGCATTTCAGTGACATGAGTGGGTCCAGTGCAGGGCCTATGATAAACTTACACAAGGATAGCAGCACCGAAAGTGCAAACGATATTACTCAAGGTAGTGTTGCTCTAGTGGACCCACAAGCCAGTAGAGGGTTTTCCTCTCACAACGAAGATATGACCGCAAATTTGACCGAAGAGGAACAGCTCAAAATGATATTAGAGTTATCATTGGTAGATCAATGAAAAAAGGGGTAGACGCAAGATTATACGGCTTTAATACGTGGCAAGGGCCAATAAGATTAAACAATAGAGACAGGTCAGGCTTTTTGGATGACCCAAGGAACGAAGGTTTGGCTAAAACAGCAAAACTGTTGGGCCCGTGAAGGAGTAAGGAATTAGACGGAACGTCGGGTCCGGCGAAAATTGTCGTTAGGACGGAGCCGGAAAGGGCCCTTTAGGGAGAAAAACATACACTGAGACAGTGGATTCCAGCAATTTTTCATACAACCAGACACTGAAGGAGTGGGAAAGAAAGAACTTGCGCTCACAGGAAGTGGGTATAGACGATTCTGTGTGTTTTAGATGTGACACCATATAGCTTTTCGTACGACTTTAATGAATATATTATCATATCCAACACTGTATAGGTGGCACCAAATAGCGCCGCAGCCGTTAATTCTCGGACCGCCATAAATGGTTGGCACACGCTCGGTTGACTCACTGTTTTCTGTTTCTAATTGGCGCAAAAGAATCAATCAGAGCGTGCTTAAAGAACAAAAATAAAAAAAGCCTAAAAGAAAAAATTTACGTATGATTTAGTTTCCCTCATACTTAAATTTGTGTGTTTCCATTTAGAAATTCTAAATTTTTTTGTTGTTCCTTAACAACACAAACTTCCAACTCGTTTATGATACCTTGATTTCACAATGGTGTTTTGTTCCTTTATAAGGTCAAAATGCTGCGCTGTGGATATCAAGTTCTTTCAAAGTTCAGCTAACTATTTAAATAACCAAGCATTAACTAAGTACTGGAACCATTACACTAAATTATATAACGGAGACGGTCCCCACCCTTCCCAACATTCCCATCGTGTCTATTTAGGATTTGGTCATTATGGATTATACTATTCCATTTTCAACAGAGACAGTGATAACTACAGAACTAATAACATCAACATTCTTTTTTTCAATCCGTTAATTAATTTCCATTTACCAATCTATGAAGATGCATTCAGAAGTGAAGACCATATCCCTTCCCAGGTATTGAAGTTAGGGGACGCTAGAAAGAGCAGCCTGTTCTCGTTTGCGGTATCCAAAAGAAACTTTTCCACCTACACCCGTAGGTCTAAAGACAGCATATCTAGTGTGTTGACGAAAATTTCAGAGCAAAGGCAAACGGAACTCAAGGACACCAATGAAAACATCGAGTCTGTGCTGAAAGAGGCTACAGCAGTGCCTATCGATAACATGGCGACCCAGGAACAGGAACAGGGTGCCGTTAATGAGCCCGCTGCCCTCACAGGCGATTTTGCCCATCTTCATTCTAGCATCGATACCCTATACGCTACCAAACAGCTTCACTTAATTTACCCAATTTACCAGTCACTTAAGAGAAACAATCAGCCTTTGAGGTCTGTGGACGCATACAACAAGGTGCTCCAATCAATTGTTTCAAGAGACGTGGATGCTTCAGGGGACTTAGAAGCTATAGAATCTCGTTTGACTAACTTATTGACTGTTTACCAAGACTTGTTAGCCGAAGTGAAACCCACAAACGAAACATTCAACTTAGTGGTGTGTGGCTTGTTGGATGGTAGTATCAGCTCCATCAAGTATAATGGACGTGTCAACTTACCCAGGGCGTTGTACAATGATTCGTTCGTGAAGTCACAAGAGTTCATTTTGGTGACCTTGGAATTGTTGATGTCCATAAAAGACATAACGCAATTGAACTTGAATGTTATTTACCCCAAGTTATTTCAAGTATTGAACGAGTTTCCTAACTTGATCAATAAGGAAATATTATCAGTCATCTTCAACAACCTCATAAGTGGAAGTAATTACTTCAATTACCATCATCAATTGATAAATCTCACTGAACATTTTATGAAGTTTGGCTTGTTGAAATCTAATAAGGAAAGCTATGACTTTTTGTTCCACCTTTACGAAAACTACAAACAGGGGAATTTTGATAGCAAGTCTGATTTCAAAATATATCAAAGCTTGATGGTACAATTGATAAGAACAGACAACTTCGAAATTTCTACCAGATTTCTTGATGATATCTTGCTTCAATACAGAAGTAAAAGCTTCGACAAGAAGGATATTTCCAATTTGATTTCCAAGTATTTGTTGGAGGTGAGTCAGTTTGATTTAATAGAAGCTTTAAAGCTCATGAAAGAATTCAATCAAGTAAGTTTTATTCCTGAGTTGTCAATGGAGTTTAATAATGAAATGATCAACAGGTTGATCGCTGCTTATCCTTCAGCTGACCCAGAGCAAAGACAAACGTTGTACGAGCTGATTTGGGAGACTGTTAATTATAACTTGATCAGAAAGGACTTCAAATTGAATAGCAACCTTGTTGCTTTTGCTATAGATTTGAACGATTATGATAACGTATTCAAATTATCCAAGATTTTGTTGTTAAGCAATGACTTGATTGATTTGCCAGTGTTGAAGAAATTGTTATCATACTATTCCCATGGCTTGGCTTACAATTTCGAGGTATACTACGATTTGAGCTTGAAATTGATTGAGCACCAAGCAAGATTCTATGATAAACATGGAAAGTTGAATGATTTCTTCTCCGAAGTGGTGGATTTCCTTGTTATCCCAAACAGCGATGTGGTCTTGAAGAGTCTTATTAATTCCACCGTGATTAATGATGTTTTTAGGAAGTTTGATTTGGTTAACGACAAGATCTATGGTCTTATCAAATTTGCCAAATACTTGCAGGAACAAAACAGTTCTACTGAACAATTGAAAGTCCTTCACCTTCAAGCTTTATTGATCAACGAATTTGAGAACCCGGAGTTGGTCTACGTTAATCTCGACGATGACTTGGCCAAGTTTAAAAGCCAGCTTCTTGAAAGTTTCAAGTTAAACGCTAAAGATTTGGCATATGTAACAGCTCCAATGATCGACGCCTTCAGGTATTTGGACATTGACAGACAAGGTAAGAAAATTGTACAAGTCGAACAGGTTGTGAATTTGTCTACCATTTTCAATACCAATTACCACATCGGTGTTGCACAATTCCTCGATCTTTTCAAGAAAGGATGCAAGTTCACTGATGAAACATTGGAAATTCTTATCAATAAAGAATTCTTGCACAACCACCTTCACAAGATCAATATTAATAAGTTCGTGAAGATGTACAGGGATGAACGTTTGTTGAAGGCTTTGGTCAAGGAAAACATTGATAGTTTGACTATTGCAGTGTTGAAGAATGCCGAAATCGATGAAGAGATTTTCAACTTAGTTTTGGATAACTGTTTGACTTCGAATAATAAGTACCTTTTCACTTTGTTCAACTCCATCAGGATCCCATTGGATGGCCAAGAAATGATTAAGTATTTGCAGGTGTTAAAAAAGAATCAAGAGTTTGAACAAATCGATGATATATTCACTGCCAACCCCGAATTAAGCAGTAATGTACCTGCATTGGTGGTGTATTTGGATGCTTTATTGAACACAAAGCAGTTTGACAAGTTCAATGAAGTGGTTAAAACCAGATTTAACGACAAGAAGTCGTTGAACGTGGTCTTAGAAAATGATGACTTGAGATCCTTGATCAATGACTACTACTTGATTTCCAATACAGAAGTGCCGTTTTTCAAGCCAAAGAAACATTCTGATGTGAACAAGTTGACCAATGATCTTGTAAATCATTTGAACAATCCTAGTAACTTACAAACAGTATACCGATTGAACTCCAAATTGATAAATGTCAATCAGCAATTGGTTATTGGGAATTTGTTGACCAAGATTTTAAACTATAATCTTAGTTACAAATTGCTTTGGAATTTCTGTAAAATAGCAGATATCACCAAGATTTCCATTGTTAACTTCAAGAAATTGATCCAAATCATGTCTAATGACGAAGTGAAGTTGAGCGTATTGTTTCAACGCTTTATCAATCACAAAGTTGTTAACTATATCAAGTTTGAATTTTTCGAAGTGCTAATTAATGAGACCGAGAAGATGGAAATTTTACGGTTGTTCAAAGACTGTTTTAAGAGATTGAAATCTGATGTTAATCTTGCCAAGATTGATGTCGTACTTAATGAGTAACGAATTTTAGAATGTACATAGTAATAATATGGATTATTTATTATACTAGCGTAACGCAGTTTAAGGGCCGTTCGTCCACACGGAATGGGACGGAATTACGGCGGTTGTGGCGTGCGGCGCTGATGTCATAAGATCCTCCGGGGATCCTTTTTGACGTGATTTCCCCAGCACAAAACTCCTTTTCTTCTAATACACTGTCATGAGTAAAAAAGCCCATATCTCTGCTATAACCTCGTTCAATTCTAATCACACCTTGTATGATCAGTTTAGGCCTAGTTTCCATCCTACCATCGTGGACAAATTTTTAGCTGATTTAGGTTTGTTTGACGAATCTCCAAAAACGGACAAGACTGTGTTGGAGTTGGCCGCTGGGACGGGAAAGTTCACCAGGAACTTGGCTAACCATGGCTGGAAGGATAACTTGGTTGTCGTTGAGCCCAGCCAGGGAATGTTGGATACTTTCCACAAGAATTTCCCCGATATAAAAACACATCTTGGCTCCTCCTACGCACTTCCGTTAGCCGACCAATCTGTGGATGCTGTTGTAGCTGCCCAGGCATTCCATTGGTTCGCCGACGAGGAGTCACTCAAGGAAGTGAAAAGGGTGTTGAAACCCAATGGGAAATTTGGGTGTATTTGGAACTTTGACGGATCTTCTGTTTCCCAGGAGCCGTCTGTACCCAAGCCCAACATCACATATTTGTTAGATGAATCTTTGGAAGGCACCGTTGAGACCAATGAGTCCACCGACTCAATGAAATTGGGTAAGCAATTACTCGGGAGGAGCAACTGGAGTCAACAAGTCACTAATTATTTCTATTCTTTCGATGTTGGTGTTCCACAGTATAGACTAGGTAAGTGGAAGACATTATTATCCAACAACGTGGTTTTCAAGCCTATCCAGTATGAGAACTACTACTACTACGATTCACCCATTGCAAAAGAGTCTATTTACGATTACTGGCTCACTAGGTCGTATATTACCAGCTTGTCAGAAGAAGAGAAAAAGAAAGTACAAGTTAGACTTAACGAGTTGCTAGAGAAATACGTTACTAAAAAAGACGAGTTTGAAAAGGATGGGCAAGTTTGGTTACATCGAATCATGGGTACTCATTCTATTGTTACGGAACCAAAGTAGATTTATGTAGTTTATTTAGCATAGTAGATGCAACATATTTAATGGGAGAGCTTGTTAAGCCATGTCAAATGACTATAAAGACTCTTAGTATATGTATATAACAACCATGGTATCCCTGCATTTGCCATGGAGTCTTCGGAGGACCTGCCTTATGTTTAACACCATTAAAGTAGCTCAGCAGCGTCAGTAACTCCGCTAAACATGAGCTACTTCTTCAGCCACAGGTATATTCGATGGCTGCAAAACTGGTACGGAGCTAGTTTCTGTGGCTGCATTAGCGGGTACCTTAGTAAATATAATGTTTGGTACTTTGGGTGGGTCCAATGCCCACATCCTGCCTAGTGTCTCAAACTTACTAACAGTACTTTCATTGAAAGCAATGAACTGACCAATATCGTAGACGCCCGAGTGTTGTCCCTCGACCACATCATAAGCACAATAGTAATAGCCCGAACATATGGGGTTCTTAACCCATCCCTTTTGGGGAGCATAGTCTATTTTTGGTGTCATTATGCCGTTTTTACCAAACTCGTTGATTTCGTCCAGGTCCTTCTTTCTCTTCTTCCACTTGCGCTTGATATTCTTTTCCTTCTGAAGGTTGACTTCATCACCGAGATCTCTCAAGTCTGGTAGCGGAGGAGGTATCACGGCGTGTGTCACGAGCAATGGCTTTTCGTAAGTATCCCTCAACTCGTCAGCTTTAATCTTTTGGAAGGGATATTGGTCTCTGTCTCTATAGAACCCATTCTTCTTGCAAAACTTGAACCCGGAATTGATCCACAATAGCTCGAAATTCTCGTTAACATGTCCTGGATGAGTGGAACAGACTTCATGGGCATGGAAATCATATATTTTCATGGAGTTTGAAGACTCTACACCAACAGATGCAGCCTCATACTCGTTAAATTCGAAATCTTGATCACCTGCCATCAACATTGAAATCCAATAGAACTCTTTGTCGCCCCACACTGCAGTCTTGATTGGTTCTCGCCACATACCCAATGGCATGAGCATCAAAGTGGCCAAAAAATGGCGACTCTTGTCGATAACAACCATCCCAGCTTCTTGATAGTGTCTATAGCCCCGAAGATAGTTGTTTCCAATGAGTTTGGACTTCGGTATAGTAGGAATATCAAATAATGAGTCCAAGGAGTCGCTATTCATGGGGAAGAGACGCTGGAAATAATTGGTTTCAAGGTAATCATTCGTATCTCTTAGACTTCGATCCTTGAAAAACATCGTAGATGTATTCAAGTACTGCTTGGATTGGAAGAACTTGTCTAGTTCGATTAGGGGAACGGTGTCAGCATCAATCAAGATAACTTCCTGAAATGAACTGAATACCAAAGCAAGTAGTTTATTATTGTAGCCACTGAAAAGTTTGCCCGTTACCAACCGTTTGATATTGTTGAACATTATCGTTTGAGGTGGATATGAGGCATGGACATCTGGGGGTAATGAACCTGGGGGACCTGCTTTGAGAGCCTCTTCTAAGCTTTCTTTACCAGCAACCGTCACCAAGTCCTTCGACTTACTGTTGAAGTTGCTACGATACACGATTTCTATGGGAAGTGTATTACCTAGAGCTCTTAGCACTCTTATTAGCCTGACAACGTCTTTGGAGTGTTTAGAAGCAGCAGATATAACAATTCCTCTTCCGTTGATATTCTCACGGTAGAACTGTATCAAATTCAGATCCTTGGTTGGCTCTTTCACCAGGCCCAGAAACTCACTTTCACCATACTCTGGAAGACCGTTATTGAAGCGAATAGGTTTGTTGTCGTCGCCCAATGTCTCAAACACTGGCAAGTTAAACTCCAAGTAAGGGAACACTTTTGCTGTGATGTCATTGTAAAGTTTCTGATCCCGGTCTTCGTTAGTGATGAAACATTTCCCATACACTCTCATAATAGACACGAAGTCTGCCATTCCCTGGTCTATCTCAAGCGTCTCGTCCAACATGGTCTTGAAAGTAGCCCGTATCTTATCTCTATCAGATTTGGTGAGCTCGAAGCTGCTCATCTCTTTTTGTTGCTTTTTTTGAACCCTCCTGACGTAATCTTCAAATTTGTCAATATCTTTCACATACTTGTTACCGTCATACCGTGGAAACAGCCATCCCTTATGGTTCTGCTCGTACTCATCAAAGAAAACCTTACACTTATCGTTCAACGATAGCGTCTTGAAATCGGGATGTTCGGCGGTCAAGCTATCGAGGTCCAGGAATCTGTAGTTGGAATAATGGATCTGTTTCTTGGTATTCATGTCCAACTTCCTCAAATTCAGTGGAGTAAACGAGTTACCAAAGAACTCGTTCAACACAAACAACAATAGTAGGAGCAGGAACAGCACTGCGGATAAAAGTCCCAATTTTCGTATAGTGAGTCTCATGATTCCAGGGTCCCAGTGGTAAGCAACGATTCACTGAAAGGATGAAAGGTCAGTACAAATAGGTGAAAATGGTTAAATCGAGGCGTAGACTGTGCTCAAATCCATAGCCTTAAATGGCACAATAACAGAACTGAAAATAAAAAAAAATAAACTCAAAAAGGGAAACAGTTATATGTCAAAAATAGACTGCCCATATACACGTGCGGAGTGCGGAACATTTTTGACTGAAAAATTGCAGCCATTAGGTTAAGACGCTCTACAGGTTCATGTATATACATAAAACTGTGATAAAATGAAAGTATTTCTATTATTACAACTATGTACGTGAAAAAACTTAACGAGATTTACCATCAGCGGCTTTGATGTACAAGATATCACCATCTTCGACAAAATAGTCCTTACCTTTTTGCAATAATTTACCGGCTGATCTGACTGCAACTTCATCACCATTATGTTCCACCAAATCATCGTATTTTATGACTTGAGCAAGAATGAAAGTCTTTTCCAAATCTGTGTGAATAGTACCGGCAGCTTGTGGAGCAGTGTACCATTTTCTGATAGTCCATTCTCTGACTTCATCAGCACCAGAAGTGAAGAAGGAAATTAAGTCCAATTTTTGTCTCATAGATGTGATAATCTTTGGTAAAGCAGATTGAGTTCCAATTTCTTTCAAGTATGCTTCTCTTTCTTCATCGCTTCCCATGTTGACTAATTTTTCTTCTAAGGAAACGGAAATTGGAATAATTAAATCACCTGGGGAGTGCTTGTCAACCCATTCTTTGATCTTTAATAAGTATTTGTTCTTCTTTCTGATGTAATCCTTTTCAGACAAGTTGACTAAGTAGATACATGGCTTAGCGGTCAATAAGAACATAGAGTTGATGGCTTCAACTTCTTTGGCAGTCCAGACTTGGTTGGCAATTCTTTGCTTATCTTCCAATAATCCAATAATTCTCTTAACTAATTCGGCTTCTTCTTTCTTTTGTTTGACTTCTAAAGATTGACCACCTCTTTTAGTGATTTTTTCAATACCTTCCAAATGTTTGGTAGCGAATTCGATATCTTTCAATCTCAATTCATCTAACACAATGTCTAAATCAGCCACTGGGTTAACTTCATCATTAATATGGATAATATCAGAATCTTCGAAGGATCTGACAACTTGGAAAATGGCATCAACAGCTCTAATGTTGGCTAAGAAATTGTTACCTAACCCTTCACCGGCATGAGCACCTTTAGTTAACCCAGCAATATCATAAATGGTCATGAAAGCTGGAACTTCACTCTTAGGTTTGTACATTTCACATAATTTATCGAATCTTGGAGATGGAACAATAACTCTTGCTTCTTCTGGTTCAATGGTAGCAAAGGGGTAGTTAGCAGGGTTACCTAAAGGAGATTTGGTAATTGCTTGGAAAAAGGTGGATTTACCAACATTAGCTAAACCAACAATACCGGATTTTAAGTTATTACCTGGTCTACCTAATAAGATTGGTTTTTCTTGGACGACTTTCTTCTTTGGGGCCATTTTCGTTCAATTATAAAAGGTTCAAAAATGATATACTATATATCAAAAAGAGTTCTTTTTCAATTTTTTGATTCTTCTTTTCGTTATATTCCTCGAAGAACTGAACTAAAAATTTTATCGTTCGCACACGACTGAACTTTTCCAAAACTTTGAGCCTATACACAAATTCTCTGCGGGTAACGCACTGTTCAATTTTTTTATCTGTTTTATAATAGACATATAACACGTATAATGTTGTCGTACATGAGGTTTATGCCTATTCGAACGTTCAGTGTGCGCAGCCACTTGCTTAACGACGCTGTGCGTTCTTCTTGTAAAGCGGGCACAGTCTTGAACTTGAAGATCAGAAAAAACGGTGATGAACCAGTGGCATTAGAAGACTCTGAGTATCCAGAATGGTTATGGGACTCTTTGGATAAAAAGAAGATGGATCAAAAGTTGAAGGAATCCGATTTCATGAAATGGAGGAAAAAGCAGTTGAACAAAGCCAATACTGCCAAAATCAAGGATAACAATTTCTTGTCCAAGATGTAAAGATAACACAAACCGCTCCTAGAATGCATGTACATAGAACAAATTTGGTGCCGAAGAAGTTGGTAGTCAGCGTTTGGTACGAAGGGTGGAATGTATGTCTATCATTGTCTATCTCCTGCCTGTGATGATCGCCAACACTGTTTACCAGTCGGTACCTTTATATAAATCTTATCGATTTTACAATACACATAATAAGTATACGTGAGGAACATATCTACGTGCCATGTGTGAATCTCTTTCACTAACCTTATAACAGCCGAAACTATTTGAAGTGTCCAACGTTTAGATAAACGAAACGTCACTAAGGAAACTGTGATTTGACCGGATTACTGCAAAAAAAGACTTCAGCCGGCTGTTTCGCTAACTCCAGAAAAGTGAAAAATTTTGGGTGAAAAATTTTGCTAGCTCTTGAAACCTACCACCAACTGCAAAATGTCACAACCGGACGCACAGGAGCCGTTGAAGACGTTGAAACTCAAGGTGGAATTACCAACCTGTCTTTCAACTAAGGCTGAAGTTGTAGAAATTGAAACTACCTACGACGAAACCTTACCCCAGTTGAAAGAGACTTTAGGTCTTATTCCTAAGACTGAGAACTTGACCAATTTCCATATTTACTACCAAAATGTCAACTTATTACAAACATTTTCAGAGATGAACTCGTTTGGTGAGATCTTAGAGGCCTTGCAATTGCAACAGGACACCTTGCATCTCAAATTGGTGGAGAAGCCATATAATTTGGCTTCTGTATACGAGCACTTATTGAAATTCAGACAAGTGATTGGATTGCATCTTTTAGATAGATCTAATTTGGATTTCGGTGTTAGTGGAGGCTCTAGTTACCTTGGAGAATTACAGCTTGACGAAAACCAACCAGCCCCCCAAGCTCCTGAAGATTCTAAAGACGAAAAAGCTGCTACTGAACCAGAACTTTCAGCGGACCAGAAATCGCAGTTATCAGACATTACAGAAGCTTTGCTCTCTGAAGGAGAAGTCGACTTATTGAAACTTGGGCAGTCTACCAACCCTTACAAGAGCTTAAAGGTTCCTTTAAAGTCTTTGACTGTTTCCCAATGGTCACCAGTGCCTCAACATAGAAAGGTTAAAGGTGACTTATTGTACTTGAACTTACAAACATTGGAAAACGAAGTATACCAGGTCACTGCTCACTTTTCCGGTTTCTTCATCAATAAGTCTTCTACTGCCACTTTCAACCCTGAAGTCAAGGACTCTGTGAAGTGCTCCAAACACTTCATTTTGTTCGATTTAATCAGAAATTTGTCTCCACTCTTTGAAAAAACTATCATTGAAAACAACTCCAACTTACATTTGAACTCAGAGAATCCTGAAATTTATTTGCTTCCTTCCAACTCTTTTGTTAGTTACCCATGGGTTGTTGACAAGTCAGCTTTGACAAACAACTCCGATTTGACTCAAAGTCAATTGCCATTATTAAACGGGGGTGTCGACGGTGGTGATCTCGTTAGAGATTGGAATGAAGAGTTTCAGTCTATCAAGGAATTGCCAAGGAACACCATCAATGAAAGAATCTTGAGAGACAAGTTACTCAGCAAGACTATCTTTGAATTCAACAGAACAGCTACTGAGACTGCCATCAACATTGTTAATGGTAATATTGCTTCTTTGAATATCAGTGAAGACCCAGAACAGTTGACGTTCTTAAGAAATGGTATTTTTTACTCCTACGGGGTCGATGCAACTGGCAACTTTGACGCTACTGGGGGT